>CM077083.1:9658850-10394839 GCA_039513925.1 Platanthera zijinensis
GGGTGTTATAAACGTTCCTAGAGCTGGGAACTTACCCATCACCTCAACAAATTGCCCATCATCACAGAGCGGTGAGAAAGAAAAATGAACAAAACAATCTGTGACGTGGAAAAACCCCTTAAATGGGTAAAAAACACGTGACCGGGTCTGTGCCGGTCAAATTCCACTAGCTTTCGGGGGTTACAATATGCTTGGTGAATCGGGGCGACATGCCGCTCCCATTACAACTTGAGAGGAGAGAGAAAGACTGTGGCTTCCAGCGGGCAACAGGCTGCTCCGCGGAAGTGACTTAAATGATGGAATGTGCAGGATGGTTCTGGCCGCGTGCGCTCGGGGCGGCTCGCTCTTGCTGGCCTCGATTGTCTCCTTTGTTCGGCTGCCTCGCGGTCTTGGGCGTCTCCTTGCCAACTGCGTGCTGGTGGGGAGCCTGTAGCTGACGGTGGAAAACTGGTGGCCGCTGGTGGCCGCGGTGGCTGCTTGTGGCTGGTGGTGAGCGAAGGCCGACTTGGTGGAGGAGGCGGACGAGCTCTCACCTGAGGAAGAAGGAGGAGACCGGAGAAGGAAAAAAGGTGAGAAATAAGAGTCCCCTGGGGGTCTTTTTATAGCCTCCAGGGGTGGATCATGGCGGACCCCACCATTAAAGTGGTGGGGTGGTGGGTAGTTACCCCTTCGATCGGATGGCCGGGAGGGCCTCCCCTTGATCGGACGGAGGGGAGGCCCCCCACGATGGCGGGCCGTCATGACGGCGGCGGCGGCCGGGCGGCCGGCGACGAGGCTGGCCGTGCGCCTCCCGACGGCGACCTGCCGTCGGCCGGGCGCGGCGAGGGAGGCCGTCCACGGCCGGAGCGGCAAGGCCAGGGCCGCGGTCGGCCATGGCCGCGGCGGCGGCGGTCGGGGCGGCGGCGGTCGGGGCGGCGGCGGTCGGGGCGGCCGCGGCCGGGGCGGCCCCAGCCGGGGAGGGCCCCCCCTTGATCGGACGGCGGGGAGGCCCCCCATGATGGCGAGCCATCATGACGACGGCGGCGGCCGGGCGGCCGGCGACGGGGCCGGCCGCACGCCTCCCGGCGGCGACTTGCCGCCGGCCGGGCGCGACGAGGGAGGCCGGCCATGGCCGGAGCGGCCAAGGCCACGGTCGGCCATGGCCGCGGTTGGCCATGGCCGCGGCGGCCACGGCCGTGGCGGCCGCGACCGCCATGGTTGCGGCTGCCATGGCCGTGGCCGGGGCGGCCGAGGGGGTGCCGGCAGCCGGCGGTGGCTTGGCCTCTTGCCGACGGCGGTTCTCCCGGCGGCGGTTCTTCCCACGAGGGGAGGGAGTGGGGCCCGCCCCCATTACCTCCATGAGAGATCATGGGGGGTGGGACCCACCCATGACTCTCCTTGAGTGGAGATCATGGGGGGCTCCTTGCTTCCTATAAGTGGAGGTGGAATCCATCAACACGGAATGATGGAAAATCGGAAATGGATTTAAGTTTTTGAAGCCCTAAAACTTAAGAAACATGAAGAAATCAGGAAAAAAGAGATCTAAATCCACTGCTGAGATCTAAGAAATTAGGAAATCGAAAATGGATTAACTTACTCCCGCTCCAGGCCCGCAGACACCACCGCTCCAGGCCTCGCCGGTCGCCAGTCACCGGGCGCTAGTCGCCACTCTCCAATCGCCGCTCGACGCTCGCAGTCACTGCTCTCTTGACTTTTGCGGTCCGGAATAGGCGGAACGGTTGTTCCTTAAAAATGCAGAGTGCGTGACCTAGTGGGTTGTGAAATGCTGAGTGCTGGAAAATGGGCAACCGAGCATATTAAAAATGAAAATAGACAAATAATTGTGCTGCCAAAGTGTCAAGTGTCAAACCTTAATTAATATAAAATTATAAATAGTTAATATGGCTCGGTTTGATTCGACTTGGTTCGATTTGACACTCCGAACTGTGAACTGAACCGAACCACACGCTTTTTCAAAAATTGGAACCGTGTCGGCGTGCCCGAACCGTGGGCTACTAAAATCGAACCGAACCGTGTGATTTGGTTTGGTTTGGTTCGATTCGGTAGTTCGGGTGGTTCGGCCTTACACTTCTACCCGTATGACTATATTTTAAGATAAAAATACAATTGTAAAAAGATCTTTAAAAAAAACTAAAAATCCAGTCATTTTTTGAATTAAAATTCAGTCCAATCTAAAATTAAGTCCACTTTTATAATCAATAAAAATCAAATTGAATTTTTAAACTAAAAAAAAAGGTGAAAAGTCTCCCACTGATCTCCATGCGTTACCGGCAGAGAAAATGTTCTCCCTCTTCAAACGTCTCTGAGAATGAAGAAGAACAAACCCTAGCTAGAAAGAGAGAAACTCGAAGCAATGAACTCCATGGTCTTGAGACACTCTTTCTTTCCCCAGACTTGGTGGCTCAACTCCATATCCATCTCGCTCGACGAAGTCGGGTGGAGGTCTCGCCGTGAAAGCCATCGCCGGTGGTGGCTACCGCCAAAGACGGTCACAGAATGTAGAGGGAGAGTTCTTCGTAGGTGAGCCGCTGGAATTAGGGCTGCTTCTCAATACTATTGTCTCGATTCTAACAATTGCTACATCTCTAATCGTCGGAGGATTCGTCTTGCAGATCACCGGTGCATCGACTGCGATACTTGCCGGTGGTTGGCTCCGGTAATAGATTGGGGGTGATAATTAGCGTTTTTGACTCTGGAGTTTCAAGTTTAGTAATGAAAACTTCGTCTCTCTTTACAGAAAACTTTTATGAGGATTGATGAGATGTCGGCGGTGATCAAGCAGCCTACCTCCGGCGAGGAGAGGCTCAGGGCGCTCCAGGTGATAATCAATCTACTTCATTAATAAGCACTGTTTTGTTTGGAGTGTTTTCATTGAAAGGTTTTTGTTGTCTAAAGCAAAAAAAATCAGGTCTGTTCTTGTTTTGGGGCAAAACGAAACTTATGTTCGTTTGCAGAATGTTTTTTAGGTTCATTTTGGGCAAAACAAAAACTTATATTTGTTTGCGAATGTTTTCAGGTCCGTTTTCGGTCAAAACGAAAACTCATGTTCGTTTGCAGAATGGTTTTTAGGCCAGTTTTGGGTCAAAATGGGAACTTATTATGTTTGTTTGCAGAATAGTTTTCACGCCCGTTTTGAGCCAAAATGAAAACTTATGTTTGTTTGCAGAATGGTTTTCAGGTCCGTTTTGGGCCAAAACGAAAACTTATGTTCGTTTGCAGAATGATTTTTAGGCTCGTTTTGGGCCAAAATGAAAACTTATGTTTGTTTGCATAATGGTTTTCAGGTCGTTTTGGGCCAAAATAACTTTTTTGTCCGTTCGGGTCAAAACAAAAATTTATGTTTGTTTACGGAAGAATTTCAGATCTGTTTTTGGGTCAAAACGAAAACTTTTGTTCATTGTATATGTATTTGAATACTAGAAAAATGGGAATTACAAGTAACAATTTCTTGACAGCTAAACTCAAGTTAACATCACTCTAGTAGTTAATTATTAAAATAGCCGATATTTTATTAGTAGTTAATTATTGGTAGTTTCCATCAATGTATTTATTAGTTAGTCCATTTAACAAGTAGATATTTTATTTCTGCAATTCATAGTGCTAAAGTACATTTTAATTATCATAATGTTTGTTCCTCCGCAGGCACTTCTCTCGTGCCCCACTAGCTCAATACATACTGAAAAGCCTACAAAGGAGATTATTGATGTTCAGAAAACGTTTCCTCTTGCTGTAGATGAAAGCAAATTACCGGTATTTTTTTCTCTTTTGGAAGTTCGCCCACTGTTTCTCATCTAATTGTTGATCTTTGTTTTCTTTATTAAGTGTTGAAATACTGAGAGGATTACAGAGTGCTTATTATTCTTTTCTTGAAGTATTTAAATGACTACAAAGACTTATAAAACATGAATATCCCATGCGGCACTGAACTCATACGTGCACACGTACCTACAGTTTCTTATACATAGATTGAAATACAATTTTAACTCAATGCAATAACTTCAACACTCCCCCTCAAGTTGAATGGTAACCCACTACTTGAAAATGTAATGTGTTGATAAAAGCAATAAAGGTAGAGATGTGAAAGGATGGACATCACTGGTCGCTCGGGGTGCGATAAGCAATACACACACGATTCCATCAGTCAATACTACAAACACACGGTAGTATGACAACAACATCTGAAGGGTATAACCCACCACTTGAAAATGCAATGTGTTGATAAAGGTAATGGAGGTAGAGATGAGAAAGGATGGACAACACTGGTGGCTCGGGATGCGATGAGCGATACACACGATTCCATCAGTCAATACCACAAACACATGGTAGTATGCAACAACATCATCTACACTTAAAATATAGAAGAAACATGGTAACAGGAGATGTGGGGTTGAGTATGTACATTTAAAAACACAACAAGACATCTACATAGAAAGTTCACACCAAAGCACATGTCATATCAAAATGAGGAAAAGGAGAGATGTAACCTACAACATCTAAAAACACAGATAAAAGCGTGCTTGGCCTTGTTGAAGTGGGACTAAGACGAGAGTTGAGAAATACCACCGTGATAATTAATATCCAACATATGGGCGGTCCACTCAGATGAATTCCACTATTTTGGGTCAACCGCAGTCAAGGTTCAAATCCCCTTCGTCTCTAATACTCCCCACCCGCGACACACGTGCATCTAGGCATAATGGAACATAGAAACTAATATCTGGACAACATAGACAAGAACAATAAAAAACAACGGAAGAAAACGTAAAGACTAATAAACCATCAAGAAGTTCCATCATCTGCGAGAGGATAACATCCTGGAAGGGGAAGTAGGGGTTGGAACCCGATGCTCATCAAGCTGGAAATATGGATGCGGCTTGAAGTCGATATCAAAGAGAGGCGACGCTTGGAGACATAAACAAGGAGATAGCCTCTCTTCCGCAGTTCCTCCTGCACTTGTCAAGAGTCTACTGACTTGACAAGAACATTGAAGCCAGTGCTTCTGATGACTTGAGAAGATCTGATCCGCTGGACGAAATCGATTAGTCGGGACATGATCAATGGGGTTGACAAGTAACTGACTGGATCTAGAGCAGCAAGCGACGTCTTTGCATTAAGAGAAACAGTCTGAAAGGGTGACCGTCGTCAATGTAGCAAGTGATGTGGATCTGCGTCAATGTAACAAGAGACATGATTGAGCGACCTCGATATGGATCCCTTCGTCATTGTCGGTTTGGAGTAGGTAAACGGGATCGAGGAGATATAATACCATGAGATCGATGAGAACTACCTGAATTGGAGCAGTGAGATTGTCAACGCCAGTAATTGTTTCTTCTACTCGATGGGATCTGTGATATCTCGACGTCTATCATCTAAAGCCACGGGATTTGAGTCTATGTTGTGGATCTAATAACATCTAGGACATGAAGTCAACGTATATTGATGAGATCTGGAGCAACAAGGATGTGAAGACGATGGATTCTGGAGTTGCGGCTTGACTGTTGTCAATGTCGACTAGATGTGGCTAAGGAGCAGTGATGGGAATTGAAAAGAGATCGCCGAAACCATAAGATGCCACGAAAACCGTCTAGTGGATCTGTTTTGACGAAGAAACTAGGTCTTCAATCTGATCATAGTGTCAACGGGCTCAGGGGCTTCAAGATGAATCACAGAAGTGAGAAGAAGCCAAGTGGGTTTCCATCGATGCAACAGAAGAGGGATCTTGAACCAGAAGCAAAGCCTCCTTTCACGACACTGGCAGACCCTGAAGCAGACTCATGGGATCGAGAGAAGATATCAGGGTGGAAAATATTCCTATACTGATATCTTGTTGAAATATTGAAAGGTGTACAAAGTGCTTATTATTCTTCCCTTAAAGTGATATTTAAAGGACTACAAAGACTCAAAATATGAATAGCTCTTGTGGGACTAAACTCATAAACACATGCCTAAAGACTAATAATACAATATTCACTCCATGCATTAACTCCCAACATTAAGAAACGAAAGAAAATCAGTACTATTATAATCATGTCTCCTGCATGTAGCAAGGATGTAATATGCAGTATCTTATGGTTTTTTATAGTAATAATTTAAAACTAGTTCTCTAATAATTTTGTTATGATAAAAGGGCATTTATTACTGTGGCTACCAATCTGAGAAATCGTATGGAGCAACTGCATACCTAATTGTTCACCCTGAAGGAAATGTTTTTGTGGATAGGTATGCTCTCTCTATTTGGTGAACAATGCAAGAGTAGACGTTTCATTATTTATTTGACAGCAGTGATGAATTGTTATTCTAATGTAATACACAGACTGTTAGCAGAGAATGAGTGACATCCAATGTCCAGTACTTCCCAAAAAATATCATATATGAGCAGGTGGTTAATTATATTTTATGTAGTTTAATTATCATATTATGTATACCATGAATTGACAGACAAATCATTATTCTCAAGTATGGTCTGCCTACATACAAAAATGACTGCATCTGTTAGAGTGAAGGTGGCGGGGAGAGAAAAAAAGAAAATGTAACAAACTCTAAAGGCTTGTCTCTTGTTCAGTCTGGCCAAAACCTTTGCTAGAATCAAGTATGATTTGAATATTTTATATCCTCCCCTTATATTGAGAGTTCTCACAATGTTACGTTAATTTCATACTTTCCCACTAGGATAACTTAATGTCTATTAATGATATTATCTCCTTCCCCAAAAGGTCAAAAGACTGTCATAATGATATCTCCTTGCCAACAAAACTATTTTAATGAGAACATTTCTCTGTCTCTTAGTTTGCTACTTTTATTGGACCCTTTGTGGATCTTGATGTTTTGATTGATGCACAGCACCCACGGTGGTTGGCGAACTGGACTGGGCACTGATGGTTCATCCATGCCTGTTACAACGCCTTCATCATTGTTCCATGTTATCAGCATATTTATAGGCTCGACGTGTCATTGAAGTTTGTTTTTTTTTCACAATTGTGTTATGTTCAAAATAAATTTCAGCATGCTGAAGGCCTTTAACTAATGTCTTGTTTAATTTACAACCTGTTAGAATTTTCTCTCTTTAGAATATTATCGCAGTAGCTTCAGAGTAGTTTACATGTTCTATTCTATTTCTTTTGCAGTCCTCGTTATACAGAGGTATTAGTGAGGAATATTGAAAATCTTGGAGGCGCAAAGTATATGTTCCTCACTCACAAGTAAGATGACTTAAGCAAACTTGTGAATACTTCCTAGTGTATATAGTTCATTTTATAGAGCGTCAAACTTTATCTTGCACTATGCAGGGATGACGTAGCAGATCATGACAAGTGGTCCAAACATTTTGGTTGTGATAGGATTCTCCACTCAGGGGATGTAAGTATTTATGTATTTTATTTATTTTCATATCGACTGCTTAAAGTAACATAGTATCATCCTTGTAAGCCAGGCTGATGTATGAAAGTTAATTGGCAATGAGTACGGATGTATGAGCTTGGAGAAAGCTCTTTAAACTGCTTCAATAATTAAACATGATATGTAACATGTTATTGTTAAAGATATATTTTTGGTGTATCATTTCAACTTTTGTTCATCAGTTTTGCTTCCTTGGCAGCAATTTGCAAAAGGGTGATGTTATATGTAGGCCATTTTCGGCTATGCCAAAGATAAATGCTGACCAGACTAAAAAATCATAGGAAGCAGTGAACCTATATAGGTCTTGGCCTGCACATAACCGTTATGAAATTACGTGGCCTGCACATAGCCGAAGTTGGTCAGTATATATTTATTGTTAGGGGACATGTAAGTTTTCATCACTTAAAATTAGTGGAATTGGTGTCAGCTGATAATAAGTAATTGTTGCATGGCCTAAAGTTAGTGAAGATAATTCTCAAAATTATAATTATTCAGCTGCTCTTCAATCAAAATTTTTTAATTTGAGCTCTACTTATTTCAAAATTGATCAAAAGAAGTGTATGCTAGCTAAATAGTATTTTGTTATTGGCATGAAAGTACCATGCTAAATAAATTTTTGAATGCAATTTATACCTTCCATATTACAAGTTAATCGATATGGACTGTAGCAGTATTATTTTGCTGGGCTAATATGATATTTTGAGCTTTGTTTTTAATATGTTCGTAAAAAAGTGGCAGCCCAGTGCACAAGCATCCTCTCGCAGAGAGGGTCCGAGGAAGGGTTCCACCGTAAGGGTGAAATGTTGGCAAATCTTACCCTGCATTCTTGTGCAAGAGGCTGCTTCCAGGCTCGAATCCGTGACCTCAAGGTCACACGACAACAAGGCCCCCCTTCTATTTTTTTATATGTTCATAATTTTAAAAAATCGATAATAATACCCAAGGTTGTCAGGATCGAGATCCCATATGAGATCGTTTCGAGGTAGGATCGGATCTAATAGTAGGGTCGGATCGAGGATCGCTTTACAAAATCGGGATCGATTTACAAAATTTGGATCGTAGGATCATAAGATCCTATGATCTGGACCGCGATCCTGTTAACCTTGATAATACCTGAAGCAGCTGAAGAAGTTTAAGCATCAAGCTGGTTTACCTCCCGCGTGATATTGGGGCATTACAATTGAAGGCTTGTCAAGCGTCCTCCTATCAGGTGCATGATATTTGCAAGTGATAGTGATACAAAGGTAGTGCAGGGACGTGATGAGTGGGTGAAAGAGAAGAGAATAGAAGAGGAAATCTCGGTTCTTATAACACTTTTGTGGAAGTGAAGGCAAATTCAATTTCAGTCACCATTTCATGATGGGTGGCACCTTGATCATTTTGTTTTCATCGTGTGGCACGCCATACTATAGTTGAGGAGCAAGAACAATCTCCCGAATTGTTTCAGGTGTAATAATAGCTTTCGTGGGAATTTTTGAGGAATCAGACAAGCTCATAGACAGCAGGTTCAAGGTCATCTTCTTCATTAGCTAATAAGTTGGTAATTTACTTTAGATCCTGAACGACTATTGTGATTGTTGATTATGACTTGGATAAAGAGATCCATCATGGATGAAGATGGAATTTGTAGCCGTAGAAGAGGAATTTTTAGTCAGCTCATTTCATTAATCATAGCATATATTACAAGCCATAGGTCTCTATTTATAGAAATAGGCTACAAGAATCCTAATTTAATTATGTTCATTTCCAATATTTCTCATCAACAAATTAAATTGAAACTAATAATTTATCAGAAAGGATAATTATTAGTTTAAATGAACCTAATAATTATCTAAATTTACAATTATTTAATTTAAATACAATTAATCTAAAGTCAGCAACAATAATAAAATGATATTATGTCTTTTTATGCTGGAAGCCTAAAGGGTTGCCTGGGAATGGATGGCTGATATAACAAACACACAGACTCAACTGAAGGAAATAAGAGACATTCTTCATATGTGCTCATTGAATTTGTTATACGGTCTTCTTCTTCTTCTTCCCTGAAACCATTAATGTTAAACTAACTATTAGGGTTTGGATTTATGAATCCTTTGCAATATACTTCTGCTTTCACATTCTGCTAATGCTTGCTTAGGTGTATTCCTTTTACGTCTATATTTCATTTTCCATCACGCTCATACAATCTACTTATCTCATTGGAATATCTTCTGCCCTCTGTTGGATTATTATTTTGGCAAACTTATGGATTACTGTTATTGACATCGGTCTCCTTATATCATTTTAAGTTCTTCTTGATTTACTGTGCATTTTTCCAAAATTCATATATACTTTTTCCTTTATTTTGCAATTTTTTCATGGATGATTATATTCTTTCTTAAAAATTTTTTATCTCCTTGGTTAATAGATACTATTATTTTTTCCCTGCAATTTGTCCAGGTAGAAGAATCCACTGTTGATATTGAGATGAAACTATGTGGTGATGGTCCATGGAGCATTGGGGCAGAATTTGAGCTTATTCATACTCCAGGCCATACTGAAGTAAGTTCAGGAATATACATTTTCATAGTAACTAAATTAGACATGATATCATCATAATTCACATAAGATCCAATTCAGGAATGTTTGATTGCATTCTCAATGAGAGGTTTCTAGGAAGAGGGGAGAAACGAAAGTAAACTTTTGCAGTCATTAAAAATGCAGAATGTTTTCCTTGAAGGCGAATGTTTAGAGGATGAGCTAGTAATATGATTTTAGTAGTTTTAGTTTATTTCCGATTTTCTATCCGTGTCTTCTTTGTTCTTTCTTTGGGTGGAATTGTGTTTCTTCTTGTGGTGACCTAGGCTCTGTTTGAGACGGGTGGGAGCAATAGTAGGGGAAACTTTGGTCCAAAAAATTGCAGACTATTTCGAGGAACTCTGTTTTCAGTATTGTTCAGAATGAAGTTGCGGGTTTAGTATTTGAGAGAACAACTGTCCAATGGTTGTTTAGTTTTAAATGACCGAACTAAACTCTTATGCATAGTTCTTCAAAGATGGCGCAAATACTTTAATAAAGTACATGTGCACTACACAATTGAATGATGTTATCAATTACACAGTTCTGGATCATGCTAAAGATCATAAATAGTATATATATTCAAAAACATAATAATCTTTCACTCTTTCCACACTTACTAAAGTACCAGTTTCATGCTCCTCAAAATCATCACAAATATTTGTTTTAAAATTAAAAATATTAAAAATTACTGATGTTTTTTTTATAGCCCTCAATGAGTACAATTATAAGATGTGTTTTATCATTAGACACAACTATAAAAACAGAACTTTGAAATATAATCATAAGCCTCATTTGATTTTACATTTATAAACAAAAGCATGAACTATATGAATATAGAATTAAAACACAAAACATTGAACTATCAACTTAGGGAGCTTTATTACTGATACATAGAAGTATTAGAACATTGAAAATTGAAGGAATCCCGAATCTCAACCAAAAAACCCTTGAATATTAATATTAAACTTGACAGAAATTTATACTTCCAGGGTCCATAAAATTCAAGATCACAAACATCATAAAATTCTCACCAAGGTAGAACGAGGGCATTTTCGTTTGGTGATAAAAAGAACCATGTTTCCCTCCTCATACTAGCTCTAGTTCCAAAAAATAGAAAGCATATACCACTGGCTATAACAGAGGAATGAGAATCAATTGGAGGTAAAATTACAGAATTAGCTTGACTCATAATTAAATGGAGGCAATATTTTACAACCAGTAATATAAATTGTTGAGAGAAGCCAAAACTTGTATGTATTGCTTGTGTAAGTAAATACAAGGAGAGAATACACTTATATAGGAGATGAGAAGAGAGGAAAAATCCTATACAAGATGTGGGACTAAAGAAGAGAGAATACTAGGGCCTCTTTGGGCCTTTATACATGGGCTTTTCTAATACTCCCCCGCAAGCTGGAGCGTACAAATCGTATGCACCAAGCTTGGACAGGCATTGATAGAAGAGGGTACTTGACAAGGCCTTTGTGAGGACATCCGCAACTTGTTCGGTACCAGGAACATGTCTGAGGTCGATCTTCTTTAGTTGAACCTTTTCCCGGATAAAATGACAGTCGACTTCAATATGTTTAGTTCTCTCGTGAAAGACTGGGTTCTTGGCAATGTGTATAGCAGCTTGACTGTCACAAAGGAGAAGAGCCGGTGAAGGAAGCTTTACACCCAGATCGGTGAGAAGGCTTTCAAGCCACGTTAGTTCCGACACCACTGATGCCATCGCCCGATATTCTGCCTCAGCTGATGATCGAGCAACGACTGCTTGTTTCTTGCTCCGCCAGGTAATCAGATGTCCTCCAAAGTACGTGCAGAAGCCACTGGTGGACCTTCGATCATCGAGGGACCCAGCATAGTCAGCATTAGAGTATGCTACCAGAGTAGGAGTGGAAGAAGAGAGTTTGTACACCAGTCCTTGTCCAGGAGCCGTTTTGAGGTATCTGAGAATACGTTCAACCGCCTGAAGATGAGAGCTTCTGGGGGAATGCATATATCGACTGACGATACCAACAGCGAAGGAGATATCTGGTCTGGTTACTGTGAGGTATATCAATTTTCCAACTAGGCGACGGTAATATTCTGGATTTTCCAGTAGGATATCTGTGTCAGAGGCCTGCGCGCATAACTTGTGATTGACATCCATTGGGGTGTCAATTGGCTTACAGCCTGAGTAACCCGCATCATGAAGAAGGTCAGTACAGTACTTTCGCTGAGAAAGGATCAAACCATCTGGCCGTCTGGCGACTTCTAGGCCCAAAAAGTACCGAAGGGGGCCCAGATCTTTTGTTTGAAAAACGGTGCTCAGATGAAGTTTGACCGCCAGTATTCCATTTGAGTCGTTCCCAGTAATAATGATGTCGTCCACATAGACTAGCAGAAGGACGGTCCCGGTAGATCGATGGCGAGTGAAGAGCGAGAAGTCGGCGGAGCTTCGAGTAAAACCAATCTCCCAGAGGGCCTTACTGAACTTGTCAAACCATGCCCGGGGGGACTGTTTGAGACCATAAAGAGCCTTTCGAAGATGACAGACTTGAGACTCCCCCGTGGTCTCAAACCCGGGAGGTTGTTGCATATACACAGTTTCCTGGAGATCACCGTTCAGAAACGCATTTGTGACATCCAGTTGGAGTAGGGGCCACTGGCGATGTACCGCAACATAGAGGAGAACCCGGACTGTATTGAGTTTGGCCACCGGGGAAAAAGTCTCCTCGTAGTCGAGCCCCTGCTGCTGGGTGAAGTCACGAGCCACAAGGCGGGCCTTTAGGCGGTCAATAGTGCCATCAGCAGCATGTTTAATAACAAAGACCCATTTACACCCAACGGGTTTCTGACCGGGAGGAAGAGGGACGAGAGTCCAGGTCTGGTTAGTCCAGAGAGCAGCCATTTCCTCCTCCATGGCAGCCCGCCAGCCAGGATGTTCAAGCGCCTCCTGCACAGAATTAGGAACAGAAACCGAGGAAAGAGAAGTAGCAAAATTGTGAAGATGGGGAGATAGGCGATGTAGAGAGACGTAGTGAGCCAGAGGATGAGCGGTGGATGTCTGTACCTGATCTGCCGGGCGCGAAGTAACCGTGGTTGAGGCGGACTGCAGAGGGGCCATAGAGCAACGGGGGCGACGAGTATAGACCCGGATGACGGGTGGTGCGGGGGGGACAGGAGGTAGAGCTGGTGGAATCGGTAGCAGCGGCGTTGTAACGGGGAGAACTGGCCGTGGGATGGATGGAGGTAAAGGAGCCGAAGGGATAGGAGTAGTGAGAGAATCCGAAAAAAATGGTTGAGTCTCGCGGAAGGTGACATCCGCAGAGACGAAGAGCTTCTGAGTGACGGGAGAATAACAGAGATACCCCTTCTGAGTACGGGAATATCCCACGAAGATGTGTTTAGCCGCCCGGGGATCCAATTTGTCCGAGGGCGGGCCCAGATGGTGGACGTAACAAGTGCTACCAAAGATACGGGGCCGAAGAGGGAAAGCCGGAGTCGAGGGAAACAACAGGCTGAACGGAGTAGCATAGTGGAGGACGGAGGAAGGGAGACGGTTGATGAGAAAACAAGCCGTGGAGACCGCAAAGTTCCAGTAATGCTTGGGCACATGCATTTGAAGCATGAGGGAGCGAGCCACATCAAGTAAGTGGCGGTTTTTTCGTTCGGCAACGCCGTTTTGTTGAGGCGTGTAGGCACAAGAGGTTTGGTGGATAATCCCGAACTCAGAGCAGATAGTAGCGAAGTCGTGGTCAGTGTACTCACGAGCATTATCCGTGCGCACAGTTTTGATAATTGTGTGAAATTGGGTACGAGTTTCAACGACAAAGGCTCGAAAAATGCGAGGAAGCTCGGAGCGATCACGAAGTAAGTACAACCACGTCATGCGAGAATAATCATCAATGAAAGTAATAAAATACCGGAAACCAGAAATACTAGTAATTTTATATGGTCCCCATACATCAGAATGCAATAAATCAAACGGAGCAGAGCTCCGAGTACAATGAGCAGGATAAGATGAACGCGGCTGCTTGCCGAGGATACAAGACTCACACTGAAACAGATGGAGAGAGATATCAGGGAGAGCCCGCTGGGGAACAGGTAGAGGAGCGTGGCCAAGACGGCGATGCCACTCGGTGGAGGAAACAGAGGAGACGGAGGAGAGGATGGTAGGAGGTGTGAAGACCCTAATTTCAGGCTTCCCAAAATGATCGGCATTTATTTTCAGCAGTGGATGTAAGGAGAACAAAATAACACAAGACATCTTTATTTCATTATTTCTTTTACAACACACAGCGTTTTACTCGAAATCTGCTAAAAATTTACAATAAGTTTCTGAGCATAACAGCTTGTGACTAACAGAGCCTTCTTCGATTCCTTTATAGACGTCTAACCATACCTTCTCCCAGTCTTCTGGCGCGAACCTTCTACGAACGTCTGAGGTCCCACCTGTTGCCTGACAAAAATATGGATCCACTAAGGGTTAGTCATAAAATTATGACTATGTGAGATAATTATTTCGTGAAATGTTGTACATGCAAACAATGGGTGTGCTAGCAATATGCATACATCACAATAATAAATAATTAATCCTTTAAAGTTAAATTCTAAAATCACCCCCTTATTTTAGTTACATAGAATGGGAAATGCTCCGGAGATGCAACTTGAATTGGCCACCACCCACTTAAGGGCTTCCCACTTAAGGGCTTTCCGTAGGCTCACCCCTACGTGGTGAATCCATCAGTGGATGCCTCCACATCATTGGATTCGAAACCATCACATTTCCCTATGAAGATTTTTAAATGACTTTTATCTTAACTCATAAAACAAAAAGTTTAAATAGAAATGGTTCCCCTCAGAAACATCTATATCGCTTTTATAATTTTTCCCTCGCCCACATTTTACTTCATAGCGATATTTAAACTCATATGCACAGGCACTTTATAATTTCATAAAAATGCAATATGATCGAGAAATAAGTGAATATAGCTAAATCAAGAAATAAGAACTCACTACAGCTTTGCCTTTATTCGCGTTTCCGCCACGATTCTCTTGTGACGCCATCCTCTTATTTCGAAATCTTGGAAACCACTGAAATTTGCATAGGGTTGCGCCACAATTTACACGTAGCATAGAGCATAAAGGGTTTAATAAATAAAAGAGTAATCAATAATGCTCAATCTGATTCTATACTTTGCCGGACAACGAAACATGCCTCAACATAGCTAAAACCATCCCTCCAAATGGACCTCCGTCCAATTAAAATCATTGTCCAGCAATGCATAAATCCAGACAGCAAGAGCAATAACTGAGAAAACAAATAAAAGAAGAAGCAGAGGCAGAGGTGGCCAGTGAAGAAGAAGAACCGAACACAGTAGCAGAAGGAGAGCAGCAACCTTACCAGAAGAAAAGAGAACCAGAGCAGCCCTAGTAGAAGAGCAGCAGCACAGTATTAGAAGGAGGAAGAACAGTAGCAACAGCAGGAGGGCTCGGCAGAACCGCACAGGCTCCGACAAGGGCGGCAAAGCAGCGTCGGTACGTCGATCGTACGACAGAATCGCACGGCCCAGCAGCTCAGTGACGCCGGTTCTAAATACGCAGAGGCACGGGGAGAGAGAAGGAGAGGTGTAGCTAGAGGAGGAGGAAGACTGAAATCGCAGAAGCAGGAGGTCGACGAACAGCAGTGCGGGAGAAAGATAGCGGCCCGGCTCAATTTATACAGTAAAATCAGCGGCTAAGCGGCAATGTCCAGCCAAAGCACCGCTCCAAGTGTCCATGAAACGAACCAAATTTTATCTCCAGCAAACACTTAATCACTACAGCCAGCACCTAACTATCCAGCACTTCCAAAATAAAGCCCAGCACAACTATACACAGCCAGCACTTTCTTAAGCAAAGCCCACTTCCAAAGGCCCAAAAGCAAGCCTCAATAATCAAACCAGCCAAGGAATAATAAGCCCATGAAACCAGCACACTTAAGCAAATCCAAAACAACTTTACGCAAATCAAAACTCAAAATATGTCGAAAATAATTGTGCCTTTTCATCATCGGGGAAGCAAAAATGAAGAAAAATGTAAGCATACGGGCGAAATACATTAAGCGTGCAACTGAACTAAAATGCGGGTGTTACAGGAGGTGTGTCGAGAAGGTAGAGCCCGTTCCGCAATCCGCCTTTACCAATGGTAATCCGCGTCCTGCGATCCTGTATGACAAAAGAAGAGGAAATGAATATGACAGAGCAATCCAGATCAGTAGTAAGGCGACCAACAGAAAGTAAATTAAAGGGGGAACTCGGAACATGAAGAGCCGAGCGGAGAGGAAACGACGGGCTGAGAGAGATGTCCGCCGATCCGGAGACGGGAACAAGGGCCCCATTAGCCACGGTGATAGACCGCAGATGAGGAGAGTCCGAGTATGTGGCAGACCGCTGGGACGTAATATGATGAGTGGCACCGGAGTCCATGATCCAGGACGGTCCGGTGGAGAGACAGGCCGTACCTGCTTGGGAGACGAAGGTGGAGGCTAGGGAAGCAGGAGGCGGGTTGAGCAGTCCCTGGAGGTGTTGGAGCTGGAGGCGGACAACTTCAAGGTCCGGAGAGGCAGGAGAGGAGGCATCTGCGGCCACCGAAGCCGTCGGTCGAGGAGGATATCCATTCTTGCGGTAACAGGTCGCTTCAAGGTGTCCGTCCTTGCCGCAGTAGGAACACTTCGGCCGCCCCCTGCCACCACGCCCGCGGCCCCGAGAGCCGGAGCGGCCACCACGAGCAGCGGGAGGCAAGGGAAGCAGGGGCGGAGGGGCCTGTTGAAGAAGGGCCGAGGAAATCGGCACAGGAGCATCCGGAGGAGGCGTCACGCGGAGGAGCATGGAACAGATCTCAGAAAGGGATGGAACGGTGGGAGACGCCAGAACCTGAGTCCGGATAGTCTGAAGGTGAGGCGGAAGACGAGCCATCATAATAGCAATGCAAACCGCCTCCTTCTGAGCGCGCTGGGCAGCATAATCACTGGTAGAAGGCTGATGCAGTATCCAGGCCTCGGCCAAAGTCTTAGCCCGAGCGACAAACGACGTCATGTCCGGGGCGCCACCGGCGTCGAGAGCAACGAGATCAGTGAGGATGTCGTAGAGGTGCTGAAGGCTGTCCTTGCCGGAATAGAGTGAGTGCAGCTCATCCCATATAGACTTGGCCGTCTCGTGATACATGGCCATCTGATACGGCTCACCATCCAAGGAGTTGAGGAGCCAAGTCTGCACACGACCATCGTTGCGGAGCCAATCGTCCGTAGGGGGAGCCGGAGGAGCCTGTGTGAGGTAAGACAGGAGGCCCTTGGCCTGGAGAACCCGGCGCACAGAGTGCGCCCAAGGGAGAAAATTTTTCTTCCCGGAGAGAGAGATAGTGGTTATGCGCAATTCATCGCGCAGGTCTGTAGGACAAGCTGGGCGGTCTGCGGGCGGACTAGCCGCCGGGCCGGTGGAGTCAAGAGAGGATTCCATAGACCAGGAAGACAAGCCGCACCGACTTGGGAGGAGGCCGCAGCGAATAGGCAGGGGTCCGCTGGAGAGGCAGGCCGCAGAGAGGGGAGGAGACCGCCGCGACTAGGAACAAGCTGCAGCGACGAAACAGCGAGCAGACAAGGCCGGGAGAATGAACCCGCACGGTCACGATGCGAACACCAGCGGCCAGACAGGCCACGACCAGAGCGGGTAAGAAGCAGACCGCACGGTCTGGAGGCCGCGAGAAGGCGACGAGAAGAGAAAAGAGACCGCGAGTTAACAAACTCGAGCGGATAGGAGAGAGAGAAGCCGCGAGTTGACGAACTCGAGCGGGAGGGAGAAAAGAGACCGCGAGTTAACAAACTCGAGCGGATAGGAGAGAGAGAAGCCGCGAGTTGACGAACTCGAGCGGATAGGAGAAAAGAGAAAAGAAATCGAGCGGTGAGAAGGAAACCGCAAGGAGCAGACGCCGAGCGGATAGGAGGGGAAGCCGCGCGGATAGAACAAGAGACCGTGCGAGACGCACGGGAGGTGGGGTCCACGGGAGAGAGGAGAAAAACTATAAAAGGGGGGGGGGAGAGGAGAGAACCTGGATCCACGGGGTGAGGCAGCGGACTGTCCGTTGAGGCCGCGGACAGCGAGCGAGTAGCGGCGGATAGAAAGGAAGCAGACCGCTGGAGACCGCAAATAGTCCGCGAGGAGACCGCGGAGTCCGCCAGAAGGCGGCGGGTAGAGCGGTTAAAAAATGCACAGGACGGTTAGAGATCGGAACCTGCCTCTGATACCATGTTGAGAGAAGCCAAAACTTGTATGTATTGCTTGTGTAAGTAAATACAAGGAGAGAATACACTTATATAGGAGATGAGAAGAGAGGAAAAATCCTATACAAGATGTGGGACTAAAGAAGAGAGAATACTAGGGCCTCTTTGGGCCTTTATACATGGGCTTTTCTAATATAAATAAATGCATACATTGATTTCATAGTATGGCACATCTAGTCCTATACATGGAAATTGAAGGGGATCTGTTACGGAGGAGAGGAACATATGAACTTAACTGCAACATTGAAGGGAATCCAGAAAGTCAGGGCATCGATGAATAGGGGAAAAATAAAGAGAATAAGTGGTTACTCATATATTCATTTCATTATTGCAAAGAATCAGTAAAGAGATATCAAACCTTTATTTTATTTTAGTATAAAATGCTTAAAAATATTGATCAGTTCATATCTATCTTGTAAGAAATAGACCAAAGTATATCTAAACAAATCGTCAATGAATGTAACACAATACAAATTATCCATACTTATGGATGCAGTAGGACTAGGACCTTATATACCAAAATATACTGCATGAAATGAGCGGTAACTCTTTTTGTAGTTTTGATAGAAAATGCAGTATGATTCTAATACATACTCAACTGAAAAAGACAAGTAATTGATGAAGGATAACAGGAGGATGTAAGAAATAGACCCAAGTATATCTAAACAAATCGTCAATGAATGTAACACAATACAAATTATCCATACTTATGGATGTAGTAGGACTAGGACCTTATATACCAAAATATACTGCATGAAATGAGCGGTAACTCTTTTTGTAGTTTTGATAGAAAATGCAGTATGATTCTAATACATACTCAACTGAAAAAGACAAGTAATTGATGAAGGATAACAGGAGGATGTTCAAGACTCTAATGTCACTCAAGGAAGGAAACTTTAGCAGCAGATCTATAAGAAGATGGAAGGTCATCCATATAGTAGAGTCCCACAACTCAGTCCTAGTAGGAGCCATCTTATCCAGTGACGGTCCTGAAAATAATACAACAACAACACTCAAGCCTTTATCCCACTATAGTGGGGTCGGCTATATGGATTCTTTGTCGCCATTGTTCCCTATCTTTTGTCATAATCTCACTAATGTCTAAGTAAATCATGTCTTTCCTTATAGTTTCATTCCAAGTCTTTATTGGTCTACCTCTCCCTCGTTTAACATGACTAGTGACTAGACTCTCACAACGCCTCACAGGTGCCTCTAATGGTCTCCTTTGTACGTGTCCAAACCATCTTAGTCGAGCTTCTCGCATCTTCTCTGCAATTGGTGCTACTCCTGTCTTATCCCTGATACATTCATTCCTAAATTTATCCAGTCTCGTGTGTCCATACATCCACCTAAGCATTCTCATCTCCGCAACTCCCATTTTTTGCTCATGTACACAATTCACTGCCCAACACTGAACCATAGAGCATCATGGGTCTAATTGCAGTACAGTAAAACTTGCCCTTAAGTTTTAGTGGTACTTTACAATCACATAAGATCTCTGACGCGCCTCTCCACTTCAACCAACCCGCTTGAATTCTACGTGCCACATCTTTATCAATACCTCCGTCTTTTTGAACTATCTATCCAAGATATTAAAACACTCACTACAGGAAATATTTTGATCACCCAACTTAATAACGAAGTCATCCGTCCTTCTTGTGCTGCTAAAATAAGCTTCATGTACTCCGTCTTTTCCCTCCTCAACCTAAAACCCCTCATTTCTAAAGTATCTCGTCAAGATTCAAGTTTTGTGTTTACACCCTCGTGCGTCTCATCAACCAAAATGATATCATCCGCAAACAATAAACACCAAGGTATTGCTTGTTGGATATGTCTGGTGAGTTCATCTAAGATAAGAGTAAAGAGATAAGGTCTTGAACATAATAATGAGAGAAAAAATAAGGCACAACAATTTAATCTTTTCATTGCAACACTAATAGAAGTAAGATATAAGGAAAAATATGGACATAAAAGCATTTTTCAATTTGAGGTGAGTGGGCGTGACAATAAGTTAACCACCCCGTCCCACAAATTGGAGCAAGGGACCCATCGACAAACTATTTAAAACTATTAAAGGGACTAATTACTAAAGGTCAAAATTAATTTAAAGGTCATATTATGTATGGTTAACTAAAATTGAAAGAATCTAGTTTCTAAGCAGACAAGAGTAACTTGGGTGATTTTTAAATCTTAAGAGGCGCCGTACTTGTAATTATGAGGTGCATATTTTAACTTATAATTTGTGGGTAGAAAATAACAGGGATTTGAATGATGGTCCTAGGTTTGCAATCTATTTAAAATTGTTTCTTTTGATCACTAATTAAATCAGTTTCGATCATAAAGGGAAGACACTCTATTAATCGGCAATCATTCTATGCGTATTCGTATAGGGTTCGGTATGTCTATACTACAAACCACAGAAGGTTCTCTTCACTGGAGATCATTTTGCAAAATCTGGAGATTCAAAGTTTACTATATTTGCACATTATAACAAGGATTCAGGTATTTTACTTACATGTAATGGGAGCAATATTTTATATATGTTAATAATTTGTGGCTTTGAAACTGTGAAATGCTTGTGAATTTTCAGTTGAGATGCAACTTGATAGTGTGAGAAAGCTTATGGACTTGGACTTGAAATGGATCCTACCCGGTAGGTATTTTCTTCTTCGTAATAGCTAATTCGGATATCAGTTCTCGCGGTGAAGATGAGAATGCGAACTCTTCTCGTCCTCCAGGTCATGGACGAAGCATTCAGTTCAGAGACAACCAGGAGAAGAACTCGGCATTAGAGGATTTCTTGGCTCGCAACTGAACTTCGTAAAACATCCCCAGCAACAATTTACGCCTCCAGAGATGAAATGTGAACAATGCACGGTGCAAAGAGTTTACAATAAACTGATTTGGAAGATATAATGGTTTTTCCACCTGCTTTGTTTTACAATAAACTGATTTGTAAGCTTTTATGTAAAGAGATTTTCAAATATTTCTCATCAAGGCAATCTCTATATATAATCTTTTAGGTTAAATACACAGCTCCTCGTTTGCTCGCCTAGCCTTTGTTCCGAGGGATGTTGATGCGTTTCATAGTTCAAATGTACTCGTTGAGATAAAATTTTGAAAGCGTCTTTGTTCAATTATGGTGCAGGCCCTATGGCCTTCTAAGGGTATATTTGATTCGGCGGTGGCGGGTGCATCCGGTGGGTCGAAACGGTACTTTGGAACCGGAAGGGGAGAGGTGGGGGTCAAAACGGAGCGGAGCAGACCAGTTTCCTCCTTATTGCGGGTGCAAACGGAGCAAACGCCAGCGCGGCCGTTTGTTTACCCGCCGTCCGGCAGCATTTGCTCCAAACGGATGCGGCGAAATGCTGAAGTCTTATCAATAAAAGTCTTGGTGTGCATGCTAAGCGGCAAATATGTATGTATGCAAAGGGGGACAACCTGGTCGTCGTTGAGTGTTATGGGTGTGTTACGTGCTGTAAGGTGCGGTCAGAAATGGCATTGTGAGCGTGCCGTGGGCATGGAGATGTTGTGACTGTGCCGTGGCGTGCGGGCGTTGTGAACACACCGTGCGTGCGGAGGCGTTGTGAGCGTGTCGTACGCGTAGAAGCATTGTGAGTGTGTTGCGCACGCGGAGGCATTGGGAGGGTGCTGTGTGCGCGTCATGAGCATGAGGGCGTTGTGAGCGTGGCAGCGTTGTGAGCGGAACAATTCTGCGTGCCGCTTTGTTCCACGCGCGATGTAGTGTGGTGCGGGACTCAGTGTGCTCAGCCGTTCCAGTGTCGGATTGCGAGTTTTCATAATTACAGGTACCTCTCATCTATGTTTCAATATTACAATAACCTCCCCCCCTTCAAAATTGCCCCGCTTACAATTGCACCCTTCCCTCCGAAAATTTAAGAGCATTGTTAATAGCACACCTTATCTCGCTATTAGCACACCTGCGATAATAGCACTTCACCCATTTTTACTCCGGCTATTAGCACACCACCCCAAAAAAAAAATCTTAGACATAAATTTGGAAATTAATAACACCTTATTTGAGAACACCACAACATAATCAAAACATTAAAAATGATCAAATGAAGCTCCATCATTTGAAAATTTAAGAAGGCCACCCAAACATGAACATATGCATACTAAATCAAACCATAAGCCTAAACTCTAGATGGGCGTTAATGAAAAGAGGAACTTGACCAAGAGGAACTTGACCAAGATCCAAGCACAACCACACCTTAGAAAAGCCGGATGGAAGAGAACTTGCAAAGATCCAAAGAAAGTTAATGGAGGTTCCCTCATATACAAAATCAGAAAATACATGGAAAATGGCCTAATGGTGGCAGGAAATACAAGGAAAAATCGGGAAAAAAAAGCATACCGAAATAAGTGTATCATTCGTTAACGCCTATCTAGAGTTTATTTGTTATTAGGCTTATGGCTTGATTTAGTATGCATATGTTCATGTTTGGGTGGCCTTCTTAAATTTTCAAATGATGGAGCTTCATTTGATCATTTTTAACGTTTTGATTATGTTGTGGTATTCTCAAATAAGGTGTTATTAATTTTCAAATTCATGTCTAAGATTTTTTTTTTTTGGGTGGTGTGCTAATATCTGGAGTAAAAATGGGTGGAGTGCTACTATCGCAGGTGTGCTAATAGCGAGATAAGATGTGCTATTAACAATGCTCAAATTTAATCAAATGACGTAAACTCTATTTTCAGCCATTTCCTCCTTCGCCGATCTCGCTCTGCTCTAATTCCACGACCGGACCTTGGCGACGGCGACGCAGGGGCGCAAATCGCCTTCTGGAGTCGAAGGATTGCTCAATCTTCTTCCTATTCTTTGAATGTTGCTCCCTCGTCGTGTTCGACAGCGGCGTAGCGGTGAGTAGAGGTTTGCCCTAGTTCCTGGAGCGACCATAACCTTCTTCGGCGAGGCTTACCGTAATTCCTGGATGCTCCATCGTCTTCTTCGGCGAGCCGGTCTTCTTTAGCGAGCAAGTCATCTTCGGCCAGCAGATTTTCTTCGGCGAGCAGGTATTACCGCACGATTTCTTTTTCTTTTCAGTTAAATGAGAACAATTTTTCAGCAGGTATTATATGAATGAGACAACTTTTCTGGTTAGTAATATATGAAGCTGTTGAAATTTTAATAAAAAATGTATAAAAAAACATTAAAAAAATACGCCACCAATATTTTAAAACATTACAAACTCATCCCTCTGTTTTTTTTAAACATTACAATTAGACCCCTTGCATTTCCATGTCATTACAAAGGGTAAAATGGGGATAAAATATATTTTATTTACTGAATGACATATTTTCCATCCAACTTTTAAATGGAAGAGGGAGAGTATAAAATTGTGAAACTTGGAGGGAAGGTCGTTGTAATATTGAAATATAGAGGGGAGGTACCTGCAATTATGAAAATTTGCAGGGGAGGTCCCGGTAATTAACGAAAATGTCTTATATTGGTCATCATGTGGAAACAAAATTTCATAGTATGATAAGTATGTTGACATAAATCATGGAACAATGGGGATGAGAAATCAGATATGAGGGATGATATCAAAGAAGATTGTTGTACAGTGAGCAATCTCATCACCAAGAACAAAAAGATGATTTTGTTACGGGTCTATTTCGTAACAGCGGTAACTTGTCGGAATAGTGATCAGAGATGGAGAAGATGACGGTAGTGGGGGGATACCGTGGAGCCGGAACTGCGGCTGCGTAGGCGGGGTTGCTCGTTGGAGGAGAGAGCCACCAAGATCTCACAACAAGGGATAAGAACTAGACTTCATTTCTTTAATAATCTCATACAAGACACTAAGGGTCTATTTATAGAACCTCCGGGTGGCACATCCATAAATTCATGAAGATGCAAACAATAATAAAATACCATAATATAATAAGACTCACTCCTAATACAAGCTCAATACATATAATATGATAACTGACGAAGGATTCGAAACTGATCTGTAACATCTCATCCGCCCTTTAAATCGAGCTTGCCCTCAAGCCCGAATTCCACGTAGTGACCGAATCATCTGGCAGCTTGATCTCCCGCCAGAATAATGCATGATATCTTGTAGCGACGGCGACGGTGTTGGTGAGTAGCTGCGGCGTCGTTGGAAAGATGAGCGCCGTAAGTAATGACTTCGGCAAGGTCGGTGGAGCAGTGAAGAGCAGTAGCAGCAAGTAGGTAGGGGAAGCGATAGCCGGCAGAAGGAACAAATCTGTACTGGGTGAGGTGACCGTCAGGGTCGGCGGAGCGGGGGCCAGCGGAGCAAGTGCTGGCGGAAAGGCGGCAATGATGTCTGCCGAATGAGGTCCAAGGTGGGGCAGCACCACCACGACAGGTGATGGTTAAAGGGCAATTACCGCTAAGAGCGGTGGCACATCAACGGCCGACGGAGATGGCGATTGCACGAAGAGAGGCGGCGGTGGAAGGGGCAGGGACATGAGCTGCGGCAGAAGGGCGGCTGTCGGATTCTTAATGTGGTGGAGTGTTAGGGAGAGAAGAGATCTAAAAGGAGGAAGGTAGAAAGAAATATGAATAAAACAGATAGAAATTTAGGAGTGGTGTGAGAGAGAAAAGTGAGGATAAAACAATTGAAAATTGTAGGGTTAATAATGAAGAGTGGCTGGCAGTCTGACAGCCCGGCAGCGGCTTAAAAAAACTGCTGCTTTAAATTAGGGAATTGTTAAAAGCACCGCACTTTTGGCTAATCGCACCGCTTTGTTAAAAGCACCGCAGTTTTTCACACATTGTTAAAAGCACCGCACATTGTTATCTGCACCGCAATTGAGATAAACGCACCGCACTTAATTTATGAATTGAAATAGGTTCTCATTGAATTACAATATTAATATATACTCAATAGAAAAAAATATTTGATACAAAAAAACCATCAAATGTGTTGTCCAAATTGTTATACTCTTTTCTTCAAATATTTGTGATCTTCATCAACGACATCTATAATACGGTCCAATAATACTTGGGGCACAATTCACGATGAAGACCAATAATATTGCAACAATTTACTTCTAAACATAGAAACAGTAATGAACTCTCAAAGAAATTTCAGAAGTCCTTTAACATAGGTGATTGTTAACCGCAACTCTTTATTGGCTAGTCGCACCCAAAAATCTCCTAACTTTTCACGTCTTTTCGAAATACGCCTTGTACATGCAATTTCAGGAAAAGTGTTCAACACGAAAGTTGTAGATCTCGACGAGATCTACAACTTTCGTGTTGAACACTTTTCCTGAAATTGCATGTACAAGGCATATTTCTGAAAGGCGTAAAATCTGAGCGTAAGGAGAGGCGGCGTTGGCGCTGATATCTGCCGGTGTCGGCGATGGAAAGGGCTGGAGGGGGCTGGAGGAGGCGGGAGGAGCCAGCGACGCGTCAGTAGGCGTGAGGAGAAGATCGGGATTTTAGGACTGCGGTGCGAGGAAGCAACAGTGCGGTGCGGGTATATTTTTAGAGTGACAAATTTTAAGTGTTAAAAGACCTAAATGCGGTGCGATTAGCCAAAAGTGCGGTGCTTTTAACAATTCCCTTAAATTAAGGGATTAAATGTATAGCATGCGGAAGGCGGACCGTCCGGAGCTCGTGAAGATGAAGAACGAAGCGGGCGTCCGTGAGGAGACGGAGAGGTAGCCGCCGCTAAAGAGATTGCGCTGGGGAGAAGCGCTCGGACCAGGAGATGCGCTCGGATCGGGGCTACAGGGCATCGTTGGAGGACGGTGTCAAAGCAGAAGGGCATCGACTGTGGGGATATTGCAGCAGCTGCTATGGTTGTCTGTTGGGCACGTCGAAGCTATTGCTAGCAACGATTTGGAAAGAGGTTGGCTGGTGGAGGAAGAAGCACACAGGTCCAAAAATCGGTTTGGCCGGACGAAGCGATCTTAACTGAGGGAATGCGGTGCGGCTGTTGTTGGCCGCGGTTTGAAACAAAGGCTCTGATGCGGTGCAGCTTGCTGGATGCGATGTGAATGGCGTGGATGTGGTGGTCTGTTTGGATGTTGATACCTGTGGTGGGGAAGGAGCTTGCTGGAGATTTCGATAGGACACAGGGAAGTGTTGGTGTGCTGCGAAAGCAGACCGATGCCTCAGATACCAAATTGTTACGGGCCTACTTCCGTAACAGCGGCAACTTGCCGGAATAGTGATCGGAGATGGAGAAGATGGAGGTAGTGGGGGAATACCGTGGAGCCGGAACCGCGGCTGCCTAGGCGGGGTTGCTCGTTGGAGGAGAGGGTCATCAAGATCTCACAACAAGGGATAAGAACTAGACTTCATTTCATTAATAATCGCATACAAGACACTAAGGGTCTATTTATAGAGTGGCACATCCGTAAATATATGAAGATGCAAACACTAATAAAATACCCTAATATAATAAGACTCACTTCTAATACAAGTTCAATACATATAATATGATAACTGACGAAAGATTCGAAACAGATCTGTAACCGATTTTAACCGCTACTTTTTCTCATATACATTGACATATCTTCACCAACATTAACTCACAGCATAAGGCTCCGTTTGGGGTGGGATTTATTTTCACCGGTCAAGCGGTTACGACTGCATGAACTAGACCTTAATTAAGATCTGGTTCATGCGGTCGTAACCGCTTGACCGGTGAAAATAAGTCCCCCCAAACGGAGTCTAAATCTCATTTTTTATTATGTGATTGCCTGCTGCAGTTTCTCAAATAATCTTTGGTAGTTGACAGACCCCATGAACCAGAACTTAAAATCATCAATAGTTTCAATCAGAATATGCTTGTGCTTTGGCTTGTTAGAGTGACAAAATAATCAATATGATAGGTATCAAGGATTTAAATTTTTGGTGCTAAATTTTTCTTTTTTGGCTCAAGAAAACAAAATTTTAAAAAAAAAATTCAAATAGGTGTGCTCTTAAAAAAATGGGTAGCAAATAAAATATCGTGGTGTGCTCATATCAATGATGTGTTCATATCTAAAATAGATGTGCTTGTAACAATGCTCTATAGTCATCTTTACTTTTTCCCCGCATTCACAGTATCATTCTCATTCCAACTAAGCTGAACTTAACTATTAGCGATTTCTGATGTGAATCCCTCGATCTGTACAACTATCAAGCCTAATTGTGGTTTTATAGAATCTATCTCTAAGGCTCCGTTTGGCACCGTGGTGGTGGTCATGAACATGAGGGTTAAATTGTCATTCGTTAACGTCCATCTAAGGAACTTCATCCACTTTTATGTTGAAACGGATGATATTTGTTAGGTGATCCTTAACGAATGGCGGTTTAACTCATGCGTTTACGACTGTCACCACCGTGCCAAACGGAGCCTAAATCTCATCATTCTCACTTCACATATTTTGAAGTGTAAAGGAAATGCTTCACGGTATATGCTATGAGGAGATCTTCATATATTTAGGGAATTGTTATTCATACCCCATAAATGAATATTTAGGGAATTGTTATTCATCCCCAGAAAAATTAAAAGGGGCACCTGCTTCAGAATCTTATGATCACATCATTTGTTATCTTGCATTGACTGGGATCATGTCAGCGTGAATCAAGGGAAAAGTGCATTTGATCTTGATAAGGAACGAAAATCCATTCAGATCCCATTCCGTCGTCGTTGTCGCCGAGGAATTGGGGATACGGGTAGAAGTAGCCGAAGAAGGGTGGTTGGGTGGAAGATCCGGGGAAGAACTCCGGCGCTTGGGCGTTTAACTTGAAACCGGCGGCGGAGGTGGTCGTGCTCAGCCCCGGATCTTGCACCGCCTTCAGCCTCTGCTTAGCCGGAGAGGGGAGGTTCGGCAGCAGTTTTAGGGCGTGAGAGTACCGGAAGTTGTGGGTACTAATATCGCGCGGGCTTTTATAAAAAAAGGGAATTGTTAAGGGCACCGCAGTTTTGGTTAGGCGCACCGCATTTTCTCCTTATTTTTCGCGTCTTTTGAAAATACGGCTTGTACATGCATTTTTAGAAAAAGTGTTCAACACGAAAGTTGTAGATCCCGACGAGATCTACAACTTTCGTGGTGAATACTTTTCCTAAAAATGCATGTACAAGACGTATTTCTAAAAAGCGCGAAACCTGAACGTATTTTCAAAGTACGTCTTGTACATGCATTTTTAGGAAAAGTGTTCAACACGAAAGTTGTAGATCTCGTCGAGATCTACAACTTTCGTGTTGAACACTTTTCCTAAAAGTGCATGTACAAGACGTATTTCTAAAAGGCGCGAAATATTAGAAAGTGCGGTGCCCCTAGCCAAAACTGTGGTGCCCTTAACAACTCCCAAAAATGCTAAAAGTTCTAATTTTATGGGTGTGAATATCTAATTTTGGGATATGAATAACAATTCCCTATATTTATTGTAGGAGGAAGATACATGGCAGCTGTACAACTAAATATAGAAATAGAAGTACAGGTAAACAATGCTCATATAGAAACAAATATACATGGAAACCATTAACTGCAATTAAGGAGAATTATTGAGATCTTCTGTTTAATTCTTGGAGACAGGCTGTCCACTAATATCTTCCCTCAAAATTGGCATTTTTGAGATGGAGGAAACACAAAATTTGCCTCAATTCAGTAAAAACTGTAATTTGGCTGCACCTTTGGTGAAAGCATCGAGAAACAAGTTCTCGAACAAAATGATAGTCAATATCAATATGTTTGGAGCGAGATTTGGTGACCGGGTTGGAAGCGATGAAGATGGCACTATTTTTGTCACATAATAGTGTGAGAGGGGATGTGAGGGTGATCTGGAGTTCTCAAAAAAGTTGAAGGGTCCATGAAATTTCGGGAGCAACAGAGGCAAGAGCACAATGCTCGGCCTCAGTACCAGAGTGTACAACAATAGTTTGCTTTTTAGAGCACCATGACATTAAGTTGCGACCGAGATAGACATCAAATCCGGTGGAGGAATGCCGAGTGATTGGACAGCTGGCCCAGTTGACATCAGAATAGCCGAACAAAGTTTAAGAGGAATCTCATGATACTTGTAGGTCGTAATTGTATGTTCCTTTGACATAGCGTAAAATACGCTTCAGGGCTCGAAAAATGATCAATAGTGGGAACATGCATATATTGACATTGTAATGCTCCAGCTAGAAAAATGATCAATAGTGTAGCATCTGAATAGAAGGGGCCAACATCTGTTAGATGATAGCCTACTAAAGGAGTTGAAATAGGCTTGCAATCAACCATTTATGCTCTAATCAAGAAATCAAGAGCAATAAACCCAAGACCGTAAGAATTGGCTGAAACATTGAAACCATGCTCGGGAAGCCTGTTTAAGACCATAAAGAGCACGTTGTAAGCTACATATATGAGTTGGGAATTGCGGATCAATGTAGTCGGGGGGTTGTTCCATATAGACTTCCTCGGAGAGAAACTCATGAAGGAAAGCATTGTTGGCATCAAGTTGGCGTAAATGCCAATTATATATTATGGTAGCAAGGGATAAATAAGGAGAACTGAAGCAGGACAAACAACAGGACTAAAAGTTTCATCAAAATCAATGCCATGTTTTTGAGAGAAACCTCGCGCCATGAGGCGCGCTTTGTGACGCTCAATAGATTCGTCGGCATGAAGCTTGGTCTTGAAAATCCATCTGCACCTAACAATATTTTGATCAGTTGGATGAGGAACTAATCGTCATGTATTATTGTGCTTGAGAGCTGCAATTTCATCATCCATTGCCAAGAGCCATGTTGGATTTTAGACAGCTGACTTTAAACCACGAGAAACTTTAACCGCAAGATGTGCCTGAAACCAAGGAGAAGTGAAAGCACGTAGAGAATGTTGGACGGTCAGCATGAACCAAAAATAGGCATGCTCGATTAGTCCTACACCGCCTACCCAGACGGTCCTCTCGTACTTATATTAGCCCCGCCCCTCCAACCCTTGACCCGGATTTTGGAGTGAAAAAAAGGGTGTGGAGGTTCAACAGAGAATGTATAATGTGAAGCTTATGTTAGATTACCTTCATGATTCAACTCGTAGGAGTCCGCTAGGGTGACTAGTATAAAGTGGTGACTCTCTAGGTCCATTAGTGACACGTGGTTTATGTTAAGATCGGGTTTTTAGTCACGATCCTCTAGATGGGAGGATGGACGGCTCCGATCGCTAAGGGTTAATTTGAGGCCCTTGATTTGGAGTATATAAGGATGCAAACCCATCTAAATCCATCCTATCCGGTTTTCTCTCCAAAAATCAAGAAGCCCTAAATATCGAGCCGTTTTCCCGCAGCTCTCCTCCCCCTGAAATCGCGATTCGCGATTTCCCCGCTGCCGTGAGAGGAGGCCACCACCGGAGTCTAGGTCTGCAGCGCCGCCCGTGCTCCAGCCCTCCGTCGCACCTCCCTGCGTCTGCGCAGCGCTCGCCCGTCGGTGTTACCGCGGGTACTGTCGCGGTATTGTCGCGGGGCGACATCCGACGGTGTTACCAGCCCAGGCGACATCTGTGCTGCCGGGTTTCTTCTTCCCCCATTCCCCAGCAGGTGCTGCCCTAGGTCCGACCTGCATTCAGCTTTTTTTTTTTGGTTTGGGTGCACTCCAGATCCCGCCGGCAGCCAACTCCTTGGCCCTCTCCGGCCTCCGGCGACTTCAGTCAGCGTTCGTTCATCCCGTTTCAGTTGCTCTCATTGGCCCCCAATGGCCGGAGGTATAAATCCCTATACTCGATCCTATTTAAGCTTTCCGCTGCGCCCTAGGGTTTGTGCCCTAGATATAGTTTATAGCTTAGATTTGGTATCAGAGGGAAAATAGGGGTTTTCTCATCCGTTTTTACCTAAATCTGTGATGATTTCTTCCAAAATTGTGATGAGTTTTTTCAACAAATCTGAGATGATTTCTTCCAAAACTTGTGTTGTTTTTTCCTTTGAAAATCTGTGACGATTTCATCCAAAACAACGCGTTCTTTTGGTTGCTCATTTGTTGTGTAAGGGTTGTAATAAATGTTCGTTGCCACGTTGTGATGTTGTAATATTTTTTCATGGCTATGTAATATTATTTTTTCATCTGGAATGTAATAGTGGCAACGAATATTTTTTGCACTCTTGACCCGAATCCGATCCCCATATCCGTCACCCTTATATGCACTTGGAGCTATTTTTCGTTGAAGATTCAACTTTCCTATGGCCATGGAGTTGCAAGGCTAAAGAAAGGAGAGGAGCACTTCAACGTCGAAGAAAGGATGTCAAAGAAAGACGGGCTATATGGAGATTGTTGCATATGGGGGACCTTTTTGGTGATCGGATTCGGATCTTTTCTCATGAGCTCAAGTTTTTCTAGTGCAAATTTTAGCATAAATGGTTATCGAGTTTATTCAGAAATAGCCAAAGCATTCTGATAAGCCCGTTAACGTGATTTCCGGCAAACGCATCATGGGGTGTGTTTTGAATCACTTGCTCATATTTTTTGCACATTGCGATTATATTCTTGTGTTATTTGTTATATAGCCCCACAGGGAAATAATAAATGACTTAATAGAATTTAATTGGGTTATAGTAGTAGGCGAATGCCAAGCTTAATGGGTCTCTATGCCCAAAGGTATGAGATTCCATTAACCGTGACATTTTGTCCTTCTAGCTATACAAATTTAGTAAGGTTAAATCCAATGCGTTAGCAGTCTTTGCCCAAAGGGAGACTGGATTATCCTCATTAACAATTGACATGAGTTAAATTGTTAAAAATAATTTTATCTCAATGCTTATCGCTCTTATTTCAAGTTGCTTTTAAAATTAATAGTAAGCGTGTTCTTTTTATAATTTTTGCAGTTTTTAACACTGTAATCGACCCAACGTCGTTCATCCCTACTCTCACCGGGGACAATTATAAAATATGGAAAGATAAGGTGCTTCTAGCTTTAGGGTGCATGGATCTAGATTTGGCTCTCCGTACTGAGGAGCCCGCTCCTCCCACGACGGAGAGCACACCGGTTGACTGTACCTTGTACGAGCGATGGGAGAGATCCAATCGTCTCAGTATAATGGTTATCAAGACCCACGTCAGTCAGAGCATAAGGGGATCTATCCCCGAATGCAGAACTGCTAAAGAACTGATGGGGGCCATTGATGAACAGTTCGTCACCTCGGATAAAGCTCAGGCCAGCACCCTAATGACAAAGCTCTGTTCCATGAAGCTGAAAGGAACAGAAAGTGTAAGGGGACACATTATGGAGATGAGAGACACAGCTGCTCAGCTGAAGGCTTTAGATGTCGATTTTTCCGAGTCATTTCTGGTCCATTTCATTCTGACTTCTTTGCCCGCCGACTACACCGCATTTAAAGTGTCATATATGACACATAAAGAAAAATGGTCGGTGAATGAGCTTCTGAACATGTGTGTTCAAGAACAAGGCAGGCTGAAGCAGGAGAAAATGGAGTCAGTGAATCTTGTGTCACACAAGAAAGGGCAGTCCTCCAAACCTAAGGGTGACTCAAGGGATAAAGGCAAGGGGATAGCAGGTTCCATAAAGAAACCGGACAACTCAAAGCTATCAACTTGTTTTTTCTGCAAGAAAAAGGGTCACATGAAGAAGGACTGCCATAAGTACAAAGCATGGCTCACTAAGACTGGAGGTATGACATCTTTAGTTTGTTATGAATCAAATTTTGTAAATTCTCATAACTTTCATAACAGATGGTGGATTGATTCGGGCTCTACAATCCATGTCTCTACTGTGATGCAGGGGTTTCAAAGTCTAAGGAAACCCAGTGAAGGAGAACTCTGCGTCTACTCGGGAAACAAGATGCCGTCTTCTGTTGAAGGTGTTGGGACATACAGACTCGTCCTCAAGACCGGATACATTTTGGATCTCGAGAAGACTTTTTATATTCCCAGTTTTTCCAAAAACTTGTTATCTGTATCCAGACTAGCGCCTACGGGCTTTGATTTTCAGTTTAAAGACATTTCTTTTCTGATTATTAAAGATGCAGTAACTATAGGTTCTGGTATATTGACAGATGGGTTATATAGTTTAGATCTAGATTTAAACTATTTGCAATCTTTCACTACAACGCATGATAATAATAGTTATATCACTGTGAAGAATAACAACTCATCTAGCTTATGGCACAGGAGATTAGGACACGTCTCCATAGAGCGCCTTAAAAGATTAGTGAAGGAAGGTGTCCTTCAGACACTTGACTTCACTGATTTTGGACCTTGCATAGCATGCATAAAGGGAAAGCATACTAGCAAGTCCAGTAAAGGAGCTAGAAGAAGCGATTCTAAACTGATGTTAATTCACACTGATATCTGTGGACCATTTACCACTCCTTGTTTAAATGGTCAAGAATATTTCATCACTTTCATTGACGATTTCACTAGATACATGTATCTATACCTTCTGAATGACAAATCTGAAGCACTCGATGCTTTTAAGGTTTATAAGACAGAGGTAGAGAAACAATCTGGATTGAGTATCAAAATCGTGAGATCTGACAGGGGTGGTGAATATTATGGTAGGTTCACAGAAGGAAGCCAAAGACCTGGTCCATTCGCTAAATTCCTTCAGGAACACGGAATCATAGCACAATATACGACTCCTGGCACGCCACAACAAAATGGTGTAGCCGAAAGAAGGAATCGTACCTTGATGGACATGGTAAGGAGCATGACAAGTGTCTCATTTCTCCCTCCTCGCATGTGGAGTGAAGCCTTGAAAACGGCCGTGTACGTCTTAAACCGGGTTCCATCCAAGTCGGTTCCAAAAACACCTTTTGAGCTATGGAATGGATGGAAGCCCAGTTTGAATCACATGCACATATGGGGCTGTCAAGTAGAGGTTAGGGTGTACAACCCACATGAGAAGAAATTAGACCCAAGGACAGTCAGTGGTTTTTTCATTGGCTATGCGGAAAAATCCAAGGGTTTTAGATTTTATTGTCCCTCTCACACATTTAAAGTTGTAGAAGCACGAAATGCAAGATTTCTTGAGGATTTCAACACTGTTGAGAGCCGTACTCATGGAGCTGTGATAGAAGAGGTGCAGGAAACTGCACCTTCAGGTAGTGGTGTTGAACCTGGTGGGATCATACCTATTTTGGCTCAACCCCTACCTATTCAGATCCCAGCCCATGAAGAAGCGATCCCTGATCCTCCTATCCAGAGCTCTCGTGAGGATGTGGTTTGTGAACCAGTCATTCAGGCACCACCACCAGTGGAGACTGCACCACAACCACTAGACCAATCAGATCTAAGGAGATCTTCAAGAGTCAAAAGATCGGCTATTTCAGCTGATTACGTTGTATATTTGCAAGAGACCGACTATATGTCTGGACTCAATCATGACCCCATCACCTTTTCAGAGGCCGTGAGCCGTACAGATTCTGAAAAATGGTATGAAGCTATGAAGGATGAGTTAAACTCAATGGCAAACAATCAAGTATGGGATCTAGTAGAGTTACCAGAAGGCTTTCGTGTTGTAGGCTCTAAATGGGTCTATAAGACAAAAGTTGACACCTCTGGTAACATCGAACGATATAAGGCAAGACTTGTTGCCAAAGGTTTCCTTCAAAAGGAGGGCATAGATTACCATGACACCTTCTCTCCGGTATCTAAGAAGGACTCATTAAGGATCATCTTAGCCCTAGTAGCTCATTTTGACATGGAGTTACATCAGATGGATGTCAAAACGGCATTCTTAAATGGGGAGCTTGAAGAGGAAGTATACATGAGTCAGCCTGAGGGTTTCGTTTCAGAGAAAGGACTTGACCTGGTATGCAAATTAAAGAAGTCAATATATGGGCTCAAACAAGCCTCACGACAATGGTATATACGATTTCACAATGTTATTACCTCATTTGGTTTCGAGGAAAACATTGTGGATCAATGTATATACATAAAGGTCAGTGGGAGCAAATTCATGTTTTTAGTCCTATATGTTGACGATATTTTGCTGGCAAGTAATAATTTGGGAATGATATGGGAGACTAAACAATTTCTCTCTCAGAATTTTGACATGAAAGATTTAGGGGAGGCTTCCTATGTTATAGGAATTGAGATACATAGGGACAGATCTAGAAAGATCTTAGGGTTATCTCAGAAGGCCTATATCAACAAAATTCTGGAAAGGTACAATATGAGAAATTGCTCTAGTTCAATAGCTCCTATTGTGAAGGGTGACAAGTTTAGTTTGTCACAATGTCCCAAAAACTCTCTGGAATTGGAGTCGATGAAAAACATACCATATGCGTCTGCCGTTGGCAGTTTGGTCTATCTAGACGTTTGCACTAGACCAGACATTGCTTTCGTTGTAGGGATGTTGGGAAGGTATCAAAGTAACCCTGGGATGGAGCACTGGACAGCAGTCAAGAAAGTCTTGCGATATCTCCAAGGGACTAAAGATTACATGCTTACATATAGAGAGTCCGACATTTTGGAACTAGTCGGATACACAGATGCAGATTTTGCAGGCTGCCAAGACTCGAGGAAATCCACGTCCGGCTACGTGTTTATGTTGGCCGGTGGTGCAGTGGCATGGAAGAGTGTCAAACAGACACTTATTGCATCCTCGACTATGGAGGCCGAATTCATTGCATGCTATGAAGCAACTAAGCAGGCATTGTGGTTGAAGAATTTTTCTTCAGGGCTTAGGGTGATGGATACAGTTCCTAAGCCAATGAAGCTTCTATGTGATAATGCTGCAGCAGTGTTCTTTGCAAAGAACAACAAAAGTGGGAGTCGCAGCAAGCACATTGATATCAAGTTTTTGGTAGTTAGAGAGAACGTAAAGGAGAGTAAAATCATCATTGAGCATATAGGCACACTGCTCATGGTAGCAGATCCCATGACTAAGGGGCTCCCACCCAAGTTGTTCAAAAGTCATGTTGACAGAATGGGATTTGTGGACTCATTTGATGGTTAATTGGTCATGACTGTTTATTGTAACTCTCCTTTTATTAATGCAATTTTTCAGTTGTTCTTTATCTATTGTGCACTCTAAAGTAATGATAAAGATATTATATTGCGTTAAAAGAGTGGGAGCATCCACTCATAAAGATTGATACCACATAAAGCACTTGGTAGGATTTAATGATTACACTGTGATTATGGAAGGGAAGTATCCACCATTTAGATACAACCGCCACAATTCATGTAGTCGTGACGTCCTATACAAGTATACAGACGTCACATAAGGTTTGGGTCCAGAGTCACTGTCGTTCTTGTTAATTTAGTATGGCCATACGATAGTTCTTTGTTGTTTCACTATCACCCTATGAGTCTAGTTATTTACTCATATAAAAACATACTTATTATAAATTTCTAAATGATAAGGGGATCTCTCACCTGTTGAATCAAGTGGGAGAATGTTAGATTACCTTCATGATTCAACTCGTAGGAGTCCGCTAGGGTGACTAGTATAAAGTGGTGACTCTCTAGGTCCATTAGTGACACGTGGTTTATGTTAAGATCGGGTTTTTAGTCACGATCCTCTAGATGGGAGGATGGACGGCTCCGATCGCTAAGGGTTAATTTGAGGCCCTTGATTTGGAGTATATAAGGATGCAAACCCATCTAAATCCATCCTATCCGGTTTTCTCTCCAAAAATCAAGAAGCCCTAAATATCGAGCCGTTTTCCCGCAGCTCTCCTCCCCCTGAAATCGCGATTCGCGATTTCCCCGCTGCCGTGAGAGGAGGCCACCACCGGAGTCTAGGTCTGCAGCGCCGCCCGTGCTCCAGCCCTCCGTCGCACCTCCCTGCGTCTGCGCAGCGCTCGCCCGTCGGTGTTACCGCGGGTACTGTCGCGGTATTGTCGCGGGGCGACATCCGACGGTGTTACCAGCCCAGGCGACATCTGTGCTGCCGGGTTTCTTCTTCCCCCATTCCCCAGCAGGTGCTGCCCTAGGTCCGACCTGCATTCAGCTTTTTTTTTTTTGGTTTGGGTGCACTCCAGATCCCGCCGGCAGCCAACTCCTTGGCCCTCTCCGGCCTCCGGCGACTTCAGTCAGCGTTCGTTCATCCCGTTTCAGTTGCTCTCATTGGCCCCCAATGGCCGGAGGTATAAATCCCTATACTCGATCCTATTTAAGCTTTCCGCTGCGCCCTAGGGTTTGTGCCCTAGATATAGTTTATAGCTTAGAGCTTAACCATACCATCCCATGCACGAGTGATCATGGGGTGAGTAGGGGTAGACGGGTTGAACAACAGAAAAGAATAGGTGATGGGAGACGGTTGATGAAGTAGCATGCCGTGGAGAAGGACTCAACCAAAAGATGAAGAGGCACATGTGAATGAAACATCATAGCGAGTCTGGTTTCAGTAATGTGTTGTTGTTTTTTCTCAGCAATACCATTCTGATTAGGTGTATACGGACAAGATACGTGATGCATACTACCATTCATACAAGAAAAAGAATAAAACAGTGTTCAATGAATTCCTTTTCTCCATCACATTGGAAGGATTTGATTCTGCAGTTAAACTGAGTGATTGCATATTGGTGAAAATGAAAAAAATGTCAAAAAATTTACTTGACTTTAAAGGGAAGATCCAATTATAGCGAGTCATCTATCAAGACACATTAGTATCTATAACCAGATGGTGAGGGAATGGGTGAGGGAATGGGCGAGGGCCCCCATAAATCGCAATGTATCCGTTCAAATAAAAAGGGGCAACGTTGATTCAGATTTACAAAAGGCAAGCTGTGATTTTTTCCTAATTGACAACCAAAACACGGTTGGGGATTATAATTGCCTTTATCAGAAATTGTGATTACACCATGCTGATTAAAGGAAGAAATAATGCGAACGGAAGGGTGGCCTAATTGTTACATAGTGAAAGTTTTGAAAAAAAATAACTTGCGTGGCCACAATCAAGATTATAAAGGCTTTCTCACAGCGACCGACTCCCACCACCATTCTTGTTACTTGTTGCTAGATCCTGGATGGTAAAACCAGAAGAAGAAAAAGTTACTAAACAATTATTCTCACGGGTTAGCTTACTAATTGACAAAAGATTCTTAGTAATGTGAGGAACAAAAACATCAGTCATTTTTAAAGGTTGAGAAGCAATAAGAGAGGAAATAGATCCAATGGAAGAAATAGCCAAAGATTGATCTTTATCCACAAAGACACGTTGATTATCAGTGTAAGGAATAGATTGATCAAGCGCAGCAGCATCAATATGTGGAGAATCATCAAGGGAGGTGGCGGCAAATGCTTCATTCAAGCCGTCAGCCTTAGCTTTCTTCAATAATTTGCCAAGTTTATGACATTTTTTTGCAGTGTGCCGGTCTTTGCCGCACCATTGGCAAGTAGTTGCAGAGGTCTTAGTAGAATTGTCGGATGCGGTGGGTTTGAAGCGACCATAAGAAGAAGCATGTTGAACAACCATAGCCAACTGGCAAGAATAGTCCCTCGAGAGAGACTGGGAGAAAAGCTCATGGCTGAGAGCTTTCGGAACCAGATTAGCAAAAGACGGCAGCGGCAATTGGGACAACATGGAGGTCGAAAAGATTTTAAAATCAGAGCCAAGACCACGCAGAAACCAATGTACCTTATCTGTGTCATCAATTGGTTTGCTGATGGCACTAAGATGATCACATAATGATCAAAAGGAGTGTGCATATTCAGTAACACCACGAGTGCCGCGCTGCATCAGCTGAAGTTCATCTTTAAGTTGAAGTTCTCTAGTTTTAGAACTATGAGAAAAAGAGACTTCAAGGGCCAGCCAGACATCACGAGAGGTAGTGTAATTGACGACTTCAGCCATACATTCCTCAGCGAGAGAGGCGTACAGAAGACTGAGTAGAATGAGATCCTGCGTGTGCCATTTCTTGTAGGCGGGATCCTGAGCCGCGGGTGCTGGTATAGACCCATCAAAAAAGCCCATAAGATCCTGACTTTCAAGCAAGGGAACAATACACATATATTTATAGGAGGAAGATACATGGCAGCTATACAAGTAAACATAGAAATAGAAATACAGGGAAACAATACACATATAGAAACAAATATACATGGAATTCATTAACTGCAATTAAGAAGAATTATTGATATCTTGTGCATAATTCTTGGAGACATGCTGTTTTCCACTAATATGAAGAATAGCTAATGGAGAACAACTACCATGATCCTGGATTCCCTTTTGCAAGGTTATTCACATTTCTTCTGAACTTGTTCATCATGTCCACGAGGGGCTCCAATCTCTCTGCAATTTCTTGAGGTAAAACAGAAAAATCGGACAGAGAGATTTGATAATTACTTTGCTCGAGATGTGACGCGGCGAATCGTTCAGACCAACTGTTCCCAACAATTGGCTCATCCGCTGAAGGATTTCCTGTCACAGGGCCTTGAGCCTGATTCATCATTTCAGAGATGCAACTTCTGGCTGCCTTTACTCCCCCTAGTAGTTGTACTCCGAAGAGTGTTAGGCTGAGTTTGGCGTGGCTTATCGTAAATTATTTGTTTCGGTGAGGTTGGACAAAAACGTCATTGTCATAGAATGTATGTTTGGTATGACAAATGTTACAAAAAAGAAACTATTTTGAGACATAAGATTTTGGTGTGACAATGACATTTTTGACCAACCTCACCGGAGCAAATAAGTTGCGATAAGCCGCTCCAAACGCAGCCTTAAGCTGTGTTCTTAACCAAACTAGAGTGGCTGGTGCTTATTTATAATAGCGAGAAGAAACCTGCTAAAAGAAGTTGCCAGAAATAAAAGAATCTGGGAGGTTAAGCAACGGAAAAGATGGAATTAGTATACAAAGAAGGTGGTGGTTTTCTGAATCAGCACCCCCATGGTTCAGAGACATCATCAGGTTATCAGGAATACTTTAGGCATGTGCCAGGCAATAAGAAAAGAAATCATTGGTGCCTTCAAAAAATGCTCTCTTTTTTCCTAACAGCGAGCATATGAAATGGAACCTAAGACTTCATGCTGCTGAAGTGGTTATTTGCCTTTAAAATAGGAGGAGGATATTCCATCTTTCAATTTCGTGTTGTGTCCCACACTCCCGCTGTTGGCACCCAAAATGTCCCCAAGTCCACACTTGCTCAAGCTGAAGGATGATGGGGAAACTATTGAGTGCCGGTTACTTTGAGCCACGGATGGATAAGTGAGAGGGGGAGGAAGAGATTGCCGCGAGCAAAAAGAAACTCACGGTTAGAAGGTGGCGATTAGAAGGTCATGGTTGGAAAGAGGTGCGCAGCTAGAAAACGGAGGTCCCTCCGATCGCCTAAAGAGCTCATATGGTTACATGAACAGAGACCGCATTTTTTGGCCTCCCTGCTCTTGTTCCCTTTGGTCTGGATCTGTCTACTATTTATAGGAATCGGGGGCTGCCCGAACCGGCAGACTTAGGAATCTCGGGCGGCCGGGAGAGGAGCAGTCACCGTGTCTAGAAAAAGACTAGTCGCGGTCACTGAAGGGCTGGCCGCGACCTCTAAGTGAGGTAGTCACCGCGGCTAGAAAAAGGCTAGCCGCTGTCACTGAAGGACTGACCGTGACCACTAAGAGGGGCAGTCATGGCGGTTACCGTGGCTAGAAAAAGGCTAGCCGTGATCACTGAAGGACTGACCATGACCTCTAAGACGGGTGGTCGCTGCGGTTACTGCGGCTATAAAAAGGCTAGTCGCGGTCACTGAAGGGCTGACCGCAACCTCTAAGAGGGGCGGTCACTGCGGTTACCGTGACTAGAAAAAGGGTAGTTGCGGTCATTGAAGTGTTGACCGCGACCTCTAAGAGGGGCGGTCACTGCGGTCACCGCGGCTAGAAAAAGGCTAACCGCGGGGCACCGGAATCGGTCACCTTGTAGGTGATCATGGAATTCGGGGCAAACCCCCACCATGTTTGAGAGATGGTTGGGACTATGCCCAATTTGATGTGTATCCATTGACCGCCACCTCTATTTTAAGGCTCCGTTTGTTTCGGTTGTTGTTGATGGAAAAGGAGCCGATGAAAATGGAGTTTGGAAAAGGAGCTGTTTTGGGAAAATGAAGTTTGCAGTAAAAATCTGTTTGTTGTATAAAATGAAGTTTGCAGAGCTGATTACGCCCATGATAAGTAAGAACGAATTTTGATAAATGCATACTGAAGATGGTGGTTTCTAATTAATGAGCTGTATCATTTGTTTTTTTTTTAGCTTCAAGTTTTTTTTGACTTGGCATTGTGTCCTGGCATTCAGTGGTGTGGGGTTGGATCAATAGTTTATGGTTTATTTTGTTTTTCTTGTTATTTGTGGTGGTGTAAAAGTAATGGTGTCAAGCAGCATAAACATTGCTTTGCAAATGCAGAAATAACAGTGTAGATCAAAACTCTCTCTGTCATCAAGAGATCCAATGTGGCAACAGTCGACTGAGCCGCCAACGGAGAAGAGGAGTCTTACAGGGCGGAGTGGGTTGCATCGTCGGAGATGAGGAGTCTTACAAGGGCGGAGTGGGTTGCATCGTCGGGGAACACCAGAAGGCAGCAACACAAGAGAGTTCATGGTTCCCTCGTGCCTATTAAGGCTCCGTTTGGGGGGACTTATTTTCATCGGTCAAGCGGTTACGACCGCATTAATCGGGCCTTAACTAAGGTCCTATTCATGTGGTCGTAACCGCTTGACCGGTGAAAATAAGTCCCCCCAAACAGAACCTAAATCTTATCCATGCACACGCCATCTTTGCCCTCCCCGCCCTGCCTCGGCTGCGAAGCACAGCTCAACGCTTGCTGCAAGGAATAACTCGACCTCCAAATCAAGGAGAAACAACCATTGTATACATAATATTCTCCAGCTACAACTGAGACACAACAACGACAGCACGAGCACCAGTTGTATGAGATTTTTTTAACAAAAATCAAAAAATATTGTTTCATTACTTTTTGCATTCGTTAATATTGTTTTATTTTAACTTGTTTTGAATAATTGATAGGCGCAGAGCCACGAACCAGTCGGTCGCAATCGTGATATTGTCACGGTTGATCGTAGGGCGAAAACTCCTTATAAAACTGGTCAACAGTTTTTAAAAATATCACCTTTTTATTGTTCATCGGGAAAACTGAATCTGATGGTGGTGGTGGTGATGATATTTGATCTAATTAATAAATTTTTAACAGTTATCAAATTTTAAATTTATAAATGTTTGTCTTTGTCAAATCTCCATGAAACCATTTCATTGAAGGGTCTATCTTTTGCAAATTTTTGATATGAATAAAAATGGTGGTGATTATTTGCAAATCATAAATGTCTATCCGTAGTTCATATTTTTCATATTTAAAAATTACTATGTGTAGATCAAGTTTAAACTTTAACAATCAATGTCTTTTTCTCATGAATAGTTCTCAACAGCGAAGGAACATCTTTGTCAACCTTCTAAGCTAATACCAGAGACAAAAATGGTGAAATTCACATCAAAATGATAAAATTCATGTCAAAATAGAGAAATTCACATCAAATTGTTGAAATGAAGTAGTCGGCATAGACTCAAAAGGTTGTCGGAGAAATTCTTTCGTTGTCGGGTCTTGCTCCGGAGAAGAAGATATCAATTATTAAAATTTAAAGTTGATCTGCAGATAATAATTTTAAAACATGAAAAATTTGATATGCAAATAAACGTTTATGATTTGTGAGTAACAACTGCCTAAATTAATGAAAATACAAGCTAGGGTGGCGGTGTCTAAAACACTATATATATAATTCACTCATCATGCCCATGGAAAAAGACAAAATTGCCCCCAACACAAACAAGTAAAACCTGGTGCAGCAACAGCATTACCCTTTAATTAATATCACAATCAATGTCAAATTCTAATTGATCTGCTAATTAAAAAAACATAAAAAAAAATAACCTGGAAAAATAAAATACATTGTCCAAAATGCATTTTCCCTGTAAATTATAGAAGCATAAAAAAGAAACTACATTGCATCAAAGCATTCAATAAAACCTTGGAACAAACAAATAAATCAATGTAGCTCATCAAAACCATGAATCAATCACAAGCCTGTAGCATAGTTCAAAAAAAATACTGCAGCATCTAAAGAGATCTTCTGTATTGAGAAAATACTTTCATTCCAGAAACTTAGGGGGGCGTTTGTTTAAACTTTTCAGCACCTTTTTGGCGTTTGCGGACGCGTTTAATGAATACAGAGTTTTCAAAATAAGCTGATTTAGGGCATTTTCCAACCGCAACGTTGAGGTCCATTTCCGTCCGCGCATCTCTCCTCTCGCGTTTCCTTTGTTTCCGCAGAAATAAAAACCATTTTGTAGCGTAGCGTTTAACTATGCGACCGGAGCTGAAGAAGACGGTGTATACATTGCATAGTGAATCAAATGAATGGAGTCCGGCCTCCTCTTCTGCTGTTTCTGTCGTATGTTATATTGAACTTGTCAATCAGCTCATTCATGGTGCTGCAGAAATCCAAGCACTTGGTTAAAACACAGAGAGAGTGAAATTTGATGGTTAAAAAATAAATTTGAATTTAAATTCAGCCAGAATTATTGAGAAATTTTGATTTCTTGAAATTAGAAAATATTTATTTATTTAATAATGCATTTAAAAAATAATAATATTAAGTGGGTTGAATGTGGTTAAAGGCAGATTTACTGAATTGAACTAGGGGAGCCACTTCAAAAATCACTCTAATGTGATAATCTTAATTTCATAGATCAAGTAAATGAAAGAAAATCATCATTGCTAAAGCATCATCTTTATATAACCCTTCTAATGAGCTATAAAGAAAAATGAAAACTAAATCAATAATCTTTTAGGTTCTGTTCGGTTGGATGGAATTGAAGGTTAAATTCAATTAAAAATGACCTGCAATTGGTTAGGCTGCCCGGGAGATAAGTTCGTTATATCCTTAAAATTGGTAATCCGAGGGACCTGAACCGTGCATTTTTATTCGTCCGTTCAACGAACAAGAGAGCGCAACTACTTGGTTACACTCCTGAAAAACTATAAAAGGGGGCAAGGGCCTTCATTTGAAAGGGAGAAAAAAGGAGGGCTCTAAGGTTTTTTGGCGAAGAGTTGCAGACGGAAGTCCAGATCAGAGGCACGAAAACTTGACTCGGTGCTCATTCTACAACCCGACATGCGCTTCCCGCATGCCAGCTCCACTTTCAAGTCGGATCCAATGTGCGCTCCCGCGCTCTGATTCAATGCACACCCCCGCGCTCAATTCCAGTGTGCGCTCTCGCCCTCTGCTCTGCACCGAATACTTGCAAACGAGTGGTGGCATGTCACCATCTGAAAAGTTTTTTCTGCTACTAGTGGATTTCATCCAAGCTAGGTCTGGGCTTGTAGTTTTTTCTCTTTCCGCATTTTCCACATTAAAATCAAGTTGTCTACTGTCAGCTTTTTGTTTTGACTGTTTGTACGTTCGGCTCACCCTCGAGCTAAAACGGTCCGCCTCGGCCGGTTCGTAAGTGCGTTGAACGGCCCTCAACAAACAACTACTTGTGTTGAGATTTGTTTGGCAGCTTCAACTTATATAATTGGTCGGACCACAAATGGTTGGAGGAGATGATTGGAAATAAAGATTATTTAAACCCCACACATCCTCAAAAACCTCTAAATGATCACATTTTTCACACATCAAATAAATGATGAGAATGTTTAAAATATATTCTCTATCAAATACGTTCTTCATATAGAATGCATCGGTATGACTACTAAATGTATGTGGAATGGTGGTATGGAAAAATTAAAAATATAAGGATATGGGAATGACAAGATACGTAGTAACTAAAAAACAAGTATATATAAGTATAAGTGTATATATATAAGTGTGTATATATATATATATAAGTGTGTGTGTGCATATATACACACTATATAATAAGCAAAATTCGGACTGCTACAGAACTGTCGTTGTGTTACATTGGTTATACCGATTTTACCCCTCTCCCCTGTCTATTGCTGCCGAATGTAAAAAAAAAAGGTCACGGTGGAGGCCACCGCCGCCAGCGGAGCCGCGGCGGCCTGACCGGACCCCACCAACAAGGTCACCGGACGTCGGCGACCACGGCGGGGGTAGGCCGGAGGCGGTTCGGCACAGGGGGCCACCGTCGGCAGTGGCCCTGACCGTTACCGCTTGTTTTGATGGTCACGTTCAGGGCTACTGCCGGACCGCCTCCGGCCTAACCCCATCGGGGTCGCCGGCGCCCGGGGTCGCCGGCGCCCGGCGACCCCATCGGTGGGGTCCGATCAAACCCATGCCGGCTCTACCGGCGGCAATGCCTCCACCGTCGGGCGGTCACGCCCTAAAAGGCTCGGACGTATAAAAAATGAAAATAAAATAAATAATTTAATACTTATAAAATAAATAATTAATTAAAAATAAAATAAAGAAATAAAATAAATTACATGAAAATAAATTTATAAAATTAAATAAATAATAATTATATAAATAATTAAAATTAAAATAAAATAAATTGATAAAATTAAATAAGTAATACTTATAAATATAATTAAAATTAAATAAATAATACTTATAAAAATAATTAAAATTCTCCAAGATACGAGCATTTTCGCACGGGCTTGATGCTCTTGGGCGGCCCGTGCTTGATGCTCTTGGCCGGCCTTTAGCCGCATAGAAGAGGGATTCAGGTCAGCTTCCACGCAATCAACTAGCTCGGCGCCGCACCCGCCACTCGCGACCCCCCAAAGCGCTATGGTTGTTGTTTGATTTTTCATACGCGCTCTGAGGGGGCGCGAGTTGCAAGTGTGGCGCCGAGCAGGGTGATTGCGTGGAAGCGAGCGAATCCCGCTTCTATCCGGTCGAAGGCCGACGGAGCATCAAGCACGGACAAAACCCACCTTGAGGCGGTCGAAGCCCGCCCAGAGGCGGCCGAAGGAGGCCCAAGAGCATCTAGCAAAGGCGTAGCCCGTGCGAATACATATATTACAAATGACTTGTTCTTCTCATTATTATCAAAAACATGTATAATATACTCCATATATAGAGAAAACGAGGAGTTCAGGGAGAATACAAAATGTGGGATTAAAGAATCCTAAGAGATGAATGGCCCAATGGGCCATAATACATACATGGGCAATATATAATAAAAATTAGAGAGAATCTCAAGGATTTTTCAACACTCTCCTGCAAGGTGGAACATGTAAGTCATAGACACCAAGCTTGGAGAGAAATTGGGGATATAGTAGGGGAGGCAAGGTCTTGGTGAGTATATCAAAAACTTGATCGGCCGTCGGCACATGTCGCAAAATCAATCTTCGAAGTTGAACATTTTTCTGAACAAAGTGACAATCAACTTCAATGTATCTTGAGCGTTCAAGAAACATGAGATTCTCAGCGATGTGGATAGCAACTTGACAATCACAGAAGAACATCCAGTGATGAATGTTTAATGCTCAAGTTAGATTAAAGACTCTCTAGCCAAATGAATTTTGAAACAACAACAATCATAGATACTTCGCTTCTACTGAGGAGCGAACAACCACAACATGCTTCTTACTTCGTCATGTAACCAAGTTTCCACCAAAACATGTGCAGTAATCACTAGTGGACCGACGATCATCGAGGGATCCAGCATAATCAGCATCACAGCATGCAATGAGAAACATCGAAGTAGAGATCTTGTAAACCAATCCTTTTCCCTGAACATTCTTCAAATATTTAAGAATATGCTCAACCGCTTGAAGGTGGGAGATTCGAGGAGTGTGCATGAAGCGACTAAACACACCAACCACAAAAGATATGTTAGGTCGTGTGGTAACAAGATAACTGAGTTTGCGAATGAGGCGGTTGATAATACTCCAGATTAGGAGGTAGTTAATCAGCGTCTGACCGTGAGCAGAGTGTTGATAATTCGTATCTAAAGGCGTATCCACAAGCTCACCCAGAGTAGCTTGCGTCGTGAAGTATATTGACACAATATTTTTGTTGAGACATAACAAGACCATCAAGGAATTGAGCTACCTCAATCCCCAAGAAGTAGTGCAGCCGGCCAAGGTTTTTAGTTTGAAAATGGGATGATTGATGTTTTTTTATTTGAGTAAATGACGGGAAGATCACCTGCAACAAGGATATCATCAACATAAACCAGAAGATTCGTCGTGTTTGTCATTCGTCGGCGAATAAACAAGAAGAAATATACCAAACTGCGACTAAAGACAAAATCACGAACCACCCGAGTAACCTTATCAAACCATGCTCATGGAGATTGTTTGAGCTATATAGTGATTTCTTCAAATGACAGACTAGGGACTCTCTCGTGGTTGTATAACCAACAAGTTGTTGCATATACACAGTCTTCACAAAATCGTCGTTAAGAAAGACATTTTTGATGTCACGTTGATGCAACGGCCACCAACGATGGATAGTAAGAGAGATTAAGACAAACAATATTGAGGTTTGCAATAAGAGAAAACGTCTCCTCATAATCAAGGTCATGCTGATGAGTAAAGTCACGGGTACCAAGACGGGTTTTAAGGCGATCAATTGTCCAATTAGGATGATGCTTCGCGATGAACACCCACTTATAGCTAATAGTTGAATAGTTGGGAGGAAGGGAGACAAGTTCCCAAGTGTGGTTCGCCCAAAGCACAGTCATTTCCTCATTCATTGCCGCCCTCCACCCCAGATGTTGAAGAGCTTCCTGTATAGAGGAGAAAGTGAAAATAGAAGATAGGGAGGTTGCAAACTTGCACACATCAGAGGAGAGACGGTGCAAGAAAACATAACTTGAGAGAGGATGTGCAGTGAGAGCGTGATCGAATCAGCAGTCCGTGGAGCATCAGTAGTAGATGAGGGTTGTCGTAGGGCACCAGATCAAAAAGAGCGGCGAGAGTAGACACAAAGAGGAGCTGAGGCACATAGTGGGGTCGGTAGTATAGATGGTAGAGGAGAGTTGGTAGGAACAAGAGGATGTGGGAGATCGGAAAGAGATGTAGGTGTGGAGAAGGATGGATGGAAAGACTATAGTTCTAAAAAAGTCACATCAGCAGATGTCAGCTTCTGAATGGCGGGAGAGTAACAGACATTTCCCTTCTAGGTGCGTGAATACCCAAAAAACATGTAGCGATTGACACAAGTTGTTAGGTTGTCAACGGCAGAACCAAGGAGATGGACAAAGCAAACACGATCAAAGACCCGCGGGGTCAGAGGGAAGGGAGGTCGGTCAAGAAATAAAAGAGAGAAGGGTGTAGCAAAGTGGAGAACGGACGAGGGCATGCGATTTATGAGGTAACAAGCAGTAGAGATGGAGAAATTCCAATAGGTAGTGGGGAACATCATCTGGAAGAAAAGAGATCGGGCCGCTTCGAGAAGATGGCGGTTCTTCTGCTCAGCAATACCATTCTATCACGATGTATATGCACGAGAGGTTTGGTGGATGATGCCCAATGAGGTGCAGGTTTCCTGAAATCCATGTCCGGTGTATTCGCATACATTATCAGCGCGAAGGATTTTGATAGAGCAGAAAAAATTGTGTTTGAGTTTCGGCAACAAAGGAGCCTAGACTGTTAACATTTTCAAACAACTAGAAAAAAACACTGGCAATTCTTTGTCGGAGAACTTCAAAGCTTCATGCAGAGCCTAGATCATACAGACAGAAGGATAGAAAGTATTTGAGTAAGAAGCTTTTGCACACTAAATATATACCAAAAGAATGCATGTGGTTCACCTAAAAAAGTAGTGCTGCTAGTTTGAAACCCAAAATCCCACTGCTTGGAGATCCCCAGAACACACGGGAATGAAATCCAAAATGTAGGAAATGTAAGAACCATCAAATCAATAAATAATAATATGAAATGGATGAAGAGGAGGAAAAAGAAGTTAAAGAAGAGGAAGGGCGGTGATACTTAGGAGAAGTGGGTAGAGGAGTGCCGAACCCCAGCACACGGGAGGAAGAAAGATCGTCGGTGATTGGATGCCGACAAGAGCCACGAACCCTAGCACACAAGAGGAAGATCGCCGGCGATGGATGCCGGCACCCGGCAGGAACCACAGAGTGGGCTGGAATTAATTCAATTTAACTTAAGAAATTATTTTCCAAGCAGGCTGCCATGTCCCATTTCCATCTAAGTACTTAAGGGAATAATTAATAAGGACCTATTTCAAACCTTTAGTAAAGTTCAGAGACTAATACAACAACACTCAAGCTTTTATCTCACTATAGTGGGGTCGGCTATATGGATCCTTTGTCGCCATTGTGCCTTATATTTAGTCATAATCTCACTAATGCTTAAGTACATCATGTCTTTCCTTATAATTTCATTCCAAGTCTTTATTGGTCCAACCCCTTTCCCGATAAACATGCCTAGTGACAAAACACTCGCAACGTCTAACAGTGCCTCTAATGGTCTTATCCCTAATACATTCATTCCTAATTTTATCCAATCTCGTGTGTCTAAACATCCACCTAAGCAATCTCATCTCCGCAACTTCCTTTTTTTCTCATGTACACAATTCACTACCCAACACTCAGAACCGTAGAGCATCGTTGGTCTAATTGCAGTGCGGTAAAACATTCCTTTAAATTTTAATGGTGCATTACGATCACATAAGATCTCTGACGCGCCTCTCCACTTCAACCAACATGTTTGGTTTCTATGTATCATATCTTTATCTACACCTCCATCTTTTTGAACTATCGATCTCATATATTTAAAGCACTCACTGCGTAAAATATCTTAATCACCTAACTTAATAACGGAGGCATCCGTCCTTCTTGCACTGCTAAATTTAAGCTCCATATACTCCGTCTTTGCCCTGCTCAACCTAAAACCCTTCTTTTCTAAAATGTCTCGCCAAAATTCAAGTTCAGGAATTAATATTAAAAAAACTTAAGTCACTAATTTCAAACTACAATGAAAGTATAGGGAGTGATTTCACATTTTTGACAAACTAATATATATTATTTATGGGTTTAGAGTGAGTTTGTGAAATTAAAAAACAATACTGCTTTCTAAAAAAATCAAATCAAAAAATAGAATACAAAAATTTCAACATTTTTTACACGTTTTCAAATTTAAAAGCAACCAAATAGGTACCTAGTGAAAATTAACTTCACCATTTCACTAACTTCCTCGCACTTTTCTCTTCTGAAGTTTATAGAAATTAGAAGGCATACCTTGCACAATTGGTAAACACGGCAAGGTAGGTCATAAGAAGTGTATCGTTGAATTCCTGAAAATGAAAAAATAAATTACATGTTATTAACAATTAAATCAGTATTATAATCAACACTTGTATCCTAAATATTTGGGTAGGGGCTTTATAAGCCCTCATTTTTCACTTCCCCCTACTGAGTGTTGAGTCGAGTGTTTTTATGAGCACTCATTATTTATTCATTCTTGTTGAGTGTTGACTTAGGTGTTTAACCTAAACTACCTAATTGATTTGATCAACTTTTATCCAAGTAACTATAGGTGCACATTTTCTAATTCCTAATTCTTCAACTTATCTATTATTTATAGGGTAAATTTATATGTTTAGAACATTTAAATATATTTTCATTATATAATTTTTAATAAATATCACCCCAATTATTTCATTAATACAATCAGTCCCTAATTTATCATTCCTATGTAATAAATATTTTGCTATTCTCATTTACATTATGCTCAGTTTAGATACAATAACTTCTTTTACTGTCCAGTTAATTATGGAATCGACAAATTAAGACCCATTATGTGGAAAAATTGTCCACATTAACATCAGATAAGACATATGAATGCGTAGTCTTCTCTTGGAAATAAATCTATACATGTGAAAAGAAAAATATCTAACCAAAGGGCAATAATACACTAACCATCAAGAAGTCATCCTGGAACTTCTCTGATTCCATGGCTGGCAGCCTCCTAAGAAGACTTGAGACTTGCCTGAGCAATGAATTTTCAAGGCGAACGTCACCTGTAAACTCATAAAAATTAAGCAATGTAATTTACAGGTGTAAGAGTAGAACACAAGACAAATGTTAGCTAAAAAAGTTGATGGCTAGTAACAAATGGATTACTAGGCAGATTGTGGAAAATTGCAATGGGAAGCTCAAATATTTATATTATTTCATATTAACACACAATACAAGTATTTATACACATATATATAGGAGTAAGGAGTGATATTTTAACTCCAAATCAAGATGTGAGACTAATCTATATATGAGAGAATCTTCTCATGGGCCAAGAAAGTGAGCATTGTACATTGGGCATATTCATAGTTCTTATACACTCCCCCACAAACTGGAGCATACAGATTGTAGGTTCCAAACTTGAAAACGAATTGTCAGTATAGGGGCATCAAAAGGCTTTGGTGAGGATATCAAAGATTTGCTTGGGAGGGGGTATATATCGCAAATCAAATTTCCAAAGTTGAACTTTTTCCCGGGTGAAATGGCAATCGACATTGATATTTTTAGTACGTTCATGAAAAACGAGATTCTCGGCGACATGGATGACAGCCTAACTATAGCAATAGAGGACGGCCGGAAAGGGGAGCTTGGCACCAAGATCAGTAAGACGACTTTCCAGTCACGTGAGTAACAACAGACGTCATCGAACAATACTCGGCCTCTGTAGAGGAGCGTGCCATCACTGTCTACTTCTTGCTCCGCCAAGTGACTAGATGTCCTCCAAAACATGTGTCATAGCAACTCATAAACTGACAATCGAGGGAGTTGGCATAAGCTGCATCGAAATAGACAATTAAAGAGAGAGAAGCAGAGGGAATGTATATAATCCCTTTGTCCAGGAGCATTCTTCATATACCAGATGTATTCGCTCGACAAGCTGGAGGTGGGATATCCGAGGAGCATGCATGAAGTGGTTGATCATACTAACAAAAAATGAGATATCGGGTCATGTGACACCAAATAGAAAAGCTTAGCAAGGCGACAAAAGTAATTCATATTAGAAAGGCGGATCAGATTTGTACGTGTGAGCACGGAGCTTGTAGTTGGAATCTATAGGTGTGTCAGACTGTCAGCAGGTATGCAACATGAGTAATCACGTCGTGAAGAAGAACGAGACGGTACTTTCATTGAGACAAAACGAGTTCATTGGATCGACAATCTACCTCGATACCTAAGAAATATCGAAGGCAGCCCAAATCTTTGCTTTAAAAGTGCGAGGTCAAGTACTTCTTGATCATATATATGCAAATCATCGCCCGTGTTGAAAATATCATCAGCATACACATGAAGTATCACCTTGCCTACTTAGCAGTGACGAGCAAATAAGAAGAAATCTGATGAACTCCAAGTGAAATCAAAGTCCTGAACGACCTGATTGAATTTGTCAAATCAAGCTCGAGGGGACTGCTTGATGCCACATATAGATTTCTTGTGGTGAAAAACAAGAGACTCTCCCGTGGTTTGATAATAAGGAGGTTGCTACATGTAGACAGACTCTACTAGATCGCCATTAACGATTGCATTCTTAATATCAATTTGATACAACTATCAATGACGATGGACAACCCAGGAGATCAATATTTGTACCGTATTTAGCTTATCGAGCAGAGAAAGTGTTTCTTCATATTCAATGCCATATTATAGAGTGAAACGACGAGGCATAAGACTGGCTTTGAGGAGCTCAACCATTCCATCAGGACGATGCTTCATAGTAATGACACATTTACATCCCACACATGATTGCCAGGAGTAAGGGGAACAAGATCCCATGTTTGAACGGACTAGAAGGTAACTCTTTCCTCATCCATCGCAACCCATCACCCTGGATGTTAAAGAGCTTCCTACATAGAAGATGCGGTGTAAATAGATGACAAGGAAGGTTGATATAAACCAAGAGGGAGTGCAAAATTTTGTGCGCCAAATCACTCTCGACCTTGAACTTCTTGAGTCGTTAATTATTATTTTACAATGACGATCTCGAGTTTCTGCGGTTCAATCCGAAGCGACATTTATAATCATCCACAAGTTTGTTCGCATAAAACAATTTATGATTAATCATGATAATTACGAAGAAAGAGAACGTTCGAGGCAAGCCCTTTGGTAATTAGTGAATTGCATAAATTTAAGTTAATAGATGAAACAAAAAGAGGGCAAAGTTTTACCCAAAACAAATCTCAAGACCACGACAAAGTAGTAGACTACTTCAGGTTTGGTTGCACAGAGATTAGAACAACTTTGTCACGTCGTTAGGAGGAAGAAACAATGGCTTTTGTAGAATCGACAGAGGAAGACGCCCGCGTAAACGATGGATACACAACCAGCAGGTGGCTTTTTTGGTTTAACAGAGGGAACGAAACCAAGTTTCATTCCTCTATCTTTATCAGGCTCCTTTTCTTCTTGGTTGAGGGTCTATTTAATTAGGATCCAAAATATTTCCATATTCTCTCGTTCAATTATTTTCCTAAACTTCTCCAATTAAAATCCAAAGTTATTTTATTCCCACTTAGTTTTTCCCATTTATTAAAAATGAAATATCAAAAAATATGTTATTCCTTTCAGAAACCTATGCGTCCTTAATTACTTAGGGTTTGCATTTTCTTTCTTCATTATTCGTAATTACAGAACCATTTATTCATGCTCTCATCGGATGGTTAAACTGGTGAGCCGGAAACTCAAAGTCGGTTCTCTTCCTTTTTGAAAGGCTTGTTCTTAGCGCAGAAAAAAAATACACATGAAAATAAAAGTAACTGGCGCATGACGATGTCACACGTCGTCGGATGCGACGAAAGATGCATCAATTCTCCCGGGGTTGACAGAACTCGGCCCTGACAAGAGTTCGCAAAGACTGACAACGAAAAGATCTGAGCATTGTCACTACAACTATGCGGTGTTAATCCAAGAGCTATCAGTAATGTCTCGTCCACTCCACGAGACCAAATAGCGTTGATACATTGTGTGGCGAGTGTGAAACTCTCATGTGTCGAGAACCTGGTCTATCTCTTCAGCAATAGGCATCGATGATGGTTCTAAATCGGGTGGTATGTCTAGGGCCTATGAAGCACCGACACTTCAAAATGCCCAACGTATCGGTGTCGGATTCTTCGACACTCGCCCGACTCTCCGACACTCGCTCGACTCTCCGACACTCGCGCGACTCTCTGACACGCTTCGACACTCGTGTCAGAAGTCCGATACGTTGGATCATGCGGGACTCGCGTGACTCGCTCAATCAGACATGCATGTCCCTAAGCTAGCTACTCATGGTGAGGCGGGAAACAATTTGTCTTAGAAGTGCAATTTTTGTGAAAAATATTTTATAAGTTTATATACAAAAGTGAGAGCACATTTGTTAATGATTGGTAGAAAAGAAATTGAAAAGTGTGTAAAAATCTTAATGAGTGGTCTCTTTGAGGTGGAAAAACTAAAACAAGAGGTGAATGCTAGAATAGTGAGTTTTGCTCCTAAAAAGTGTCTTTGCCCCCTTATAGTATTTCAAGTAGTGAAGGTGGATTTACAAGTGAGGTGGATATTTTCTCTAGAAAAGGAAGATTGAAAGTGGGGGAAAAGGTTTTCTTAAGAATCCATTATTTTTACTGATGATATATAATGGTAATGCGTTAATGTTTTATCATTTTTTGACCTTTTCTTAAGTTTTGCATTTGAATATTTGATGAGTACTATTTAAACATGACTCAGTTTATTTGAATATTTGTTAATTGTTTATTTTTTTATTATTTGTTAACTGTTTTAGGATTTTCATAATTATAAAAATAAATATTTAATATATGTATCCCAGCGTGTTGGAAAATGATATTTTTTGAGAATTGACGAGTCACGTATCGTGTCGTGTCGCGTGTCGGTGCAATATAATCTAGGGATGAAGCAGGTGGATTAGGGTTGGATCTAGGTGGCTCTCCATAGAATGATGCCAAATCAATCACATTAAATATCGGCGAAGTATCGAATCCAACAGGAAAATCTAGGAGGTAAGCGTTCTCACCTGTACGCTTTTGAACATGAAATGGACCAAACCTATTTTGTTGTAGCTTATGATATGTCCATGGAGTAAAGCTCTGTTTCCTGAAATAAGTAAACACCCAATATCCTTCAAAAAGTAACTCCCGGCGTTGACCATCGGTCATGGATTTATAATTTTCAGAAGTCGCTCGCAATTTATTAGCAATATTTTTGTGCAATTCTTTTAAATACTCAATATGTTTGTGCATCGAAGGAATGCGTTCATGAGATGGAAGAGAGTGGTGGCCAAGCAAATTTAGGATAGAGAATCCATAGACAATCCTCAAAAGGAAATTTATTAGTGGAGCGGTTTTCAGAATTATTGAATATAAATTCAACTCGCGGAAGTACATGATCTCATTGCTTTGGATAAGCGTCACTAAACTCAAGTTTGGTTCCCAGTCGACCCCACAGTGTTTTTCAAAAATACCATATAAAACGTCTAATATATTGATGTAACTCAACATGTCTGTCTATACCCAAAAAATAATGTGGTGAAATAAAAGTGCAATCTCCAAATATGAAATCGACATAGTGAGGCGTGTGGGATAAAAGGTCATCAGATATAGTATAGGAAAACTGTGAAATACCATATGGCACATAAGAAATCAATAAATGTGCGATTGATCCCAGGTCATATGGGGTGAGTGGCACATCTGGATCGCGACTTTATGGAGTGGGGGTCTAGGGAGGGGGTGATAACTGATAAAGTAGTAAAGTGGTTGGGAGGTGAACTAGGTGATGGAGAGGTCCTTTCTAGTGCCCTTAGAATAAGGCAGTTCTTCTGGGAAAAACAACAATCTTGCGTCTTTGGTGCTCTAAGGAATGCAAATTCCACATGTTGTGGGGCATGAAATGTCGGTCGTACTGCCAAGATCATCCTAATATAATGTGACAAAAATCTATGGTTGCGACATTGCATAGCACTCTATCCTGATATGTGCTCCAAATAGAAAACTCTACTAGACAGTAGTGGGTAATGAGTATAGTCAAATGATTACTAACTCCGGATAAGATGTAGGGTTGTTCTAACGGATGCATATTAAGCCGTAATGTGTCCACCATACACTGAGAAATGAAATTCTTCATACTATCACTATCAATGATAATGGAACTAAGCTGTCCCTGGATGTGTGCGGTGGTGCGGAAAATGTCGTGGCTCGGATAGTCATCTTCGGTAGACTCGATAGAGGTGATCAAGCTATAACGTAGGACACAGGCTAAGTGTTCAGCATGTTCTCCCTCTTCTTCTAATACATCCTCGGACTCGATCTCAGGCTCGGGATTGGAGTCACTAATATAAACTTCATACTCAGGTTCACGTCCATCAATAAAATAAATAATAGTGATGAAGTGGCATCGTGAACACTCAGATGATTTGTGCTCAGGCTCCATGAATTTGAAGCATCAAAATATTCTAGTGTTGGGATTGGACTCAATGATTTCCATTAGGGGTATGCAAACATAACCAAAGAACCGTACCGGAACGGTACCAAACCGAGTGGTTCGGGTCGGTTCGCATGTGTATCGGTTCGATTCTGGGTCCAAAATTTCCAGAACCAACCACTCAGTTCGATTCTCGGTTCTGACACTCGGGTACCAAGAACCGACCTGAGAATTGTAACGGCCTCCCCAGCACACGGCTCGAAAGGACGGCCGCCGGCGCCCCCAGCACCACGCTCGAAAGGGTTCAGCCTCAACAGGCCTGCAGACTGTACACCACAACCCCTCTCCATCCACTGGCAGGTTGTTGGAGGCCGCAGCCTCCCTTTAATGAAAAGTGATCCAGTTAAGTGCCCCTACGGGGACTTCCCAGGAGGTCACTCATCCCGGAACTACTCTCATACGAGCGCGCTAAACTATAAAGTTCTTTCGCTTCTCATCACAAATTGAGCTGAAGCTCAATTGGTGATGAGAAGTGAAGGAACTTAATAGTTAAGCGTGCTCGGGCTGGAGTAGTTCCGGGATGGATGACCTCCTGGAAAGTCCTCGTAGGGGCGCTTAACTGGATCACTTCTCATCAAAGGAAGGTTGTGACCTTCAACAATCTGTCGGTGGATGGAGAGAGGTTGCGGTGCATGGTCTGCAGACCATTTGAGGTTGAACCCTTTCGAGCTAGATGTTGAGGGTGTCGGCGGTCGTCCTCTCGAGCCGTGTACTGGGGAGGTCGTTACAAGAATCGAGTTATTGAATTATAAGTATAAAAAATATATGAGTCGTCGGATCCTTATTTCATTCAATATGAGCCTTCTAAAATAGTCTAAGGCTTCATTTGGTTTAGCGGTGGATGGTCGATCCGGCGGGTGGAAACGGAGTGTTCGAATCGGAAGGGGGAGGTGGCTGCTCCAAGCAGAACTTTTTGGGGCATTTCTCAAGGCGGGCGGGTGGAAACGGAGCAAACGCCGCCGGAAATTCATTTGTTTACCCTCCTTCCGACGGCGTTTGCCCAAAACGGAGCAGTGAAATGCCCAAACAAATAGAGTCTAAGTTAAAAAAAATCATCTTTCTTATAAATCGACAGTCTTTTCAATATAAGTCTAAGAATGTTGTATTCAAAAATTAGTTAACGACATTATATGAGTTTTTTTACCTTTCTAAGGGCCTGTTAACAAAAATTGGAGAAGATTATGAATGATTTTTTTGCTCTTCGAAACACATAATTGTTTGATCATATTATTTTATTTTAAAGAATATTTTGTGTTGAGTACTTGCTTAAATGAATATATAGTTACAAAAGTTTATATAAAAAATAATATTTGTGTGAGTGAAACCGAGAATAGAATTGGAACCGAACCGAGTTTTTCGGTTTGGATCTGGTTCTATATCTTAAGTAAATTGGTTGGTTCCAGTTCTGAAAAAATCAGAACCAAATCTATATGGATCGATTCTTTGGTTCTGGGTGGGATCGATCCGAACCGACCCGAACCGCTCAGTTCGGTATGGTTCCGGTTTGGTATGGTTTCGGTCCGGTTCTTCGGTTATTTTTGCACATCCCTACATAAACTTATACATCCTTAATTATTTAGGGCTTGCTTTTTTGTCCTCGTTATTCGTAATTATCGGACAATTTATTCATGGTCCACGGATGGTCAAACCACTGAGCCGAAAACTCAAAATAGCACGGGAAATAAAAATGCATACCATGAAATTGAAAGTAGCCACCGTATGACGATGTCACGCGTCGTCGGATGCGACGAAAAATGCATCAAAGCCACAAACCTGTGAAGTTCTGGAGATAAACGGGTGAAAGGAGACATGATGAGAGAGAGGATGAGATGTATACATGATTAATAGAGCTGGAACAGCTGGCTGCGGAACATAGTCGGAACAACTGGCCGCGAAACATAATTAATAAAGGGAAACTATCCCAAAATAGTATAACTAAAATGACAACGAATGTATACATTTAGAGGAGGTGGAGTAGGAGATGGTGTCGGTGGCACAGGTAATGGTCAAAGAGTGATTGGGACGTTGGGAAGTAGGATAACAGGAAGCATGGTACCATGATTAGTTGAGTAAATGTGTTGAATCTCGAGGAAGTTTACATCAGCGGAAGTAACAGTTTTTCGATCAATATGAGAGTAACACACATTACCCTTTTTGTATGTGAGAGTTTCCAACAAACATATATTTGATAGCGCATGGAACCAATTTGTTCACAGTAAGACCAAGACGATGGACAAAACAAACATTTTCAAAGATGTGAGGAGTCAAGGTGAAGAGAGGTTTTGAAGGAAATAGAATAAAGAATGGTGTCGTAAAGTTTAGGATGGACGAGGGCATGTGATTAATTAAATAGCACGTGATGGATACTGAAAAGTGTCAATAGAGCTTGAGAACCTGTATTTCAAACATAAGGGAGCGGACAACCTCAAGGAGGTGGTAGTTCTTCCGCTTGGCCACACCGTTTTATTATAGCGTGTAAGCATATGATGTTTGGTGACTAATACCCAATGTAATACAAGTTTTCTATAATTCATAACTATTGTATTCGCACGCATTATAGGTTCGAATGATTTTAACAGAGCGCGAAATTTGAGGTCGAGTTTTAGTAATTAAGGAGCAAAAGACACTTAATAATTAAGAACAATCACACAGTAAATACAATCATGTCATGCGAGAATTATCATTAATAAATGTAAGAAAGTAACGATATCTAGATAAACTGGCAATTTTATAAAGAACGCAAATATTTGAACGAACAAAATCAAGTGCTCGTAGTACAACGAGGGAAGGAGGTAAAGAGATGTTATTTCCCATAAATGCAAGAATCGCAAGTAAATTTAGAAAAATAATACTCAGGAAGAGCCTACTGTAGGATAGGAGAGGCCATGGCCAAGACGTCGACTATAATTAACAGAAGTGACAAGAGAAAATGTGGTGGGAAGGTCCAAAGTATATAGCCCATTTGACAGTCATCCTCTACCAGCGTGTTCGTCGATCCTGCACCATAAAGAAAGAAGGGGAAAAAGTGATGGAGCAGTAAATATCATGAGTAAGATGACTAACAGAGAGAAGATTAAATCAGGAGCCAAGAACATGATGTACAGAGCGGAGAGAGATAGATGGAGAGAGGCAGATTTGTGATGGATCGGTTCTTTGATTTCTCCAGAGTAACGTGATTTGTGTCCCCAGAGTTCATTATCCAGGAGGGACTATGAGAAAAATATGGTATACATTTGTTGGAAATTGAGGCGACAAATCCAACAGTTCGAACAACTAGCCCACGCAAATACTGGAGTTCCTCCAGCAGGTTATCAATGTCAGAGTAGAAGGAGCTTGGAGTATCTACCGCCATAGTGGTTTGGGGAGGAGGGTTAAGTGATTGCAGTTGGAACCCATATTTGTAGTAGCAGGTGTCCTCAGTGTTATTTGTCAAACGAAAGTAGGTATATAGACGAGGGTTTGACCCGATGAACTGATGCCCCGAGATCCATTTAGACCTCCACGATGATCAATGTTGAGGAGCGAGCTTCGGTAGAATGTTGAAGTAAGGCATGAGAAGGAGGCATGGATAGATTTATGGGAGTCACCTTCATCACCATGGAGCACACATCAGATAACAAGGAAATCCTTGAATAGGACAAGGTGTTGGCACAGACACTAGAGAGATGAGGGGGTAGTTGTGTCATCATCAATGCTATGCCAATAGTTTCCTTCTGAGTCAGTTTGGTAGTGAAATCCAATGTCAGAGGCCAGTGTTGAATCCAAGCCTCGACATGAGCCTTAATATTATGCCAAGAATGAGGTCAAGTTATCATCTGAACAAGGATCAACGTTTTAGAGATCTCAAAAAGAGATCGAACATATGTAGAAGACTATCTTTCCCCGAGTAGAGAGACTTCGGTTCATCCACATGGTATTTACATTTTCGTGATGCATAGTCATGTGATAAGGCTCACTATCCATGGAATTCAAAATCCATAACCAAACTCGGTCATCATCCTGGAGCCACTACTCAGTAGGCTCAATTCACAGTTCGTCACTGACTTCATAAATGAGAGTCGCAGTGAGTGCCGAAATGATGGATGAGGCAAACACATAATTCGTCCCCATGTTATCAGTGAGCTCTAGCCAAGCATTCGGTGAGTACGTGATAAAGGAGGTGGCAAGCTTTGTTATGGAACAATGAGTCAATTAATTGTTGGTGGAGAAACTGTGAGACCTGTAGAAGTATGAGTGCATTACCAGTCAGTAGAAGTGACAAATCCTATGGTAGAGGGAATTGGGAAGTTGGCAGAGGAGGTGAGGGTCGGCGAGTTCCACAGTTGTTCGCTTCTCCGTTTGACAAGAAACGATTTACCAAAGAGTACGCAAGTCTTGCAAACCTCCTCTTGTAGAAGATGTGAGTCTTGCGGCAATAGTGAGTCGTGTGACAGAAGGAGTAGCGAGTCCGGTGATAGAAGGAACGGCAAGCCCTATGCTGGAGGAATCGGTGAATGTTGTGCAGAAACTATAGCAAAGGGAACCGGCGAGTTCTATATCGACCTGCTCGAAGGAGGGAGTCGGCGAGTTCAAGTGTACAGAGGATGACGAGACTTGTTGTTCGGTCGGGTCGGCGAGTTTTGTGGTTTTTCAACCAATGGTTCACGAGTCCAGTGCAGAGGATACCAGCTGACGTGAGGCTATAAAAGGACCAGGAGAGCGGGGTTTATTTGGGACATGGCAAAGCGCGGAATATGGTGAGCTTCTGAGGCAAAGGCTGAAAGTACATAAAAAAATTCCAGTGGAAGGGAGCTCAATCAAAGAGAAAGGGAGGGCAATCGTTGAGAGATTTTAGAGATAACCCAACAGTGATACCATATAGAAAAAGCTCAAATATTTTTATTACTTCATATGTGTATTATTTCATATTTAAACACAATAAAAGTACTTGTGCACAAATATATAGGAGTGAGGAGTGAAATCTTGACTCCAAACTAAGATATTGGAATAATCTATACAAGAGGAAAATCTCCTAATGGGCCAAAAAAATGGGTCTTTACACAGTTCTTCTACACAGTCCGAATTCAAAAACTACTGGGCCCTCTCATTAAAACTGAAAGGTTGATGATTGTGATCCAGTGAGTCATTAGCCCATTAAGTATAATAGATATCCCGCTTATCCAATATAAATATGCCATGCTAAAGCAAATATTTTGGGCTCTGAAAAAGCTCCCAAATGTGTGCTAAAAACCTGAAAAACTTTTGAGGTGAACTGATATCACACGGCAAGCTTTCATCATGATAATAGAGGTTTCCTCTTATTCAAAATTCAAATTCTTGGTTTTAAGACTTCTAGTGGAAACAAGCAGTCTATAGATATTTATCTCTACCAATTGGAAAAGAAACCTGTTATAAAGAACAACTTTGTTTCAGCAATTCATGGAGGAACTCAAAATATGCATATGACATTCACATATTCTGCATTCTGGTACTTCAAGTCGAAGGGGAAAATGGAGGTGGTAGTGAACCTTGTTATAATTTCAACATTCCATCACCCGTCATCTAAGAAGTTAATAGTTAAGGAGTCCAGTCCAAAAGAGTTGATCGCGACAATTTAGTGTCAATGCTAAGGAGCTTCTGTTGTAATTATGAACATTAGACCATAAACGTTATTGTGATCATTAGCACAGAAATATGAAGCTGCATGTGATGTTAAGACAGTAAAACTCGTGGGTGCGTCATTAATAACATGGGCTTCTAAATCTGAGAAAAAAATAATAGAGCATGAGCTCACCTTCTCAGTAACCAGAGCTCGCTACAGCAGCTCCCCTTTTTGCTCGCCTCTGCACCTTGTCTGTTCATGCGGGCTCGGATCTGCTCCTCGCCGAATCCGCAACTTCCTTGCGTGCCTCTACTTGTTTGTGCTCGGACCAGCTCCAATCTTCCGACCTCCATTTGCCGAGCTCTCCCTCTTACCGAGCTCTCCCTCTTGCCAAGCCCTCCCTCTTGTCAAGCTCTTGCAAGGTGTTACCAGTAACAAGTCATGAGAACACCTACGACTTCTTCTAGCATGTGTAGCAGTCTGTCTTTTGTTGTTGTTCCCCCCCCCCCTTCATTGATTTTTGCGTTCGTTGATGCACTGACCGTCCATGTCCCCACACTGAAATCGACATTTTGCGGGACGAACTCCGCCACCTGCAGGAACTGATTGATCGCAACTCTGGAACCGTGGCCTCCTCCTCCCATGTCGGTCTCTAACCTTCCCTCTTGGATCCTCCTAGATTATGGACTCAGGAACCACCAATCACGTCTCTCCACAACAACCCTCGCGGTATTTGGACTCTCTGTGTCCGAAGTTCACTAAAATGGCAAATTGGGGTACCACTCCCGTTTCCGGATCTGGTGGTGTTTTGCTCATCCCTTCTCTACCTCTCCACTTCGCTCTTCATGTCTCAAGCTCTCAATTCAATTTGCTCTTTGTCATCCGCCTAACTCATGATCATGAATGCCTAATTACCTTCTCTTCCTCTTCTTTTGTTGTGCACGATCAGTAGACGCAGAACATCATTGGTACTGAGTGGCTTCGCAATGGGCTTTACACTCTGGATGTTCCTTCCTCCGCTCTCTCTTCCACCAGCTTTGTTGATTGGCATCGGTGTCTCGGTCATGCTCCTCTTCCCATTTTCTATATGGCTGTCCCGATGTATCTTTTTCCCTCTTTTAATTGTGAATTATATATATATATATATATATATATATAAAGTAACATCGCTCTATTTTCTCTCCTCATTGTACAATGGCGACTAAGGATCCATATAGCCGACCCCACTATAGTGGGATAAAGGCTTGAGTGTTGTATTGTACTTAGAGTGTTGCTCCTTTTGATTTAATACATTCCAATATCTGGGATCCCGATAAACTTCTAGTATATCTGATTATCGTTACTTTGTTACATTTATTGATGAATATTCATGCATGACTTGGTTATATATCATGTGTGATCTCCTTGTGCTTTTGTCCATTTTTTGCTCCTTTGCTCAGAAACCCAAACGCAATTTACCCGTGCTATCAAAATTCTTCGCATTGATAATGCGTGTGGAAACACTGGGCATGCTTTCCATGAGTTTTGCACCTCATTGTGCATCATCCACCAAACATCTAGTGTGTATACGCCACAACAGAATGACATTGCTGAGAAGAACTGTCATCTTTTTGAAGTCGCTCGGTCTCCCTTATTCCAGATGCAGGTTCACACGACCTATTTGAATTTCGATGTCTCCACTCCTTGTTATCTCATCAATTAAATTCCCTTATCCGCCCTTCAATTTGTGATCCCCTTCTCTCTCTTATTTCCTTACCGCACTCCCTTCCTCCTAACCCCACGGGTCTTTGGTCGTGTCTGCTACGTTCACAATCCGGGTCCTCCCACTGACAGTTGGTCCCTCGTGCTACGCATTACATGTTCGTAGGTTATTTGCGTTCCCAGAAGGGTTATGTCAGTTACTCTCCCTCTACTCGGAAGCTGATCACAAGTGGTGATGTCAGTTTCTGGAAAGCCAGTCATTCCATCCATTGGTCACCACGTCACTGCCACCTCCTGATCTCCCACGTCCTCTTGTTCCCGTTGATTGTCCCTTACCGCATTTTCTAACTGATACCGTCTCCTGCCTTGGTACCACTTCGTGTCTATTCTCGCCATTATCCTTGCTTAAGTTCCCCGCGACAGCCCCCATCTACTACTGATACTCCGCGGACTACTGATTCAACAACACCCTCCACCGCGCATCCACTCTTAAATTACATTTCCCAGCATCGTCTCTCCTCTGAATTGAGCAAGTTTGTGACCTCTCTATCATTTATTTTAACTCCCTCTTCTGTGCAGGAAGCTCTTCAGCATTCAAAGTGGCGTGTAACAATGGATGAGGAAATGGCTGCACTTTGCGCCAACCACACTTGGGACCTTGTTCCCTTTTCTCTTAATCAGCATACTGTGAGTTGCAAGTGACTATTCACTATGAAGTATCATTTGAATGAGACTGTTGATCTCCTCGAGGACCGTCTTGTTGTCAGAGGTTTTACTCAATAACATGGACTTGATTAATAATAGACATTTTCTCCGGTGGCAAAATTCAACACCTTCTGTGTCCTACTCTCACTTGACGTTCATCTCAATGGGCCTCTCCATCAACTTGACATTAAAAACCCCTTCCTTCAGGGTGATCTTGCGGTGACTGTGTACATGCACCAACCTCCTGATTATACAACCACGGCGGAGTCCCTTATCTGTCAACTAAAAAAATCACTCTATGTCCTCAAATAATGACCACGGCATGGTTTAAGAAGTTTAGTCAGGTGGTTGCTCAGTCTTCAACTGAAGCAGAGTATCGCTCAATGGATGTCACCATCTCAGAATTTACATGACTAGAAAGTTTCTTCACTAATTTAGATGTCAAACTTTCATCACCAATTGTTCTCTTTTGCAAAAGACAAGTTACTATTCACATCACCGAAAATCCTGTGTTTTATGAGCGTACAAAGCATATTGAAGGTGAATGTCATTTTGTCAGGGAAAAGTTCAACTTCGAAAAGCGATTTTACGACACGTGTGGGCTGTCGATCAAATCTCTGATATCCTCACTGAGGCCTTGTCTCTCCCCCCTATATCAACAATTTCTTTCCAAGCTTAGATCATACAACATGTACGCTCCAGCTTGAGGGGAAGTGTTAAATAAAAACTCATGTATTTAGGCGCATAAGGCCTCACTCCTCTTATGTTTCTCCTTTAGTCCCATATCTTGGGTTGTACTTAGCTCTCTCTCTCCCTCCCTCTATAAAAGGATATCCATTGCACAATATATAAGATATATTTTTATGAGAATAATAAAATATTGGCCCATTTTATTCTCTAGTTAACAATACCAATCTAATAATCTCCACAAAAAACTTCCTTCTATAGAAGATCTTGGAACAACAGTCTCGTCATGCTCCTACACTTAGAACGCGGTCTCTTATATTCCTAGAACTTGGAGCCTAAAGACCCCCACAGTGTTCTAAAGGAGATAATTACTTTCACAATGATGACAACTCTAATGAAGATGAGCTGTAATTCTTATAATATAAATTGTGTAAATGTTTCTTTTCTTCTCCTCTCCTAAGAATCAATGTCACAGTTAACCGACGACGCACTCATATCTTTGCCCAAATTCATGAGCCCGCCTGAAATTCAAGCAAGCAATGCTTGTCATCGTGGTATTTGGCTTTTCAAACCTGGACATATAGGAGGTGTTCACTAGATATTGCCAACACTCCATCTTGAGTTTGCAGTGTTAGATCAACTCCCTAGACCTTTGCCGAGAACGGAATATTCAGTAGAATGCGCAGGCGATCCCGTCCATATATCAATTTAAAGGAGGTTATCGAGAGGGATGAGAGATATTAAGTGTTGTAGAAACATTCGGCCCATGCCAACCATATGACACAGTTTTGGATAGTCCCATGAAGCATTACAAAAACATTACAATGGTCACAAAAAAGACGCAAGAGATGGTGCTTATCTGGTAGACGCTCAAGCCATTCAAAATGTTCCAGTCACAGGAGCAGACGGAGATCGGACACTCTCCGTCAATGCCGAATTAAAAGAAGAATAAAAGGTTATGTTGATTACTTGTCTACTCGACAATTTGGACGTCTTCGCCTGGTCAGCAGTCGACATGCCTAAAGTAGATCTCAATGTCGGCTGTCACCATCTCAACATATCCGTCTTTCAAGCCAATTAAACAAAAAGAAGCGAGTGGCGGCAGTGACAATAGTGAAACCTATTTGGGAGGAAGTAACAAAGCTCCTCAAAATCAATTTCATTAAGAAGATTCAATAACCCTAAATGGGTTTCAAATGTTGTACAACAACACAGAAGCCTTTATCCCACTATAGTGGGGTCAGCTATATGGATCCTTTGCCACCATTGTGCCCTATCTTTAGTCATAATCTCACTAATGCCTAGGTATATCATGTCTTTCCTTATAGTTTCATTACAAGTCTTTACTGGTCTACCCCTCCCCCATTTAAAATGCCTTGTGACTAAACTCCCACAATGCCTAATAGGTGCCTCTAATGATCTCCTTTGTACGTGTCTGATCCATCTTAGTCGAGCTTCTCGCATCTTCTCTACAATTGGTATCACTTATGTCTTATCTCTGATACATTCATCCTAATTTTATCCAGTCTCGTGTATCCACACATCCACCTAAGCATTCTCATTTCCGCAACTCCCATTTTTTTCTCATGTACACAATTCACTGCCCAACACTCAAAACTATAGAGCATCGTTGGTCTATATGCAATATGGTAAGACTTACCTAATAGGTTTCAAATGATGTAATGGTGAAAAAAATGAACAATAAAATAGCGCATGTGTGTAGATTTTACAGAACTTAATAAAGCATGACCTAAAGATGATAACCCCTTGACTCGGATAGATTCCTTAGCTGATTCTACGTGAGGGTTTTTGTAATGAATTTTTTTGAAGCTTTCAAGGTGTATCATCAAATCTGAATGCATATTCCAGACATCTTGCATGCCTCATTCATCACAAATGAGGGGTGTTGCTGCTACCGGGTTATGTCGTTTGGACTCTAAAGCATCAGCGTTGTGTAACAACGTATGATGGATTATGTTTTCAAAAATAAGAAGGGTGAAATTTGGAGGTGTACGTAAACGACCTTCTTATCAAAAGTCAAAAATTAGAAGAACATATTCACTATCTTGCTGAAACATTTTCAACCCTGAGAAAGTAAAAAATGGAACAAAAATCGAAAAAGTGCATTTTCGGAGCTAGCAAGGAAAAATTTTTTTGTTTATCTGTTGACAACCAAGCCTCGAGCCTAACCCTGATAAGGTGAAAGAAATCTTGCACCATTTTTCAAAACTCTTTATGGGGCCACTAAGCTCGAATAGACTAAAGAATGCAAAAAGCTTTCGAAGAACTTAAGAAACAATTGGCATCTACTCATCATCTACAAAGCACTCAGGAGAGGAAGATTTGTTACTATATATAGGAGTTGGCTCTGAAGCTATAACTTCTAATACGAGAAAAGGGAAAGAAACAATTATTAATCCACTATGTCGGTAAAATGCTGAAAGATGCAGAAACCTGATATCGAATATTAGAAAAGTCGGCTGTCTTTAATCATAACAACACGAATAATCCATCCATATTTTCAAGGATATTCAATACAAGTTGTTACAAATCATCTTTTAAATACCATCTTGGAGAAACCCGAGCATTCCGAAAGACTGGCTAAGTGAGCAATCGAGCTCGGAGAATTCAATATTAAACCTCAAGTTCTCCCGAATTTTTTGATAGACTTCACGGAAGAGAACTACTAAACGGTAAATTACAACTCCCCTGTCTTGGATAGTGTTTGAAGATGGAGCTTTTGGCAAAACTTCATCAGGTGTTGGAGTAATATTATTGAATTCAAATGGCGTCCGGATCGAGCAGACTATCAAACAATATTTCGCCACCATAAATAATTAAGGAAAATACGTGGCACTAATCGTTAGATTGATAGTTGCCAAGGAACTAAGCATAGAAGATGAAGTACAAATGGATTCACTGGTAATGGCAACACAAGTAAAAGAGATCTTCAAAATGAGATATGATATCCTCAAAAGATATTTGGTGGTGGCGAAGAATGATATTGGGAACTTCAGAACGTTTGATATACAACACATATCTTCAGTGGAAAATATGAAGGCTTATGAATAGTAAAATATGAACATCTGTCGAGAGGGGACGTCACTGAACTTTTCTATCAAGCAATTGAAAAAGGGGAAGTCATGAATATTGATCGTCGCTCGTTATGAATGGAACAGTTCATTCATTCCCTATCCATCGGAGATTATCATTCAAGCATCACTGATAAAAGGTTCAGATTCAAAGCAGCTCATTACTATCCTCTCTCCGAAAATTTATACCAAAGAACATTCTTATAACCCTTGCCAAGAAGCGTTTTTGAAGAAGAATTTTATTACCGGTCATCTGCAAGAAATTCATTCCATAGAATGTGGAAGTCATTCAGGCTCATGGACCTTGGAAAAAAGAATTCTCAAGCAAAGGTAATTCTGGCCACAAACGATAAAATATGCGAAACAATATGCCCAAAAGTGTGTTATGAATGTGCCTCCGGTGTTAAAAGATTGCTCCTCTACAGTTCAAACATGCCCAGCAGTTGCGCCCCATTTCTACCCCTAAGTCATTCATCGTATGGGGAATGGATCTTCTCGGAACTTTTTTGATGGCAAGTGAGCGACAACAAAATATCATGGTCATGATCGATTACTTCAGCAAGTGGATTGAAGCAAAGACATTAAAAGAAACTATAACACAAATCGTGAAAAATTTTATTTGGAGAGAAACTGTATGTCGACATGGAATCCCAATAGCCATAATCACCGGCAATGGTCCTCAATTCTCCAACGACGAGTTGAAAAGTTTTTGTGATGCGGGACCGGAGTCCACCGGCCCCGCCACCTTGGCATCACCACCAAGGGGCCCACCTGGAGTCAGCACCAGGCAGCTTTATCAGGCCCGCGGGCCATACACCCCAACCAGCTCTCCGCCACGGCATCAGCACCGCGCGGCAGGTTGTTGAGGCCAGGGCTCGATCCCCTGACCTCCTAGATAAGAGGCCCTCACGCAACCTCTCATCACCAACTGATCTGCACTTTTATGATGCGGGACCGGAGTCCACCGGCCCCGCCACCTTGGCATCACCACCAAGGGGCCCACCTGGAGTCAGCACCAGGCAGCTTTATCAGGCCCGCGGGCCATACACCCCAACCAGCTCTCCGCCACGGCATCAGCACCGCGCGGCAGGTTGTTGAGGCCAGGGCTCGATCCCCTGACCTCCTAGATAAGAGGCCCTCACGCAACCCCTCATCACCAACTGATCCGCGGATCAGTTGGTGATGAGAGGTTGCGTGAGGGCCTCTTATCTAGGAGGTCAGGGGATCGAGCCCTGGCCTCAACAACCTGCCGCGCGGTGCTGATGCCGTGGCGGAGAGCTGGTTGGGGTGTATGGCCCGCGGGCCTGATAAAGCTGCCTGGTGCTGACTCCAGGTGGGCCCCTTGGTGGTGATGCCAAGGTGGCGGGGCCGGTGGACTCCGGTCCCGCATCATTTTGTCAATAAGTTGATTGTGAATCTTCTGGAGAAAGAGGTAGAAAATGTCTGAAGGAATTGGGCCGAACAACTTTCCTCGGTTCTTTGACCCCCAAACCACTCCAACATTCACCACAAGTGAATCAACATTTAAATTATCACATGGATCAAAGGCACTCATTCTAGTAGAGTTTGAGGTAATGAGTTAAAGAGTCCTGTCAAAACAAGGAAATGAAGATTGAATGAAGAAGAATGAAGAAAACATGAGATTCAATCGGGGTAATGTGAAACTTCACATTCAGGATATGAGATAAATGGTATGGCTCTGATCTTCTCCTTATTTGATATTGAAGTCCATGACGGCTCTTTGGTCATCTGACTACTTATTTTTCCCTTAAGTCTCTTGGTTTCCTCCTCTCTAGGTTTCTCTCTTGAATGAATTGAGGCTCTGTTTGGGACAGCTTATGCTAATGAGAAAGCCTCGTTTGAACCAAAAATGTGGTTTTGAGACCGTTTGTTTGGACAGCTATGAGAATAGATATTTTCATAAAAAGACGTTTTTATCTTTTGGGAAGCCAACGTCACCCCCACTTTCTACTTTCTAGACGCGTGTTCGAGAGCAAAAAGAAGTGAAACCACTCTTCTCGCCCGAAGCTTGTACTGCACATCGTCTCTTCGCTTGAATGCTTCTCTCTGCATGATCTCTATGGAGAAATCCCGACTGCACGACACCGATCAAAACGGATGTTGGAGAAAATCAAACCTGCCCTTGCAACTGTGCTGTAAGGATGAACAAAAACTAAAAGGCAGAACGTTGCTCTAGATGTGGATGGCTTTAGAGCTCCAAAGTTGGCATAGCTTTCGTGGAGATGAAAAGCAAGTTTCGCCAACTAATAAACCTGGATAGGAGTTCAAGCAAGCTGGAGAAAGCTCGGTCAACAATGGCGCTTGAAGGGTAGCAACGAACCGACCACGTGGAAGAAGAATTGTGAAGGCAGTTTCGTTGCAAACACAACAGAGCTAGCGTGCTTAAGCATCAATGGCAGTGCCGACATGGATGGCGTGAGTACCCGAACAAGGATGGTTCTCCAAGGGAGGTTCTCTTGCACGCAGGAAAAAGATTCCAGACCAACCACGTGACACCTGTTGAATGGCAAGCTTAAACCTAAAATAAATGTAATTTTGTCTCTGGCTACAATTAGAGGGTGAAAACAGGAAAATATGTAGGATTAACCCATGTAGAATGACTAAACTACCTTTATTTGATCTTTTATGGATTTGGAGCTCATAAATTTGGTAGTAGACCTTCATATGATCTAATAAAGATTTGAATCTCCAAAACCCACATAGAAAGACAGTCTGCAGCTAAGATGCAAATTCTCCTAACAGCCTGCAGAACATCACGGTTTTTCTATCAACTCTATTCTCACCACAAGTATCCCACAACAGCTTTCTCATCATAGTTTTTTCTGTCAACTCTATTCTCACCACAAGTATCCCACAACAGTTTTGTCATCAACAACAGATACCCCAAACAAAGCCTGAGTGTATCTCTAAATGATGTGAAATGTCAAAGGTGTTCCCATAGGATTCTCTGTAATCATACATGTGATGCGCACATATCATAGGATCATGTATTTCGCCAACAACCCACTAGGTTGCATATAAAGTTTGCTTGTGCAAACTGGAGATCGACTGTAAGTTGTGTTACTAACAAGAAAATAGGTGCATTATAAATGGGAATAACCGGATACGAATCATGACAATACAAAATAAATTGGTCCATTTCGTCGCCACAGCATGCGTGTAACACTATGGTACAAATTTCAGTCTTTGAATTGCTTTGAGCAATATAAGTATGTGGAAGTCAACCACCCTGCTGACTCAATAAGTCATATAAGGGACTTTAAGGTGTCAATATTAGTCAACGGTAGATTGTAATAACAAATAATATGGCACAGCATTAAAAAAAAGTAATATGGTAAATGAAAGCAAAAAAGAGTGAATAGATGATTTTATTCCTCCAAAAGTTGCACATTATGATATTAGAATAATGTAATACCTCTTTGCATGGCAAGAAGGTATTGATGAACAATCCTGATCCTGTTGTTAAGCATTTTGATGGCACTATGTATGCCAGTAAGATGGGAAGCCACTGCTCAAATAACCCAAAACTATCAATGCCAGGTTCTTTGCTTTTGAAAAATCCAAAGCAACAATAAGAGCAAAGATACTCCAAGAATACACACACACACGCAACAGCAATTCTATGGCTACTTAGGAAAGCTCACGTTGTGTTGCAGCAGAGCCTCCATCAGATGGTTTAAGGTGAGCTACATGATCAACAGATATTCTCTCTGCTTCTACAGTCTTAAAGAAACAAAGATGTCATAATAACTACATATAGCCACTTTAAAGCTGATTAAAAATTAATGAATTCTATTAAAAAATACCTCAATGGCATAATTTGATCGCACAAAGATCAGCTGGGGAATACCATTAATGACATGCAGTTCTTTGAATAGGGCAGTTCAAAATTGGAAAAACAAAATTTGATGTTAGTTAATAGCATGGAGTTTTACCTAAAAATGTAAAATATCACTCTCAAATATAAAGAAGGTGACAATTGTAACAATATTAAAAATAGACAATGAATGGAAACAGATGATGAAGCTAGAAGAACAATTTATCGATCTAGGTATATACAAAAACATTTAAGTGGCCTTGAAGATTTTACCCGAAGTGAAAATGACAGTAGAATTAAGATTGGAAGTCTTCTACTAGAAATAGTTTTTTCATGGTGTTTAATTCCTATGTTCATATTTAATACTATGAAATACATGGAGTTAGAATAATATAAGACATCAACTCTCCACCTATTGGCCGATCTTTCCTATAATCTCCATTGTGGGGTTAGAGTGGTCTTTTAACCATTAGAAGGATGATGTAATTCAGTAGAAAGGTAGGGCATTATTATAAATATATCTGAATTTAAACAACATTATTTTAAAATGTGAAGTAATTAAGTCACCTGAGTAGCATAATTTGTATCTTTTAATGATAATTAAGACATCAATAAGATTATTTTTACGCATACGAAATGGGGATGTTACAATATGTCACCAATCCACAAGACTGCAATGTAGAGATCATCGGCATGCTCCTCCATCCGCCAAATAATACAAAGTCAAAGATAAAAGAATGTTTTCTTTGTTCAACAAGAAGTATATTGAATAAACAACCAATCTATCCAATGAATAATATTGATATAAAGCACGATAACATGATAAGACCCAACAAGAACCCTATGTTTTTTATGAACACATTTCTAGAAATAGGTGTTCTCCTAGTCCCTGGGAGGAAGCACAATACAAAATAGGCTCTCAAGGGCAAGAAGATGAATAAAAACTAAAACAAAGTCATGCCACTAACAAATATTTTAATCTTTAGTATCATAAGTTTTTTTTTTGTGAGATTCATTTCCAATTGTGAGAAGAGAGCGAAAGAAGATTACTAAATAAATTGTTATTACTTCATCACTCAATACATGGACATTATATATAGAGAGGGAAAGAGAAGTTAGGAGAGTACAAGATATGGGATTAAAGGAGCCTAAGAGAAGAATGGGTCAATAGGCCCCGAATATTGGGCTAAATACAATAAATGAGAGAAGCACCTTATGTATTCACAAACACTCTCCCGCAAGATGGAGCATACTAGTAGGCACCAAGCTTGGAGAGAAACTACTGATATAGTGGTTGAGGCAAGACCTTAGTGAGAATATCAGAAACTTGATCGGACACTGGCACATGTCGTAGAATAAATTTTTGAAGTTGAACATTTTCCCGGACAAAGTGACAAAACTTAAATGTGTTTCGCACGTTCATGAAACACAAGATTCACCGTGATGTGAATAGAAGCTTGGTGGTGGAGACCGGCCCAAATCAGGTCGGCGCAAAATTACCGGACGCCGCACTCGTCTGAAACCCTACCAACCCTGAATTATTAAAATTTATTTTAATTTTTGCAATTTATTTTATTTGCAATTTTTTATTGGGACACTGTTATTTGTAGCCTTAAAGATTTTTTTCTTTAGCCTTTTCCTATATATATAAAAAAGGGAGGGCAAAGGACCACAAAAAAAGAGGACAACTGAGTCAACGCATGCTTCTTCCCCGCCATTCTCGGTTTCACATCATACGGATTTCTCGCTCGACCCTTGCCTATTCCAGCCCCTCGACGTCGCCAGCATCCACGAGGGATCCAACCGCACGCCACGAGCCTCTTCACGGAGGTTTCAGCAACCGTCCACTGACGGTTTTCTGCGCATGTGCAGGGTGCGATTTTTTTCCCGTCAGCTTCAACAACGATCTCCACGCCTGGCCACATCGTCGTTGGTTCTGCCTATCGTGGGGAGAAAGATCATGTTTGTGTATTGCATTTTTTTAAAAGAAACCCTACAAAAAGGGGTGTAATCTGATTACGAAAGGAGATGAAATGTTGCTTATTACTTCCAATTTGAGAGTTAACATGGATTGATTTTTTTCCTGTTTAGTAAAGTTTCGTGGAGAGCCGCTAGTGTGAGAGAGAGCGAATTTCCTCCATGGTGTTCGTGTGCGATAGCAGCCGACCTCGGAGTGGGAGATCGAAGGTGACGAGGAACACCTTGCGGGATCGTCGTCGACTTTGATTGCGGAAAGACGACTCTTTTCGCGGATAATTTGTTTCTTCCCCCTCCTTTGTGTGTCGAAAACTCCAATCAGAAATGTAATTTGGAGTTCACAATTTCTGTTTTGCTAAGACAAAGGGAAAGGAACGAAAGCTGCAAATCTTCTTTCCCCGAATTTTTTTAATTGAACTATTTTCAAGAAATTCATTTTGAAATAAAATCGTTAATTTTATGCTTTACAAAAAAAATTTGTTTTTTTAAAAATATTATGCACAATCCGCTCGAATTTCATGTATTTAAGCAAAAATCAATCATCGCATGCATTTAGGGTTTCCTAGAAAAAGCTGACAAACGCGCAAACCCTACACGACGTCCTGCATCAATTTGATATTATAGCTAGGTTCCTGTGATGCTGAGAAATCCGCACAATGTGAAGCCGAGAATGGCAAGGAAGAAGCATGTGTGCTGGCCATGGCGGGGAAGAAACAACGATGACCCGGTTGTCCTCTTTTTTTGTGGTTCTCTTTTTTTTTTGGTTCATTGTCCTCCCCTTTTATATATATAGGAAAAAGACTAAGGAAAAAAAGAAGAGTGTCCTAAATAAAGATTTAAAGGCTACAGATAAGAGTGTCCCAATAAAAAAAACTGCAAATAAAATAAACTGCAAAAAAATTGCAATAACTTGGGGTCGGTCCACCAACTATCCCCCTCTCGACATCACTCATCTCCGGTGAGTGTCCATACGTTGTAATTCCTCAGACAAGACTCAGCTGGTCTCGGTCTCTGATCTGTCATGCTAACGAACTAAGTACCTCTGGAAATCACCATTAGTGGTGGTATCAGAGCTAGGTTCCCTGATTTTGGTCTAGTGTTCGAGGTATCCTGTGATGCCTCTGGGGTTGGGATAGGAGGAGTGTTTAGTCAAGAAGGTCACTGATGCAGGGACAGGAGTCCACCTGCCCCGCCACCTTGGCATCACCACCAAGGGGCCCACCTGGAGTCAGCACCAGGCGGCTTTATCAGGCCCGCAGGCCATACACCCCAACCAGCTCTCCGCCACGGCATCAGCACCGCGCGGTAGGTTGTTGAGGCCAGGGCTCGATCCCCTGACCTCCTAGATAAGAGGCCCTCAAGCAACCTCTCATCACCAACTGATCCGCGGGCCTGATAAAGCCGTCTGGTGCTGGCTCCAGGTGGGCCCCTTGGTGGTGATGCCAAGGTGGCGGGGCCGGTGGACTCCGGTCCCGCATCAGTCACCCCATTAGATTTCTCATTGAAAAGCATTCAGGCCCGAAGTTGAATTACTCTAATTACGAGCATGAATTCTATGTGATTGTGAAAAGGTTGCGTCACTGGAGGTATTATTTGTTGACCAACGAGTTTTTCCTCCACTCTGATCATCAGGTGTTACGTTACATCAATTCGCAACAAAAGTTGAATCCTCAACATGCTAAGTGGGTATCTTATCTACAAGAGTATACCATCGTTCTAAAGCATTGCAAGAGAACGAAGAATAGGGTTGTCGATGTCCTTAGTCGAGTTACCTTCGTACAATCTCAGATGAGCACCCAGGTAATAGGATTTGAGCGTATCATAGAAGACTATCTCAGTTGTCCCAATTTTAGTGGCATTTATGATGTGATGCGTTCGGATCCCTTTCACGATGAGACCGATTATGTGATTAAAAATGGATATTTGTTTTGTGGTACCGTCTATGCATTCATCGCACTTCGTTGTGAAACTTTATTATATGGGAATTACATGGAGGAGTTTTAGGTGGACACTTTAGACGAGACAAAACGATAGCCTTAGTAGATGAGCGATTCTATTGGCTCGGGATGAAGTGGGTTATCACACAGATTGTCAGTAGTTGTCGCACTTGTCAGGTAGCAAAGGGCAATAAACAACTTGATGGATTGTATACACCTTTATCGGTGCCTAGTATGCCCTAGCAAGATGTTAGCATGAATTTTGTGCATGGGTTGTCGTGCACTTTTAGGAAGTAAGATTTCGTTCTTGTGGTGGTCGATAGGTTTTCCAAAATGGTGTATTTCATCCCTTGCAACAAAACTGATGACACCTCTCATATCGCCCATATATATTATGAAGCGGTTGTCGCGCATTGAGAGATACCTAAGACTATCATTACCAATCGAGATGTCAAGTTCACAAGTTATTTTTGAAAGTCACTTTGAAGACTGTTAGGTACTAAACTTCTATTTTTGACAGTCTATCATCCGCAGACCAACGGTCAGACTGAGGTTGTAAATAGGAATTTAAGAAATTTATTGCGTTGTTTGGTAGGAAAGCATTAGGGGAATTGAGATCTAGTTCTTTTGCACGCTCAGTTCTCCTATAATAATTCAAAGAATAGATCTATGGGTTTATCTTCAAATGAAGTTGTTCACGGTCACACTGCACGAGTGTTGCTAGATTTAGCATCACTACCACCCACTTTTAGGACTACCCAGTTTGCACATGACTATGCATTGCATTTGCATGATTTGCATAAAAAAATTGAGCGGAAATTGCATGGTACTTATGATTTATATGCAACTAAAGTAAATAAGCATAAAAGAGCTACAAATTTTAAAGTGCATGACTTAGTGATAGTTCGGCTAAATCCGAAACGGTTAACTTCTGGTACCGTAAAGAAGTTAGTTGACTGTAGGACTGGACCCTTTAGAGCGGTAAAGCGAATTGGGTAAAATGCATATATACTTGAGATGTCTTCCGTTTGAAGAGCAAATCCGGTTTTTAACGTAGTCAATCTGACTTTATTCCACGAATATCTACATAAGTATTTAGATTTTCCCTTGGATTATCCTTTATTTGATTCTTTTGGGTTGGTTAGTGATAGTGAGGGGTCACTTTCAGAACACACTGACACTCATATAGTTACTGACACGTTCCCTACAATTCTTCCTTTTCCCACTGACAGTTTTTAGGTCGAGCATGTGACACCAGGTGATAGTACTATACCAGTTCCCAGGGCCATTGACAGGCTTCCGCGACATGTCTTAGTTCCCGAGCAGATCCTGGACGACGAGATAGTGACCACTACTGATGGTGGTTTCCAGAGGTACTTAGTTAGTTGGCATGGCAGACCAGAGACCAAGACCAGTTGGGTCTTGGCCGAGGAATTATAACGTATGGACGCAGATCTTACACAACATTATCTATTGGAGCATTCACCAAAGATGAGTGATTTCGAGAGGGGATAGTTGATGGAGACCAGCCCAGATTAGGTCGACGCAAAAGTACCTGACGTCACACTCGTCCAAAACCCTACCAACCCTGAATTATTACATTTTTTTTCAGTTTATTTTATTTGCATTTTTTATTGGGACACTGTTATTTGTAACGTTTAAATTTTTTTTTACCTTTTCCCTAGATATATAAAAAAAGGAGAGAAAAGGACCACAACAAAAAAGAGGACCACAAAAAAGAGAACAACCGGCTCAATGCATGCTTCTTCCCCTCCATGGCCAGAACTCATGCTTCTCCGCCATTCTTGGCTTCACACCGTGCGAATTTCTCGCTCGAACCTCAACTATTTCAGCCCCTCGACGTTGTCAGCATCCACTAGCGCTCCAACCGCACGCCACGAGCCACTTCCTGGCGGTTTCAGCAACCTTCTACCGACGGTTTTCTCCGCATGTGCAGGGCGCAACTTTTTTCCCGTCAACTTCAGCAACGGCCTCCACGCCTTGTAACACCCAAAATGACGTCGCAAGATAAGCTAAATAAAAAAATTTATAGGCAAAACAATTATAAAACGGTCGCCGCAACGATAGCAAATATACAAGTTAAATTAATAGAAAAAAGTTTGGTTACAAAGAATGTGTATACCATTTATTTTTAGTGTAGATAAACAAAGTAAAACTTTCATGAATGGGTGTGTCAATAACAGTTTTATATTGTATTAAATTCTTTCTATACACCAAATATTAAGCTTGGATTGATATTAAGAATTTAATTAAGAAAAGAATGAAAGCTAGGGCGGTGTTTATAAGCGTGGAGAAAGGGTATTGGACCGATAAATTTAGGTGGTGGAGAAAAAATGTCACGAGCCACTGGAAGTATTCTCCCGCACCTCAAACTTCCGCTCTCGCCTAGGGCTTTTAGAAAGCCGATCGCTGCCAATTATTTTCTCCCGTCTTTCTCCTCCTTTTTTCGGAGTCAGCCGGCGTAGGGAAAGCTCTCTGCTTCTTGTACGAAGGACAAGAGGCCTCTCGCCACTACTCCTAAACCTTTCCATGAGTTTTAAGAGACTTGACGGAGCAAGGACTGAGCAAAGGATTCTAAGTTTCTTCATATTTTCCCTTCTCTCTCGTTGTTAGTGTATTTTCCCCCTTCTTGTCCTCTCATTTATGAATTTGGATTCAAAGTTTGGGAATTTTGAAATACTTGATGGAAATATTTATGAAGAAAAGGTATATGGCATGCAAAGTTGTTATTCCTTGGAGAGAAATATTTGTTTTAGTATTATCTTGATGTTTAGTATCATGTTTATTTCAAGTAATTATTACTTGCATGCACTTAAAGAATGGGGGACTGATTTTGATTTTATGGGGATTAATTTTATATTGGAATCTGATTTTTGTTTAAGGATTTTAATCTCATGAATTGGAAATAAATTAGAGATATGAATGTTGTATAGATCTAAACTGAATATACACGTGATACGCATTTTGGTTTACGTTTTTTTATTTTTCCCGCTCCTTTGTTCATGTGATATGTCACATGTTGTTTGTCCTATATATGTATGATTGGTACAATCTAGGGCAACTCAATAATCATATTTTTCCTTTCCACTTGGTATCAGAGCCGACTCTCCCGATCTCGTCTGCCCTAGCCGCGTTCGTCGACCACGTCTTCTTCATCAAGCCCGCGCGCTTCCGCCGTCAACCGCGCCCGCTTCTCGCGTGCCTCCCGCCGTTCCGCCTTCCACCGCCTGGTTCCTCCTTTCAGCGCGCATCTCCTTCCACCTTTCAGTGCGCGTCTCCCACCGTTCCTCCTTCCAGCGCCCGTCTCCCGCCTGAATCTGCCTTCCACCGCCGCTCCTCTTCTCTCTTCAACAGCATCCCTCTTCAACGACTTTCTCCACCTGGTTTTTTTGGGCGACCCTTTGTCTCCGACCGTTTTGTCATCCATGGAGGCTGCCGGAGACATCGTGATCACATCCTCTGGTGTCCTCTTCAGCGACAATCTAAGGGACACTTGTAGGATGTGGTTTTCTTCCGATTTGAGATCCTCGTCTTGCTCGTTTTCTTCCGTCAGTCATCGATGGGTTATTCCTCCGAAATCTAATCTTCTCCTCACACATGTGCCCTTCACGGTCCCCCTGTATATCCTCCTCGAAGCCACGGCCAATCAGGCTCGTTGAAGATCACTATTGTTGCCTTGGATGGTACAAATATCTAGAATGGTCCAGGGCATATTGATGGTACCATTGTTGAGCCCCAACGTATTGATCCCTCATGGAGAAAATGGGATGCAGACAATTCCTTGGTTATCTCGTGGTTACTTCATTCTATGTCCCCTCACAAGTATCGCAGTTACATACTTTTGGATTCTGCGTATGAAATTTGGAAACGGGTTTGTGACACCTACTCTCAGGCAGACAATTCGACGCAGATTTATGAGATCACTCGACGTGTTTTGGAGTTGAAGCAGGGCACCATGACCGTCTCTGCCTACTACTCTGAGTTCGAACGCCTGTATCAGGAACTGGATTACTTCAACACCTTTATCATTGCTTGCACTGCCAATGCACAGGATCTTCAGAAGTATAAATATTGTTTTTGGGTTCACGTCTATCTTATGGACTCAAAATGGAATTTAATGTGGTTCGCCTGCATGTCCTCCGCCGCGAGCCTCTTCCCTTTCTTCGGAAAGCCTTTTGTATGCTCCTCAATGATGAGAATCGTCGCCGCTCTCTTGGTTCCTCTACTGACCACACTGCTCTTGCTAGGATTACTCGAGGACTTCCACCTTTATGCAGCAGCCACCGTGGGAAGAAAGGACATACTAAGGATGTTTGCTTTCGTCTCCATCCTCACCTTGCTCCCTCTAGCTGGGGTTCTGGTGCTCGTGGGAGAGGTGGTCACCGTGGTGGTGGTCGTCATGCTGGTGCTTATACTCAGTATTCTGCGCATTACAACTGAAGTTTATGAGGACCATTCTGGGGGCCTTTCTGTTATGGAGTTAGAGGCCTTTCGCCGTATGTTGCATTCCCAGTCTGACCCCCACCCCCCTCCTCTGATTCCACTGTTGCGTTTGTTACTTCAGGTATCTCCAGTGCTCACGTTGTGTCTTCTTCCCCTTCCGAGTGGCCCTGCCTCAGGTTTTACCTCCTATACTCCTCTCTCTGACCGTAATAAGATCATTGTTGTTAATGGTTCCCTTTCTTCTATTGCGGGCAAAGGAACCGTTGTGTGTTCTCCTGACCTCTCTCTCTCTCTTTGGTTTTACATGTCTCTTCGTTTTCTCAAAATCTCTCTCCATAAGCCACTTAACTGCTTCTTTAAATTGCTCTGTACTTTTTTTTTCCTTATGTTTGTGTGTTTCAGGATCTGGATACGAAGCGAATGCTTGACAGTGGTAGGAATGTTGACGGGTTGTACTTGCTGAACCAATCGTCATCTCTCAGTGCTCTTTCCACCACCAGTGCTCCGACTCTACATGACTTCTGGCGCTGGCATCTGTGCCTTGGCAATCCTTCTGTTTTTTATCTTACAAAATTGTTTCCTGTTTTCAGTAGTTTAATTAAATCGTTTACTTGTGATACATGTGAACACTCAAAACATGTTCGTCAGAGTATCAGTCATGTTTCTTTTCCAATGATGTACGTTGACTGTCATTTCATTCGGGAGAAGGTTCAGTTGAAGAACGTAGAGTTAACACATGTTCCTGCTGCTCAGCAAGTTGCTGGCATCCTCACCAAGGCCTTACCACGACCTCTTTACTATCAGTTTTTGTCCAAGCTTGGTGCCTACGACTTCTATGCTCTAGCTTGCGGGGGAGTGTTAGAGAATACTATGAAAAATAATGTATTGGCCCATTAACATGGTTCATGTAGGATTTAGTGTTTAGTCCCACATTATTTGTATAGCTGAGTCTCTCTCCTCTCTCTTATATATTTATACGCATACTTGTTTTTTTTGTATTCAAGAAGTATATACAAGGTTTGAACCACTTTTCTACAAACGTAAACCAGAATAAGTTGGAGCACGATAGAGCATGATACAAGAGACTAGTAGGAAGTTTTGAAGTGGTCAACGCTCGAGAGACTTGTTGCAGTGCTAAATATTGTCCACTTGCTAAAAAGAACTTTTAAATTTGTAGTGTTTAAAATGTAAATGTTATAGACCTTTCTTTTATGAACGTGTATGAATATGTAAAATATCTGAAATAAGATTTCCTTTCTGTACTGTGATATCAATATTTATTTGTGGCATATATAAAATTTGTTGTGTGGCTTTAATATTTAAAAAATATGAAATGTATATTGTTTCTTTGTGGCGGTCTGCGGGCCGTTACAAGCATGGTCATGTTGTCGTTGGTTCCGCCTATCGTGGGGAGAAAGATCATGGTTGTGTACTGTAATTTTTTCAAAAAAAAAACCCTATATAAAGGTATGTAATTTGATTAAGAAAGGAGGAGATGAAATGTTGCTTATTACTTCCAATTTGAGAGTTAACTAGGATTGATTTTTCATGTTTAGTAAAGTCGTGGAGAGCCACTAGTGTGAGAGAGTGAATTTCCTCTGTGGTGCCCGTGTGCGATAGCGGCCGACCACGGAGTGGGAGATCGCGGGTGACAAGAAACACCTCGCGGGATCGCCGCCGACTTCAATTGCGGAAAGATGATTCTTTTTGTGGGTAATTTGTTTCATCCCCCTCCTTTGCATGTGTCTAAATTTTCTCTTTAGGATAATAGACACATTACCAGATTTTCGATTAGATTTTGTCAGCAAATGCTATGTCAAAAAATTCAATTAAAAACGTAATTTAGAGTTCATGATTTTTGTTTTGCTACAATAAGGGGAGAAGAACGAAAGCTGCAAATCTTCTTTCCCCGAATTTTTTTTAATTGAACTAATTTCAAGAATTTCACTTTAAAACAGAATAGTTAATTTTAAGGTTTACAAAAAAATTTAATAGTAGTTTTTTTAAAAGATTATGCAAACAATCCGCTCGAATTTCTTTTATTTAAACGAAAATTAATTTAATCATCGCATGCATTTATAGTTTCCTAGAAAAAGCCGACAAGCGCGCAAACCTTACGCGTCGTCCTGCATCACTTGGTTATTACAAAAGAGAAGCAGATTTCCAAAGGAATTGTTATTACTTCATCACTCAATACATGTACAATATATATAGAGGAAAAGAGAAGTTAAGAGAGAGTACAAGATGTGGGACTAAAGGAGCCTAAGGGAAGAATGAGCACAATGGATCATAGTACATGGGCAAAATATGATAAATAAGAGAAGCTCCTTACGTATTCACCAACACTACTAAAGATGCTTATTTGCACATATTTTAATTATATGTTTTGTCTGATTCATGCTAAATTTTACACAAGTGGAAAGTAGATCATGAATTAGTATGGCACTTTTACTCTTTCAGCTACCTAACAAACAAACCAATTGAAGAACTTTAAATAAGACCAGAAATATAAAATAAAAGTTCCAAAATGTCGGGTTTACTTAACATGTCCGATGCATACATACGAGAATGGCATGGCTAACTGGATTTTCCATAAAGGTAGAGACCGGATTCATTTGAATAAAACAAAATTTGCTAACAACAGTAAATCAGCTGAAAAAGTTTTCTTTAAAATGCAGCTGAACATTAATATGTAAGCTTCATATATTTAGAATGGTATTGTAACTTTCATTTGAAAAAAAACTGTGAAAAGATTTGACAAACAAAACTTACCAGTTTCAAAGATAGTCACCGGGAGATCCTTTTTAGCATGCGTTATTGATGGATTTAAAAGAACATAAACAGGACTTTCATTGATATCCATTAACTACTCCAACAAAGACGTACGGATTAGAGACACAATATACAAGAATCATTTTCAATATACAATTTAGCCAAGTAAATAATGCATTGCAATAACTATTGCAACATAACATGAAAATGACTGTGGACCACCACAGATCACACTGGAAATGACAATAGGTATGAGCATAGATGCTTAAAAATTTTAAATTATGACCGAGTAAACAGGGAAATTGAGCAGTATGGCAACTGAAATGGTCACTATCAGAAACAATAATGTTGTTGACAGGCACAAAACAGGAGCAGTAGAAACACAACAACACTCAAGCCTTTATCCCACTATAGTGGGGTCGAGCAGTAGAAATAAAATAAAATAATTTGATCCAAAGAAAAATTCAATCTGTAGAATTTGGATTCATGCTTGCAATACACAGCTTCAAGAAAGATTAGGTATAATTGTTATATATATACTTAATTTCATTTACTGGAAATCATTCAACTAATGCTCAACATGTAGTAACAGTGCAAGACATTTATTTTTCAATAGAAATTGAGACACAATACAAATGAGAGAGGTAACCTGGACCGGAAGAGGGCTTTGGATTCATTACATAATGAAATTTGAAATAAATTAAGTCCCATTCAAACTACATGAGTAAGGCCATCATCTCAAACGAAATTGTAGATAATCATCATCATCACTAGTATTATCTCAACTACTACTAAGGGTCAGCTTTATGATCTCTTTTTTTAATCCTTCATGTGTACTGTTTTGCAAGGTGTCAAAAACTAATCATCATAAATTAGTTTGAAAAGCCTATATCCAGACTTAAGGTCTATCAATTACCATCACAATTCATGAAGCTAATTTTATCTACCCAACTAATGGGTGCATTATCTGCCTCCTGTTTCATATGTTCAAACTATTTAAGTTTATTTTCAACTACATTATCTTTTGTAGATCTCACTCAATCATCCCTTAATATAATCAGTCATGCGTATCTTAACATTCATCTAGATGGAGAAGCCATGAGAGCTTATACCAAACAGTGCAAAGGATCATTCCAGGTCATGACATTCAAGATAAAATTATGGAGCAACTAAGTTTATATAGAAATACTGAAGAATTATTTGGAATGCAATTTGCAGTTCGCCATAGGAAAACAAAATCCTCGGGTTAATAAATTAGACATTATTCAAATTTTCAAACATACAATTTATTTATTAAAAATGCTTTATTATGATGCAGCTGAATGGCGGCAATCTTATGGAGCCGATACTCCTAATCTGACAAAATTTACTATAAAGATTTTAAGTCTCACTTGCATTTCATCTGGATGTGAGCGTAATTGGAATTTTTTGAACATGTATGAATTTACTAAATCCGAATGCATGCGGCAGCTCATTTTCTAAATCCGGAATTTTTCTATTCAAACCCTGATATGTCAATAGATGGAGAAGTCATGAGAGATTTATACCAAACAATGCAAAGGACCATTCCAGGTCATGACATTCAAGATAAAATTATGGACCAACTAAGTTTATATAAAAATGCTGAAAGAATATTTTGAATGCAATTTGCAGTTCGTCATAGAAAAACAAAGTCCTCGAGTTAGTAAATTAGACATTATTCAAAGTTTCAAACAATTTTTTCATTAAAAATGCTTTATTATGATGCAGTTGAATGGTGGCAATCTTATGGAGCCGATACAACTAATCTGATAAAATTTGCTATAAAGATTCTAAGTCTCACTTGCAATTCATCTAGATGTGAGCGTAATTGGAGTTTTTTTGAACATGTATGAATTTTTTTGAAGTATGTAAATATTAATTTATATCATTATATGATTAATTATTTATTTTCTTATGTAGCAGGTTCATAGCAAAAAAAGAAATCGGCTTGCTCAGCAACGGCTAAATGATTTGGTATTTGTAAAATACAATCGTGTCTTGCGTCGGAGATATGATTCACGTGATTGTATTGATCTGATCTCGCTGAAACATATTGACGACAACAATGAATGGTTAATGGGAAGAATGAAGGAAGAAGAGGAGGTTGAGCAGGATTAAGATTTAGTTTTGATGACGATGTATTGATATGGGGTACAGTATCAAAGGCCACTGGAGTAGAAGAAGACATCTACCAAACGCGTTTATCCAAAGGGAAGAAGATAATTGACAAAGGGAGCACCATCACATCTAAAATGAGGCCCCCTACTCCAATAATCTTTACGGATGACGTCGAGGATGAAGAAGATGAGTTCAATGAAGAAGGATATTATTGCGAAGAAGATGAAGCCCCAGTTGATTCATACGATAAGTAATTAATATTAAATGATGATGGGTCGAGGAAAAATAGAAAAACTATGTGATTCTGGTGTTATTTTCTTGCACATTAGTTTAGAGTTTATGATGGCTGACTTGGTAGTTTATGTTGGTTTTTGATGCGAAACATTGCATTGTTTGAATTAGTAAGGGGCTAGCCTCAACTTGAAATATTTCTTTGGCTTATATATTTAGCAATTTGATACAGGTCTATATATTACCTGAAAATTTAAATTTGTGAAGTGATGAATGACATAAAATTCTTGCAGATATTTTAGTAACTCAGTTATGGTTGAGTGGTTTATTCTCTGAAAATTTTTATGTTTCCTAATCTAGTCTGCAAATATGTTTACTTACCACTTTGATTGATTACATCACATCATTGCTATTCTGGTGTACCTAACTCTAGTTGATTGATTTTATAGGAGATTATAAAAGGCCTACCTAACAGGCTAAAGATTGTTGATCTGTCTGTAGTAAAATTCCAGCACTCCAGCAACGGGATTTTACTGATTTACTTTGTTGACATATTGACCAATGGTTGTAACTTGTAAGATATTTACTTTCAAGATTTTAGATTATGAAATCTTACTGAATATGAAGAATGGTATGGCCAGCCTCATAAAGCTCCAGAGTTGCAGGTAATACGACAATATTAGATTTGCATCATTCTTTGTGATGATAATGATTAACTAAACCATTTTTCATCTAGGCCAATCTGCTCTGCTATTTTAGCATTATGTAATATAATTTCCTAATTGTAGTTTCTTTTAAATAGTTGCCACTACTTTATTAGTTGCAGTAATTCTAATAAGCATCTATTGGTTAATTATATGTGGATCTAGTTTGTAAATTAAGCCACAATGAGAAAATAAATGATGATTTTATATCTTGCCACTTTTCAAAATGTTGTGCACTTATCTGACATATGGAAGCGCGCTGAGTCTACATATTCCCGCAAGGGGAATGCGGCTCAAATCTTCCAGCTTCGCGGCAAGGTTGGGAATCTCTGTCAGGGGGATAGTCCTCCTTCAGCCTATTACCTTGAATTTATCAAGCTCTATCAGGAGTATGATCATTTTGACTTCCGTCATGGTGTGCAATGCGGATGTACTCTTGTTGAAGAATCGCAAAGATAGAGATCGGGTATTTGAGTTCCTGCATGGATTGCACAGAGATTTTGATCAGATTACGGTCCAGATCTTGGGGTGTGTTCCTATTTCCTCACTTCCTTAGGTTTACAATATTGTTCAACAAGAGTTTGATCGATGACAGTCCTGAAACACCTACAACCTTCCAAAGGGATCTGCTCTGGTGGCTCATCAGCCCAATTTTGGCAGTCGCGCTTCTCGAGATTTCAATCCTAAGCTGATAGATAGCCTCGTCATACTGGGGATACTTGTTATAGCCTTCATGGATTTCCTCCTCCTCGAGGTGAATCGACTTCTCATGGTGGACGCGGTCGTGGTAGGACTCCAAGCCGATCTCCTCACTATGCTCATCTGACCGAGACTTTTGATGGTGGTTCTTCTCAGTCGTTCTCCTTCTCTGCTGAAGAGATGCAGGCCCTTTGTCGTTTGATGCACGGTCTTACTACTGAGTCTGCTGATGCCCTTATGTCATCATCTGCTCTTGCCTACACCTGTACTTTGAGTGTCAACTCCGCTTCTACTGGTCATACTCAATGGATTATCGATTTTGGCGCCATTGATCACATGACTAGTTTTGCTTCAGGTTTTGTATCATATTCCTCTCTTTCAGGCAGAGGGATAAAGTGAGCATTATTGATGGGTCTTTCTCTTCTAATGCTGAGAAAGGCTTCATTCCTTGTTCTTCTTTCACTTAATCCTTTGTACTTCATGTTCCAAAGTTCACCCATAGTCTACTTTATATTAGTCATTTGACTAATTTTCTTAACTGCTCTGTTACCTTTTTTCTTTCTCATTGTGTTTTTTAGGATTTGAAGGCGGGGCAGGTGATTGACTCTGGTAGTATGAAGGATGGTATGTACGTGTTTGACTCCTCTTCTGAGGCTACGCCACCGCAATCTCTCCACCCTTCGCAGACCTCCACCTTGCTTACCTGACATCGTCGTCTTGGCCACCCTTTTGTTGCGACCATGCAACGTTTATTTCCTGTTTTTTCTTCTTCGTGTTTAAAATTTTTGTGTGTGACATCTGCGTTGTTGCCAAACATCATCCTACTCATGTTCATCATGCGTCATTACCTAGAACAACTCTTTTCATATTATTCATTCTGATGTGTGGGGGTCATGCTCGGTTGCCTCTATTTCTGCATGTTTTGGTTTATAACATTTATTGACTGTTTCTCCCGCACAACTTGGGTTTATCTGATGAAAACTAAAAATGAGGTGATTTCTATCTTCTAAAAATTTCATGTCATGATTTCTACTCAATTTTCTGCCCCTATTAAAATCCTTTGTGGTGATAATGGTCGGGAGTATGTCAACGCTCTATTGCAAGACTATCTTATTGATCATGGCATTATGCATCAAACCTCGTGTGTCTACTCTCCATCTCAAAATGGAGTTGTTGAACGCAAGAACCGTCACCACTTAGAGGTAGCTCGCTGCTTACTCTTCACTATAAAACTCCCAAAATACTACTAGGGCGATTTTGCTCTCACGGCTTCCTATCTCATAAATCGCATGTCCTCTTTAGTACTGGGACATCAAACCCCTCTTACCATCTTAGGGGTGACACGGACCTCTCTACCACCAAAAACTTTTGGTTGTGTCTGCTTCTCTCATATACACTCTCCAGGCAGGTCCAAGCTTGACCCGCGGGCCCTTAAATGTGTTTTCATTGGCTATTCACCCACTCAGAAGGGGTATAAATATTATCATCCCCCGACTAAGAGGATTTTTGACACAATGGATATCTCATTTCGTGAATCTGAACCTTATTATGTCACCTCACTTCAGAGGGATCACATATATACGGGTGAAGTGAGCCCGTTTATTTTACCCTTGTCGATTCCTCCTTCATATTTTTTACCCACTACTGAGACTCCCAATCAAGGGGAGCCTCCTTATAAAGAAAAGAAGTTACAGATGTACACCAGATGAAGTAGAGTTAACACACAGGCTCATCCTACGCCACCTGCACCAATGATAGCTCCGTCAACGGATCCTTCTGAACTTCCCATCTCCCTTCGAAAAGGACTAGATCTTGCACCCAGCATATGCTGTCTTGTTATGTTTCATATGAGGCTCTAACTTCTTCTTATAAAGCTTTCGTCTCCTCTCTTGATTTTGCTTTTATTTCATCTACATGGCAGGAGGCTCTTAGGCATCAACAGTGGAAAGAGGCTACGATTGACGAAATGAACATTTTCGAAAAGAATTGTACCTGGGACCTAACTCATCTTCCACCTGGAAAGAAGGTCGCCGGTTGTAAATGGGTGTTTACCGTAAAGCAGAACTCTGAAGGTTTGATTGAACGATTCAAAGCAAGGTTGGTCGCAAGGGGGTATACTCAAACTTTGGGAATTTATTATCAAGACACTTTCTCCCGTCGCAAAAATGAACTTCATATGAGTTTTGTTATCATGTGCTGCGAGGGTTGGGAACTTAACCAGCTGGGCATGAAGAATGTCTTCTTTCATGGGAATTTAGATGAAGAGGTATATATGTCTATCCCTCCAGGTTTTTCCCTTTCTAGATTTGAAGGGAAAGTGTGTCAGTTAAAAAGGCTTTTTACAGTTTGAAGCAATCTCTGAAGGCTTGGTTTGGTTAATTCCACGAAGTCATAATTTCATTTGAATACAAACAAAGTCATGATATGCTGGTCATACTTTGTTTATAAACGAAAATCAAATCTAATAACTGCTCTCATTGTCTATGTTGATGATATCGTCATAACAGGAGATGATATTGAAGAAGTAAAAACTTTGAAGGTGAATTTGGCAAGGAAGTTTGAAGTAAAAGATATGGAGAAACTGAAGTATTTCTTGAGAATTGAGGCAGCACGATCTAAACAGGGTATCTTTATCTCCCAAAGAAACTACACCCTTGATTTGCTGGAACAATCTGATATGATTGGTTGTAGACATGTTGATACACCTATGGAGGTGAATCATAATCTTGAAAGAGATGGCGATCCTATTGAAGACGTGGCGGGCCTTCAACGTCTTGTTAGAAGATTAATCTATCTAGCCCATACTGGTCCCGACATAGCTTATGATGTTGGAGTTGTTAGTCATAATACGCATGTCCCAAAGACGAGACATATGAATGTTGTTCATCGAATCTTGAGCTATTTGAAGAATTCACCAGGAATGAGGATCCTGTTCACTCCCAATATAGACTTGAAGATTGAACTGATATTGATTGGGTTGGGTCCGTTGAAGACAGACGATCTACATCAGGATATTGTTAATTCGTTGGTGGGAACTTGGTCACTTGGAGAAGTAAAAAACAATTTGTCGTCTCAAGGTCCAGCGCTGAAGCTGAGTTTAGAGCAATGACACCTAACATATATAAAGGATTATGGATACGCTTTTTGAAGTGTGACCTGGGTTTGAATGAGTCTAGTCCTATTTGGTTGTATTGTGACAACAAGGCTGCAATCAGCATCGCCAACAATCCCGTCCAACAATCCCGTCCAACATTACCGCACCAAACATATTGAGGTGGACAGACATTTCATTAAGGAGAAAATCGAAAAAAAGATTATCTGCATATTTTTTGTTCCCTCAAAGGAAAAATTAATTGATATCCTAACTAAGAGTCTTGAAGGAAATAGTTTTTGTGCTTGTATTGACAAGTTGGGTATGAAAAAAATAGTATGTCCAACTTGAGGGGGAGTGTTAGGCTGTATTTCATTATGTATTCAATTATGATGTATTTTCCTATATATAGGGGACCCCTCTATTGAATAGAATTAACTTTGCCTTAATTAACATATTCTTTGTGAAAAAAACCCTCCAATTTACTTTTGCTGATGAAGAAAATCTCTTTAGATAATACTGTAAAAGACAAAGCTATACAAGAAAGTCACCCAACTTTAGAAGCCAGTGATAAAGAAGAAGCAGTAATTTAATCAGACAAGGTAGCTGAAGCAACCCAAGTGATGGCAGAAGAAGGGACATCAGGCATTGCACCTGATGAAGACCTAGAGGGTGATGTTTCTGTAGTAGTTGTTGAAGCTGAAGGCAATAGAGAGATTCTTCCGGCACAGTCCCTGGAGCATACAGGATCATCAAGGACAATCGTCTTAATCAAGTAATTGGGAAACTGCAGGATCAAGTAAGGACTAGGGCAGATACACCTAATAAAATACTTTTCTTTAGTTTTATTTTGCAGGTGGAACCCAAAACTTTTGAAGCAAACAGTGATCTACAATGAAGCAATGCAAGAAAAACTGGAGCAGTTTGAAAATCAACGAGTATGGAAGCTAGTTGAGAAGCCAAAATCTCATCATGTCATTGGTACAAAATGGGTCTTTACAAACTAGACTCAAATGGTGTGGCGATAAGAAACGAGTCTAGACTCGTTGCTCAAGTCTACAGACAAGAGGAAAGTATTGACTATGAAACTTTGGCTCTTGTTGCAAGGTTTGAAGCAATAAGACTCTTCTTGACCTATGCAGCACATCATGATATCAAGGTATACCAAATGGATATCATCAAGTGTGCATTCTTTAATGGTAAACTTCAAGAGGAGGTCTATGTTGCACAACCCCAAAATTTTATCTCCTCATCTCACCCCTTCTACGTGTATAGATTAGACAAAGCCATATATGGTTTCAAGCAAGCATTTTGAGCTTGGTATGAGACTCTATCCACATTTCTCCTAGAAAATCAATTTATCAGGGGACAAGTTGATAAGACTCCTTTTACTAGGTAACATAAAGACAAGCTCCTAATTGTCCAAATCTATATGGATGACATAGTATTTGGTAGCTCAGATAATAAATTATGCACTAAGTTTGTTAAACCCATGCAAAAAAAATTGAAATGAGTAACATGAGAGAATTGACATTCTTCCTAGGTCTTCAGGTTAATCAGTCAAATATGCTAGAGAAATCCTAAAGAAATTTGAAATGTAATTTGATTCACCTCTTAAGACCCCCATGGCAACTAAGGTGGTTATCGATAATGATGAAAATGGTAAACCTATAGATTCCAAACTCTATAGGGGTATTATTAGCTCATTGCTCTATCTAACAGTAAGTAGATTGGATATTATGTTCTCCATAAGTGTTTTTGCCAAATTGCAAGTTTTACCTAAGTCTCATTTCACTCATGTGAAGAGAATTATGATGTACTTATAGGGCACTTTTGTACTTGGCTTTTGGTATCTTAGAGTCTGGCTTTAATTTAACGGATTATTCAGATACAGATTATGCAGGCTGCGGGATAAATAGGAAAAGGAGCTCGAGAATCTGTCAGTTCCTTGACCCGGGACTAGTGTCATGGAGCAGCAAAAACAAAGTACAGTTTCCACCTCCACTGCTTAAGTTAAGTATACTACCACTGAAAACTGTTGTGCCCAAATTCTCTAGATCAAAAATCATATGCAGGATTATGGGTACGATCTTTCCAATATTCACATATATTGTAACAACACTAATGTTATTTCTATTTACTCAAATCATGCACTCCACAGTAGAATCAAGCATATTGAAATAAGACATCACTTTATAAGAAATTGTGTGAAAAATGACAGCATCTTCATGGAATTTATTTCAACAGAGAAGCAAATTACTGACATCCTCATTGAGCCCTTGAATGATATGAAGCTTAATTATTTCATTAAATTGTTTGGTATGCTTGACAGTATGAACTAGTTGATCACGAAAACTAGTACCCTGCCACAATATATGTTCCTAGAGTTTCTTGAACTCTGTTATTCAAAAAATAACTAACATTGATCAACCAACGATAGCTTATATAATAGTAAACGTAACATAATTTAGTGACTTAAGGTTCATAAGAAGCTCTTCAAAATAGCTTAGAAATTCATTGAGCTTTGATCAACGAATACATCGTCACTTAAATTCCTCTAGTAAAATGCCTACTCTTTACTACCTGACCATGCGGTCAACGTTCGATGATCGATTAAATTCACGATCGTTGACTGTTGATCATTATTCTAAAACAGTTTCATCTTAACATAATTCGTTGATCGATGACCTCTGATCACCTATTTTGTGAACATTGCTCGTCAAACTGTCATGTGTTATTACAAAAATGATCTAAAACTTTTCATCTTCTATTTAAGGGTTTTGTCAATTTGTAACCTATTGCACTCACCAATTTCTCGTTTTCCCTCCTCATTCGAACATTCCCTCCTCAGTTTTCTTCTTCTCTCGATTAGAAATGTCATCAATCAACACCATATTTGAAGTGGATCTTCTCTCAATCACTTCTGTCGAACCAAAATTTGTCGATATTGTTGATCGCATCAAGGAAGCTAGTCTCGTATTCCCATAGCAAAAATGGTTCAAGCTCTGCACTCCCAAACTTGATCAGTTTTTCACCTCTGCTGAAATCATGGAAGGTGTCATGTGATGCTCCATTTCTAATATGGGCATACACATCTTTCCATCGTCACTGCGCCGCATTCTACGACTCGGCTAGGATTATGACGTTTTCGAAACAATTTTTGATGATAATATCTCTATCGGACTGGTATCTATGGTATACCATGGTGATAAACCCACCAAGCATGCACTTTCCTCAAGAATTAAAACTGTTGGCGGGTATCATTGGGGGTTTCTTAGTAAAAAGTTTGTTTATGACAACATTAACAAGAAATTGATGAGTTTGATGGATGCAGTCTGGATGAAGAAGAAGATCGATTGGGTAAGTATTCTTTTCTCCCACCTATGTGAAATTAAATAATTATTGCTTCAAAAGGATTGTCTCTTTCTCTCTATCGCTTATCTTGCTGCCATCATAACCCCTAGTTCAACAAGTCTTGTCAATAAAGACTCTGCAGCTCTAGCATAAGACAATCCATGTCTTCGGCAGCTAGGAAAGCACCTCTAACTGCACCCCCCCCCTTTGAAAGGATAATCATTCATTCTCCTCTCAACCCTCGTATCACCTCAACCAATGTTGAGTCCCCTCTTCTTTTGCCCTACCATATTCTCCTCTTCAATCTCCAGCAGCCCAAGTAAGCTCCTCTCCTCGTCCACTTCACCTTGAAATAACCCTCGTGGACACTCACAGTTCTCTTCCTCCCATATAATACAATGCTCCTTCTCTAGCACACCCCACTGCCTTATCATCCACCCTTGCTGATGATGATTTCAAGACCTCCAAAGTGTCTAGGGTCGTATTTATTGAATCTCAAATTGTTGATCTTCTCTCCTACCATCAGTACATCCGGTAGGATTTGCAAAGGATCCTTGATCTTCTGCAAAAGGAGAGAGTGGGCACTATGGATCTGATATGCCTGATATCCCACACTCTGAACCAGCTAATCTCAACTCTTCTCCCATGCAGGGGGAGGCTCCCACAGGGGATGCACCTGGTGAGGGGGAGCATATGGCCTCATTGGAGCATTTCGCATCTCCTCCGAGATCTCCATTTCCATCGTATTCACCCTTGCATCTCTCTCCATCCTCAAAGAAGTTACTACTCCTGTTTCCCCGCTCCTACATCTCCTTGAATTGTCACTCCACCACCCTCTTCACACTCTCCTGACTCACCATCTCATCCCTCTGATGTTGTTGTCGATACAACTGTGGTGGTAAATAAAATGATTATTCAACTCTTATTAGAAAATACTTCAGTGGTTGTTTTCTCTCCAGACCCTTCTTTATTAACCTACAAGAAGAGGTCCAGCTCTGAGGGGGAGTCTTATGCGGGCCCTATTCTCACTACAAAGGTCCTAAGAAACTGTCGGGCCTCGAGCACGTGTCAATTATCTCAAGGGAAGCTCCTTCTCTAGATCAATTTAAAGCTCATAAGGACTCAGCTGCTCATAATGTTATTATACTGAAGGACAATCAATTGAGCCCATGGTTGTGGAATCTGATGATCTTCCCTCTGTGCAAGTACCTATAGACGTATCTTCTCTTCCTTCTGGTGCTCTCATTGTTGAGCTAAATGAACAAGAAGAAGACTTGCCTCTTCATGCTGCTCTTACTGAGGCAATAATCTCCAAACTTCAAAGAGAAAAGAATCTGCTACTCCCTTTTCTGCAGAAAATATGTATATGTTCCTATCCCTCCTCTTTCTCTAGCTAAACTCAAATATCTTCTCCCACCCACTACTGTTCAAAGCCTCAAGAGACCCTTAATCCAATGGCAAGAGAAATGCTCAACCTTGTTGAAAACCTGGGAAGGGAAATCCTCTGCTGAGAAGGGAGTGTATAAGAGAAACAAGAAATAAAGAGAATATGAAAGAGATTAAGAAAGAAAAAGGATAGAAGATGAAAAGAGGAAAGTTTTAGGACTAGAAAGTAGAGTTGAACGAGAGGCAAAACATAAAAAGACAGTTGAAGAAGTTGATGCTCTGAAAGTGAAAGCTCTGAAAGTGAAACAAGCTGGAGAGGAGAAGATGGAAGAAGAAAAGAGAAAGGTAGAACTTGTTGCCTAAGCTCCTCCTAGGTCGTTCCTTATATTGAAGGACTCTTCTTGTCCATGGAAACCTCCAGCCTACTTGCTTTGTGCTTTCTGTTTTATTTATATACTGCTTATGACAAAATTGCTACATTTATTTACTTTATCACATAAACAAAATCAACAAAGTGAATAATCAGATAAGTCATTTTTAAATACCACCAAAAGTGGTTACCTTCTCTATTCACCCCCTCCCACACTCTAGAGATGTCTTGAAGTACTTAATTTCACACTTTCAGATAGTATGGAGAACTTCATGTCTCAATGTATGATAGACTCGTTAGGACTCAAGACGCACTCTTCAGAACACCCCTATAGCTTATCTGTGGTTAGTAGTCACATGACTGCCCGTTACTCACCATTGTCTCATAGAGTTCTCTATAAGGGGGACATACCACGATATTGTATTGTGTCATATCGTTGTCATCGATGTCTGTTACATCCTATTATGATGATTATGACAGTACAACAGACAAGTCGTGCATGATGGTACGGAGAACTTTGATTCATTTGATTACGATGGGAGCAAAAATATTCTTCTCCCCGGGAAGAATGTCTTGTTCCTAGGGCCAGAGAGGATCTCGCCATCATCTAACTCACCTCCATCTGATTCCACTACGCCACATTTGTCCACTTCTAGACTCCTGCCTGGACCCTCGCTTCAGAAATAAGCACGTGATTTTGATGTGTCATTCATCTTAGATGACCCAAAATTGATATCAAACTTTTATGATTTGCATAGGCTAGTGCCGCATCGAATTCCTGAGTTTGTCCGCATTACAACTGCTAATCACTCACCGATAACACCAAAGGCGCCACCTTATATCCATCTCATATTTGGTAATCACACTTATAGTTCACTTCACTATCATCTGATTATTGGTGAGCAAGATGAATTTTGTCGAATCAACTTCTAGTTGTATTAGGAGGATAGGGACGATTCCTAGGATTTTCACTCCTCATAGGTATACGTGCTTTAAATTATCTCTGAAAATATTAAATGATAGATTTGGGATCAATTTTATATTTTGTAATGCTAGTCAGAGTCTAGCAGGTGATATCATTGAGATGGTTGATCTTGGTTTAACAAAAAAATTGGTAAATTCAATTCTTGTGCCTGAAAACCTCCAACGAACAAAGAAATTGGTTTTGGACCAATTCCAAAATCTTTGCGCCGTAAGTTTTCAGTCAAAACCAATTCATGTCAATCAAAACTTACCAAACGAAAGCACCCTAACACAATTGTTTAATTCCCCCACTACTCGTTTGATTGAAGGGATGCATCGTAACAGTTGAAAATTCCTTAAGATAGCTATGCACATCAAAAAAACTCAGAAATCATAGAAAATTCAACTCTTAAACCAACATAAATTTCTTTACTCAATTAGTTGGAAATAGCTTCATCCAACTAGTTATATTCTCCCAATCCTTACAGGGATATAGAAGAAGACCAATATGTTTTAGAAAAATGTAAATTAAAGCAAACCCTTATCAATGAAATGGATCTACCATTCAGATTAACATCATAAACAACCTAAATGCAGATTCTTCTGTCAGCACAAGAAGAATCAGGAAGAAGAACGCACTCACCGCTTTATGAATCTGCATGTCGGACTCCTCCGCTTCACTCCCGGTCGAATACCATCCCAGAATATAAAAATTCGGAAATACCTTCTTATCTACGCAAGACAAATCAAAAAGCGAAAGGGTAACAACAATATTATGGTTTCAGAAACTGAAACCCTAGAGGAAACAGGAGGAAAGTGATTACAGAGTTCCTGCTTCTTCTCGAGAAAAGCGCGATCAAGGATTTGGGAAATGGGGTCGAGGATCATTTCGAAGCTATTGAAGATCTCGACAGTACGGCCGCGCTGGACGCCGATGACGCAGCCGAACACGCGGGGCGCCGCACTGCCATTGGCAGACGCGGCTGAGGAGGAAGCGCTGCTTGGGCAAACGGGCGTCTGGGTTTGTGCTTTTGCGCGGGTGTAATGGTCGGAGATATTAACAATCACTAGCGGATGTAGTTTGAAGGTAGCGCCGCTGCTGCTCGAGGAGGCCATTGCCAGAAGGTCTGGTGGGAAGACGAAGCTTCTCTCTTCTGTTTTTTTGCGAGCTGATTACTGCCTAATTGTAGGGTATGACAAATTTGGTGTACAGAGGTAACATCCCAAGTTTTTTAAAGGACCCTAGAAGTTTAGGTAATCTAGTTAAGTGCACCTAGGCAAGCTCTATGAGCTTCCTTGAACCCTAGGTGGCACCCATGACACCCCGAGCTAACCTTGAGTCTAGATGACTAGACTGGGCTTCTTTGGCGAGAATGGTTGTGTCGTGGTCAATTTGATGCAGCATAAGGATCCTTATAGCCTTAGTTATGCATTGGTTATAAAATCCATAGCATACCCTCCCTATCCAATTAGAAATTGCCATGTCATCATTTAGGGTCAACTTAGGTTAAACTAGGGCTTAGTTTGGCGGGGTGGTGGGGCTTCCCCGGAAATCACCGTACTGCCCGACCATGAAATCTGCCTTCCCATCATAAGTAGGAGTGCTAAGTCTCTGAAACTGCGAGATAAATGTCATCTCTGCTTGCACCACCATTGGAGGTCTCAGGGGTGCAGGAGGAGGAGGAACAACTAACCCTCCTGCAGGGCCTTGCACTCCCTGAGTCTGTCCTGCCACAACTGCATTTATCTCGCAGTGCAGTTGATTTCCGCAAAAATCTCACTGCGGGGCGGAGCCCCACCGCCCCACCGCGCTCATTCCCACTCTTGAGCGGACGCTGCAGGGCGGTAAGGTACGCGCGACCGACGCGTATCCACCCCGCCAAACGAAGCTTAGGCCTTTAAGCTAACTTAGACACTATAAACCTTGGTTTAACATGATATAACATGCACCTCACCTATAGTCTTGTCATGTCATCAAATGGTCAAGAATTGAACATTTAGGGTCAAAACCAAGTCTAGGAGATTTGACCAACCTATTTTTATCTTAACCATGGCATAATAGGGTTAGCCCGACCATCTCCTCATCCCAAGGAATGTTTTCCTTCATTTTAGGTAGAAAGGACACCTTCAAAGGATGCTTGGAGGCTAAACTGACCACCCCCCAACATATTGAAGGGATGTTATTGATGTTCATTCCCTTAGAATCTATTTAATTAGTCATTAGAGTTTCATTTAGGGTCTTACCCCCTTAGCGAACTTAAACGAAATGAGAAACCGCTTTGGAGATTGTCGTCGACAACTGGAGGAGATAAATATTTCCATTACCATGCTGCCACATCTCTGTTCGATGTCAACAACCCTCCCTATGGTAACTATCCAAACTCTCTCAATGTGTAAGTCATTTAAGTGGAAAGAGTTGAGCATTCCGGCCACCAAAATGGCTCATCCCGGCAACCCATGCTCTGGACCATCACCGGCAAAGGAGGCGCTCCAGGCCTTAGGGGTTCATTGGAGAGTACCTTCATGGTTGGAAAAACTCCCTTGTTCATTCTATGGCCTTTGAGGCGGATCTCTGAGCGACACTACAATGGGTTTTTGACAATATCCACTTTTTGGGGACTATCTGTGTCGGGAGGCCACCAGACTGCCAACCAGATGATCGTCGTCCTTCAGCGAGTCGATTGGCGGTGGAGTCAAAGCATGAGGGGTCACGGGAGAGGAGTGATGGACGTTATCTAACTGTTGATCTGATGAAGAAGACAAAATCACATTCGTCCACAACCTCAGCAATGATTGGTTCTTAGTGCAGTGGATCGTGTCAGCATGATCCGCTGTGATTTGTGTAAAGTTTGATGTGTGATTTGATTTGTCGTTAGATCTAATTTAAGATGTGCATTTAGCATTACCCGCAAACCAAATCATATAATATGAATTAAATCACGTGTGACATAAATATTTGATTATTATTGTCTCATTGTTTTGTAAATTAAAGAAACTTCATAGATACCTTTTTAGAATTGGGTGGCACCACCCATGGTTACACTTGTAGCCACCAAAATTTTTGTTCATAGTTAGGGTAACCTAAACTTTGCAAAAATTAAATTAAGTGTATATTTCTTTGGATTTTTATCATAATGATTTGAAATTTTATATGTAGGTTGTAATTATTCAAAGGAAGCTCCTCTTAAAATATTAGGAATTTTGGACATATTGTAACCCCCATCTCCCGATGGTAGAGAATAAATGGGAAAAGAATTAATTGTGTTGATTTGAAGAGTTGGTTGTGTCAACTAGAAGAGTTGGTTGTGTCGACTTGAAAAGTTTGTCATGTCGACGAGAAGACTAGACCATGTCGACGTGAAGAATTGTCCATGTCTACATGAAGAACTGTCTGTGTCAACAAGAAGTTTGTCGATGAGAAGACTTAAGAGTGTCAACAAGAAGACCTGTCATGTCAATGAGAAGACTTGCCATGTTGACGAGAATACTTGTCTTATTGATGAGAAGTATAGTCGACATTTGTCAGACCGTCGTTTTAGCTATGTCGTCCGGAAGAATAACCATGTCGAGGAGAATGGTTAGCGTATCAACGAGGTGGGCTCATGTCGACGAGACGACTAGTCGATACGTGACAGAATGCCTTCAACGGTTACCTGCTGACGTCGAGCGAATTTCTTTACGGAACATATTTCGGCAATAGCGATCATGATCATTCAATCCACGTGGGCTTTTGATCTGATCGATGGGACTTATCCTGAACCTTCTAAGTCGATTGAGGATGGTCTTTAAGATCATTCTTATCTTTAGCATCTCTCTCCAAGCTTGAGAAAGAAAAGAAGCAAGGAGGAAGGAGGGTTAGTTATGCTATTGAAGGAACTTCGGAGCTCCAAATCGCGAGTCGAGTCCGGATCCACGGAGAGGAACCTGTTGCGATCATTTTCATCAGACTAGATCTTTGATTCATGATGCCAAAGAAAACGTCAAGTGTAACGATCCTTCTCTCTATTCTTAGGGTGTGTTTGCTCCTTTCATACTTTGATTTGCTTGTATTGGAAGTTTTTTCCGCTAATTAGTGGAGGGTGGTATTTCCTTTTGTTTGTTCAAACCCCGAGTCAATTGTATCCATCCCCAAGATATATTACATGTAGAAATCTGATAGACGTGTGAATTTAGTCATTTTGTGTGAAACTTATCTGTGACCATTAGCCTGGATCAGTGATGCTTAATGTGATGTTGCATTTAGGTTAAGCCTAGTATGTGTGCTATAGAATGATTCTGTGAAATGTGTCATTTTGTTATGGGGCTTGAGATTAAAGCAACTTTGGGAGTGCTTGGGAAAAGCCCCCATGATTTTGATGTGGTTGAATGCAAACCTTCGCCATAAATTCAAAGTAGAGTTGAATCGGACCTCCTACGTCAGCAGTGCTTGTGATTCCTATGTCCCCTTGTGTGGATTAGGTGTGTAGCGTGAGATTTTGGTGGCACTTATATGTGTTAAACGCTTACGGGACGAGGTAAAGCCGCATTCGCATCGTGTCGTCAGTCACGGTGATTTGGGCAACGGGCACAAGCTGAACCGAACTCGCACCATAAAGTTTGGCTTGAGGTTAGCTATCATCAATGCAGATAGATCACGGGATGGACTGGTTTGGGAGAGTCTTCTACGATCAGTAAATACTCAAACGTTAACTAAGTTCCATAACTTAGATTGGAGGTAATGTTTGCATGAGAGTATTCCTTGTGTATGTCTTGAGTGCATGAAATCATATGGCCGTGAGTACCCATGATTGTGTTGTTCGGAATTGATGTTATGTTAGCATCATGCGCGATTGCTTAGGCGGTTTTGGGGAATCTCTAGGTGAACCCAACCAACATCATTTGTTTTCCTAGGTTCCATTTACTTTGATGCTCAACCTAGAAGAATGATTATGTTTGAAACCTCTCCTTGTATATAGTAGATGCCCTTTCTTTGCTTGTTACATATAGCATGTGTGGATTGCTTGCATGTGAGCAGTGCCCCGCCACAGAGCCAGATAGAATGGACGGGGGGGATCGTTATGCGATTTGTGATCAACTCAAATCTATTCTCGTTTACCTCGTATTTGTGGATGGTGCAAGTTCAGGAGTTGGTGAGTCGAGCAGGAAATAGTGGGCAAAAGCCTCAAGTTGAGCTGACCCTCGAATGTTAAAACTATTTATTGTTTGTCATGTGTTATCGACATGCGTGCCAATATATGTAAAGTATGTTTTAGAGTTTGATACATTAAATGAATGTAAGGCCTTAAGGTCATATCTCTATGTTGATAAAGTTCCTCAGTAGCTGGACATTCAAGTAATATTGTTTTTAATTCAAACTTCTGATGCGATGTCTTTCTCTCTGATTAGTATATGTTTTCTATTTATCATTTCATTATGTCTAGCTTGTGTATTCAATATTATGTGGGGTCTCAATCGTTCCTATTATTATATTGCTTGTACTGGCAAAGTGTTATATATAGTTTGCTCTAATGTTTTGGTAAATATTAGTCTTGTTACATAGATCAAATAAATGAAATTAAGTGGTCTTTTAGTTATTATTATGATCTCAGGTTTTGGTCAATGTTTAGGCATGACATAATGTCTCTGTGACTAAAATTTGGATTCATTTAGAGTTCATAATCTCTATTTATTACATAAACACGTTTTTGTCTATTTTGTCTCCCTAAACTATTGAAAAATTGTATTTTTCTCAATATCTCCCAGATTATAAAGATTTTAAATATGGAATTTTTATAGAACCCTTGTTAGCATATAATCTTAATATAGTTTAAATTTGAGGGCATTTGGATAACACAATTGTTTGATTTCATTTTGTGTCTATGATGTTGTATGCGTGCGTCATACATTATCATATAAATTTGAGATGAATATTTCTCATATTCTATGGTATTAATTCATGATATTTCGAGTGATTGCTATCTGTATTTTAGGGAATCACATTCGCAAACTCGTCCAGGGAGTTCTTTTGGAAATAAAAAATAATAGGCTTGGGTTTGAAGCCCAGTTTTTTGGGCTTCATGGAGTTCTTTTGGAAACACGCCCGCAAACTTTGTTACTATCAGAACATCACTCAAATTGGGCATGAGCTCTGAAGTCTCCAACAATGTGAAGAACAACTATGTGCCTTTCCGAACTACCTTAACCACTTAGAGAGCAGACATCAGTATCTTGCTCGGTTCTCAAATACCAGAAAACATGGTCTCGCGTTCAGTATTTTTCTTCAGTGTGACTTCCTTTAAATTGTAATTGATGCATGCACGATGTTTCGAAAGCTAGTTCATACAAAAATCACAACAAATTTAGATAACGACAACAATGACGCTCCGAATTCAAACTCTTGATTTCTTATTTGTACCTTCACAAAACAACTCCTATCTATACTCATCATAAACCCATTTGGTAGCACAACATCCAATCTATCTTTTGCAATGGCAGTGGACACTCTGATACACAATACGAAATCCACAGACAGAAAGGAGTGAGATACTCCAGTGTCAAAGAAGCTCTCTCCAGATATGTAAGTATTAGGTCAAAGCCGAATACAAACATGTTAAACATGCAATCATACACAAGGTATAAAGTGCAATAAGCTATGAAAGTTACATATTAACTTATACCTTTAATGACATCACTTTAACAGATGGCTTCTTGTTAGCCAAGAGAATAAACTCTCGGTTGAGTTGGAGGATATTAGGACGTAGAAGACTATGTTGCATTCCCTTTCTTCGAAAAAGAAGCACCCGCCGTTTTAGCATACTCTAATGTTCGATTGTCCGTCTTCGGAGGGACGTATCGACAATCTTAGGCCATGTGTCCTACCATACCGCAAGTGTAGAAAGTCATCGTACCCCGCCCAGTTGTGGCTACCAAAAAAGCAGAGGGAGTTGGCTCCAAAAACCTAGATTTTCTTTTTGTGCCTTCTATACTCAGACATTATAGAGGTTGCCACTTTGAGCTCAGACTTCTTCGCATTTAGGCCCTTTTTCTTTGGACTCTTTGCATATACAGTTCCAAGGACCGAGTAGTTTGCACTAAGATGTAAAACTCAAAAGTCATTGGGCCAATGAGTAACAATCTCAAGTCATCTCGCAACCCTTCGTAAACACTTATTGGTTTTCCTCTCCTCGTCCTCTAGTATAGACCCAGCATAATGGCTAAGCATGGTGATCTCGTGGAAGTAATCGCTTACAGAAAAATCTCCATGAGTTAGGTGCAGAAATTGGTGCTACAATGTCATGCGTTGGGCAAAGATGATGTATCATTGTAAGAATAATTGTGAGAAGTCTCCCCCACGGGATTTCAGTAATCTCCTTTCCCACAAACTTGTGTGCTTTTACCTCTTCCCACCAATGCCTCGCTTCTCCATTCAAAATAAAGGTAGCTAAGGTGACCTTCAATTCCTCCATCTTTGTTGCGGTCAAGGTTCTCTTAATCCTCGACATCCAGTCTTCAGCTTCAGTTTGGGATTCCATCCCCAAGAAAGATGGAGGATTGAAGCTCAAAAGGTGCTTCAAATGTTGGTCAGATGTTTTTTTCGCAACTACCGGCTCATCAGACACTCGTCTTGCCATTACCGGCTCAACCGCAACAATCAACTCCTAAGCCACCACGAGGGTAGGAGGTTGTACAAGTTGTCCTAGTTATGCATTGATCATTGCAAAGACCGCATCTACGGTCAATTGTTTTGTTTTCGCAAAAGGAGAGGTTATCGGCACCTCAGCATATGCACTACTTTTAGCCGCATTACAAGGTTGGGACTGCCACACAATACTCCTAGTCACTTATAATCATGCCACACACAATTTATTGACTACAAACATAGCAAAACAACAACCATGAAATGCTTAGGTTCTGTAAACAAGCATGTTTTTCATTCTTAAGTGAACATTCATTGTATATTTAGTCGTTTTAAAGTGACGCACTACACATGCTCTCCACCCCTTAAAAGAATTCATTCGTGAATTCGAAAGACGGCAGATCAAGGCCATAATTGCTGATGCCAAATTGTTTCACCCACACGTCCTAGGATCAAAACCAAGCTCTGATACCAAATTATAACACCTTGCATATTCAAACAATATAACAGTAGATCCGGCCGGGATCCCATACCATATCAATCATAACAATCGACATTCGCCGGTGGTGCGACATTTGTCGTGGGGACGACATTTGTCGTGGACGCTGACAATTGTCGTGGGCGGCGACATATACATATGAGTACTCAAAATGACCGTAAAAAATATACATAAATATTACAATTTTTATTTTGTATAATAATATACGTTTTGACCTAAAAATATTAATTTTTATTTTAATAAAGTTGATTAATTTAATGTCATCGCCTCGAAAATACCACTGATATGTCTAATGACAACCTTCCTTGAATAGACCGCTGACATGTCTAATGACAACCTATCATAGTAGGTGTAGGAGCTCTACTAAAATACTTTTTGAATTTAAATGGATTTTCATCATTACTTATAATTTTTTGATAGTGTAATTACTTGAATGGACATTGTATTTAAATTTCTTTGAAATAGATTATCATATATGTCAAGTCATTAAAATATAAAAATGAGGGAAAATTGGTATTTTTGAATGTTTCACCAAAGACAACTTTTCCCTTATAATAGTGAAAGATATTTACACCATGAAAATCCACATCACTAGGAATGTCTTAAAACAATCGTCTTTGTCTTAAAGTTGTGCATTAAACAAATGTATCATTCACTAAAATGCTTTACATACATCAACACGCGGGCCGGTAGTACATGAAAAGCTGTAAAACTATTTAGCCTTCAAAAGCGAGCACAACATTGGGTTTCTTCCCACTACTTCCTACTTGGCTCTTCAAAACATGTGTCATACACAAATAAGCGATACAATGAGGGTCATCTATGAGCTTACCATAAATCGTGTAATAATCCCCCCACCCCCACCTCGACCATTCTAGCCTACTCTAGGGCGGTGTTACTGTTCCCCTGCAAGTAAGCCGCAAAAAACAATATGTATATCAAAAGTGAAAGTGCGGCTGCTTTATATAGAGTGAGGTTTCTAGCACAATCAATTTTCTAGGTTGAGCATCAAAGTAAGGTGAACCTAGGTATGCTAATGATGTTGGTTGGTTTACCCGGAGGTTCCTTCAACTGCCTATGCAATTATACATGAGGCTAACATAACATCATAAACGTTGATGCACATGACCACGCATTTCATGTTCTTAAGGCATATTTATATGTACACTTCATTTGTATTGCCACTGATTTCCATTTGAACGTTTACTAGTCTAGCAATCAAGCCCGACAAAGTCTCTCCTATACTAACAACATTCATGAGGTTCACTCTCGTGCCGAACAACATGGTACGGGTTCGGTTCAGCCACTACCCATGTTCAAATCATCCTGTCTAAAAAAAATATAGTGTGGGAATAGTTTTACCACAGCCCAATCTTATTTAACCGATATCACGCTACACATCTTATCCACTCGAGAGGGCATAAGCTGCACGTTCATGACGAACATGTGGAGAAGTTTTGCCTTCTACCACCAAAGCAACGAGGTTTTCACTAAGTACTTCACGAGCTCCTTTAGTTCTACCCCTCACAACATGATGACATATTTTTCGAAGTCATTCTCTGACATGCAAACTAAGCTTAACTTAAATGCATCGTCAGATCAAGCATCACTGATTCAGGCCAACGGCTACGAGTAGGCTTCACACAGAATCCGTAAATCCATACGTCTATCGAATTTCTACGTGCAATAAATGTCAAGAACGGACACTATCGACCCGGAGGTTTGTATGAACCAAAAGAGATCATATCCTCCACTAATTAGGAAAAAAACTCTTCATATGCAAGTATAACAACACAATAAAGGACAAGCAAGTCCTAAGATCAGAGAGAGGGGTGTTACCTGGACGATATTTTGGGCGTCATGAAACAAATATCAGCCGGATGGAAAGGACCACAACAGACTGCTCTTTGTGGATTTGAGCTCGACTTGCAATTCAAAGCTCCTCCAATGGCAGATTCAAGTACCCCCCTCCTCTTCCTTCTCTCAAACTAAGATTATCCAAAAGCTCTCAAAATGACAAGCATAGGATGAAGGACCGTTAGTCTCTTTAAAATTGAAGGACGATCTATTCTGGAACATTTAATCAAGTTCTAGAAGGAAATTAACGACCACAATCACAGATTTGTGAATATGTTTCCGTCAGCTACCGCACCGCGGTACCGAATTGGTTCACTTACTCTGAGCAGTGGATTATCTCCCGCCGCGGTACGTTCACAGATTTGCTCCCGCCACCGCCGAATCAAACGAAGCTGAATCTTGCAGATTTTAGAAATGAACTATGGATTGCAGCCCATGTCTAGCTATCAATGGCCTTCCTTTCTACACCACAGAAGAATCTGATGCCCACGACACCATGAAAATGTAGCAGATGGTGCAAGCAGTGGGTGCAGAATGACAAATTCATTTGTCAATTGATCTTATGGCATTTTGGCACTTCAGTACCTCTGAAATATGAAATCAGGATTCTCTCCATTTCAGGGTCTAGATGTGTTGCACGATGATTTGGCGGGGTTCAGTTATTACATTCTTATATATTTTTCTTTTAATCAAAACAAAAAAGACAACACGATTAGATTTATTGCAGGTGGGTCTTGTCCTTCGGATCTTCAAATGAAGGAGAGGATTCAGATCCCGAAATATGAGGTTTTGGCACTTTGCATCTCAAATTTTAAAATTGACACTATGCACCCCCAATTATCGATTTCTCACCCTCATGTCGAAATTTCAACGGTATTTAAGTTTGGGCAGCACCAAAAATGCCCATTCAAAAGTATTTAGGTCCGGGAAGCACCAATAATCTGGGATATTAAGTGTGAAAATAAACATTTTTTATGCTTCCCAGACCTAAATACCATTGAAAATGTTGCCTTTGGTGCAAAATGCTAAAAAACAATAATTGATTGGTGCAAATTTTAAAGACTCACTGTGCAAAATACCAAAAACCCATATTTTGGGGGTGCATAGTGAATAAAAGCATGATGGCATTTGCGTAATGGTCGACATTTTCGTGCCAACTGGGTGTGTCATTTTTTGTCAAATCGAGATTTGGGCTTCGTTTGGTGGAGCTTATTAGCTCCGATGAGTTCAGTCAAAAACGCTCATAAAATGTATGTTTGGCAAGACAAAAGTTATGACAACTACCAAGAAAATAAACTAGTTTTGAGCATAAAGTGCATGCTTTTTTTAGGTGAGGTCGGGCGTTCACGATCGACGGTTCATGACCACCGTGTTCTTCGGCCAACGCACGTCCCGATATAGGGTTCCAACGAGTTCTTTTTTAGAGAGATCTTTGATGAACGATCTCAGAATGGAAGCCGTCGTAGCGAGTCGCTCCTCGGATTAAGCAACTTTGATGGGGAAATTTTTTTGGTGCATATGACGCACCATTAGAGCTGTCACGGTTCCGGTTCTGTTCCGGTTCTACTAAAACCGTGAACCGAGCCACTAAGGTAATGGTTCTTCAAGTTAGAACCAAAACCTTATTTGGTTTGATCGGTTCCGGCTCTGATTCCAGTTCCATCATAATTTTTGGAACCGTTGTGTCAACAGTTCCGGTTTCGGTTTAACAAGAACCAAAACTAAACCGACCACTAACGGTTCTATGCGGTTCGGTCTGGTTCCAATCGGTTCTAACTAAAACCAAAATCAAATTTGGCAGAATGAAATAAAAGCGATCTGCTCAAACTCAAAACACCATCAAAATAGAAATAATTAAGTTGCACACTCTTCAGCGGTCTCTTCCACGATCGGTGGACTAGTATATGTCGCATTCCTACGCGTGTAGACTTGCCACGATGTCTAGTCGGCTTGTGCGTGTCTCGTCGACATGCTTCTATGTGGTTCGGTCCGATTCAAATGAGTTTCAACTAAAAAAAATTACCAAACTTGTCGGAATGAAATAAAAACGGTCTGCAAATAGTAAAACTCAAAACAACAACAAAATAAAAATAATTAAGTTGCGCACTGTCATGACCCGCATTTCCTCATCAATAAAATTATACCAGAGTAGGGAAAAATACGCGTCATGATGCCACGTCGTACAGGGGGTAATTGCAGACGCTCAGGCAAAACTTCAGACCCTAAGGTTTAACAGAAAATCACAATTTATTATGAAAGAAATCCAATTAAGTTGGATGATCGTATCCCTCGGCACAGTAGATCAACTAGTCCATAAGTAAAATATATTTATACGCTGCGAAAAATACTTTGATTAAGGTGATTTGACATCCTACATGAGCGTAAACATCCCCGAAGGACAACTCATGAAATGCATGACTCTAAATTTTTAGTATAATATGAAAATAGTCTTTACGTTACTTTGGAAAATAGTACTTTAGGTTTAGAAATATGATATGTATAAAGTACATATAGTAATGCTTTTATGAGTTAAAATACCTAACATGCATTCTAGCATAAAACATTTCCAGAGAGCAAGTAAACAACCTTCATAAAGGCAAAAACAGCAGTTTTAGTCACATACTTAGTATCACCACAAAAAAACCAACAGTGGGCGTCAATAACCTGACACGAATCCACTGGTGAGTATGCATGTAACACCCTGAAACTCAAAAGAGGGACGGGTGACGTTTTAAGCCCAGTCTGAATTTTGGAGCAGGTGTCACGGGCGTGACACGGGCGTATCATAGGTGTGACACGGGCGTGTCATGGGCGTGACGCAGGCGTGTTCGGCCACGGGTCATGTGGTCGACGTTTTGGCGATTGGCGATCGTCGAGAAGCTGAACACGGCCTAGGACACGGGCGTGGCCCAGGGCGTGTCAGTCACTCGTCGAGTTTGGTGCACACGGGCCATGACACGGCACAGACACGGGTGTGTCACATGCGACACGGGCGTGTCTGGTGCCGTGTCACAGACCGTGTCCTTCTCGGGTTAAGATTAGTGGTCGTTGCACACGGGGCGTGACACAGGTCGCGACACGGCCGTGTCGCATGCGACACGGGCGTGTCGGAGGCCGTGTCTAAGGCCGTGTGCTGGTTATCGACTCGATCGAGATGGCGAATGGGTGACACGGCCATGCACACGGCCGTGTTGCAACCCGTGTTCGGCCCAGATTTTGTAATTTTAGGCCTAATCGTGGCCGTCCGTTTTCTTGTCTTGGGATCCGATGGCTAGGATTGGTCATGAGGGGCTTAAGTCCGGGAATAGGGTTTAGAATCCCTCACTTCCCTTGGTTGACTCTCTTTCTAAAGTTAGAGAGAGGAGAGAGCTTGGAGGAAGAAGGAGAAACTAGATCCGGTAACCGGCGGAGCTTCGGAGCTCAAAATCGCGAGCCGTCTTCGGATTCGCGGAGGCAAGGAGATTGCGGTGCTTTTCATCCGCGTAGATTTTCATGGCGCCGCGGAAGAACGCAAAGGTAACGATTTCTCATCCTAGGGCATGTGAAGCCCTCTTTTCCTTTGTATAGGAAGCCCGCTCTCGCGAGTGAGCGAAGAGTTGGAGCGTTCCTTGGGGTAGATATGTGAAGTCCCCCTTGTATAGAGTCCGTATGCGAAAATGGGCATAGGCATTGTGTGTGAAGCCTATCCGGACAAGTAGAGCCGGATCGGTGATGTTGCATTGCATATGAACCGGGAAAGACTTCGGGTGTTTGGGCGTTTTTTCGGGTTTTCTACGTGGTAGATTGTAGTAGGGAGCCTTGGAGACTAACTCTAAGGTGCACCCGGAAAATTGGGCAAAAGCGGGTTTTGCCAACATGGTGGCCGGGGAGCCAACTTGAACATAACTAGGTTATGTGCTTGTGTGATCGAATTTTGGGATCCGGGAGAAGCTTGGCCCGCGCGTACGTCTTAATGTGACTATGCGGTGTGAGCAACAGGCAAGTGGATGCGGACCCGAGGCTATGCGGTTTGGTGACAGACATCTGAAAAAGAGACTGGCCATTGGCATGGTTGTGCGAGTCTTAGGCATGGACCGGAAAGACTAGATTGCTCACGAGTTTTGCCATCAAAGGGGTGGTGGTGAAGCCACGGATTTGATCAGATTCACCGAGTATGTGCCCTGAGTGCACGGAGCGTGTGGCCGTGCGAGCCTACGCCTGTGATGTAGTGTGATTACACTATTAACTGTTGCTTATACTAGTAAAGTGCAGGGAAAGAGCATCGCCACCTCAATTCTGGGGGCGGGGTCGTTATAATTTGGTCAGCATAGCTGACCGTTGCTTTTGTTTGCAACCGGGTGGTGGATTGTTGCTTGCAGGTGCTGCGGAGCCGAGCGGGAAATAACGGGCTAAAGCCCAAGTTGCTGAGCCGGCCCTCGAAGGCCTAATTTTGAGTGTTTCATTGTAATCATGTGTGGCCGGCCTGCGAGTCGAAGTATGAAAACACTTTTATGTCAAACAAACTGTGTAAGGCCTTAAGGCCATTTCTATTTCTGTGTATTGAAACATTCTGAAAGTGATGATAGATACAACTCTAGAGGGGGGGTGAATAGAGTATTCAAAAATTATGACACCCTACTCAACTCCCTTAGAGTTAATTTGCGGAATGAGTTTATAGATATTTTAAACCCTAGAGCCTAACACAAAGTGAAGTGCACTAGAGAAGGGTCAACTGTAATTACAGTTGAGCTTTGATCCTATCACAGCAACTAGCAATCCTGGTTATGTCTACTCACAGCCACAGTGCAATAAATTAAATAAGCAACACAAACGACACAAGAAATTTTATAGTGGTTCCCTCTAAATAGGTACGTCCACTCTTCTACCACCATGGTAGGAATCCACTACAGGTTTTTGTTCAGGTGCCCTGCCACCAACTGATCTGCTTCAGGTAGATCAAGTAGACCCTTTGAGCTTTTGATTAGGAGCTCAAAATCCAACACAGGTTTTTGATCAGGTGCCCTGCCACCAAGGTTCACTTTTGAAGGGAGTAATAACCCTTTGTACAGGAGGTTGAGAGAGTTAAAGTTTCTTCTCTATTGTTAAAACAAATTAGATAAGCTAGTGGATTGCACATAGCTAGAAAACTCTAAAGAGTCAAGGCTCCCCCTGGCTTAGAGAATATCCTGGAAGAAGTCTTGCTTCAGGGTGCAGGAACTCTTCTGAACTCTTGACAGAGAACTGTCTAGAAATTCTGAAGGAGAAGCTTGAAGAAGACTCTTGATTTGGAAAAGGTGTTCTTCTTTAATCAGCTTCCTTTCTTCTTCTTCTTCTTCTAAAAGCCTCTGAGTGAATGTCTTTCTGTGAGCAGGATGAACTCAGGATGAAGAAGAATGCTGAAGAGATTTGATCTTCTCAGTTGAATGTGAATTTCTGAGAGCTGTAGATCTCTATGCTGCTGTGAGTAAAACTTCTTGTATTTTGTGTTGTTGTTCTTGTATATATCTCTATTATTCTCTGTCTTTAGAAGACACTTTATATATGAGCCTTTGCAACGGCTCTAATCTGAGTTTGAACTTTGTCTTCTTCTGGAATCTGTAAACTGGGCTGCAAAAAGCACAAAGCAAAATATATCTTGCAGACAGATATCCTATAAAAAGATAAAGCTTTCTAAGAAGCTGCAAATCAATCTGGTAAAAGAGTGCTAGAAAAAGTCACATCAGAAAGAGCTCTTTACGGCCAGAGAAGACTTTTTGAGTCTAATGGCTATAAAGGACAGCCTGGCAGATAAAGCAGAAAATATATTTCAACTAATAAGACAAACCACTTTGTCAGATAAAGATTGACTCATGGATAAAGAATGGAGCAAAGATTGCCTGGAAATAATACCATAATATCAATGAAATATACTTTAATAAAATATGCTAAGCAGATAAGAAATAAATATTATAACTTTACTAAAAGCAGACAAAAGAACGTCGAACGACCCTCGGAGATCGTCGACCGAAGCACGGAGATCGTCGACCTATCAGACAAATAGTCGAACGACACAGATAGTCGAACTATCAAGGCAGATAGTCGAGCTATCACACAGATAGTCGAACTATCACACAGATAGTCGAACTATCACACAGATAGTCGAACTATCAAAAAGCATATAGATAGTCGAACTATCAAAGCAGATAGTCGAGCTATCAGATAGTTGAACTATCAACACAGATAGTTGAACTATCACACAGATAGTCGAACTATCAAAAAGATAGTCGAACTATCAACACAGAACAGATAGTCGAACTATCAAAACAGATAGTCGAGCTATCAGATAGTTGAACTATCAACACAGATAGTTGAACTACCACACAGATAGTCGACCTATCAAACAGATAGTCGAACTATCAACACAGATCAGATAGTCGAACTATCAAAACAGATAGTCGAGCTATCAGATAGTTGAACTAACAAGGAAGATAGTCGAACTATCAAGAAATCTGTCTTAATAAAAGAAGTCGAGCGGGGTTCGACGATCGTCAAGGCAGATACCGCAGATCATCGAGAGTTGAACTAATTCAGAGAAAGACGATCTGCTGACAGACGAACGTCGACCAACTGATAGACGATCGTCGACCAGTCGATAGACGATGGTCGAGCGGCGTTCGACTATAGTCGAACCAAAAACGACTTAACTAAATTTTCACCTGGATAAGCAATTCTACAGCTAAGGGAATCTAACCTATTAGCTAACCTTTGACCATAGATATATCTTGGGTCAAGAAACTAAATGAGAGGACTTAATACAAATCCAAACTAGGGTACCAACAATCTCCCTCTATTTGGGTTAAGTCTCTCAAAAACAATTGAAAAAAAATAACTCAGGAAAGAAACATCTAAGCATCAAATGCATCAATCAAACAGTTAACATAAATAGATTGACAATAAAACTTAAACAACATCAGAATCTGGTTTAGAGATAGAAGAGTCAGGAATAAAAGAGATTTTTCTTAGAGGATCTAGAACTTCCTTCTTTGATGTCTTCAGATCTTGTTCTCCAATAACTTTGGTTTCTCCTGTTCTTGGAACAACTGCTTCTGAATATTTTTCTATATATTTGGTAGCATCAAAAACTTCAGGTCTTACCTGGAATCTATCAAGTTCTTTCTTTCTGAATTTGGACATAGTAGTTAAGCCTTTAACATCTTTTCCTTCAGCTCTGGCTTTTCTAATCTGAGCTGATCCAACCAATTCAAGGAATCTGGCCATCCTGAAGTCAGGATTAAGCTCTAAGTTTTCATACTCATTTTCATCAGTTGGATTTAGAGGATTTACAGTTCTGAATTTAGTAGAAAGTTCTAACAAGCTTGCAGCTGGCTCTTTCTTTTCTTGAATAACTAAAGATGTTGGAGGAGCAAATTCAACATATCTTTTACTTGATTTCTCAGAGTATATAACTCTTTTGCCTTTTGCATCTATTTTTCTTTTCTGATCAGATTCTCTGGAAGATATAATTTTGCTTTCTTTATCTGGTGATGTCCTTTTCTTGGGTGAAGGAGGAGGAGAAAAGGTTGGCTTTAGGTAAACTACCTCCTTCACTTATTCTTGTAACTCAGCTTCCTGTCTCTGATGTCCAGATTAAGACTTGCCATGGTAGCTTTGATTTCCTTTCCTCTGATAAGATTGAGAAGAAGTGAATCTAGAAGGAGGAGCAGAGGGACTGGCAACATTTCCTGATGCTCCTGCACTAGGAGGAGGAGGAGGAGGTCCTTTAGAATTCCATTTAGGAGCTGGACTGTCATATCTTTTAGATTTCTTTCTTTGTTTTTGCTGATTTTTGGAGAATCCCATCCAGTGCTGATATTCTTTTGACTTGGGATCTATTCCTTTCAAGATATAGTAAGGAATATCATGGTCAGGGTTAGATAGAGGAGGAGCAGCAGCTTTTCTTTTTCTTTTGGCAGATTTCTTCTTCTTGGTTCCTTCTGAATCATCAGAGTCATCTTCATCATCAGATGATTGAGGATGATCATAAGGATCAACAGCTTCTCGCACAGCTTTTTCTCTATCCTTTAAAGCAGCTTTTTCTATCTCTTCTTCCAAGGCATCCTGTGCCAGAAGAGTGTCTAGATCCAGTCCTGGGGTGTTATCCCAGACTGTAGACTTTTCTTCTTGAATCTCTGAAACTTTCTCTATCTCAGCTACAACTGTCATGAAGACCAGTTCTTCTTGCACAACTATCTGAGCTGGTTGAGCAGACTCAGGATCTTGAACAGCAGGTTCTGGATCAGCTGGTTCTGTTATTTCTAGATCTCCTTGATCTTCTTGCACTTGATCTGTAGCAACAGGAACACAAAGATCCTCTAGATGAGCTAGCATCATACCTTCAAGATATTGACATGTTAACATGTCCGTTAACAAGTCAGTAAATTGAGAAAGGGAAATACCTTCAGGACTTCCTACCTCCCATAAATCATCTAAATAGGAGGTGATGACGCCTTCCAGGAATAGAGCAACTATGGGAGTGGAGTATTATTCTAAGCAGACTTTGACAACAAATTCTGTTTTCATTATAGCATCAGAAATCTCTTTTTCAGAAAGTTGAGGTACTGTTTCTACTTGAGCTACTATCTCTTTTTCTGTAAGTGTTGTTTCTCTTTGAGTATCTGCTGGAGGATCTGCTGGAAGAGAGGCCAGGGGCAGTTGAGAGGCATCTTCATAGAAATCTCCCCCTGCCTGATTTCAGTAGAAACTGAAACTACGCCCCTAGATGAAGAGGGCTCAGCAGATTTTGAGAGGTCTTGGATGGAGGCAGTCAGGGAAGAAATGGAGGATACAAGATGAGCAATTGCTTCTTCAATCATGGTTTTGATTGAAGGAGTAATTAACTCCAGGATATTGGCTATGAGTGCTAGAGATATTTCAAGAGATGTGGATGGGGGAACAACAGAAGATGGAAGATCATCAGGAAAGGCAGTTTCCTGATGAGATGTGTTGTGAACTAGTGATTGAGGAGTGGATGAGGGAAAGTCAGTGTGATCTGGAGGTGTAAGTGGTGACTGAGGTGGGGTTGGAATTCTCTCAGATCCTAACAAATCAAAACTGGGAATAGAAGTCCCAGCTAGATGTGCAGGAATGGGAGATGCTGGAGATGAAGTATGGGGAATAGAAGAAGAGTCAAGAGGAAGAGTGGTAGAGGATGGTACTTCAATTGAAGTAGATGGAACTTCAATTTGAGTAGATGGTAAGGCAGATGTCGATGGTACTTCAGTAGAGGTAGATGGGAATGCAGCAGAAGTGGATGGAATGGAAAGAATGGATGAGCCTGCTTTAGGTAGGTGGGGAGTGACTGAAACAGTCCTTGTGCTCTCAGACAGAACTAGAGCTACCCCTGCTGGAGAAGGATTCTGAAAACTTCTTTTCCACTTAACAAACAGTGTTGGATCCATCTTCTTGCTGGCATTGATGGATGTAGAGACTGTAACCATAAGCTGGGGGTATTTCTCTCTTAGAAATATTCCAAGTACCCTCCCTAGGGTTACTTCCTTCTTGCCATTCTTCTTTCTTATCAAATCAAACATAATCCCAGCCCAATTGATCTGTTTCTTATTTACTATGGCACACATCAAGGCAAACTGCTGCCTGGTGATGTTGTCATGAGCAGAGTGCTTGCCCAGAAGCACTTTTCCAACGAGTTCAGCCAAGAACTTTATCTTTAACGGAAAATTAACTTTTAATAACTTAGAAGGAATGCCTTCGGCATGTCCTAACTCGATTAACATTCTTCCAAACTCTTGGGTATCTTGTTCATAATCTTCTTCACCATTCAGTAATCCAAAAACATCAGTTAAAACGGCGGGAGTCAAACTTACCTCTTCGCCGCCAATCGTTCTAGTCATCGATTCGTCATTAGAAGACGAAGTGAAGGCCCACTCTTTAATCTCTTGGATGTTTATCTTGATCCTTGTGGACATAAGCCTTTCCAATCCTTGTTCTTTGCAGAGCTGGAGGATTTCTATTATCTCAGAATCACAGGTACTGAAAGAGTCGAAGTCTACGCTGAATCCGGCGTCGAACTTTATCACAGACAGAAGGGCTGGAGCAATCGCCATCGATTTGTCGGAGAAGACGAGAGAGATGAGGAGGAGAAAGCGCAAGGCAGAGCTCAAACAGAAAGACGGAATACGAAAAGACGAGTTCCGTCGACTATAACAAGCACGATCTCTTAACCTAGATCGACCATCGGTTTAAATAAAAACCGCAATCATCGGTCTATTTTAAAAGATACAGGAGACGATGGTCGAACGGTCGTTCGACGACCGGTTCCTGAAGCAGAGTAGTCGAACAATCGATCGACTATTTCTATCTTCCAAACAAAACGAGCTGTCGTCACCCATAGCTCGACGATCGGCTCAATCTGATCGACTATCGTCGAACGTCGTTCGACGATCTTCAAACAGATATCAACAAAGGCAGGCGTCACACTTAGTCTTTTCCATTAATCATGCCTAGTTGATGCAAGAAGAACAGCTGCTTCTGTTCATCTAAGGGCTTGGTGAAAATATCACCTCTCTGAAGGTCAGTGGATATGAACTCAAGGCTAATCTTGTTCTTTTCCACACAATCTCTCAGGAAATGGTGTCTAATCTCAATGTGCTTAGTTCTAGAGTGGTGCACAAGATTTTGTGCAATGGAGATAGCACTGGTACTGTCACACATGATTTTTGTGTTCCTGTGTGTGTACCCATAATCCAAAAGTTGGTTTTGTATCCACAGGATCTGTGAACAACAAGTGGCAGCAGCTATATATTCAGCCTCAGCAGTTGAAGTTGAGACAGAGGCTTGTTTCTTACAGAACCAAGAGACCAATCTCTCTCCTAGGAACTGACAAGTCCCTGAGGTACTTTTCCTGTCAACTCTACAACCAGCATAGTCAGAATCAGAGTATCCAATTAACTCAAATTCTGATTCAGCTGGGTACCATAGTCCTAAATTTGGGCATCCCTTCAAGTATCTCAAAATTCTCTTGAGAAGTGTCAAATGAGATTCCTTGGGGTTGACCTAAAATCTAGCACATAGGCATGTGGCAAACATTATATCTGGCCTACTTACAGTTAAATACAATAGGGAACCAACAATGGCCCTATAATTCTCATGATCAACTGGCTTACCCTGATCATCAGAATCTATAACTACATTAGTAGCCATGGGTGTATGCATTGCTGAAGCATCAGCCATCCCAAACTTCTTTACCAATTCCTTGGCATATTTGGATTGGGAGATGAAGATGCCATCAGCATCTTGCTTTACTTGGAGACCAAGAAAGTAAGACAGCTCACTCATACTACTCATCTCAAACTTAGAATGCATCAAGTCAGAGAATTTTTTGCACAGTTTGGGATCAGTGGAGCCAAAAATAATATCATCTACATACACTTGAACTAACAGGATTGTGTCCTTGTGGTGCTTAACAAAAAGGTTCTATCAACTACTCCCCTAATAAAGTTGTGCTCTAACAGGAAACTAGTTAGAGTCTCATACCAGGCTCTGGGTACTTGTTTAAGTCCATAAAGAGCTTTTTGCAACTTGAAAACATGTGAGGGCTGAGTTGAAGAGACAAACTCAGGAGGTTGTTCAACAAATACCTCTTCCTTTAGCTCACCATTTAGGAATTCACTTTTGACATCCATCTGAAAAACCTTAAACTTCATATAGGCTGCATAGGCTAGAAAAATTCTTATTGCCTCTAGCCTTGCAACAGGAGCAAAGGTTTTGTCATAATCTATACCTTCCTCCTGTCTGTAGCCCTGAGCTACAAGCCTAGCTTTATTCCTTATTATAATTCGATTTGCATCCAACTTGTTTCTGAACACCCACTTGGTGCCTATAATCAGTTGGACTTTTGGTCTTGGAACCAAAGTCCATACCTTACATCTTTCAAACTGATTGAGCTCCTCTTGCATAGCAATGATCCAGTGGGGATCTAGCTCAGCATCTTTTATGGTGAGAGGCTCAATCTGTGAAAGGAAACAAGCATGCATCATATCCTGTCTTAATTGATGTCTTATTTGTACACCAGCTGATATGTCTCCAATCACTTGAGATGTAGGATGATCTCTAAGTATGACAACATCAGCAGGTGGGATGTGATCTTCAGCAACAGTTGGGATTAATTTCTCAGGAGGAATTGGATCAACTGTTGGTGGTACATCAACAGCTTCTGCAAAGTCTTCATCACTGTCTGAATCAGTGATGTCAAGAGTTGATAGATGGAGAATCTCTTGAGTGACATCTTTATTAACTTCTGGTACCTGTAATGAACTTGAGGAAGGAGAAGTTTCCTTCTCCTTATAAAATATCTGAGATTCATCAAAGGACACATGCACAGATTCCTCAATTTTAGAAGTTGATTTATTAAATACCCTATAAGCTTTGCTTACTTGGAAATATCCAAGAAAGATTCCCATTGAAGCTTTTGCTTCAAACTTTCTAAGGTATTCTTTGTTATTATTATGAATGTATACTACACAACCAAACACTCTAAAATAATTAATTTTAGGTTTCTTTCATTTAAGCAACTCATAAGGAGTTTTACAGTTAAGCTTGTGTATAAGACTTCTGTTCAGAACATAATTAGCTATGCTAACAGCTTCTGCCCAATAGGAGAGAGGCATATTAGCATCTGCCAACAGTGTTCCTGCAGCTTCAATCAGGGTTCTATTCTTCCTTTCCACTACTCCATTTTGTTGGGGAGTTCTAGGAGCAGAGAAACTATGTTTGATACCTTCTTTCTCACAGAATTCTTGCATGAGAAGAGACTCAAACTCAGTACCATGATCACTTCTGATCAAGTCCACATGAGTAGAATACTCAGTCTGCACACATAGCAGAAAGTCTGTAAGAACTTTGAAGTTATCAGCCTTAGTTCTCAAAAAGAACACCCAAGTGAACCTAGAGAAGTCATTTACAATTACTAAAGTGTAATACTTCCCTCCTAGACTCTGTACATTTATTGGACCAAAAAGATCCAAGTGTAATAAATACAGGATTCTAGGTGAATCACTTTTATTTACAGATTTAAAGGAATTTTTGGTTTGCTTGCCTAGTTGACAAGCCTTGTATAGGCTCTCCTTCTTGTAGGGGCAAGAAGGTAAACCTCTAACAAGGTTGTATTTAGATAACCTAGATATGTTTTTGAGGTTAACATGGCTAAGCCTCCTATGCCATAAGGTGTTGTTATTATTTGTTACTTCATTAAATAAACAAATTTCAGAATGGGTTGAATTAAAATCTACTAAATAAATGTTACCTTGTCTAATACCTATTAACACAACATTACTATTTAAAGTAATATTACAGAGAGTGTTAGTGAAAGATACCTGATATCCTGCATCATATAACTGACTTACTGAGATAAGGTTGTGCTTCAGTTCAGTTACATATGCAACTCTCTTGAAGGTTACTGCTCCAATGGTAATCCTACCATATCCTTCAGTTTGACCACAGCTAGAATCCCCAAAGATCACCTTTGGTCCAAGCTTGGCCTTGAATCTTGACAGATTTTCTTTGTTTTCTGTCATGTGTTTGGAACAGCCACTATCCAAATACCATTTGTCTTTAGTAATTGGATAGGTCTTCACCTACAGAATAGACAATTAGACATTGTGGACCCAGGTAACCTTGGGTCCATTATTCTTCACATAATGAAAACTAGAAATAAAAGAATAAGCAGGTTGGGGTTTATATCCTAAAGGGTAAGATCTCCTAGGTGGGATGCTCCATGCAGTTAATGAAACCACAAACCTAGGGTTTCTATTTATATTAAGGTTTCTAAGGTTATGGTTATAATTTTGAAATTCATATTGAGATTGTCGATCTACGTTCGACGATCGATGCTCAGATCGTCGAGCTTCGTTCGACCATTGAGCCTCCGATCGCCGAGCAGCGTTCGACGACTTTTGTATTTCCTTAAACTTTTGTTTTCTCTTTTCTCTCTTAGCTTTATTTAAGGCTTGATTAACTTGTCTTACTTGCTCAGTGTTCTTTATCCCATCAGCTGAAATAAAGTTCACTGGAGTTGAAAGATGATTTTTAAGAATAATTGGGGGTTCACATGATGAAGCTCCTAAGCCTAGCTTATTATTGCCTGACCTAGTGTTTATCATGCTGGTGATTTCTAGCAGCTTAAGACTTCTGCCATTTAAGGATTCTTCTAATCTTTTGGACTTTGCTAGTTCATTTTTAAGAAACTTTATTTCTTCACTAGACTTAGTGAGTTCTGCTTCTAACCTAGCATTTTCAAGGGAAATAGATTCTGATTCAGCTAACTTATTTCTAAGTTCCTTAATTTCCTTTTCTGAACTAATTAGATCTAAGCAAAGGGATTTAAATTCAGATTTAAACTCAGAAGAAGAAAAATCATATGAAGATAATACCTGATCTTCTTTAGGCATTTCTTCATCATCATCAGAACTCTCTGCAGCTGAGTGATTGCTGCAGGGATCAATTGCCATAAGGCAGATTTCCTTTGCCTTCTTCTCTTCCTCATCCTCACTGGAGCTTGAGGAAGAAGATTCCTCATCTGAATCACTCCAGGTCTCAGCAACCAATCCCTTTGCTTAGACCCTAAACCCTAAACCCTAAACCCTAAACCCTAAACCCTAAACCCTAAACCCTAAACCATAAACCCTAAAACCCTAAACCCTAAACCCTAAACCCTAAACCCTAAACCCTAAACCCTAAACCCTAAACCCTAAACCCTAAACCCTAAATCCTAAACCCTAAACCCTAAACCCTAAACCCTAAACCCTAAACCCTAAACCCTAAACCCTAAAAACCCTAAAGCCCTAAAACCCTAAACCCTAAACCCTAAACCCTAAAACCCTAAACCCTAAACCCTAAACCCTAAACCCTAAACCCTAAACCCTAAACCCTAAACCCTAAACCCTAAACCCTAAACACTAAACCCTAAACCCTAAACCCTAAACCCTAAAAACCCTAAACCCTAAACCCTAAACCCTAAACCCTAAACCCTAAAACCCTAAACCCTAAACCCTAAACCCTAAACCCTAAACCCTAAACCCTAAACCCTAAACCCTAAACCCTAAAACCCTAAACCCTAAACCCTAAACACTAAACCCTAAACCCTAAACCCTAAACCCTTTTTCCTGCAACCATAACAAATAATTTCTTTAGCAGGAGATCTGTCATACCTTGGTTTATCTTCATATCTTGAAGATTTCTTTCTGAAGTCTTTTCTCCCCATCTTGAGAAACCTTTTGGCAAAGAGTGTCATCAGTTCTTCATTGGATTGGCTTCCTTCAGAAGCATCAACAGCTTTGAGAGCAAGAGTTTGCTCTTTCCTTGTTGGAGTTGGAGTCTTTGCTTCAGTCTCAACTTCCCTGGTCTTCAGCACTTGCTCAAAAGACTTGAGCTTGCCAAGGAGAGCTTTAGTTGAGATTTCATTTGTACTTCTGGCCTCCTTGATAGGCCAGATCCTAAGATCCCATGTACTGGGGAAGCACATCAGTATCTTATCATTGACCTCTGTCAATGTAATCTCCTTATCAAGAGTTCTCAGCTCATTGATGATTGAGCTGAGCCTGGTGTACATGGCTTCAACTGATTCAGCTTCAGTCTTCTTGAAGTTTTCATACTGGGATATAAGGTTGGACCTTCTGTCCTTCCTTTCATCAGCTGAACCAGCTACAATCTGATTCAGTGAGTCCCACATGGCTTTCGTAGAGGTGCAATCAGCCACTTTTTGGAAGATTTCATCAGACATAGTCTGAGCCAGAATATTCATAGCTTTGGCATCAGCTATCTTTGCCTTCTTGTAGGCATCATTGTAATCTGGAGGAGGCACTGCACTGAGATTTGTAGATGTTATAGCAGTGGCTGCAGCAGGAGGTGTTGGAGGTCCTGTCAAAATAGAAGAGAAAATGTCTTCATCAATAGAGTTCATGTATAATTTGATTCTTGCCTTCCAGATGCTAAACTTAGCTAAGTTGCAAGCTGGAGGTCTGGTGCTAGAGTAATCCTTGGACTGGTCCATGAAGTGAATATCTATAAGCTTGGTATCTATCAGGATCTTGTGACTCAGGTGTTAGCCTGTACAGTCAATCAACCTCCCTCTGATACCAATTGAAAGTGATGAAAGATACAACTCTAGAGGGGGAGGGTGAATATAGTATTCAAAAATTATGACACCCTACTCAACTCCCTTAGAGTTAATTTGCGGAATGAGTTTATAGATATTTTAAACCTAGAGCCTAACACAAAGTGAAGTGCACTAGAGAAGGGTCAACTGTAATTACAGTTGAGCTTTGATCCTATCACAGCAACTAGCAATCCTAGTTATGTCTACTCAGAGCCACAGTGCAATAAATTAAATAAGCAACACAGACGACACAAGAAATTTTATAGTGGTTCCCTCTAAATAGGTACGTCCACTCTTCTACCACCCTGGTAGGAATCCACTACAGGTTTTTGTTCAGGTGCCCTGCCACCAACTGATCTGCTTCAGGTAGATCAAGTAGACCCTTTGAGCTTTTGATCAGGAGCTCAAAATCCAACACAAGTTTTTGATCAGGTGCCCTGCCACCAAGGTTCACTTTTGAAGGGAGTAATAACCTTTTGTACAGGAGGTTGAGAGAGTTAAAATTTCTTCTCTATTGTTAAAATAGATTAGAGAAGCTAGTGGATTGTACAGAGCTAGAAAGCTCTAAAGAGTCAAGGCTCCCCCTGGCTTAGAGAATATCCAGGAAGAAGTCTTGCTTCAGGGTGCAGGAACTCTTCTGAACTCTTGACAGAGAACTGTCTAGAAATTCTGAAGGAGAAGCTTGAAGAAGACTCTTGATTTGGAAAAGGTGTTATTCTTCAATCAGCTTCCTTTCTTCTTCTTCTTCTAAAAGCCTCTGATTGAATGTCTTCTTGTGAGCAGGATGAACTCAGGATGAAGAAGAATGCTGAAGAGATTTGATCTTCTCAGTTGAATGTGAATTTCTGAGAGCTGTAGATCTCTATGCTACTGTGAGTAAAACTTCTTGTATTTTGTGTTGTTGTTCTTGTATATATCTCTATTATTCTCTGTCTTTAGAAGGCACTTTATATATGAGCCTTTGCAACGGCTCTAATCTGAGTTTGAACTTTGTCTTCTTCTGGAATCTGCAAACTGGGCTGCAAAAAGCACAAAGCAAAATATATCTTACAGACAGATATCCTATAAAAAGATAAAGCTTTCTAAGAAGCTGCAAATCAATCTGGTAAAAGAGTGCTAGAAAAAGTCACATCAGAAAGAGCTCTTTACGGCCAGAGAAGACTTTTTGAGTCTAACGGCTATAAAGGACAGCCTGGCAGATAAAGCAGAAAATATATTTCAACTAATAAGACAAACCACTTTGTCAGATAAAGATTGACTCATGCATAAAGAATGGAGCAAAGATTGCCTGGAAATAATACCATAATATCGATGAAATATACTTTAATAAAGTATGCCAAGCAGATAAGAAATAAATATTATAACTTTCCTAAAAGCAGACAAAAGAACATCGAACGACCCTCGGAGATCGTCGACCGAAGCACGGAGATCGTCGACCTATCAGACAGATAGTCGAACGACACAGATAGTCGAACTATCAAGGCAGATAGTCGAGCTATCACACAAATAGTCGAACTATCACACAGATAGTCGAACTATCAAAAAGCAGACAGATAGTCGAACTATCAAAGCAGATAGTCGAGCTATCAGATAGTTGAACTATCAACACAGATAGTTGAACTACCACACAGATAGTCGAACTATCAAAAAGATAGTCGAACTATCAACACAGAACAGATAGTCGAACTATCAAAACAGATAATCGAGCTATCAGATAGTTGAACTATCAACACAGATAGTTGAACTACCACACAGATAGTCGACCTATCAAACAGATAGTCGAACTATCAACACAGATCAGATAGTCGAACTATCAAAACAAATAGTCGAGCTATCAGATAGTTGAACTATCAAGGAAGATAGTCGAACTATCAAGAAATCTGTCTTAACAAAAGAAGTCGAGCGGGGTTCGACGATCGTCAAGGCAGATACCGCAGATCGTCGAGAGTTGAACTAATTCAGAGAAAGACAATCTGCTGACAGACGAACGTCGACCAACTGATAGACGATCGTCGACCAGTCGATAGACGACCGTCGAGCGGCGTTCGACTATAGTCGAACCAAAAATGACTTAACTAAATTTTCACCTGGATAAGCAATTCTACAGCTAAGGGAATCTAACCTATTAGCTAACCTTTGACCATAGATAAATCTTCGGTCAAGAAACTAAATGAGAGGACTTAACACAAATCCAAATTAGGGTACCAACACATTCCTACGGGTGTTATTGTAGTGGACATTCATGCTTTGGGCTGGGTTCTTTCCTCTTGCAACTTAATTTTAATGCTTCCGCTAGGTGTTGTGTAGGACGTGCAATTGGTTAAATGATTTCAACGCGTAACCAACTGTTGGGTATTGTATCCACAATGTACCTGATTTGAAGAAGCCCCTGTACAAGCTAAGGTAAATAGACAATGTGTTTGATGAAATCTTTTAAGTTGTGCTTGCAGTTATTCCACACTAAGTACACACCAATGTCAGGGTGCAGTGGGTCAATATACACGGGTCTGCGCGACGTAATCCCTCGTTGAGCAGATCAGTGTGTTGGCCTACGTGTACTCTCTCTATTGGGGTGTACTTAATTTCAAGTACAGGGCTATGATAAAGCAAGAGCAGACAAGGAGCAAGGATGGGCCAAAGACCAGATCACGGGTTGGAAGACGAGAATCGTCTAAGTGTAAATCGTCGAGAATCACTTCGGTCGAGAATCACTAGTGATTCTCGACGAGTCGTCGAGAATCACTAGATGATTCTCGCCAGGTTGGGCCGGTTGTCTCGACACAGTCAGAAAATTCTCTAAGGCAGAATCATCGAGAATCACTAAGTGATTCTCGCTGATTCGTCGAGAATGACTTTGCATTCTCGACGATCCTGCGAGAATCAAATGTGATTCCCGCCGATTCTCCCCGGCCTCTATAACCTGTGCAGCCAGAATTCGCCAAGTAGAATTCGGCGAGAATCGTAAGTGATTCTCGCCGATTCGTCGAGAATCACCTACGATTCTCGCCGATTTTGCCTTGGGCGATTTTTCCGAATTCCTGGACCGGTCCATGTTACCTGCAGATATTTGAAACGGACTTTGGTCTTTGCTTTGGTGGGGCCCACAACGGTCATCTCCATGACCTATTGTATAAATACACAGGTATTTGTGTACAGTGTTCTCACGAAAATAGAATACGAAAGCCGAGCCGCCGACTAACCCTAAATTCGCGAATCTTCTCCGCCTCCGTCGCCGCCGCTCGTGCAGTGGTCTCCGTAGCTGATCTCGATCTCCTTCAGATCCACGGTGACAGAAGCCAAGTCTTGCACAGCGTCTCACGCGTCTAACCAGAGATCTTTTGTCTCTTGATTTGAGATAGGGAAATCCATCCCCGTCCGAATCGATCGAGACGATCGATCCTAGTGTGACCGTTGGAAGACCTTGCCGACTTCGCTAAGAAGATTGAATCTCCATTGCATAGCTGCTGTTTTCAGTTGCCGCCGTCAACACCGAGAGCCTTGCCGCCGCCCTTTACCGCCGCCGGTCTCGGGGAGATTCTCTCCAAGAAAGATCAAGGATTGTGGACTTTTCATTACCTACAAGAACAAGTAGTCTAACGAAAATGGACACCTAGATCTTCAAGTTGTTTGTATTTCTTATACACTCCAATTTCTTTTTCTTTGTAAAGGAACATTTGGTTCCTAGTTGTAGGGTTGGGTGCAACCCGTATTGTGGGAGTGTTGACTCCTACGTGTGGAAGGGTTCCTTCCGATAGTGCAAGGATTGGATTTCAATCCTGTTGGTGAAGTGACCGAGTCATCCCTGGATTGGGAGATAGGTCGAAGGGGGAAAGTGGACGTACCCAAATCGGGGAACCACTATAAATTACCTGTGTTATTTTCTGTGCTGTGTGGTTTGTTTTGATTCTGCAGGTATAATTTTAATTCCGCAAATACGCTGCAAGTCACCTATCCATCCCCCCCCCCCATAGGTGAAGGTAGTTGACATTAGATGGACTTTCAAGTGGTATCAGAGGGAGGTTGCTCATCAAAGGTTCACACATTGAGTAGAATCCTGCCACCAGTGTCAAGAAGAAGACCGATATCCTCCATGGACGGACTCAAGCACTCCATCAAAATCCCAGTGTGCACCAGACTGAACTTTCCTATCTGGAAGGAAAGAATCAGATTCTACATGGAAGCAATCGACCCCCGACTCTTCATGATTGTGGAGGAGGGACCTTACATTCCCACTAAGGCCTCCACCATTGATCCTACCAAGAAAGTGCCCAAGAAACTTTCGAAAATGGACAAGGACGAAATGGTGCTGTTCGGACTCGACAAGAAAGCTCAGAACATTCTTGTAAGCGCAGTTGACGACTCTATGATGCAGAACTTCTGCAACTGTAGGACAGCCAAGGATCTCTGGAGCTGCCTGATTGTATTAATGGAGGGCACGGATGAAGTGAGGGACGATCGGAGATCCCTCCTCAATCAGAAATATGAGGCCTTCAGGCAAGGGCCCAAGGAGGAGATCGGAGTTACCTTCGAAAACTTCCTCAAGATCGTCAATGCACTCAAAGGATACGGAAGAGTGTTCACTGACGGTGAGCTCAATGATAAGTTCCTTAAATACCTCACTAAGGAATGGGACACAAAGATCTACGCCATCCGTGAGTTTGGCAGACTTGCGGAAACCGACCCTCAGATTCTGTTCAGGAAGCTCATGTCCTATGAGCTACAGTTGAACACAAGGAAGGCTGAAGAGGAAGCAGAGAAAGCCGCGGCCAAGGAAAAGACGGTGGCCCTGAAAGCCATTCATTCCAGAAAGGGCAAGGGTGCTGCCTCATCCCGTGTGTGGAAGAAGGATGAAGAGGAAGACTCTGAGCTAAGCTCCTCCGGCTCAGAATTGTCTAAGGAAGACTTATCCCTTATCACAAGGGAATTCAAGAAGTTCCTCAAGCTGAGGAATCAGAGAAAGAGAAACGGCTCCTCTTCAAGGGATCAGAAGAAGAACTATTCTTCTGACAGGTATGTTTCCAAACCGAACAAACACCGCTCATCTGACATTATTTGCTTTGGTTGCAACAAGTCAGGACACGTCATGGCCGACTGCCATCAAGGCAAGAGGGAAAAGGGAAAGAGAGAGGAGCACAGGTCCTCAAAAGACAAGAAGAAGGAGAGGAGTTACATCGTGAAGAAGTCAAAGACGCTGAGTGAATCTGACACATCAGACACCAGCGATGACGAGGAAGCCTACTTTGGGCTAATGGGTCGCTGTGACTCGGAAGGAGATTGCCCCCCATTTACTGGGAAGGTAAAAGCTCATACCCCTCTCTCCGACTCTGACTCTGATCCTGAGTCTCAGGATGATGACCTTGAGGATAGCCCTTCGGCCCGTGAAGCTGAGCTCCTCGAGAAGTATGAGCTTCTGCTCAATACTTTCGTGGAATGTCGAAAGAGACTGAAGGCTGAGAAAAAGAAAGTCAAATTCCTTAAAGGTGAGAGTGTATCTCTGAGGGAAGAGATCACCAGTTTGATCTCCCTCCGACAGGAGCACTTGGACCTGACTTCAAAGCATTCAGAGTCTCTTAAGCTCCTTGATCTTAAGCAGGAGGAAGTCGACAAGTTGGAAGAACTACTTGCGGCAGAAAGGAAGATCGTCAAGAGCTTCTATATGCCAAAAACTGTTCTTCCATTAGTTGATACCTTCTCTGCTCAGGCCAAAGGAGCTGGCTTGGGGCATGTAGGGGCACCTAGCTCCTCATCCAGGAGAAATAGGAACAAGAGGAAGAATAAGGCTACCAAGAAAGCCTCTGCTGCTGAGAAAGGAAAGACCCCACTTAGCCCTGTTGAGTTCAGAAAGCCTAGCTTTCCCTGTAACCAACATGACTTTGAGTCAACATACAACCATCACTTCAGGCCCTCGGTTGCAAAGCCGAAGAACCGGTATGATGGGTGGACCTTTCCCCGCAACTTCAGTGAGAGTGTCTTCAAGGCACCTTATGAGGAAATCCACTTGGGAAATTATGGTCAATTCTCTAGCGGCCATAATAGAAAGCAGGCACCAAAAGCCAAGCCTGTTATATTGAAGGAACAGAAGGTGAAGAAATCATGTGACTGCAATCACTATGATGCCTCCACCTCCAGTTCCAAGGCCCCAGCTGTGCCCACCATTCCCAGGGTGAAGCAGGAGCCTAGGAAGAGGTACAACAGATTTGACTGTTGGTGTTGTGGCAAAGTTGGTCACTTTACCGTGAATTGTTGGTTTAATCCAAGGTATAACAAGACTCCTTATGTTAGCAATGCGAGGCCGACCACTCGTAGGGCTAACCAATCGAGGGGGAGTATGCTAACAAGGAATCTAGGACCCAAGTACGATTGGGTTCCTAAGGCAAATTAATTTTATTTTGCAGGAATGTCCAAAGGCCAACAAAACTCCTATTTGGTATTTGGACAGTGGATGCTCCCGTCACATGACCGGGACAAGAAGCCTGCTGCGGGAGTACTCTCCAGTCGAGAATGGACCCAAAGTCATATTTGGGAGATCTGATCGGGGAGTCAACAGAGGTTACGGTACAATTTCCAACGGTATACTCTCTATCACTAACGTAGCTTATGTTGAAGGGTTAAATCATAACCTGATCAGCGTAAGCCAGTTATGTGATAAAGGGTATGACATTAAGTTCTGCAAGGATAAATGCCTGATAATATCATGTGATTCTTCGGAGACTGTATTAACTGGCATTAGGAGCAGAAATATTTTCTGTTTAGATTTTCTTAGTTTAGATTCTTCTACCACAGTATGCCTCGTTGCAAAAGGCAGTGCATCTCTTTGTGAACAATGATACAAGAGATTGGCACACATTAATTACAAGACAATTAATATGCTGTTTTCCAAAGACTTAGTAAGGGATGCTCCCATTATTAAGTGCATTAAAGATAGTCCATGTCCTGCATGTCAGATGGGCAAGCAGACTCGGGCTACCTTTAAGAGCATCCCAGACAAAGACTCCTCCAGATGTCTTTATCTTTTGCATATGGACCTGTTTGGTCCAATGCAAGTTCATAGCTTAGGAGGGAAGTCGTATACGCTAGTGATTGTAGATGATCACTCTCGGTTTACGTGGGTGTTCTTTTTAAAGCGCAAGTCTGATACATTTGACATCTTCACCAGTTTTGTCAAGCAGATACAGAACGAACTTAACTGCTCAGTGGTCAAAATCAGAAGTGACCACGGAACAGAGTTTGAGTCTGGGGCTATGACAGAGTTCTGTGAAGAACTTGGTATCTTTCATGAGTTCTCCTCCCCTCGCACTCCTCAACAAAATGGAGTGGCGGAGAGGAGGAATAGAACACTCATTGAGGCGTGCACGACAATGCTGAATGACGCTTCTCTCCCAGAATACTTCTGGGCCGAGGCTGTCAATACGGCTTGTCATGTACAAAACTGGGCGTTGATCAACAAGAGCCATCGTAAGACTTCTTATGAGCTACTGAAAGGCAAGAAACCAACCATGTCCTATCTGAGGATCTTTGGCTGCAAATGTTATGTACTGAATAATGGGAAGTACCCTCGTACTAAGTTTGGTGAAAAATGCTTCGAAGGCATATTCATGGGCTATAGTAGCCATAGCCGGGCTTATAGAGTTTTCAACAAGAAAACCCTAGTGGTAGAGGAATCAATAAATGTTGTATTTGATGAAGGAAGTTTGCTTAATTGCAAGACTTCTAGTTGTCTTCCTGAAGATGCAGGTGCTAGACTCGAAAAGTTACAACTGGATGAGCCCGAGAAAGATGCAACTCCAAAATACGTCAAGGTCTCCACATCAACGCCGATCGGAGAAGTTGAAGATCAAAATGGAGCAAATCCTTTAGAAGAAGGAGATGCCCAAGAAGTAGTTGAAGCTCCTGACGCTAGACTTCTTGAGCTCAGACACGTGAGGGATCATCCTAGAGATCAGATCATCGGAGATCCTCATGACGGGGTCAGAACTCGAAGAGGTACCATTAACGAGATTTTGCATCTTAGCTTCCTGTCACAGGTTGAGCCAAAGAAGTTCGACGAGGCGAACAAAGATGCTGCATGGATTTTGGCCATGCAAGATGAATTGCGTCAATTCGAACGATGCAACGTTTGGACGCTGGTTCCCAGACCACAAAAGTAGAATGTGATTGGCACTAAGTGGATCTTCAGAAACAAGCTGGATGAACATGGAGTTATCATCAAGAACAAAGCCAGACTGGTGGCTCAAGGATACAGACAAGAGGAGGGGATTGACTTCGACCAGACATTTGCACCAGTTGCACGGCTCGAGGCAATCCGGCTATTCCTAGCCTATGCCTCTCACAAAGGATTCACAATCTATCAGATGGACGTGAAATCGGCTTTCTTGAATGGAGACTTGAAAGAGGAAGTATACGTCGTTCAACCTCCAGGTTTTGTCAATCCTACTTATCCTAATCATGTATATTTTCTTAATAAAGCGCTATATGGCTCAAAACAAGCTCCTCGAGCTTGGTATGAGACATTGTCTAGTTTTCTTCTTGAGAACAAGTTCTCTAGAGGAAAAATAGACAAGACATTGTTTCTCAGGGAAGTCAAAGACAAGATCTTGCTGGTACAAATCTATGTCGATGACATTATATTCGGCTCAACGGACAACAATCTTTGCAAAAAGTTTTCCAAACTTATGCAAGGAAAGTTTGAAATGAGCAGTATGGAAGAGCTGAAGTATTTCTTGGGACTTCAAGTGAAACAGTCTGAGGAAGGAATCTTCATTTCTCAGACGAAGTTCACAAATGAACTCCTCAAGAAATTCGGAATGGAGAATGCAACCTCTATGAGGACTCCAATGGGATCCACTATGTCTCTGGATAAGGATAAGAAAGGTAAACCTTTCAATGAAACTAAATACAGAAGCATCATTGGATCCCTGCTCTACCTTACTGCCAGTAGACCGGATATCATGTTCTCCACATGTGTCTGTGCTAGATATCAGGTGAACACTAAGGAATCTCACTATGTCGCTGCAAAGCGAATTCTAAGATACCTTAAAGGTACCCCCAATCTTAGCTTGTGGTACCCGAGAAACAATGATGTCGAGCTAATAGGTTTTTCAGATGCTGATTTTGCAGGGAGTAGGGATGACAGGAAAAGCACTTCCGGGACGTGTCAATTCCTCGGAAGAAGGCTCATCTCATGGAATAGCAAGAAGCAGAACTATGTAGCAACCTCCATAGCAGAGTCTGAGTACATCTCGGCTGACAGCTGTTGCGCACAACTCCTTTGGATCAGAAATCAGTTAGCAGACTATGATCTTCAGTTCAAGGAAGTACCGATATACTGCGACTCCTCCAGTGCAATTGCTATTGCCAACAATCCGGTATCGCACAGCAGAACGAAGCATATTGAAGTGCGTTATCATTTCATTCGGGAGCACGTGGAGAACAAGGATATCTCTCTCTGCTATGTTCCCACTGACAAGCAGATTGCAGACATTTTCACAAAGCCCCTTGACGAGGCCAAGTTCAGTATGTTCAAAACTGAATTGGGGATGCTAAACTACGAGGAATGAAGACTACATGAGCTCAAGGCTCATGCGTCTAGGGGGAGCCTCTGCTAGGAATTTAGTGAAAACAAAGGTACAAGAACTGAGGGGGAGCATGGAGTCACATGCTTCAGTCCCCGATTTGCAGAAGCCGAAAAGGGGGAGATTACCCTCTCGGCTAAGGCTAAGGTGGCTCCAAGTTTGCTCTCAAGAAATTGGTAATGAATATCTCTCTCAACTCAATTTTAAGTTTATGATTTTCATTCCTATATGCTCTATTCACCTTAGCTTGTAGGGTTTAGGCTTCTTCAAATAGGGGGAGATTGTTGGGTATTGTATCCACAATGTACCTGATTTGAAGAAGCCCCTGTACAAGCTAAGGTAAATAGACAATGTGTTTGATGAAATCTTTTAAGTTGTGCTTGCAGTTATTCCACGCTAAGTACACACCAATGTCAGGGTGCAGTGGGTCAATATACACGGGTCTGCGTGACGTAATCCCTCGTTGAGCAGATCAGTGTGTTGGCCTACGTGTACTCTCTCTATTGGGGTGTACTTAATTTCAAGTACAGGGCTATGATAAAGCAAGAGCAGACAAGGAGCAAGGATGGGCCAAAGACCAGATCACGGGTTGGAAGACGAGAATCATCTAAGTGTAAATCGTCGAGAATCACTAAGTGATTCTCGCCGATTCGTCGAGAATCACTAGTGATTCTCGACGAGTCGTCGAGAATCACTAGATGATTCTCGCCAGGTTGGGCCGGCTGTCTCGACGCAGTCAGAAAATTCTCTAAGGCAGAATCGTCGAGAATCACTAAGTGATTCTCGCTGATTCGTCGAGAATGACTTTGCATTCTCGACGATCCGGCGAGAATCAAATGTGATTCCCGCCGATTCTCCCCGGCCTCTATAACCTGTGCAGCCAGAATTCGCCAAGTAGAATTCGGCGAGAATCGTAAGTGATTCTCGCCGATTCGTCGAGAATCACCTACGATTCTCGCTGATTTTGCCTTGGGCGATTTTTCCGAATTCCTGGACCGATCCATGTTACCTACAGCTATTTGAACTGGACTTTGGTCTTTGCTTTGGTGGGGCCCACAACGATCATCTCCATGACCTATTGTATAAATACACAGGTATTTGTGTACAGTGTTCTCACGAAAATAGAATACGAAAGCCGAGCCGCCGACTAACCCTAAATTCGCGAATCTGCTCCGCCTCCGTCGCCGCCGCTCGTGCAGTGGTCTCCGTAGCTAATCTCGATCTCCTCCAGATCCACGGTGACAGAAGCCAAGTCTTGCACAGTGTCTCACGCGTCTAACTAGAGATCTTTTGTCTCTTGATTTGAGATAGGGAAATCCATCCCCGTCCGAATCGATCGAGACGATCGATCCTAGTGTGACCGTTGGAAGACCTTGCCGACTTCGCTAAGAAGATTGAATCTCCATTGCATAGCTGCTGTTTTCAGTTGCCGCCGTCAACACCGAGAGCCTTGCCGCCACCCTTTACCGCCGCCGGTCTCGGGGAGATTCTCTCCAAGAAAGATCAAGGATTGTGGACTTTTCATTACCTACAAGAACAAGTAGTCTAACGAAAATGGACACCTAGATCTTCAAGTTGTTTGTATTTCTTATACACTCCAATTTCTTTTTCTTTGTAAAGGAACATTTGGTTCCTAGTTGTAGGGTTGGGTGCAACCCGTGTTGTGGGAGTGTTGACTCCTACATGTGAAAGGGTTCCTTCCGATAGTGCAAGTATTGGATTTCAATTCTGTTGGTGAAGTGACCGAGTCATCCCTGGATTGAGAGATAGGTCGAAGGGGGAAAGTGGACGTACCCAAATCGGGGAACCACTATAAATTGCCTGTGTTATTTTCTGTGATGTGTGGTTTGTTTTGATTCTGCAGGTACAATTTTAATTCCGCAAATACGCTGCAAGTCACCTATCCCCCCCCATAGGTGAAGGTAGTTGACACTAGGTGGACTTTCACCAACCGGTATGTCCGTAGTATATGGCATCGGGCCCCGGCCGGACCTACTGTTATATACTATGTGACGGATAAGGGTGTTACAAATTGGTATCAGACTACCGGTTTCGGTCAAACTTAAATGAATTCGTGGTCGAATTCACTTTAAGGGGTGGTGAGCACATGTTTGTGCGTCATCGTTATAACATGAAAAGAACCCATGAATGTCCACTTAGGAATGAAAATACACATGTTTGAGGAACCTGCGTGTTCCTATAATTGCTGTTTACAATAGTATTTGGTCGCTTATCGTGTTTTGCACGATTATAGGTGACCAGAAGTGGTGCTGGGCCGTCAGAACGGCCAGGTTTTGAGGCAAGCAGTGCGCCAAGTGAAGCGCCTGCAACACCTCCGTCTGCCGAGACCATTAGGTTGGTGGCAGAAGTTGTCATGGCGATGATTAATGCACAACCTGCAAGATAGGTGCAGCAGCCTGTTCCTGCGGAGGAGCAAGTGCCGCTCCAAGCGGCAAAGCCTAGAAGGGTTGAGCAGGTGGCGGTGGAGACAGAGTTGCCTCGGAGAGCAACTGAGAGACAACTTAAGCATGTGATGGGATTCCACCCACCGGTGTTCTCGGGAACGGGAACCCCGACCCAGGCTGAAGATTGGCTCTCAAGAGTCAATAGGGTGATGACAGCAACTAAAACGGAAGAGTGGCAGAAGACCACAATAGCGATGTTCCTATTGGATGGGGACGCAAGATTATGGTGGGAAGGTCTAGAGCTACACCAGTTGAGGGGAAGGCCGTTGGCCGAAGTATTTATGGAGGAATTTTCGAGACTGTTCATGGCTCGATACCTCCCCTCAGCGCAGAGGATCGCACTAGAGAACGAGTTCCAAAAGTTGGTGCAAGGAGATAGCACTGTGGACGAGTGCCTCCACTAGTTTACTCGATTGGGGAGATATGCTAGCGCTACTTTTGCCGATGAGGAGCGAAAGACTAACCGCTTCTTTGAAGGGTTAAGAGGTGAGCTGAGATTGCTATTGTCGGGGCCCATGGCGTAGGGTTTCATGATCCTGGTCAACTCGGCCCGGTCCTTGGAGAAGGACATGAGAAATGTACAAGCTAAGAAGGAATCCGGTGGGAAGAAACCGGAGTTTAAAGTGCCGACTTCAAAGTCTGGCTTTCGAAGATGGAACAAGAAGGCTAGAACGTCAGGTCCAGCTTCTTCTGCAGGTGCCTCGGGGGCAACTACAAACCGAACCCCGGGCACTTGTTTCACGTGTGGAAAGACGGGGCACTTTGCCCGCGATTGCTGGAGCGGATGCCCAAAGTCCGAGAGAAAACAAGGAGCTACTTACGAAGAGAAGGGCAAGGCGGTGGAGTCAACCGCGTCCCATTATGCTCCGACTCAACCTAGAGTGTACAACTTGGGCCAGCAAGAGGCCATTAAACAAGCTGACGTGGTGACAGGTACGAGTTAATTTACATCAAGTTAACTTTATATACTGTTGTCTATTGCTTGTTAGCCTAATATTATTTGCGTAGGCTTTGTTTTGATTAGCGATAGTCCGGCACGGGCACTATTCGATACGGGAGCTTCACACTCCTTCTTGTCCGAAAATTTTATATCGCGTATCAGAGTCCCTTCTTCGATGGCGAAGAACAAGTTGGATGTGCTGCTACCGAATGGGTGCTCGATGCGTGCGGACAGAGTGTGCGCCGTGAGGGTTCACATAGGGAGCCAAGAGTTCGACTTGCTAGCGTCATTGCTGCCGCTAGTAGAGTTCGACGTTATCTTTGGGATGGATTGGCTTTCGGAGCAGAAGGCTTGGATTGATTGCGCCGGAAGGAGGTAAAGCTGGGTGTTGGGCGGGGGATAACATTCGAGGGACTCAAGGGGTCGAGCAAGATGCTGATGTCTGCTCTTTAGGTGGTAAAGGCAGTTCGTGCTAGTGCAGAGCTGTTCTTCGCAATAGTGGGGGCTGTGGAGCCAAAGTCCACGTTGGATAGCATCCCCGTGGTTTGTGAATACCCCGATGTGTTTCCGGATAATCTTCTCGGGGCCCCACCGCAGCGAGAGATTGATTTCACCATCGAGCTCGTGTCGGGTGCCAAACCCGTGTCACGTGCTCCGTATAGGTTGGCGCCTAAGGAGATGGCAGAGTTGAAAGTTCAGCTGGAGGAGCTGATGGAGCAAGGTTATGTGCGTCCAAGCTCGTCGCCTTGGAGCGCACCGGTCCTCTTCGTTAAGAAGAAGGACGGGAGTATGCGGCTGTGTATCGACTACAGTGAGTTGAACAAACTGACGGAAAAGAATAAGTACCCGATCCTGAGGATTGATGATTTGTTCGATCAATTAGTCGGATCGTCGGTATATTCTAAGTTGGACTTGAAGTCGGGGTACTATCAGTTGAGGATCAGGGAGTGTGATATCCCGAAAACGGCGTTCAGCACAAGGTATGGCCATTTCGAGTTCACGGTCATGCCGTTTGGACTGACGAATGCGCCTTCAGTGTTTATGGACTTGATGAACAGGACGTTCCGAGATTTCCTGGACCGCTTTGTGATCGTCTTTATTGACAATATATTGGTGTACTCGCAGTGCGAAGAAGATCACTTCAAGCACTTGCATCTGGTGTTGGAGACTTTGAGAAGGAATGAGCTTTATGCGAAATTCTCCAAGTGCGAGTTCTGGCTACCCTTAGTAACGTTCCTTGGTCACATTGTTAGTGGGGAAGGTATAGCGGTGGATCCGGCGAAGATCGTTGCAATACGGGAGTGACCTGCATTGTCTTCTATCGCGAAAGTCCGTAGTTTTCTCGGGCTTGCCGGATATTACAGGCGCTTCGTAGAGAACTTCTCGCGGATAGCGCTACCTCTCACGAAGTTGACAAGGAAAGATTAGAGATTCTTGTGGACGCAGGAGTGCGTGCAAGCTTTTGAGGAGCTGAAGAGACGGTTGACCACGGCGTCAGTGCTTAGTTCGTCGAGTGGGACCGAGGGCTTCGAGGTGTATAGTGACGCCTCGGGTAGTGGTTTGGGCTGTGTGTTGTTGCAGCATGGGAGCGTGATAGCTTATGGATCGCGTCAGCTAAAATTGCATGAAAGGAACTATCCGGTCCACGACTTGGAGTTGGCGGCCGTGATATTTGCACTTAAGCTGTGGAGGCACTACCTATACGGCGTAAGGGTCGATATTTACACCGATCACAAGAGCCTGAAGTACCTGTTGGATCAGAAGGATCTTAACATGAGGCAGAGGAGGTGGATGGAGTTCCTGGGGGACTACACCTTCAAGATTCATTATGTACCCGGGAAGGGCAATGCGGTGGCTGATGCATTGAGTCGCAGGGCTCCCGCCCAAGCCAACTGGCTGTCGATGCATGATGAGCGGCTGATACGGGAGTTGGAGGAGCTTGAGATCTGTTGCGTTGACAAGCAGACGAGCGCCAAAGCAGTGTTGAACTTGACAGAGGTCCAGTATTACCTGGCTGACCGGGTTTGGCAGGCATTGAAGTTAGATGACTCCATGAAGGAGCTTATGGAGGCAGCGTTGGATGGGTCAAATTCCCAATTTTCAGTGGAAGATGGGTTGTTAAGGAAGGATCATCGGTTGTGCGTCCCAAGCGGGAGTAACCTACGGGCGGAGTTGATGTACGAGGCTCATCATACCAAGTACTCGATCCATCCAGGGAGCACAAAGATGTACCGCGACCTCAAGAAGCTGTTTTGGTGGTCGGGGCTTAAGAAAGACGTAGCGTTGTTTGTGGCTAAGTGCCAAACGTGCGCCTTGGTGAAGGCGGAGTGCCAAAAGCCAGGAGGATTTCTGAAGTCCTTGCCTATACCGGAGTGGAAGTTCGATGACATATCTATGAACTTTGTGCATGGGTTGCCAAGGTCGCAGAAGGGGAACGACGTCATCTGGGTGATCGTAGATCGGCTAACTAAGGTGTCGCATTTCATTCCGCATAGGAAGGACGACTCGGTGGAGAAGTTGGCGAAGCTATATGTGGATAATATAGTTAGACTGCATGATGTGCCTCACAGCATTGTGAGTGATCGCGATGGGCATTTCACGTCCAATGATTGGAGGTTGGTGCAATAGATGCTGGGGACAAAGTTGAAGTTCAGCACAGCCTTCCATCCGCAGACGGATGGGCAGACCGAGAGAGTCAATAGAACGATGGAGGACATGCTCCGCATGTGTGTTCTAGACTTCGGGAAGCATTGGGAGGACCACCTATATTTGGTGGAGTTCGCGTACAACAATAGCTACCAGACGAGTATCCAAATGACGCCCTTTAAGGCCCTATATGGTAGAAAATGTCGCACGCCGTTGTCTTGGTTAGAAATGGGTGAGGCAAGGTTGTACAAGAAGCAGGAGGTGGAGAGTGCTACCTCGTTGGTGCGAATCATTCGGGAGCGCTTGTTGATCGCTCAGGACAGGCAGACGAAGTATTACAATGCCAAGCACCGAAACGTGGAGTTCGCGGTAGGCGATTGGGTATACTTGAAAGTGAAGCCGTTCAAGGGGGTTTCGCGGGTGAGACACTTGAAGAAGCTGAGCCCAAGATACCTTGGACCTTTTGAGGTTCTAGAGCGAGTCGGTGAAGCGACATACCGTTTGAGGCTATCAGAGGAGTTAAGTGGGCTACACGATGTATTTCACATCTCTGTATTGCGGAAGGCGGTGCAAGAGCCTTCGCAGGTGATCACAATTGATCAAGTACCGATTGACGAAGGGTTGACGACTAGGGTCAAGCCCGTTCGTATCGAAGACTCTAAGGTCAAGAGGCTCCGTAACAAGGAGATCCGGATGGTTAAGGTCTGGTGGGATAATTGCGGTCGGGAGGAGCTCTCTTGGGAACGGGAGCAAACTATGCTGGAGGAGTACCCGGAGTTATTCCGCTCAGGTACCGTTAAAAGCCTTCAGTTCCTATTGTTTTCCTTTAGTAAATTTCGTGGGCGAAATTCTTTTAAGAGGGAGAGAGTTGTAACACCCCGAAACTCAAAAGAGGGACGGGTGACGTTTTAAGCCCAGTCTGAATTTTGGAGCAGGTGTCACGGGCGTGACACGGGCGTGTCACGGGCGTGACACGGGCGTGTCACGGGCGTGACGCAGGCGTGTTCGACCACGGGTCATGTGGTCGACGTTTTGGCGATCGGCGATCGTCGAGAAGCTGAACACGACCTGGGACACGGGCATGTCCCAGGGCGTGACAGTCACTCGTCGAGTTTGGTGCACACGGGCCATGACACGGGCACAGACACGGGCGTGTCACATGCGACACGAGCATGTCTGGTGTCGTGTCACAGACCGTGTCCTTCTCGGGTTAAGATTGGTGGTCGTTGCACACGGGGCGTGACACGGGTCACGACACGGTCGTGTCACATACGACACGGGCGTGTCAGAGGCCGTGTCTAAGGCCGTATGCTGGTTATCGACTCGGTCGAGACGGCGAATGGGTGACACGGCCATGCACACGGCCGTGTTGCAACCCGTGTTCAGCCCAGATTTTGTAATTTTAGGCCTAATCGTGGCCGTCCGTTTTCTTGTCTTGGGATCCGATGGCTGGGATTGGTCCTGAGGGGCTTAAGTCCGGGAATAGGGTTTAGAATCCCTCACTTCCCTTGGTTGACTCTCTTTCTAAAGTTAGAGAGAGGAGAGAGCTTGGAGGAAGAAGGAGAAGCTAGATCCGGTCACCGGCGGAGCTTCGGAGCTCCAAATTGCGAGCCGTCTTCGGATTCGCGGAGGCAAGGAGATTGCGGTGCTTTTCATCCGCGTAGATTTTCATGGCGCCGCGGAAGAACGAAAGGGTAACGATTTCTCATCCTAGGGCATGTGAAGCCCTCTTTTCCTTTGCATAGGAAGCCCGCTCTCGCGAGTGAGCGAAGAGTTGGAGCGTTCCTTGGGGTAGATATGTGAAGTCCCCCTTGTATAGAGTCCGTATACGAAAACGGGCATATGCATTGTGTGTGAAGCCTATCCAGACAAGTAGAGCCGGATCGGTGATGTTGCATTGCATATGAACCGGGGAAGACTCCGGGTGTTTGGGCGTTTTTTTCGGGTTTTCTACGTGGTAGGTTGCAGCATGGAGCCTTGGATACTAACTCCAAGGTGCACCCGGAAAATTGGGCAAAAGCGGGTTTTGCCAACATGGTGGCCGGGGAGCCAACTTGAACATAACTGGGTTATGTGCTTGTGTGATCGAATTTTGGGATCCGGGAGAAGCTTGGCCCGCGCGTACGTCTTAATGTGACTATGCGGTGTGAGCAACGGGCAAGTGGACGCGGACCCGAGGCTATGCGGTTTGGTGACAGACATCTGAAAAAGAGACTGGCCATTGGCATGGTTGTGCGAGTCTTAGGCATGGACCAGAAAGACTAGATTGCTCACGAGTTTTGCCATCCAAGGGGTGGTGGTGAAGCCACGGATTTGGCCGGATTCACCGAGTATGTGCCCTGAGTGCACGGGGCGTGTGGCCGTGCGAGCCTACGCCTGTGATGTAGTGTGATTACACTATTAACTGTTGCTTATACTAGTAAAGTGCAGGGAAAGAGCATCGCCGCCTCAATTCTGGGGGCGGGGTCGTTATAATTTGGTCAGCATAGCTGACCGTTGCTTTTGTTTACCACCGGGCGGTGGATTGTTGCTTGCAGGTGTTGTGGAGCCGAGTGGGAAATAGCGGGCTAAAGCCCAAGTTGCTGAGCCGACCCTCGAAGGCCTAATTTTGAGTGTTTCATTGTAATCATGTGTGGCCGGCCTGCGAGCCGAAGTATGAAAACACTTTTATGTCAAGCAAACTGTGTAAGGCCTTAAGGCCATTTCTATTTCTGTGTATTGAAACATTCATACGGGTGTTATTGTAGTGGACATTCATGCTTTTGGCTGGGTTCTTTCCTCTTGCAACTTAATTTTAATGCTTCCGCTAGGTGTTGTGTAGGACGTGCAATTGGTTGAATGGTTTCAACGCGTAACCAACCGGTCTGTCCGTAGTATATGGCGTCGGACCCCGGCCGGACCTACTGTTATATACTATGTGACGGATAGGGGTGTTACAATGCATGTATATACAGAAGGAAATAAGAAAAGATCTACCTCACAAAGATTAGAAAGAGAAATCTCAACAACCTAGGAGATCACCAGCAAGCCTCAAAAGAAAACTAGCCGCTCAACCGGCTACTGCTTTGAACCTAAGGCATTCAAAGAAAGAACACATCAGCAAGGAAAATAAACAAGTGGTAAATGAGCAATTTGAATAAAACTAAGTAGATAGCAAAAAAAAGGGTTTACCAAACCCTACAAAAGAATGTTGACAATCTCAGCTAAAAAGGATTAGTATGCGACAACAAAAGTAAAACACTCCTCAAAAGAGTAAGCAAAGCGCACCAATTGTGAGAATAACAATATGCTTCGCTAAAACCCGCAGAAGCAACAAGGCCAACATATGCCAATAGAATAAAAGGAAGGAACTAACAGTACTAAACCAGTGAATCATTAGCACTAGCAAAACCATGGATCTGCATCGGCGACAAAAACAGTCCCAAATCGAACAACTAGATCCAAATGTCTCAGAGGCAAGCGGGTGGCAGCCATAGGGTCCAACACACCAAAACCACCTCTTACAAAGACCCAGAATGTCTCCAATGCAAAACACAGTGGTGGCCACGGGGTCTTACACACCTAAAGCAGCCTCTTCACAGAGACCCAAAACAACCACATACCGATTATTCACGATTCGGCGTCCAACACAACCGAAAAACATTACCAAAAAATCTTATAAACTCATAACTCAACGAATCTAGCAGAAACTGATGATTTAACTGGTCAAAACTAGACCTTAGGGGATAAACAACGAATCGGAGAAGCATTCCCAGCATAGGGAAAAAGCGTCGAGTCCCCTCGACGCCACGTTGAGTGAGTACCACTCACTCAACGCCAAACACTAAGCAGGGAAGGCGTCGAGTCCACTCGACGCCGCGTTGAGTGAGTTCCACTCACTCAACGCCAAAAGACTTAGCCGCCAAAATCTCTCACTGGACGACGACGTTGAGTGAGTTCAGCTCACTCAACGCTGTCAACGCTAAACAGCCAACGGCGTTGTAGTGAGTTCACCACACTCAACGCTTTTGACTTAGACTATCAAGCTAAGCAGATGGCGTTGAGTGAGTTCACCACACTCAACGCTGTCAACACCAAATAGCCAAAGCCATTGAGTGAGTTCACCACACTCTACACTTTTGACTTGGAGAAATCTGACTGGCTAGACGGCGTTGAGTGAACTCGACTCACTCAACGCCAAAAAACTTAGAAAAAAACTATCAAGGCAGACGGCGTTGAGTGAGCTCACCTCACTCAACGTTGTCAACGTTTTTTACTTAGTCTCCAAACCGAAAAGTTAGGCGTTGAGTGTGTTCACCACACTCAACGCTTTTATACTTAGGCTAGAAACTGACTACTACCTCAGCTTACACTCAATGCCTAAGGCTACACTCAATGCCTACAGACAGAATATGGCAGAAAAGATATTTTATCTACACTGAGGGGGATAAATCACAGCAACAGCCAAAATATTAGAAAATTCTCCTCTTACATAGATTATCTGGAAGGAAACCTGCTAATACTAACTATACTGACACTGACTATACCTATCCAGCCAAAACCAGACAACTTAGACATTTTCTACCTACAACAAGTTAAATCTGACCAAACCTACAACATACCCAAGATCTATGACAACAAATGCTACAAAGAAAACAAAAAAAAAACTACTTGGCAAGAATGGGAAAAGCACCACTTGCCTCAATTCCAGGAAAAACTCGGTCAGCTCCTCACCTTCTCTCGGATCAGGCAGCAAGAACACTTAGCTAAGAAATCTGAAGCTTTAGAGAGGAAGAAAAGGTCAAACTGAAATTCTTGACCCTAGAAAGACCACGAAACTCAGAAAACTTACCCTCGGGATGAAGATCTGGGCGAGAGCAGTCCGAATCTGCCCTCAAACGAGATATTCGAGCTCTAAATCTCTTGAAATCAGCGGCCAGAAGCTCCAGGTTTTCCGTCGCCCGTCTCCTTTCGCTGGAAGCTAGCCGTCGGGTTTGGGGAAGAGGAATAAGGTTTTCTAAAAAAAATGCTATATAAATCATCTTTCCACTCAGCTAAAGATATTATATAATACTAAATAAGTATATTATACTCAACCACTACAACCACCATTACAATAAAAATCAATATAATAGTATATTATATTAATTACTCAATAAAACTTCAAAACGACGGGAAAACCCAAAGACCTCAGAATTTAATGAAATTCACATCGTAGTTAAATACTCACGCTACAAATCTAATGACGAAGTCGGAATCGTCATCCGACAAACAAAACTCGGTCTAACACTTCCCGAAGCCAAAACATAAGCATTCCCGAAGAGGCTCCACCGAGTCACCAAAACAGACTCCGGCTCGCTGGGGAATATTGTCAACAGGCTACAAACAAGCCACTAAGAAATCCTAAAGAGCTAAGACCACGCTCTAACAACAACACAAGCCGAAAATGCGTCAACGTAACGCCAAATAAAGATTAAATAATCTCAGAAAAATCGGGGGCGTTACACGTACACCTCGTCGGTCTCTTCCACGATCTGTGGGCTAGTATCTGTCGTCTTCCTACACGTAAAGACTTGCCACAACGTAGGGGCGGATCCAGAGGGGGGCTCGAGGGACACGTGCACCCCCATTATTTTTCAAATGGTTAATGTATTTGGATTTCTCTCGTTGAGGCAATGAATCTTGACTACTTATACGTCAAAAACGGTCGCCAGATGAGGGAGAAACAACTATGATAAGATTGAAACATTCAAAAAAAAAATTTGTAAGGAAGTAGATGTCTGACCTCCCATGTTAAATTTTTTAAAACCCACTGACGCATTCAAACAAAATTTGTGTGCACCCACATTATCAATTTGTGCACCCTCATTATTAATTTTCTGGATCCGTCACTGCGGCACAACGTCTAGTCGACTTGCGCGCATCTCGTCAGCTTGTGCAACCGTAATAATCGACTACAATTAGTTGTGTCTTTCATGATTATTATTTAATAGTAATTGTATACTTTTTATATTTTTAAAATAAAATATTTCAGAAAAATATATTAGTAAAATTAAAAATACATTATAACTATATAAAAATCAAAATTGTACTGCAAAAACTGACTTCAAATCGCACCAATGTCAAATCATACCACACGGTTTTGGTACGATACGATTTTGGTGCGGTGCGGTTTTGTTCAGTCCAAAACTGACCCATTTTGTACGATTACGGTTTGAGGTTCAAACTGCACTAATTTCACCTTTGGTAGTACGTATAAATATTATAAATAGATTATAAAATTATAACAATATTATAATAAAATTAATAATGATAAACGGATTGCGGTTCGGTTCTACTTTAGTTCGATTCGGATCAAGTCCAATAATTTTGAAATCGCTTGAGACTTGTATGTTGCGGTTTCGATTTCGATCTGGATAATAAAATGTAAGAACCACACCCGAACCAAAGTTATTGGCGTTTCCAAAATTGCACCATACTCTATGTGCGTATGAGTCATATTTCTCATCTAAAACATATTTTGGGGAACAAAAAATTAATTTTGACAAAAAATTAGAAAATATAAATTATGACATTTTTCAATCAATTTAAGTAGTCATTTGCCCATATTCTAAGGACACTATAACATAAACATCACTTTTGGCCTTGTGCACATCATTGATATGTGCGTATCATAAATTTTATTTGCAGGCCAAAATGTCAATTAAACACCATAAATTTTATTTGCATTCCAAATTATTAAATAAATATCAAAATAAAGTTTGAGTTTTTTTTACTTCAAATACAAAAGATTTCTTACCTTTTACATTACAAACCAACAGAAAACAAACAAAATAAAAAACAAAAATCTCAAATCATTTTCACCGATATAACTAAAAATTTGCACGGTCCATTTTTAAGTTCATGTAGACATGCACGAACATAAAGATATGAATATTAGTTGCTTTAAATAAATAAAATATTTGCAAGTTACTTAAAATTAAATATTAATGCATGCACGGTCATTTTGCTTGTTCAAGCTTCCTTTTGATCGCCTCTTTAAGCGACACAGAACCAAAAGTTCTACAGTTTGGCTTGTTGTAGGATCCAATAGCTCCCGTAGTTTTCTTTTTGATTCATTTTTTTTGAATTGCCGATGATGTATTGTATTTTTGGAGTATCTCATCCAACTATACTTTTATGTCATGTGAAGCGAGGCTGAAGCTGGGGTGAGAGTAGTGTTTCGGCTTTCGGGAGAAAATAGGAGCGGGGTGTGCGCTTTGGTTTAATATGGGTGAAATTGGAAAAAATAGTGGTATTGTTTATTTTAAGAGTTTGATGTGCACATAGTCAAAAATGATATGCACGTAACATCGCCTTTTATTTTAAGAATTTGGTGTGCACATAGTCAAAAGTGTGCACATAACATTGCCCAATTCTAACAGTCTTGAAAAATTACAGTTGCAATCTTTGATTTTGACTTTAACTAGAATGAAATTTTAAAAATCACGACTATAATTTTTAAGAAGTACAACTATAATTTGTCGGTTGTAAAAAATTTTACAACCGTAATTTTTGAGAACTCTTGAGAATATGGTAAAATGGATAATCAAATGTTGCAAAATATAATAATTATATTCGGCCATTTATTTTATAAAAATGTATAATTTTGAGTCAAAAAGTAATTTAAAAGAAAAAAATGACTCAAGCGTCCTCCCTAAAAAATTTTCACTTTGAAGGGAAAAACTTTTGGGTCCAGATCCCGCCCCGATTATGACCAGGTCCAGGAGTCGTTGGAGCGTATCTCGGATACAACTCATACAACTTATTTATATTTGAGATACAACTTCTTTATTTTAATCAGATTGTGTCATGTCAATTGTGAAAAGGTAAATATATCTCAAATAAAAGAATTGTATCTCATATATAAAGGGTGGTGTTAAAGGCACACTATTTTCGGCTATGTGCACACCCATCAAAAATATAATCCTTAATAATTTAGGTTTTCTAAACCCCACCAACTAAAGCCGAAGCAGCTCGCCTCCCCCTTTCCGATACGCGCTTTTTGAACTGCGTCTTCTACGTTCATTTTCAGGAGAAGTGTTCAACATGAAAGTTGTAGATCTTTACGATATCTACAATTTTCATGTTGAACACTTTTTGATTTATAGCCGTTTAGGCCTCCGATTTGGGCCCCAAAAAAAAATCACACGGAACACTCATGTTCCGCGTGATTTTTTTCGGGGGCCAAATCGGGGGCCTAAACGACTTTAAATCAAAAAGTGTTCAACATGAAAGTTGTAGTCATCATCGAGATCTACAACTTTCATGTTGAACACTTTTCGTAAAAAATGCACGTAGAAGACGCAGTTCAAAAAGACACGTATTTTATTTTTAAAAAAACTATGCAATCACGACAACGTCATCCTCCCCACAGCTCTTGTGGACATGTACTGCAGATGCGGGTGCGTTGAAGCAGCTTTGGAGGTGTTTCGCCGGATTTCGAGCAAAGACATCGTGCTTTGGAACGTGATGATCGGAGGGCTCGCGATGCACGGCCATGACCGCCTTACCGTCGATTTGTTTGCTCTGATGAAGGAGACGACAACGGTGCCCAACGAGGCCACATACATTGCAGCTATGTTTGCTCAGACTGTGCACATAGTATTGGTGTGCACATAAAATTCCAAAGGATGCACATAATATTGGTGTGCACAAAGTCGAAGATGGTGTGCCTTTAACACCACCCTATATAAATCAATGTATCTCCCAACAATTCCCGGTTGACTCAGACACAAAAATTTCACATTTGAAGTACACCACTAGTGAATTGAATAATCGCCCGAATTGATTGTATCGAAGGCTCACGCCCCTAAATTTCAAAAGCGCGCGCAGTTCTTAGCACAAATAACTGTATTTTTTTTTCCCGGCAAACCGAACCAAATCCGTCATTAGCAAGACTGTAGCTTCATTTGGGGGGACTTATTTTCACCGGTCAAGCGGTTACGACCGCATGAATCGGACCTTAATTATGATTAGATTCATGCGTTCGTAACCGCTTGTGAAAATAAGTCTCCCCAAACGGAACCTGTGTTTGGGAACCCGGTGGGAGGCCGTTCCGACAGGGCCCAGCCGAAAGAGACAGAAATCCACTAGCCTGAACTGTGAATCTGTGCTCGTGGCACCTCCGGCTGAGAACCTGCCCAGTGGCACGCCAAGAAGGAGCGAGAAACGTGCGCAGCAGGTGTTCCAACCGGCCGATCGCAACGGCAGCTGGTGCCCGCTGGGGCTCTGTTTGACATCCCGGCGGGGAAGAGCCGGAAGCGCTGCGTTTGGGACACCAGCGTATTGCCTTCCCTTCTACGACGGCCGGCCGGCTGGAACAGGAGCTAACCGGCCGTTTTCCCGCCGGCATATAAGCAAAATTATCTCTGTTTAGCAAAAATGTTCAGCAAAAACAGAGCCAGAGAGATTCATAAACCCTAAACAAATATATGATATAAACATTATGTATATATATATTCATATAGATTACAGCCGACACTTCCACCATAATAGTCTGATTAGGGCTCCAGATCTAGATCTACAAGAGACTACTATACTCACAGTCATCAACCAAAGCTCCAGATCTAGATCTATTAGTTGTTGATGGGGTTGAGGCGGTTGATTAGGGCAAGCGCATTAGAGGCAAGATGATTAACATAGACGATCTGGCTTCGAATCTGCGGGCCGGCGGCGGATTTGTCCTCGGCGAGACTGTCGATGCAGGTGGTTTGATCAGTGATCGCCGCGCTCACCCACGTCTGCACGTTGCTGAGATGCCACCTGAACGATCGGCTTCGATATCGCCCCATCCGCTCCATCTCCTTCACCGACAGACGGAGGCGATCGACGCTTTCTCCTAGGGTTTCGACGCAGTCGCGAACCCCGCCGCCGTAATGCGATCCGCGCGCCGGAGAGGATTTTCCGGCCTCGGCGGATACTTGGTGGACGAAGTTCGAAACTCGGACAGCCCTCTGGGCTGTCACCGTCAGTGCAGCGTGAGCCAGCTGCCGCGGGCTGCGCCTCTGCAGTGCCGGCTTGAAGTCGTAGAGGCTTTTCTCGCAGAGGTTGGGGTACTGAGTTACCTTGCAGGAAGAACGGATGAATTGGAAGGGAACGGCCTCGCCGGCGGTGAAGCAGAGAAGTGTAATTACCGCCGCCGCCGTCGCCGCCAGGGCGAATCTACGGTTTATTTCCATCGTTCTTCCTCTTCAGCGAATTTGGGCGAGTCTTGCTGTTCATCTTCTGCGGAAGTTGCAGCCCTTAAATAGAAGCAGGCGGGTGGTCACGTGACAGCACGTGAAAGCTTCTTCGGCTGTTTAATTTGAAAGTGCTCGAAAAAAAAAAATGGTCATCGTTAATCGTATTTCTCATATGACTATGTGTACCTCATTTTATTTTAAATTTTTTTTTTAAAAACTTTACTCTCATCCCATCTATCCCATTTCGTGGAAGCCATACTCCGTCTTCCTCTTCGTCAAGCTGCTTCTGTCTCCGACTTCTTCCTCGCGTCATCTTTCTCTCCGGTTAACAAGTCGACGCTCCTTCCAGCGTGTTCCTTCCGTCGGCGTCCGTGTCCCCCTCTCCGATTAAACATGGATATTTCCGGGAACTCTAAAAGTATAATACCTGAGAGAAATCATCGCCCAACACTACTCTATTAGTCGTCTCACGCACACCACTAAGAGATATTTTCGGGTACGTCAAGAAAAATATCGAGGTGCGACAAGAAAAAAACGGGGTGCGGCAAGAAAAAAACGGGATGCGAATAGCCAAAACCAGATTGCGGTTAACAACCGCCTAACAAAAATAGTCTCATATCTTTTTTTTATAAGAGAAATTTGATAAGAGACATAATATAATATTTTATATTTTTAAATTTTATTATCACTTGAAGCGCTTGCAGATCGGTCAAAAAGAACCGTTTTAGCTTGGCGGAGTGTTTCCATCCGGAGTTCGGACTCCGAAATGCAGCAAGGTAGCGAGAACTCTACGTGAGGAGATTTGATCGCCACCATTCCATCCTCCACGCGGCAAGGTAGAGAGAAACCTGGACATGGATTTCAGAAAAGAGTTTGGTGGTAAAAATCTCGCTTTAGCTCGGAAGCAAGTCGTGCGTGCAAATAGTCACACAAAATTTGAACAGTTGGCAAAAAGACTTTTTTAACATGAAAAATCCGAAAATGTTGAAAAATCACGTGACCGATTTTGTGCTGACCAAATTCCACTAATTCTTTGTGTTATAATTTTTAGAGTCGTTACGGGCCGCTCGAGGCTCTCGGTAGATTAGACTAAACTTGACCGTCTTAGCCCGCGGAGCAGTCGAGCACGCAATCTGTCACAAAGAAAGTAGAAAAATGAACAAACATAATTTTAATGTAAAAAAACCCGTGAACATGGTAAAAAACTACATGACCGGTTCGGCACCAGGCAAACTTCACTATATGCTGATATTTACAAGGTTTTGGAGAAAACTGAGGGCGACAGACCACTTCTCGTTACAGTTTGGGGGTGAGAGAGAGTGTAGCTTGCTCAGAGGATGGCAGGGCACCAGTCGCGAAACTCTGTCTTTACTTCTCTGATAAAGGGGAATACTCGTCGTCATTGTCCTAACGTTGAGCGATAGCAGTTTTGCGCAACAGGATCATTGAGGAAGACCTGTGGAATGCTCTGCGCGCAGGAACTATTACTGAGGAAGGCTGGCGGAATGTCTCGCACGTAGGAATGTCGCGGGCTCTGACAGATCTTCGAAGTGCTCGAAAGGTGGCTCATTGTAGGATTTTAACAGAGCTCTGGTCTATAGGAGCAGAAGACTGAGAGGAGAAAAATTAGAATGAGAGGCTTAGGGCCCTAAGGATGATTACAGTAGTTATGATTGTGCAACCCCAATTCGGCAACCTCCAGCCATGTCTACACCCTACCAGGATAGAGTGAGCCCATCAAAAGAATGTAGGCTAGGCGAGACGACCTAGCTCGACGACGAGCCAACCTCTCCGGCCTGGCACCAGGTCGCCGAAGCGAAGCCCAGGACGGGGGGGGGGGGGGGGCACGCGTCAAGATGATCGCAGGTGACGAGCCCACCTTCTCTAGCTCACCTCGGCAGGGAGGATCCAACTCGCCTTCTCTTTTCTGCTCGCAGCCTATCCTGGTCTGCCCATAATCATCTTGAACAACGAGATTTTGCTATCCACGGACCAATCAAGAGTGTCAATAGCAAATGCAAAAAGGCGGAGGCCGCTATTTGCAGGCCGTAAAGATGATTTTGCCCGGGTTTGTGATTTGCCTATAAATAGACCCTCAAGGCACCTTGGAGAGGTAAACCCAGCCTCCTAGAGCTTCCGACCTTCGGTGAACTCTTTCTTTGCGCCATCCAAGGTGTCGAGCTCGGTCTTTGTCTTTGGAAGGGGAAGACACGGCACGTGCTTCCGGGTGAGTGGCGGGATCTCCTCGATGTAGCTCACCGAGTCTTTTCGTGGGCAAACACCTTTTCTAGTTAGTGTTGAATCCAAGCTTGAACAGATCCTCCTAGTGCACCCGACGACGGGTAAAATAACTTGAATTGCTCCCTCTCAGTCCGAACTCAGTTGAACCGGTGTCTGGGTTTCAACAATGCAGTTATCCGTAGACCGTAACCAGCCAAATTACTAATTGCAACTATTTCTAATATATTTTAAGCCGCATATTATTTTTATAATTTCATTATTCACAAGCCATCATAATTTCAGATATTTACACATACCCTTATAGTGGTTACATTGTTAGTTACATGGGTAGTTACCCACGTAACGGACGAAGGAGATCGTAAGAGGGCGATCAGATGGTGGTGGTCGAAGGGAGGCCGACCAGGGGGAGACACAACCAAGGAGGACAACCTGGGCGGCGAAATGGGAAGGGACGACTGGGCGACCGCCGGCCTTGAGGAGGCCGGCCGGAGAGGCAGGCTGGGCGCCAGCTTCACGGAGGCCGATCGGGCGGTGCCACCACCTGCCCCGTGAGGGCTAATCGAGCGAAGGTTGCCTGAGCGACAACATCCCGGAGTCCGCCTGAGCGTTGACTTCATGTAGGACTACCAGGCGGTGTCCGCGCCGGCCTCGCAATGGCCATTCGGGCGAAGGCCACCCGCGCGTCTACCCTTCGGAGGCTGGTCGGGCACCGGCTCCCCGGAGGCGGGGTAGGCGGAGGCCTCTCAGGCGTTAACCCCCTGGAGGCCGCCTAGAGGTGCCAACTGGGTGGTGGCCGCCCGAGCATCGGCCCCCCGAAGGCTGGTTGGGCGGAGGCTTCCCGACATTGGCCTCGCGGAGGGCGGTCGGGCAAAGGAGGTGGCTGGGTCGTGGTGACGACCGGCTCGGACGGTCGGCCACGGGCGGATGGACGCGTGTATTATCGGATCGTACATGGATCGGAAGCGCTAATTGCACTAGCGGTGGTTATTCTCATAGCCCCCCGATTAAGTTAGTGAAGGTTATAAGACTATGACGAACTATAGCCCGGATTTCCTATAAATTGTGGGAGATCCTATCAAAAATTCTTGAGGATGACAAGTCATCGCTCATCACAACAAGATTTAACGGAATGCAAAGTGAGAATTTCGAGTTGTCATTGAAGGGGAGCTTCAAAGTTGCGGGAGATCGTCGAAGGCCGAAGGAAATCTTCAAGTCACCTTCAAAGAAGATCTTTAAAGGGGATGAAGATCTTCAAAGGCCGATGAAGATCTTTGATAACTTCTCAAAAAAAGTTATCTAGTCCAATTTTAGGCTTAATATTCATTATAAAATGCTTACAATGACTTTAAATAAAATAGAAATTAAATTAAATTCATATTTATTTATTTTGTGGCTAATTTAGTCTCTTTCCATGGTGTTATTGCGAGAATTGCCAAATAAATCTGTTTGAAGAAAGAAATCTGCCCAAATATAATAACTAGGAAAGTAGGTCATAATGCGCGAGAAAGCAGGTTGCAACGTGGTCTGGACGAATTTCAGATTTTAAAATTCAAAGTTGGCTCCAATTTCAAATATGGAAAGGTGTTTCTTTCCAAAGGGATGGCTACGTTTTTAAGAGGCAAAATTTCCACCAAATTAAAAAATTCCAAGGCATTCTAAGAGAGAAGAGAAAGAGAAATCAAGAGTTCTTCATCTAGGGTTTGTGAAAATCCTCCATTGAAGAAGGCGGCTAGAGCAAGGAAGACAACGGATCCTCGGGCTAATTGAGTTAGTGACTTCGGAAGGGGAATCCTGCAGCGTTTAATCGTTAAATCCATCATGTATTATAAGATCTCTCCAATCGTTTCGTGGTTTTCTTCCATCGCTACGGACTAATCTCTCTAATCTTGTATTGTGAAAGTACTAAGTTGTGTGTGATGACTATTCTCTAATTTTATCTTTGTGAATGTTTGATGAATGCTCTTTATTGAGTTTATGATCTTTTATTATGAAACTTGTGGCCAAGGTTTCATCTTTTTACCGCGCTTCATAAATCGAGAGAGGAGTTGCGTGTGTGCATCATAGATTCGATATAGTATTTGAAGAGAGAAAGAGATTTCCTCTTGATATTAACAACTTTGGTTTTCGTTCTTCATTCAGTTTCCTATTTCACCCAAGGGGAGATAGTGAGCTAGGGATTTCCGATATCGAAAGGTACGGATCTCTATTTCAAAATCGTTGCAAGACGTTTAACCACACATTTTCACAAGTTCACATTTATATGTTCATCGCACTAGACTTAGAAAATCACGATACAAGATTATCTCTCATAACTGATAACACAAATATTTTCTCTTAGATCTGTAGTTAATTTTAATTAGTAGTTATCTTTATAGTTCTTAATATTACAAAATCATCACTTTTATTTGTTTGGATTTAAAGAATAGGCTTAACTGGTATTTACAAGTACTAAATCTAATACCTCTCCGTTGGAACGATTTTTATTCACTCTTTATTACTTGAACCGGCACGTGCACTTGCGTGTAATACGCATAACTGTTTCGGGCGTATCAATCTTCAAAGGGAGTTTTGAACGCCAAGGGACAACTCTGAAGGATCTTCGAAGGAATTCTCTCAAACACATAATGTATGGTGTCCATAATTGAAAGATATGATCTCCTTTTATAGTTTTAGGCAAGGGAGGTTAGGTAATTGCGACATTATAACAACAATAACTATAGTTTTATCTCAAATGAGTTTTCCTGTGGCCTTCTTTTCGTCCACTCTGAGCAAGATCCAATCGAGTATTTAAACGATGATATCTGTGTCGATTGGAGTACATAATCTCTACCATGGTTGGAGTGTCTCCCTCGTCTACACTCCGGAGTGTTCATCGATTGTGATAATCTCTGCGATGATCGAAGTGCGTGATCTTATTAAGACCCCATCCCCCGAATAGTAGCTCGGGTCAAAAAAGGCCTTACTGCCCAAGACGATCACCCTATGATTTTCAAGTGGGTAGCGTGCCACTTTCCAAGTGTAAAATCATCACATCAGACTAAAATGCAGAAGAAAATCAGAAACCAACATATATATATATATATATACATATATATATATATATGGAATATATGTAAATACGCGGCCCGCGTATTTACTTTATATACGCGTGACGCGCTTACTTCCGGGATTTCGCCCTAATTCCCTCCCATTCGATGATCCGGCCTTCCCGCAATTATCGCTCTCGCCGGCAATCTTCCCTCCCAGGACACGCATTGCTCTCTGGACGAATCGCCTATTGAGACGATCTGTAACTCTCCTGCGGCGTGCTACGACCGAGAGTTATTCTACCCTAAATCCGCGACATAAGGTAAGATTGTTGTAGTTTTCTTTGAGATTGTTAGGATCTTCCCATTGTGAATCGTTCTGAGATTGTAATGTCTGCCGTCTAAATTCTCTATCTCTTCCGCGGCCTGCTACGACCAATAGATATTCTACCCTAAATCCGCGACATAGGGTAAGAATGCTGCTGTTTTTTTTTAGATTGTTAGGATCTTCCCATTGTAAATTGAGAACAGAGTCTGACATACACCAGCTGCTCTCTATAAACATCATTTTTCATTGTGTGGATCATCGTGAGAAAATACTTATTGGATTACTTCTTTTGATCTTAAGAAGAGTTAAGTGTAGAAAAATATCTACTGTCTGCAGCTGCTATGTGGTTTTTCATTTATGAGTTTATTTGCTGTGATTTGAAAGCATTATTCATACTTCTTCCATGTATAGTGAAGTCCGATGAAATTTTTTCCATAAATATATTAGGGCTTACATCTCTCTATATGCAAAAATTATGTTTATGCTCCGGTTTTGCTCCATGTTCTTTCATTGGATTCAAAAAAATTATTGAGTGTTCGCTCTATGTAGTTTCCTAATCATTTCTTTTTACTATTGGCAGCCTAGTAAAGGAGCTTTCAATTTTTGTATTTATAATGGACAATAGTCAAGATGAAGTTTCGTCACAGCCTGGAAATTGTGAAAATTATGATAGCTCAAGACCAGTTGAAGAAGGATCGACACAACATCATGTTGGTCTCGCAGAACCATATATTGGACAATGTTTTGATGGTTTGGATGCAGTTTATAGATTTTACAATGCTTATGCTAGAAAATTAGGCTTTGGTGTGAGAAAAAATTCTAGTACATTTTCAAAAGTATCTGGTGATCGTATTTGGAAAAATTATGTCTGTGATAAAGCTGGAGTAAAATTGAGTAGACCTAGTGACAGCTTAGAAGAATTCAAACGTCGTCGTGAGACTAGGCTTGGTTGTCTTGCGAAGTTAGATGTTAAGAAATGTGCTCCTGATTCATGGATTGTTACGAATTTTATTAAAGAACATAACCATCAATTAGATACTCCCAGAAGGACGATAAAACATAGATCTCATCATATATCTCATAAAAGTGTCGTAGCTAAGATATTGATGGAACAACTTCATGGGTCTGGAATAGGGCCGTCTACTATTGCTAAAACATTAAATGCTACAGGTATGGACAATAGCATTAGTGCACAGAATGTTACTGATCATGTCAGACATCAACGAAAAAATCATGTTGGATTTCAAGGTCTTCATGTATATCAATATTTACAAGCACAACAAGCTAAAGATCCAAATTTCTACTTTTCTTTAGAGTTGGACAACAATGATATTCTAAGATCTATTTTTTGGGCAGATTCACGTGCTAGGAATGATTATATTATGTTTGGGGATGTTATTGTTTTTGATGTGGCTTACAAAACAAATAACCTCTTATTGCCATTTGCACCATTTACTGGGGTAAATCACCACAGACAATCAATATTGCTTGGTTGTGCTTTGCTTTCTGATGAAACTGAAGAAACGTTTACTTGGTTATTTCAGCAGTGGCTTAAGTGTATGTTTGAAAAGGCACCTTCAGCTATAATAACAGATATGGATCATGCAATGTACAATTCTATACAAAAGGTTTTCCCAAATACGCGTCATCGTTTTTGTTCTTGGCATATAAATAAACATTTGCTTGAAAATGTTTATGAGATGCGCAACACAGAAGGAGAATTTATAAGGGATTATAAAAAGTTTTACAATAGTAGACATGTTGTTTTAAGTGAGACTAGATGGGCTGAATTGATATCCAAATATCAATTACAAAATAACAAATGGTTAGCAAAAATGTGGGATTTAAGAAGACATTGGATACCAGCTTTTTTTAAAGATGTCTTTGTGGCGGGAATGACATCAACAGGTAGGAGTGAAAGTATCAACTCTTTCTTTGATGGTTTCGTCAATTCAAACACTTGTCTAGTAGAATTTTTAAAACAATATGAAAAAGCATTGGAGAGTCGACGTCATGCGGAGGAAGTTGAAGACTACATGACTATGAATTCAAAAGCTCTTTTATATGGTAATACAAGTTTGGAAACTCATGCTGCTCAAAGTTACACGAAGACGATGTTCAAACTTTTTCAAAATGAATTTAAAGAGATTTTATGTTGTTTACATGAAAAAGTTAGCTGTGTTGATAATACCAAAACTTATGTTGTGGGATTATCTTCTGAAGATAAGTGCAAATGGTTTGAAGTTAATTTTGTTAATACAGATCCAATCTACATAACATGTGAATGCTCAAAGTTTGAGACACATGGAATTTTTTGCAAACATATACTTCATATACTATTCAAAAAACAAGTTTCTCAAATTCCAACTCATTATCTGTTGAAAAGGTGGACTATTAATGCACGTAATCTCATGATTTATGATTCATCAAAATTGGATGGTATAAATCATAATTCAGTCACACTTTTAATGAAATGGAGACTTGTGTCTTTATGTACTACATTGATAGAGAAGATATCAGGTGATGAAGAATCTTTTAAAAGTTTATATTCATATATCTCTCAAAAAATGAATGAAGTCAATAACACGGGAACAGGGAAAGCAATTGAAGTTGTTGGTAGTCAGGTTGGATCAACGTCTATGGCATATGATCATTCAGCTATTTCCATTCGTGATCCTATACAAGCAAAAAATAAAGGTCGACCAAAAATCGCATCACGTATCTCTTCCGGCATTGAAGAGTCTCAGCTTAAGTGCAAAAAAAGGACTTGCGGAAATTGTGGAGATAAAGGACACTATGCTACAACATGTCCGAAAAAAAACAATGTAAGTTCTTTCTACTTAAAATTTATTTATTTCTCAATGCAATTTGACTAATTGATTCATTATTTTGTTCAGAAGAACTCTTGATGCAACTGAACTTGAAGAAGATACAAAGGAAGGCGGTTGTAACTGTTTTTTGTTTTCCTGTGTTGGTTGTCAAATGAATTTAAAAGTAACATTGTTGCCTTTAATTGTAACTGTTTTTTGTTTTCCTGTGTTGGTTGTCAAATGAATTTAAAAGTAATATTGTTGCCTTTAATTGTAATTCTGATCGTTATGTTTGTATGCCACAATCCATTGTTGTTATAATGCACTTGCGTGCATGATAAAAATGATGATAAGTTCAGTGATCAAATTGACTGACTAGTAAATGTATGATGCCAAAAATGAACACATCTTCAATTGCCTTCTTTATTCTGCATTTTTCTCTCTGGATGGTGCAAAAAATTATGCATTGCTGGGTAATACGTTTCTCTCTGGATTATTTTTGGAATGTTGATTGTGTTTTAGTGAATTTGTAAGTGCTACGGGAATTCTTGTGTTGATAAGTGCAAATGGTTTTCTTTGAGATTGTTTGATACAGTTTTAGTGAATTTGTACAATTCCCAGAATGTTTTGTGGGCAGCTGTAATAACTGCTACAGGAACTCCTGTAAATTCAAAAGATTTGTTGGCAACACATGAATCATAGTAGATTTTGTTTTGTCTAATTTTAGGTGCCATTATTGTTTCCCCATCAAAGCTTGTGCAACGAAGGTTAAACCCAGGCCCACGACAACCCAGGATAGTGGCAACTCAGGCCGGCGACAACCCAGGATGAGCTGCTCTGTTTTGAGAAATCAGAACAGAGCAGCTGTTTTTTACGCCCGGGATTCACCCATCGGCCTCTTCGCCTGGATCCAATGGCCACCGGAGGTTGGCCAGCCGACGGCGACCACTCTCGTGGTCTCCGTGGTCGCCGCTAGGTTTATCGATACCGGAATGACAAAGGAGGAGAGAAATTCTGTCGCGTACAGTTCCGAAATAGGCGAATCGCGGAAAAATGTTATATACGCGTGCCGCGTATTCCCAGTACCCCCTATATATATATATATACATATATATATATATATATATACATATACATATATATATATATACATATACATATATATATATATATATATATATATATATATATATATATATATATATATACATATACATATATATATATATATATATATATATATATATATATATATATATATATATATATATATATATAATCGAAGGTCGTAGTCAAATATTTATATATAGGCCCCACTGAGCTAAACAAAACTACAATTGGTCTTGCTTCTTCTAAGCTCTATAGGCTCACATCTCTAAAGTCAGGAGACGAGATTGATGCTTCAACTCGAGCGGCCTCTAAAGCAGGTACTCTCTCATGTTGTGGCTAGGCCTCACGCAACTCCATCTCCTAAAAAGATGTACGACAACACGTTAGTCATAAGACTAGTTGATACACACCTCCTCTCTAAGATCTCAATGGTTTGAGAATGAGAGTGAGCCTCTATAAAACAACAATAATCGAAGTAATAATGTACAACCCCGTATCCGGCCGAGTGGGATCCTCCCCAAGTGGCGGGCTCGGGGCGTGCTGTGAGCGACGAAGTGATGCAGCCCCGTGCGTGCGTGCGGAGGTTTTATGTGCATAGGCCTTTCAATACATATATATATATGTTAAATATTATAATACATATGTTATATTATATATATATTATATTATACATATATCATATGGGATATATGAAAAGGAGAGTAGGATTTTTGCTTCCCCGGCCTGGGACCTAGGGCTGGGCAGAAAAAGAAAAGAAAAGCCGGCACTCCCCCCTCTTCCCCCCGATCTCACCCGCCTCTCTCTCACCCGCCGCCGCAGCAAGGAGAGGCCGGCGCCTCCCCTTCCTCACTCCTGTCGGCCAGCAAGGAGAGCCCGAGCCCGCCTCTTCCTCTCTCCCTCGGTGCCGCAGCAAGGAGAGGCAAGGCCGACACCGCCCCTTCCTCTCTCCCGTCGGCCAACAAAGGCAAGGCCGAGCCCCGCCTCTTCCCCTCTCCCGCCGCCGCCTAAGCAAGGCAGAGCACGAACCCCGCCCCTTCCTCTCTCCCATCGGTCAACAAATCCAGGTCGAACCCCGACCCTTCCTCTCTCCCGTCGGCCAACAGGGGCAGCCCGACGCTGCCTGAAGTCGTGGAGGCCGGGATCGACTTCTTCGATGCTACTTGGAGCACGATCGACCATGGAGAGGCTCGTCCATGGAGGAGAAATCACCAGGAGCTTTTAACCTTCTAGCGGAGGTAAGATCCAAGTGTGGATAGCCGCTACGGCTGCTAGACGTCGAACCTCGGGCACGACACACGGTTGAGGCTTCGTCAAAACACCCGTCAAGGGTAACGAAATTTCTTCTTGGGCTGGCGAAGCCCTTATTTTTCATATTTGCATGGAAGCCCCTCTCAACTAACGAGTGGGCGTGGGGGGAAGCGGGCTCTCCAACGGGTCGATGTGTACATCCCCGCAGCTAGTTGCATTTAGTATCCGGAAGCGTGAGTACAGATTTAGGCAAGCTGTGTGAAGCCCATCCAGATGTGTAAGCCGGATTGGTGATATTCTGGGATTTTCGGGGAAAACTCCATGGAAGTTGTTTATTATTTGCTCTTAGGAGATAAGCATCACCGCCCCGAGGCAAAGGTGGAGCCGATATTCATTTTGCCACCGTTTGGCGGGACGTTGACGTACAGGTGTTGCAGTACCAAGCGGGGAATAACGGGTGTTGGGTACATTGGAAAATGTGTACCTGATTTGAAGAAGCCCAACTTAGCTCAATGATATACATCAAGGTGTATTTGATGTTGTTTTGAGTTGACATGTGCAGGTGAAGAATTAATAAAGTATACAGAAAAATTCTAAGTCCAAGTGTCGACACAGAGAAGGATGTGTCCACACATAGAAGAAATTAGTCGACATAACACTGGGAAGCAGTGTCGACACATAGCAGTTAGTCTACAACAATACTGGGAAAGTGTGTCGACACAGAAGAAGTAAGTCGACACAACACTGGGAATTTGTGTCGACACAGAAGAATATAGTCGACCTCAAGTTTGTCGACACCAGCAGGATATGTCGACACAGAAGAATATAGTCGACCTCAAGTTTGTCTACACCAGCAGAATGTGTCGACACATTGTGATTGAGTCGACACATTATAGCAGAGTTAAAAGAAGACTGTGTCGACACCTGAAGGCTAAGTCGACACTTACTAAGTTATGATTCTACAACAACTGTGTCGACACACAGGACTTGTGTCGACACACTGAAGAGTCAAGACCAAGTTATTTTCAGAAGAAGCTGTGTCGACTCAAAGGCAACTTAGTCGACATCACTGAAGACTGTGTCGACACCAAAGTCAATTGTGTCGACACAGATAGACAGATGGTCTCGACACTTTCTGACAGACTGTCTCGACAACTTGTGGTTCAAGACTAAGGCACAGGACTTGTTTGAAGACTTGACAGCTGTGGGTTGCCACCGGTTAACTGAAGCTGTCAGACTTGTCAGAAAACGGTTAGAAACCGGATCAGCCAGTTACCATGAAGAAAGTCTATAAATAGACAGATTCAGAAGGAGAAAGTAACTTTTTAGAAACATTGATGAGAATCAAAAAGTTGAGAAGGATTACAATCCAATTCTTTTCAAGAAAGTGCTAGGCACTTAAGAAGATCTTCTCCAGAAGATCTAAGAAGACTATCTAAGGATAGATCAAAGAAGAGTTCTAATCAGAATTCAGAAGAATCATTCAAAGTGCTGGATAGAGAGAGATCAAGCCAGAATTTGAAGAAGAAAAAAGAAACCACCAGTGGATTCTCAAGAAGTTGTTTGGAAATCAACTCAGCTAAGTTCATATTCAAGAAGCTTTGAAGAAAGCTCAGATACAGTTGATTTCATCAGCTGATCAAGATTTGTCTTGGCCTTTTCTCTCTCAATTTAGGCAAGACAGTTAAATAATCTTTTCTATATTTCTGTAGGATCTGTTTACACAGATCTGAGTTGTAAGCCTGTGTTATAAAGGCTGAGTGTAGGAGTGTTGAACTCTGAGTGGTAGGGCTGTTTGCCTGAGTGTAGGAGAAGGGTCTTCTCTGAGTTGTAGGCCTTGGGGCAAGGCTGAGGTAGGGCTGTTGTGCCTGAGTTGTAGGAACCAGTTGGGTTCTGAGTTGTAGGATCTGTTGATCTGAGATTAGTGGAAGTTTGGCCGAATCTAGCATACTGCTAGATAGGTGAAGGGGGAAAGTGGATGTACCCAGACCTTGGGGAACCACTATAAAACATTGTGCAATCTGTGATGTTTTATTTTCTGTGATTGCTGTGATTATTGTGTTAGCCATTAAATTGAATTCTGCCTAGAAGTTTTTATAAATAAGTAGAACCTATTCACCCCCCCTCTAGGTGTTTAGGTTGTCTTGAAAGTTAAACTATCAAGTGGTATCAGAGCGAGGTTCCTCAAAAAGGACTTAACAGTCTGAGGTAGATCTGAAAGGCAGATTCAAGATTCAAGAAGATGGGTTCTGGAGAGAATCATAAGGAGCTAGGGTCTATGAAATTACCCATATGCAGGAAGGAAATCTTTGGAATCTGGAAAGAAAGAGTCAGATTGTTTATGGAGGCATCTGACCCAAGGATTTATATCACAGCTCAGGAAGGGCCCTTTATCCCAAAGAAGATTTCAGCTGTGGATGCAAATATCCAAATACCAAAGACTTATTCAGAAATGACCAAGGATGAAATCATCTTGGCAACCATGGACAAAAGGGCACAGAACATCATTGCTAGTGCCATAGATGATTCAACATTTCAGAATCTGATTCACTGCAAGACCTCCAAGGAGATGTGGGACACATTGATTGTCTACATGGAGGGATCTGAAGAAGTAAGGCTGGACAGGAAGTCTATGCTAAATCAGGAGTATGAAAGCTTTAGACAAGAAAAATCTGATAGCATAACTGAGTGCTATAAGAAATTCTATAGAATTGTGAATGAGCTAATATCCTATGAAAGAGTCTTCAGTACCTATGAACTGAATGACAAATTCTTAAGATCCTTATCAAAGGATTGGGATACAAAGATCTGTGCCATAAGAGAAGTGACTAAATTGGCAGAGATATCTCCTCCAACCCTGTTTGGAAAGTTGCTATCCTATGAAATGCAACTTATGGTGAGGAAGGAGGAGGAAAGAAACTCAAGAGGAGAGCATAGAGAAAAGACTGTGGCATTCAATGCAGAAGCCACTAGAAAGAATAGGAGGATATCACCATCTCCTCCTAAGGAAGTTACAGAAGATAGTTCTGAAAGTTCAAACAAGGGTTCTGAAAGCTGTGATTCAGATGCAGATTTTGCTGCATTCACAAGACAATTCCAGAGGTTCTTGAAGAAGAAGCAGTGGAAGTCTAGGCCTTCCCCATCACAGCAAGTTGATGACTATTATAAGAAGAAAAGGTCATCAAGGAAAGAGAAGAGCAGATCAAAGCCCAGCAAAGCCACTACTTCAAAGATTGTCTGTTATTGTTGCAATAGGCCTGGACATGTAGTGGCTGATTGTCCTGACAAGAGAAAGGAATCTTCAGAAAAGAAGAAGACTTATCAGAAAGGCAAGAAGGAGAAATCCTTTGTAGCAAAGAAAGATAAGAGTCTATCAGACCAGTCAACTTTAGAGTCAGAATCTGAAGCTGAAGCATATATTGGACTATATGCTGCATCTGAATAAAAGGAGTTTCTGCAGTTGCTAGACTCCATCAATGAACAAAAGGATCAGCAGTGTATGGGGCTGATGGCAGTATCAGAAGAGGACATATGCCAGAATCAGTCTGTTCATAATAAGGTACAATGTCCTTCTATTACATCTGTTTGTTGTACAAGTGAAGAATCAGCTACATCTGCATCAACAGATGTAGATGCATCTGAATCTGAAGGAGATGTATATCAATTGATAGACAAGTATGGGGACCTGTTGCAGGCCCTTAAGAAAAGCAAGAACCTGGTTAAATCTCAGGCTCAGGAAATTGCTGAACTAAGGTTTGCTACAACTGAGTTAGAAAAAGTTATTGATCAAAAATTAAATGAAATTGCCAAGCTGAAGAATATAACTATTATTCAGATGGGCACAATTAATTATACTAATGATCAAGTGAAGAGTCTGGAGGCCAGACTTAGAATTGAAAGGGATTTAGTGGCTAGTTACTCTAAGCCAAAATCTGTCTTACCCTTGATAGATGAATTTGTCACTCAAAAGGGTAAGGCTGGATTAAGATTTAAAGGTAACTCCAGGGCTGGCAGATTCAAGAGGAAAGGCAAAGCTCCTGTTCAGCCACTAAACCTTTCAGTCCCCATAAAGTTTAGTAAGGTGAAAGTGCCTTCTAATAAATATGATCATGAAGACATTCAAGGTCATATTAAGACTAATGTTCTGAAGAACAAGGGTGTAAATGCAAGCAGGCCTACCTATGGTCATAAACCCAATGGTTTTAAGAAATCAGTAGGTGAAGTTGCAACAGCACCAGCAATGAACAGAAATTCTTCTGACAAGGATGTATCTAGATCTAGATACAATAAGTTTGAATGTTGGTGCTGTGGCAAGAGAGGCCATTTTGCATTAGACTGCTGGTATAACACAAGTGTTATAAAGAATAAGAGTCTACCTGTTAGAAGAGGTTATGATAGCTTTATTAATGCTAACCTGAACCAAGGACCCAAGACTTACTTGGGTTCTAAGGGTAAGTAATTCTGTATTGCAGGTGAATCCAAGTAACCATGCCCCTATATGGTACTTGGATAGTGGTTGTTCCAGGCACATGACTGGAACAAAGGGGCTGCTGAAGGAGTATTCATCTGTCAAAGATGGACCTAAAGTGATCTTTGGTGGATCTGAAAAAGGAGTCATCAAAGGGTTTGGTAACATTTCTTCTAACCTAATTATTATCACCCAAGTGGCCTATGTAAAAGGTTTGAAACATAATCTAATAAGCATAAGCTAGCTGAGTGATCTAGGATATGACATTTCATTTGGTAAGGATGGATGTCATATCAAAAGGTCAAGTGATCAAGAGATCATATTGACTGGGTATAGGAAGAGAAATGTATATTGCCTTAATTTTGAATGTGAGAATAAGGCTTCCCCCATTTGTCTTGTAGCTGATGACAATGCTTCTCATTATGTTAAGTGGCACAAGAGATTGGCTCATCTAAACTACAAGACAATTGGCCAACTCTTTAGCAAAGAGCTAGTGAGGAATGGACCTCAAATTAAGTGTATAAAGGAAGGGATATGCTCAGCTTGTCAAAAGGGAAAGCAAACAAAATCCTCCTTTCAAAGCCTTGAAAACAAGGATTCTGTGAGGTGCTTATACCTCTTGCATATGGATCTTTTTGGTCCTATGCCAGTTCATAGTCTAGGTAGGAAGGTCTACACTTTTGTGGTTGTAGATGACTATTCTAGATTTACATGGGTGTTCTTTCTGAGACAAAAATCTGAAACCCCAAGTGTATTACTTAATTTTGTAAAGCAAATTCAGAATGAACTGAATAGTACAGTGGTCAAAATCAGAAGTGACCATGGTACTGAGTTTCATTCTGAAAGCATAACAAACTTGTGTAAAGACTTTGGGATTTTCCAAGAGTTCTCCTCACCTAGAACACCTCAGCAAAATAGAATTGCTGAAAGAAAGAATAGAACATTAATTGAAGCTGGTAGAACTCTATTGAGTGACACCTCTCTCCCAGAATATTTTTGGGCTGAGGCAGTTAACACTGCTTGTCATGTCATCAATAGGGCTTCTATCACCAAAAGCCACAGAAAGACTCCCTATGAGATTGTGAAAGGCAGAAAACCAAATCTATCCTATTTTAGGATCTTTGGTTGCAAGTGCTATATACTTAACAATGGCAAGTCATATTTGACTAAGTTTGCTGCCAAATCCCAGGATGGGATATTTGTTGGGTACAGCACAAATAGTAAGGCCTATAGAGTCTTCAACTTAACTACTCAAGTTGTTGAAGAATCTGTGCATGTTGTATTTGATGAAACAAGATTAATCAATTGTGAGTTGTCTTGTAGATCAAATGACTCAACAGGTATAAGCAAGAGGATGGACAAGCTCTCCATTGCTGAAGCTTCAAAGGAAGATGGAGCATTGGAAAATGAAGGCTACTGTCCAGGGGGAGTACAAGAGATAATGGAAGCTGATGAAAACCAAGAGGTTCAGCAGAATGAAGAAGCTGGAGATGCTCAACCTGAAGGGAATTTTCCTCCAGCTATAAGATATCTAAGAGATCATCCTGCTGATCAGATAATTGGTGATCCAAGACAAGGAGTGCAAACTAGAAGCAGAAATCAAAGCACAGTTTTGCATTCAAGTTTCTTGTCTCAAATGGAACCTAAGAAGTTTGAAGAAGCTATCCAAGACCAGTACTGGATTGATGCTATGCAAGAGGAGCTGAATCAATTCAGAAGGTGCAAAGTCTGGGAGCTTGTTCCTAAACCAAGAGGCCACAACATAATTGGCACTAAGTGGATCTATAGGAACAAGCTAGATGAAAGTGGGATAATAGTGAAGAATAAAGCAAGGTTAGTTGCAAAAGGATACAGGCAGGAAGAAGGGATCGACTTTGATCAAACCTTTGCTCCAGTAGCAAGGCTGGAGGCAATCAGAATGTTCCTTGCCTATGCAGCCTACCAAGACTTCAAAGTATACCAGATGGATGTGAAGTCAGCATTTCTGAATGGTGATCTTAAAGAAGAAGTATATGTAGAGCAGCCATCAGGTTTTGTAGATCCTCTTAAACCTGATTCTGTGTATAAGCTTAGGAAAGCTTTGTATGGGTTAAAACAAGCTCCAAGGGCTTGGTATGAAACTCTGTCTACCTTTCTCATTGAGAATAAATTCTCAAGAGGAAAGATTGACAAAACTCTATTCCTTAGGGAATCCAAAGGCAAGATCATCTTAGTTCAGATCTATGTTGATGACATAATCTTTGGATCTACTGAAAATAACCTTTGTAAAAAGTTTGCCAAACTTATGCAAGGAAAGTTTGAGATGAGCAGTATGAGGGAACTGAAATTCTTCTTGGGACTCCAAGTAAGACAGACTGATGATGGCTTATCCATATCCCAGTCTAAGTTCACCAAAGAATTGATTAAGAAATATGGTATGGAGTCATCCTCCACCATGAGAACTCCTATGGGAACAAGTATGCCTATATGCAAAGATTATGCAGGTAAACCTGTTGATGAGACTTTGTATAGAGGAATAGTTGGCTCACTACTATATCTCACTGCTAGTAGACCAGATATTATGTATGCTACATGTGTCTGTGCTAGGTACCAAGCCTGTCCTAAAGAATCTCATTATACTGCAGTCAAAAGGATTCTGAGATATCTTAAGGGCACACCTAATCTAGGTCTTTGGTACCCTAGGAATAGAGATTTTCAACTAACAGGCTATTCAGATGCAGATTTTGCAGGATGTAGAGAGGATAGAAAGAGTACTACAGGTACTTGTCAATTCCTGGGAGGAAGACTAATATCATGGAGTAGTAAGAAGCAGACTAGTGTGGCAATTTCCACAGCTGAGTCAGAGTATGTTGTTGCTGGAAGCTGCTGTGCACAGCTATTATGGATGCAACATCAGCTAAAGGATTATGGTATTCAAGTAAGTAGAACACCTCTTTTGTGTGATTCTAAGAGTGTTATTTCTATTGCTAATAATCCAGTTTCTCATAGTAGAACTAAGCATATAGAAATCAAATACCATTTTCTTAGAGAACATGTAGAAAAAGGAGACATCTCATTGGAATTTGTAAAAACAGATTATCAAATAGCAGATGTATTTACTAAGCCTTTAGATGAAACCAAATTCAATAAATTCAAAATTGAATTAGGTATGTTAACCATTGATTAATGTATTAACAAAATCATTAACAATGCAATTGACGTGGTATGTAAGTAAGTTAAAGTAATAACAACATAATTAAAGTGTTAAAAAAAGGACACATTGAAGTAACACTTACAAGTGGTGTTGAACCAACAGAAATTGGCTAAGTAAGAATGTGTCGACACATTCAGTAATAATGTGTCGACTCAGAGAAATAATGTCGACAAGTCAGAAATATTGTGTCGAGACAGAGAATATGTGTCTACACTTAAGAGTTATATTGTCGACTTAACCAGAAATGTAATGTCGACTCAACCAGGATAATGGTGTCGACACTTACAGAATATGTGTCGACACTTATCCTTAGAGTCGACACAGAATTTCTGTCTATCTACTATGTATCCAAGGTGTCGACATAACCACAAATTGGTGTCGACACATAGTAGGCTGAAGTAATGTCGAGACAATAGAAGTTTGTGTCGACACATTCCGTCTGTGTCGACACATTTAGTCTGTTTTTGGCGCCTTTTGAACTTCTTTCAACAGAAGGTATAAATAGGTCAAAAACTCTTTCTGTCGACACGCTTCCAAGGTTTTCGAGACTAAAACCCTGTGTCGACAGTCTATCTTTCTCTCTTCTCTCAAGCTTTCTCGACGAATCGATGGCGCCAAGGATTGAAGACAACGTCAATGAAGGGTATGAGTTGGTGCGCCAGGCCTTTGCAGATGCGCCGCCAGATGTTCAAGGGGTTATCACCCTCCTCTCCGAGTCAGGGTTAGAATTTCTAATCTCAGAACCGACTAAAATCTGGAAGAAGGAGGTGCACGAGTTCTTTATCTCTGCATCAGTCCACTCAAATGGCCTCAAGATTAAGTCCAATGTTCAAGGGACTAAGGTGAAGATTACTCCAAGAAGTTTAAGAAAGATCTTTCAATTACAAATAGTTGAGAATGAAGAGGAAGTTCCTAGTTCTAAGACAAGGGAAGCCCTTCAATGGTGTGGACTGGACTCGAGCATGAAGATTGGAGCTGCATTCAACAGGAAGGGTATGAATCAGCAAGGGAAGTTCTTGTCTGAAATTGTTGGGAAAGTGATCCTCTGCAAGACAGGTGGACATGATAGGATTTCTGCCTATATGTTCAGCCTTATGACCAGGATTGTTTTTACAATTCCTACTGATTGGTCAGGAGTACTCTTTGACAAGATCAAAGAAGGAATCAAGAAGCCCAACATGGCTAGAATCATGAGCTTATATCTCACTAGAGTGATTCCTGAAGTGATGCAGCAACTGCCAGGGACTAAGATCAATCATATGAGAAGGATGGATATGAGACTATTCTCTAGGTGGGATAGGGTGCTGTCCAAGGATGTGCCTGAAGAGAGCAGGCCAGACACCCCTGTGAAATCCCCTTCTCAAACTCAAGAAACTGAACAACAACAAGAAGACCCACTCAGGACACAGGTTGAAGAACAGCCTGACTCAACTATAGTCCAGCAAGTGTCAACACCTGCACAGATGCAGGGGGAGTCAGTTCACTCTCCTTCTCAAAATGTATCTACTCCTGATCAGGTACAAGTGTAGGGGGAGCTAATGTATTTTACTATAAACGACATTGCTCATATTCTTATTACTGCACAGGTTCAGGGGGAGCTAGTGTCCACTCCTACTCTAGATACTATAATTACTGAACGAGTACAGGAGAAGCTGTTGTCAGTACAAGTGCAAGAGGAAGCACAGTTAGACTTATCTCAAGATTTAACTGCTGCAGAAGAAACAGCTCAACTGGAATTTACTCTGGAGGAGTTATTCCCTGATGCTGATACTACTACTGATAAAGGAGGAGGAGGACCAGAAATTGAGAAGTCCATAGGTATGGAAATTGATCAGGAAGCTGAAGTTGAGCCACAGGTTGAGGGGGAGCCAGTGGATGTTGAGACTGAGCAACAGGTCACTGGGACAGATACACTTCATCCTCCTCAAGAAAGAGTTCACCTAGATACTTCGTCTGATACTGAAACTGGAGAAGCCAGGATGGCCAAGAAAAGAAAACTTGTTGTATTTAAGAGAAGAAGCAAGAATTATAAGCAGACTTTACAGACAACACCTCAACAAGTATCTCCTGCCTTTGATCATAACAAGTTTATGGTAGATCTACAGGTGAAATTGGATGAACAAAGAATGGCTCTGGAAAAGTATGTTGATGAAAATAACAAGTCTATGCAGTTTGACTTAGCTCAAGATATAAAATCAATTAGGTTTGAGGTCAACATGCATAAGAAGGAAATGACAGATTGCTTCCATAAGAGTGGTAATGCTGTGGTATATCTGGCAAAACAACAACAGACTATCATCCCTAAGGTGGATGACATTGCTTTAAAGCAAAGCTATGTCTTGGAAAATCAGTTAAGAATGAATGATAATTTAACTGAATCTCATAATGAGATAATAGAGGAATTGAAAAAGATTGTTCCAGGCCTGCCTGCAGATAAAACAAAAGAAATGGAAGAATTTGATAAGAACTTTCAAGCTGCTATTGCTTCTGTTAAGACTGCAATCACTATCTCTCAAAAAGAAATATCTGAAAAGCTTCAAAAGTTAAAACCATTTTTTAAAGAGGGTGTCAATTATCTGGATGGCCAAATCAGATTTCAAAAGGAAGATCTCAGAGATCATGTTTCTAGAGAAGCCATAAAGGGGGAGAGGATGCTAGTTCATGCAGGCTCAGAGCACTCCAAATGGGTGACCAATAGTATTCGAGCCACATTAGGATATCCCCCATTGTGTGATGATGCTATGGTGGCTGAGTCAGGAATACAAACAAGTCTACTTGAAGGCAATCAACCTGAGGTTGCCCAAGTCATTTACCCCCCTCCAGATTTTGATATGATTGATCAGCAGGTTCAAGGGATGTATAGTCCTCCAAAGGAGGTTACTAATATTGTTATTGGGAAGGTTGATAAGCCTGAGGCTACTTTGAAAGACCAGCAAGATGCTCTTCTATCTAAGAAAAGGTTTAGAGAGCAGGCTGAACTTAAGCCAGACTTTGAGCAGTAGAGTCCTACTTCCAGAAATATAATACTCACTGCATGGAAGGCTGTCAAAGACCAAGTGCAGGAAAGAGGCAAGTGGTACAATGAGATGGAATGGCAGAAGTATGAAGCCAGGCAAGAGGCCATTGTACAGTTTAGAAGAAAAGCCAAGCTGGGTAGGCTGCCTACAGATGCTCAGGAGCCAAGCAAATATTTTCCAATGCCCTTTCATTATTTTGAAAGGCAAAGGCTCAAGGAAGAAGCTAAGAAGAAGGCTGATCTAAAAGGCAAGAAGCCAGCTGAAGATTCTGAAGCTCCTGTGAAGGCTCAAGTTCTATCTGGCAAAGAGATTGTCATTAAAGAGCCTGATCAGTCTTAGTTTTTTAGTTCTTTCAAAGTATTTTGTAATGTTTTGAGTAAATCATTAAATGTAATTCTCTGTATTCAAACATTATCAAGTTATAAACAAAATGTTGTTTGGCATCATATAATGTTCATTCTGTGATGGATTGTTTTTATGTTTTGTTTATATTAAGTATTCCTGTTATGTCATTTATCATCAGTTTATACTTTGTATAAATGGTGTATATCATTGGCTATAGGGTTATGACTTCTCCAAATAGGGGGAGATTGTTGGGTACATTGGAAAATGTGTACCTGATTTGAAGAAGCCCAACTTAGCTCAATGATATACATCAAGGTGTATTTGATGTTGTTTTGAGTTGACATGTGCAGGTGAAGAATTAATAATGTATGCAGAAAAATTCTAAGTCCAAGTGTCGACACAGAGAAGGATGTGTCCACACATAGAAGAAATTAGTCGACATAACACTGGGAAGCAGTGTCGACACATAGCAGTTAGTCTACAATAATACTGGGAAAGTGTGTCGACACAGAAGAAGTAAGTCGACACAACACTGAGAATTTGTGTCGACACAGAAGAATATAGTCGACCTCAAGTTTGTCGACACCAGCAGGATGTGTCGACACAGAAGAATATAGTCGACCTCAAGTTTGTCTACACCAGCAGAATGTGTCGACACATTGTGATTGAGTCGACACATTATAGCAGAGTTAAAAGAAGACTGTGTCGACACCTGAAGGCTAAGTCGACACTTACTAAGTTATGATTCTACAACAACTGTGTCGACACACAGGACTTGTGTCGACACACTGAAGAGTCAAGACCAAGTTATTTTCAGAAGAAGCTGTGTCGACTCAAAGGCAACTTAGTCGACATCACTGAAGACTGTGTCGACACCAAAGTCAATTGTGTCGACACAGATAGACAGATGGTCTCGACACTTTCTGACAGACTGTCTCGACAACTTGTGGTTCAAGACTAAGGCACAGGACTTGTTTGAAGACTTGACAGCTGTGGGTTGCCACCGGTTAACTGAAGCTGTCAGACTTGTCAGAAAACGGTTAGAAACCGGATCAGCCGGTTACCATGAAGAAAGTCTATAAATAGACAGATTCAGAAGGAGAAAGTAACTTTTTAGAAACATTGATGAGAATCAAAAAGTTGAGAATGATTACAATCCAATTCATTTCAAGAAAGTGCTAGGCACTTAAGAAGATCTTCTCCAGAAGATCTAAGAAGACTATCTAAGGATAGATCAAAGAAGAGTTCTAATCAGAATTCAGAAGAATCATTCAAAGTGCTGGATAGAGAGAGATCAAGCCAGAATTTGAAGAAGAAGAAAGAAACCACCAGTGGATTCTCAAGAAGCTGTTTGGAAATCAACTCAGCTAAGTTCATATTCAAGAAGCTTTGAAGAAAGCTCAGATACAGTTGATTTCATCACCTGATCAAGAATTGTCTTGGCCTTTTCTCTCTCAATTTAGGCAAGACAGTTAAATAATCTTTTCTATATTTCTGTAGGATCTGTTTACACAGATCTGAGTTGTAAGCCTGTGTTATAAAGGCTGAGTGTAGGAGTGTTGAACTCTGAGTGGTAGGGCTGTTTGCCTGAGTGTAGGAGAAGGGTCTTCTCTGAGTTGTAGGCCTTGGGGCAAGGCTGAGGTAGGGCTGTTGTGCCTGAGTTGTAGGAACCAGTTGGGTTCTGAGTTGTAGGATCTGTTGATCTGAGATTAGTGGAAGTTTGGCCGAATCTAGCATACTGCTAGATAGGTGAAGGGGGAAAGTGGATGTACCCAAACCTTGGGGAACCACTATAAAACATTGTGCAATCTGTGATGTTTTATTTTCTGTGATTGCTGTGATTATTGTGTTAGCCATTAAATTGAATTCTGCCTAGAAGTTTTTATAAATAAGTAGAACCTATTCACCCCCCCTCTAGGTGTTTAGGCTGTCTTGAAAGTTAAACTATCAACGGGCTTAATCCCAAGCTTGTGCCGGCCCTCAAAGGCCTATTTTTGTTTATGTTGCCGGCCTGCATGCCGAAGTATGGAATTCATATTCCTGTAATTATTTATAATGTCTGTGATTCTCCGTGTATGTGTGGTTTATCTCTTCCATCTTAGGTGAGTGGTGTATTCGTGAACCACTCGCCCCATGGGGGCCCCGAGGTAAAGTTACCGGGAAGCCCTTGAGGGCATGCTTATAGCCTTTCACGACAGCGGAGTTACGGTGTTTACGACCCAATTGGAGTTGCATAGAATAGAACTGTTGGGAGGGTTCGTGCCATTGGTAGGCAGTAAAAGGAATATTTTACATAGACCCGAGGAGGCACCTCTAGTGAGGAGAGAGTTGGTCTTGAGATTCTCCTTAGAGGTTCCGGTCAGCCAAGAGAGCCCTCCGAAGGTGCCTTAGCTCAGCCCTTTGCTTGGGAGGGTAAGAGTTTGTTAGTCTTCCGGGTATGCGGCGGGACCTCCACGCTGAGACCTTGGGTCTGTTCCTTATGTTTCTAGTCTTGTGCCTAGATCGTTCGCTTGAGGGCAATAGGTGCGGTCACCCCTTCCCCAAGGGTCGAACTACATAGAGACTGATTTTTCGGTTTCAACAAATAATGTTAGCAACAATATATATATATATAAAGAGAAAATAAAGCTAGGAGCAAGCTGAAGCAAATACAGTAGCAAATAACTGAAATGCAGTAATTCTATAAGTAGTTGTTTAAATAAGCTCCACTAGCTAACACATAATCACACATGTATTCCCAACCTGTAAAAACACATTATGTCGACATAGTTTGATCATTTCCCTTCTAGTGATGTACCAAACCCTACGGGCCTCATCAATGTGTCAATTCAGTGACAGTTGGTTGCTTTACCACTTTTGGGTGTGATCGTTCCACACTCCTTGTACTGAGCCATGAGTTCAGACTCATCGTCAGAAGAGCTATTCTCATTATCATGCTCAGAAGCTTCAGATTTAGAGAGAGGAGTGTGAGAGTTTACCTTCCCAGTGAACTGGGGTTCTTGTTCATTGTCTGTCTGAGCCATAAGCCCAAAGTAGGCTTCCTCTTCTTCACTCGACTCAGATGAGTCAGAGTCACTAAGAGTCTTGCCCTTCATGGCTATGAGGCTCTTCTCTGTCCTCTTCTTGTTGTAGGAGGACTTCTTTCCTTCTCTCTTTCCACCCTCTTTCTTCTTGTGGGGGCAATCAGCAATGACGTGACCTGACTTGTTACAACAATAACAAACTTTATCAGTCGAAATATTTGTTTGTTCTGTTTAGAACCATACCTGTCGTGGCTGCTTGAGCCTCTTCTGTACCGATCATCGTCATATCACGATCTTCTGTGAGAGGCATCTTTGTCTTTCCATTGCTTCTTCTTGTTCAAGAATTTCTTGAACTGTCGTGAGAGTAAGGAGAACTCTCCTTCAGATAGCTCTGAGCCCGAGGTACTTGGCTCCGAGGTTTCTTCTTCACTAACTTCTGGTGTTAGGGCAGGAGAAGTAGCCTTTAACTTCCTTGAGGCGTCTACCTTTAGAGCAACAAACTTCTCTTTGGATGCAGACCAGCTCTTCTCTTCTTCAGCTTTCCTTGTGTTGAGTTGAAGCTCATACGACATCAGCTTCCCGAAGAGATTCTCAGGACCTGTCTCAGCTAGCTTTCCAAATTCCATGATAGCATAGACTTTGTTGTCCCATTCCTTGGTTAAGGATCTTAGGAACTTGTCATCCAGTTCTCCGTTGGTGAAGACTCGACCATATACCCTGAGGCCGTTGACTATTTTGAAAAAGTTCTCAAAAAGTATCAGCAATGGTATCCTTGTGACCTTGTCGGAAGGCTTCATATTTCTGATTTAGAAGGGATCTTCTATCATCCCTCACTTCTTCTGTGCCTTTCATCAAAGTGACGAGGGACTCCCACATCTCCTTTGCAGAATGGCAGTGGATCAGGTTCTGCAACATTGAGTCATCGACTGCACTTGCTATTATATTTTTAGCTTTCTTGTCCAGGGAGACAAGTGCAATCTCGTCCTTATCTAGATCCATTAATTTCTTAGGTACTTGCTTAGTTGGATCTATAGTGGAGATGGTCATGGGAACGTAAGGACCTTCTTCAACAATCATGAAGATCCGGGGATCCACAGCTTCCATGAAAAATTTAATCTTTTCTTTCCACATGGGAAAGTTGTTCTTGGTGCACAGTGGAAGATTAGCAAAATATTTACCCTTGTCCATGCTTTGCAAATTCTCGAAAGACAACTAGGAACAGATCTGATCAAGGTGTTAACCTTTTAGTGATCAACATGCTCTGATACCAATTGAAAATATTCAGTTGTCTACCTAAGTTGTAACACCTCCCCTGTAATGACCGCATAATATGGGTCCGGCCGGGGCCCACAACATACAGACGCCACAGCTTTGGCATTAAAAGATGATATTAACTATCCAATCTCATAACTCAGAATGAAACACAGCGGAAATAAACTAAACAACTAGAAGTTATCCACTGCTAGAACAGGAGTATCACCACGGCCTTATGGCCTTACAACAAATGAGTCCAAAATAGAAAGACCACAAGGTCAAACATCAACGTGCAACAGCACTCCTAGGCTACATCGGCATGCAAGCAGGAATATACCAAAACATGAAGCATACAATCAAAATGAAATAGGCTAGAAAGCACAACAAACACTTCGTGAGGCTTAGGACTTTTCATCCGGCGCACTTGTTCCCGCTTGCGATTCTTGTCCTATAAAAGTTTGTAGTAACGTGGGTCAGCAAAGGCTGACCTCTACTGTGTAACCAACACATCTCCTCCCGGCCTCCCTTAAAGGACCCCGGGGTACCCCTCCAACCTGCAAGTCAGCACTTCGTATACCATATACATAAATATATAAAGCTTTAAAACAGGTTTAGATGTCTCATACAACAAACACATTTTCTATGTTGAGAATAGTTTGAAAGGGGCCTACTATGTAACATGTATGCAAACCCGGGCTTTGACCAAGACACCCTATAGCGTATGCAACTAGCACATCATCATATCAAATGGGTACTTCCATTTTCCCATTGGCGTAAAGCTGCAAACAAAAGGGGACTACAATGCCCCTAACGGCCCAAAAGCCGCTATACAGAAAATCTTGCCAAGGCCCCACCCGCACATGGGTCTTAAACCCGGGCTTGCCTGCAAATTCTGACTCCTCGCGTCAGGATTCTGTCTCGCACACAAATCGATTCTAAGAACCCTTGCTGGACCCCACCCGCTCACGGCTTCAATGTCCGGGCTTGCCCTACGCTTGGCGTTCTCGTCAGTCTCACAGAAGGGGACTAGTCTCACCGGGACACTCTCCCCACATGACTTGCATGTCATGGGATAGCCAGCCGACCACGGAGACATAGCCACGCCTTAGCATAACACTACAATAATCTTTCCCACCCTAATCCACCATTTGTACTATAACGTTCCCGCGCACCAAGGAAACCATCTACCGCCAATGCGGAGCTAACCTTGTCCGGTGCCAGCTACATGTACTCACTCTAGAAAAATTGGAAAATGCATACATCACAATGACATCTTGCCGCAACGGATTTCTACCGAATCCTTAAGGCTCGTTATGCAACATCATCGAGTCGGACTAACGGTCCCGACTACGGCTTCCTCCACAATGCCTAATCCACTAGCGGAGCAGATTTCTAATGCAAAAACATATCGGGGACGGACACAATCGACCCGGAGGTTCCTCTTGAACCATGGAAACCCAAACCCCTCTCATTTGAGAGATCTGGAGCCCAAAAACTGAAAAGAAGAGATGCTAAGCGTGCATCCTAAAAACTAAGAGGAGGAGTGTCGTTACCTTACGACCCCTCTTCCTAGCCATGGAAACCTTGCTTTGAACGGCTTGACACAAGCGCCTCCACGCCCTCTCCTCGGATCTGGTCTTAGAACGACGATCGGAGCTCCGAAGCTCCGTCAATGGCGGAAGAAGCTCTCTCCTTCCTCTTCCCTTCTCTTCCTCTCCAACCCTTCTCTCAATCTAAATGATGAGAATAATCAGAGGAAAAACCCTCTCAGCCCTAATAAGACTGATTGGGAGAAAGATCCTAGCCCTTGGATGTAATTTGGGGAAGCATCGGACGACCACAAAACAAAAATGACAGAACAGTCCCATCTGCACGATCAGTGGTGCACGACCAGTGGTCGTGCGCAATAGATCTCATGATCGTGCGACTGCCTCTGGAAGAAATCCAGAAAGAAAAGGGATGAACGCGCACGAGCAGCAGCGTACGACCAGTGGTCATGCGCACTCTGTCCAATGATCGTGCGTTTACCCAGACAGAACTTGGATAACCGGTGAAAAGTGCGCACGAGCAGTGGCGCACGACCAGTAGTCGTGCGCACTAGATCTAGTGATCGTGCACTTTAATCAACTGCCTAAAACAGCGACCCATCGCCCGCGACATCCCTACCGTCGGGCGTTAGCTTCTAGCAACTCCAGGTCTGGAAACTAGGGTGTTACATAAGTCGCCTAGAGGGGGGTGAATAGGTGAGTTGTGCGTCTTTTTGCAGAATAAAAAATTTTGCGAACTATGCACATATACCAACCAAGCAATCATAGACGACAAAGATTTATAGTGGTTCCCCAATATTTGGTACGTCCACTTTCCCTCACCGATCTAGCAAAGAACTAGACTCGGCTACTCCACTATTCTCGGATTAAAAACCAATCCTACGCCTCGGAACAATGTTCATACAGACTCGATCCTCAACAAGGATCTACGCTCGGAAGACAAACCTTCCTACAATCTCGGAGAGAAATCTCCTACAAGAAATAAGTTGTGTAAAGAAAATACAAACAATTTTTCTACAGATCTTGAATCTCTCGGCCTCGATCTTCCTCTTTAAACTTTGCGGCTTTATCAGATTTGTTGAAGAAGAAAGTTCGGCAAGATCTGAATCTGAGAAAATCTTTGACTTCATCCGATCTGAGAAAGAAGATGAATAATCGAGTAGCAATCACGATCAGGAAGTCAACACTTGATCTGAATCTTGAGGTAGAAAAAATCCTAGCACGGGACGACGATGGTCGGCGGTGGCGGCTTCCGATTTGGAGAGAGAGATCGAGATTCAGAATACTTGGAAAAAATTACGGCATGTTTCTTCTTCTGTATGACTCTTTTTCTCTTCTTATTAGGGTTAGTCGATTTGACAAGACCTTATATAGGATCTCCCCTAACGGTTATAATTATCATTTATGACGACACGTGGACCAATCACGTCATGTCATTTGAAAATCCTGTCGATTCCGGACTTAGTGAATTTTTCTGAAAATCTGGACCTGAGTTCTCGAGCGAAATATAATTACTCGAGAATAAAGCTGTTCAAAGATAGAAGTACTCGAGAAGGAGAAGGTTCAAAGTTTCTCGAGAGATCAGGGATTGTCTCGAGAACTAGAGGTTTACTTCTCGAGTAAATATGAGCTACTCGAGAAGTGGACTTAGAAGAAATCCTGAGTTAAAATATCTGTCTCTCGAGACAATCAGACAACTATTCGAGTACTCTATAACTACTCGAGTAAAGTACTTAGAAATTTTCTGAGTTAGCATTCTGGCTACTCGAGAAGTAGAAGCTGAGTCTACTCGAGAACTAGTCTAGGCTTCTCGAGAACTATAATAATGTTACTCGAGAACTAAGACTTGTACTAGAGTACTATGCTAACTACTCGAGTTCTGCTAACTCGTCTACTCGAGTACTTACATACTACTCGAGAAATGGACTTAGAAAAATTTCTGAAAGTTAGAAGATTTTTCTTCTTGAATCCAATCATCACCAATCTTCATCCAATGTCCAAGTGCTTGAATGTGAAGTGTATCCTAATAGAGAGGCTACACATGAGTCAACACTTTGGATCACACAATAAGGGATTACATTGTATGGTCATGTGTTCATGACCCACTGTAGATTGACATTGGTCTACACTTAGCAATAAGAGCCCGCAAACACATAACTAAATAGAGAGATCAAATACAACTTAATTCATCTTAGTTCAAGGACGACTTCTTACAAATCTGGGTCATTGTGGATGCAATACCCAACAGCCTCTACCCTGGCCAACTCTCTAGGGGCCGACACATTCTGTGGCGATGTTTCGGTAGACAGGCGCCATCGATAGCAGCCAAAGATCCTTGTAATAGGGAAAAATGCCACAGATGTCGTCAGAGCTTCATCCTCTGCTGCCATGGAGCCTCCCAGAGAAGGCCTTCGAGCCCTCTCCGACAATTTTGCTGCTCCCCAGTGAGCTAAGAGGTGTTGGGGAGCCTCACCCTGCTCGGCCAATGTAACACTCCAGGTTTCCTGTAATAAAAACAACAAAGAGTTGGTCTTTGGAGCTATCGCTGGCGTTTGCTCGATATCGCCAGGCGATAGCATGCTACGTGGTAGACGTCCACGTGTCAGCAGACAGCGAAGCGGTCATTGAGCGGCGCTGACTGGGTCAAACGGCCACCGCCAGAGCTATAGCGTGATAATGGATATCACCCGACGATAACATTAAATAAAGTTTTGCGGCTAAAATCGTGACTCTTCATTCCTTTTGTTGAAATGATCTTGTGAATGAGTTTAATCCCGTGTCCACTTAGTCAAAGTAGTGGGGGAAAGAAACTCATTTTCTCTCTCTCTCTCTCTTCAAACCTTGGAAGAAAAGAAGAAAGGAAGAAGAGGCCTGGAGGAAGATCTATGGAGAGCTGCTGAAGGAGTTCCAACGGTTGGATTTGCGAGCTGAGGCTAGATCTGCGAAGAGAAAGGCAAAGCGATCCTTTTCATCTCGACAAAATCCTTGTTCATGGCTCCTAAGCGATCTACAAGGGTGCTGGAGAGCTGAGCAAGAAGTAGCGGGTTGAAGCCCCTTTGAGCTATGTCTGCCCTCGAAGGTCAAGCGAAGAGTGTTTTACTGTTTTTATGTGTGATCAACCTGTGTGTCGATGCATGTTATATACTTTTGTGAAGAGAGTAGTTCGTAAGGCCTTAAGGCCAAAATACTTTGTGTATTTTATTATTATTCCTTTGGTGTTGTTAGTGGACATTCTCAGTGTTGGGTTCTTATTAACTTAAAAACTTCCGCTAGAATGCAACTCTGAGTTAGGATGCGTTAATGATTCAATTTCAATGCGTAACTCCACTGACTGTCCGTGGAATATGGCGTGGGGCCCCGGCTGGACCTTCTATTATATTCTACATGACGGATGAGAGTGTTACAACCAATCTCCAAGGCTCTATCTAAGCTTGGTAATGTCACGACCGTGCTCCGGCGGCCGAAGGCCGCATACAGGTCGTCCTAAAGATGGGGAGGAAGAGGATGAGGAGGATCCACCTATGTGTGTGTGTGGGGGGGGGGTGTCTTTGGGAGCTTCCTGGCAAGTGTTCTATTGGAGGTGGCGGATTAGTGTTATCTCAACCCAAGTGAGGTTAGGAGGTTAGCTGGCCTTCTCTTGGGAGGGAAATACTACAACTTGTCCAAATCAAGAGGGATCATGTCTTGGGAAAGGGAGAAAAGGGAGAAGGAATGCTTCTTGGTCTTTGGGCTTGATTTTCCCATCTCTCCATCTTGGGTTAGTTTTTATGCACAAATCTCAATCCCAATTGGGTTGAGAGTGGGTCAATGGCGGGGCTTGATAGATGTCTTCAAGTGGGGGTGTGGTGGAGTCTTTACTTAAATCAAAAAATATGATTTTGGAGTGTTTGACCGAAATCAACTCTAGGGTGTGCCCCCCATGTAGGTCAAGGTCAAATTAGGTCCAAGTCACTAAGTGATGAGTCAATGTTAGCGTGTTAGAGTAATATTGGTGTGTGCATGCTTTTTGATGCACCACATAGCTTGACAGGACTCTATTCAGTCAAAATGACCAAAAGACCTCGGATTGGAACGTAACGAATTGTTGTTCTCATATCGACAATGCAAGTCTAATGCAACTAGTGGAAGTTAATTCAGAGCACATATGCTTAATATACTAACTTGGGATCGTTGTGATGCACAACATTACTCAAAATGATTATTTTCTCTAAATGACCTATGTAACACCCCGAAACTCAAAAGAGGGACGGATGACGTTTTTAAGCAGAGTCTGGGACTTGGAGCAGGTGACACGGGCGTGTCACGGGCATGACACGGGCGTGTCACGGGCGTGTTCGGCCACGGGTCGCGTGGTCGACGTTGTGGCGATCGATGATCGTTGAGTGTAGGCACACGGCCTGGGACACAGGCGTGTCCCAGGGCGTGTCACGCTCGGAAGATTTCTGAGTGAGGCACACGGGCCATGACACGGGCATAGACACGGGCGTGTCACATGTGACACGGGCGTGTCCGGTGCCGTGTCCTTCTCGGGAAAATCCTGGGAGTTACACACGGGGAGTGACACGGGCGTGTCGGAGGCCGTATCGAAGGCCGTGTGCTGGTCAGGGTGCCGGGCGAGACGGCGAATGGGCGACACGGCCCTAGACACGGTCGTGTTGTAGGCCATGTTCGGCCCAGATTTTGTATTTTCGGCCTAAATCGTGGTCGTTCGTTTCCTTGGCCCTGGATCCAACGGCTGGGGTTTGTTCCTGAGGGGATTTAGCCGGGATTAAGGGTTGAAAGCCTCATTTTCTCTTTGGTACTCTCTCTAAAAGCTAGAGAGAAGGGAGAGCAAGGAGGAGGAAGAAGGCCAAGATCCGGTCACCGGCGGAGCTTCGGAGCTCCAAATTGCGAGCCGACTTCGGATCCGCGGAGGCAAGGAGATTGCGGTGCTTTCCATCCGGCTAGATCGTCATGGCGCCGAGGAGAAATGCTAGGATAATGATTTTCATCTCGAGCATGTGAAGCTCTTCTTCCTTTGCATGGGAAAACCCTTCTCCCGCGAGTGTGCGACGAGATTGTGGTATTCTTTGGGGTAGATATGTAAAGTCCCCCTTGTTAGAGTCCGGAATCGTAGTACGGACATAGGCATGATGTGTGAAGCCTACCCGGACAAGTTGGTCTGGATCGGTGATGTGCATTGCATTTTAGCCGGAGAAGACTCCGCGCCCTTTGTGGTTTTCGGGTTTCTACGAGGTAGATGGCTGCAGGGATCCTTGGGGAGTAACCCTAAGGCGCACCTGGAAAACTGGGCGGAAACGCATTTCCGTCATCTTGGTGGCCGGGGAGCCAACCATGAACATAACTGGGTTATGTGCTTGTGTGATCGAACTTTGGGATTCGGGAGAAGCTTGGCCCGCGTGTACATCTTAATATGACTATGCGATGTGAGCAACGGGCAAGTGGATGCGGACCCAGGCTATGCGGTTTGGTGATAGATATCTGAAAAAGAGACTGGCCATTGGCATGGTCATGCGAGTCTTAGGCTTAAACCAGAAAGACTATATTGCTCATGAGTTTTGTCGTCCAAGGGATGGTGGTGAGGCCACGGTTACGACCGAGTTCACCGAGTTAGTGCCCTGAGAGCACGGGGTGTGTGGCCGTTTGAGCCCGCATCCGTGATGATATGCTCATTCTCTATTTCATTGGCTAGGCTAACAAGTGCAGGGAAGAAGCTTTGCCGCCCCGAGCTTGGGGGCGGAATCGTTATAATTTGGTCAGCATAGCTGACCGTTGCCTTTGTTTACCACCGTGCGGTGGATTGTTGCTTGCAGGTGCTGCGGAGCCGAGCGGTAAATAGCGGGCTAAAGCCCAAGTTGCTGTGCCGGCCCTCGAAGGCCAATTTTTGAGTGTTTTCCTTTTGTACTCATGTGTGACCGGCCTGCGTGCCGAGGTTTGGAAGACTTTTTTATTAAGCAAACTCTTGTAAGGCCATAAGGTCAATATTCGTATATTATACATTCCTATGGGTTACTGTAGTGGACATTCATGCTTGGCTGGGTTCTTTTACTTGTGCAACTTAATAATCTGCTTCCGCTAGATGCTCTGTGTAGTACATTATGATTGGTTGAATGGTTTCAATAAGTAACCAACCGGTCTGTCCGTAGTATATGGCGTCGGGCCCCGGCCCGACCTACTGCTATATGCTATGTGACAGATAGGGGTGTTATAAATTGGCATCAGACTACCGGTTTCGATCAAGCTTAAATTAATTCGTGGGCGAATTCACTTTAAGGGGTGGTGAGCACCTGTGTGTGCGTCATCATTATAACATGAAAAGAACCCATGAATGTCCACTTAGGAATGAAAATACACATGTTTGAGGAACCTACGTGTTCCTATAATTGCTGTTTGCAATATTGTTGGGTCGCTTATCAGTGTTTTGCACGATTATAGGTGACCAGAAGTGGTGCTGGACCGTCGGAATGGCCAGGCTCTGAGGCAAGCAACGCACCTAATGATGCGCCTACAACACCTCCGTCAGCCAAGACCATTAGATTGGTGGCAGAAGTTATCTTTGCTATGATCAATGCACAGCCTGCAAGGCAGGTGCAGCAGCCTACTCCTGTTGTGGATCAAGTGTCGCTCCAAGCGGCGGAGCTTAGAAGGGTGGAACAGGTGGTGGTGGAGCCGGAGTTGCCTCGGAGAGCAACTGAGAAACAACTTAAGCATGTGATGGGCTTTCATCTGTTAGTGTTCTCGGGAACAGGAACCCCGACTTAGACAGAGGATTGGCTATCGAGAGTCAGGAGAGTGCTGACAGCAACGGAAACCGAAGAGTGGCAGAAGACCACGATTGCGACGTTCTTGTTGGACGGGGATGCGAGGTTATGGTGGGAAGGGCTGGAGCTACACCACCTAAGGGGAAGGCAGTTCGCGGATGTCTCTATGGAGGAATTTTCGAGGTTATTTATGGCTCGATACCTCCCCTCAGCGCAGAGGATCACGTTGGAAAATGAGTTTCAAAAGTTGGTGCAAGGAGATAGCACCGTGGATGAGTATCTCCACGAGTTCACTCGTTTGGGAAGATACGCTAGTGCTACCTTTGCCGATGAGGAGCACAAGACGAACCGCTTCTATGAAGGGTTAAGAGATGAGTTGAGGTTGTTACTGTCGGGGCCTATGACACAGGGTTTCATGACCTTGGTCAACTCGGCCCGGTCCTTGGAAAAGGAAATGAAGAACGTGCAAGCGAAGAAGGAATCCGACTTCAAAGTCTGGCTTTCGAAGATGGAATAAGAAGGCTAGGATGTCGGGTCCAGCTCCTTCTTCAGGTGCCTCAGGGGCAACTACCAACCGAACCCCGGGCGCTTGCTTTACTTGCAGGAAGACGGGGCACTTTGCCCGCGATTGTTGGAGCGGACGTCCGAAGTCCGAGAGAAAGCAAGGAGCCACTTATGAAGGAAAGGGGAAGGAGGTGGAGTCGACCGCGTCCCATTTTGCTCCGACTCAACCTAGAGTCTACAACTTGGGCCAGTAAGAGGCCATCAAACAGGCCGACGTGGTGACAGGTACGGTTTAATTTATAGCAAGTTAGCTTTAAATACTGTTACCTAGTGCTTGTTAGCTTAATACTATTTGTGTAGGCTTTGTTCTAATTGGCGATAGTCCGGCACGAGCACTATTCGATACGGGAGCCTCACACTCCTTTTTATCCGAAAGCTTTATATCGTGCATCGGAGTCCCTTCTTCGATGACAAAGGACAAATTGGATGTGCTGCTACCGAATGGGTGTTCGATGCGTGCAGACAGAGTGTGCGCCGTAAAGGTTCACATTGGAAGCCAAGAGTTCGACTTGCTAGCGTCATTGCTGCCACTAGTAGAGTTCGACGTTATCTTTGGGATGGATTGGCTTTCGGAGCAGAAGTCCTATATTGACTGCAACGGTAAGGAGGTCAAGCTGGGTGTTGGGCGGGAGACAACATTCACGGGACTGAAGGGGTCAAGCAAGATGCTGATGTCTGCTCTTCAGGTGGTAAAGGCAGTTCGTGCTAGCGCTGAGCTGTTCTTCGCGATAGTGGGGGATGTGGAGCCAAGGTCCACTTTGGATAGTATCCCCGTGGTTTGTTAATACCCCGATGTGTTCCCGGATAATCTTCCGGGAGCCCCACCGCAGCGAGAGATCGACTTCACGATCGAGCTCGTGCCAGGTGCCAAACCTGTGTCACGTTCTCCTTATAGGTTGGCGACTAAGGAGATGGCGGAGTTGAAGGTTCAACTGGAGGAGTTGATGGAGCAAGGGTATGTGCGTCCAAGCTCATCGCCTTGGAGCGCACCGGTCCTCTTTGTTAAGAAGAAGGACGGGAGTTTGCGGCTGTGTATCGACTATAGGGAGTTGAACAAACTGACGGAGAAGAATAAATACCCGATCCTAAGGATCGATGATCTCTTCGATCAGTTAGTCGGATCGTCGGTGTATTCGAAGTTGGATCTGAAGTCTGAGTATTATTAGCTGAGTATAAGGGAGTGTGATATCCCGAAGACGGCATTCAGCACAAGGTATGGGCATTTCGAGTTCACGGTCATGCCATTTGGACTGACGAATGCGCCATCAGTGTTTATGGATTTGATGAACAGGACGTTCCGAGAGTACCTAGACCACTTTGTGATCGTCTTTATTGACGATATATTGGTGTACTCGCAGTGCGAAGAAGATCACTTCAAGCACTTGCATCTGGTGTTGGAGACTCTGAGGAGGAATGAACTCTATGCAAAATTCTCCAAATGCGAGTTCTGGCTACCCTCAGTAGCATTCCTTGGTCATATTGTCAGTGGGGAAGGTATAGTGGTGGATCCGGCGAAGATCATTGCGATACGGGAGTGGCTTGTGTTATCTTCTGTAGCGGAAGTCCGTAGTTTCCTCGGGCTTGCCGGTTATTACAGGCGCTTCGTAGAGAACTTCTCGCGGATAGCGTTACCTCTCACGAAGTTGACAAGGAAGTATCAGAAGTTCTTGTGGACGCAGGAGTGCGTGCAAGCGTTTGAGGAGCTGAAGGGACAGTTGACCACGACACCGATGTTAAGTTTGCCGAGTGGGACCGAGGGCTTCAAAATTTATAGTGATGCCTCAGGTAGTGGATTGGGTTGTGTGCTGCAGCAGCATGAGAGTGTGATAGCGTATGGATCGCGTCAGCTGAAAGTGCACGAAAGGAATTATCTGGTCCACGACTTGGAGTTGGCGGTCGTGATATTTGCGCTTAAGCTGTGGAGAAACTACTTGTACGGCGTAACGGTCGATATCTATACTGACCACAAGAGCCTGAAGTACCTGTTGGATCAGAAGGATCTCAACATGAGGCAGCGTAGATGGATGGAGTTCCTGGGGGACTACACATTCAAGATTCATTATGTACCCGGAAAGGGCAATGTAGTTGCGGATGCGTTGAGTCGCAGGGCTCCCGCCCAAGCCAACTGGTTGTCGGTTCATGATGAGAGGCTAGTACGGGAGTTGGAGGCATTGGAGATCTGTTGTGTTGACAAGCAGACGAGCGCCAAAACAATGTTGAACTGGACGAAAGTTCAGTATGACCTGGCTGATTGCGTTCGGCAGGCATTGGAGTTGGATGGCTTGATGAAGGAGCTCATGGATGCAGCCTTGGATGGGTCAAATTCCAAGTTTTCAGTTGAGGATGGGCTCTTAAGGAAGGACCATCATTTGTGCATCCCAAGCGGGGGAAATCTACGGGCGGAGTTGATGTACGAGGCTCATAATACCAAGTACTCAATCCATCCAGGGAGCACGAAGATGTACCAAGACTTAAAGAAGCTATTTTGGTGTCCAGGGCTCAAGAAGGATGTGGCACTGTTTGTGGCTAAGTGTCACACCTGCGCCTTGGTAAAGGCGGAGTGTCAAAAGCCTGGAGGATTTTTGAAATCCTTGCCTATTTAGGAGTGGAAGTTCGACGACATATCGATGGACTTTGTGCATGGCTTGCCAAGGTCGCAGAAGGGGAACGACGCCATCTGGGTGATCGTAGACCGGTTAACGAAGGTGTCGCACTTTATTCCGCATAGGAAGGATGATTCAGTGGAGAGACTGGCAAAACTATATGTGGATAATATAGTCAGATTACACGGTGTGCCGTGCAGCATCGTGATTGATCGGGATGGGCGTTTTATGTCCAATGATTGGAGGTTGGTGCAGCAAATATTGGGGACTAAATTGAAGTTCAACACAGCCTTCCATCCGCAGACGGATGGGCAAACCGAGAGAGTCAACAAAACGTTGGAGGACATTCTCCGCATGTGTGTTCTAGACTTTAGGAAGCATTGGGAAGACCACCTGTATTTGGTGGAGTTTGCGTACAACAATAGCTACCAGGCGAGTATTTAAATGGCGCCCTTCGAGGCCCTTTATGGTAGGAAGTGTCGCATGCCGTTATCGTGGCTAGAAACGGGTGAGGCAAGGTTGTACAAGAAGCAGGAGGTGGAGAATGCTACTTCTTTGGTGTGGATCATTCGAGAGCATTTGCTGATCGCTCAGGACAGGCAAGCTAAGTACTACAATGCCAAGCACCGGAACGTGGAGTTCGGGGTCGGCGACTGGGTGTACTTGAAGATAAAGCCGTTAAAGGGTGTTTCGCGGGTGCGATGCTTGAAGAAGCTGAGCCCAAGATACCTTGGACCCTTTGAGATTTTGGAGCGGGTCGGCGAAGAGGCTTATCGTTTGAGGCTATCGGTGGAATTGAGTGGACTACACGATGTATTCCACATCTCTGTGTTGCGGAAGGCGGTGCAAGAACCTTCGCAGGTGATCGCAGTGGATCAAGTACCGGTGGACGAAGGGTTGACGACTAAGGTCAAGCCCGTTCGTATTGAGGACTTTGAAGTTAAGCGACTCCATAACAAGGAGATCCGGATGGTCAAGGTCCGGTGGGACAATTGCGATCGGGAGGAGCTCTCTTGGGAGCGAGAGAAAGCTATGCTGGAGGAGTACCCAGAGTTATTCCGCTCAGGTACTGCTTAAAGTTTTCCGTTTCTTTCCTTTAGTAATTTCGTGGGCGAAATTCTTTTAAGAGGGGGAAAGTTGTAACACCCTGAAACTCAAAAGAGGGACGGGTGACGTTTTTAAGCCGAGTCTGGGACTTGGAGCAGGTGACACGGGCGTGTCACGGGTGTATCACGGGCGTGACACGGGCGTGTCACGAGCGTGTTCGGCCACGGGTCGCGTGGTCGACGTTGTGGCGATCGGCGATCGTCGAGTGTAGGCACACGGCCTGGGACACGGGCGTGTCCCAGGGCGTGTCACGCTCGGGAGATTTCTGAGTGAGGCACACGGGTCATGACACGGGCACAGACACGGGCGTGTCACATGTGACACGGGCGTGTCCGGTGCCGTTTCGCAGGCCGTGTCCTTCTCGGGAAAATCCTGGGAGTTGCACATGGGGCGTGACACGGGTATTGACACGGCCGTATCACATGTGACACGGGCGTGTCGGAGGCCGTGTCGAAGTCCGTGTGCTGTTCGGGGTGCTGGGCCAGACGGCGAATGGGCGACACGGCCCTGGACACGGGCGTGTCGCAGGCCGTGTTCGGCCCAGATTTTGTATTTTCGGCCTAAATTATGGTCGTTTGTTTCCTTGGCTTGGGATCCAACGGCTGGGGTTCATTCCTGAGGGGATTTAGCCTGGATTTAGGGTTGAAAGCCTCATTTTCTCTTTGGTACTCTCTCTAAAAGCTAGAGAGAAGGGAGAGCAAGGAGGAGGAAGAAGGCCAAGATCCGGTCACCGGCGGAGCTTCGGAGCTCCAAATCGCGAGCCGACTTCGGATCCGCGGAGGCAAGGAGATTGCGGTGCTTTCCATCTGGCTCGATCGTCATGGCGCCGAGGAGAAATGCTAGGGTAACGATTTTCATCTCGAGCATGTGAAGCTCTTCTTCCTTTGCATAGGAAAACCCTTCTCCCGCGAGTGTGCAGCGAGATTGTGGTATTCCTTGGGGTAGATATGTAAAGTCCCCCTTGTTAGAGTCCGGAATGGTAGTACGGACATAGGCATGATGTGTGAAGCCTACCCGGACAAGTTGGTCTGGATCAGTGATGTGCATTGCATTTTAGCCAAAGAAGACTCCGCGCCCTTTGTTGTTTTTGGGTTTCTACGGGGTAGATGGCAGCAAGGATCCTTGGGGAGTAACCCTAAGGCGTACCCAGAAAACTGGGCGGAAATGCATTTCCGTCATCTTGGTGGCCGGGGAGCCAACCATGAACATAACTGGGTTATGTGCTTGTGTGATCGAACTTTGGGATCTAGGAGAAGCTTGGCCCGCGCGTACGTCTTAATATGACTATGCGATTTGAGCAACGAGCAAGTGGATGCGGACCCGGGCTATGCGATTTGGTGACAGACATCTGAAAAAGAGACTGGCCATTAGCATGGTCGTGCGAGTCTTAGGCTTAGACCGGAAAGACTATATTACTCACGAGTTTTGCCATCCAAGGGATGGTGGTAAGACCACGGTTACGACCGGGTTCACCGAGTTAGTGCCCTGAGAGCACGGGGTGTGTGGCCGTTTGAGCCCGCATCTATGATGATATGCTTATTCTCTATTTCATTGGCTAGGCTAACAAGTGCAGGGAAGAAGATTTGCCTCCCCGAGCTTGGAGGCGGAATCGTTATAATTTGGTCAGCATAACTGACCGTTGCCTTTGTTTACCACCGTGCGGTGGATTGTTGCTTGCAGGTGCTGCGTAGCCGAGCGGTAAATAGCGGGCTAAAGCCCAAGTTGCTGTGCCGGCCCTCGAAGGCCAATTTTTGAGTGTTTTCCTTTTGTACTCATGTGTGACCGGCCTGCGTGCCGAGGTTTGGAAGACTTTTTTATTAAGCAAACTCTTGTAAGGCCATAAGGTCAATATTCGTGTATTATACATTCCTATGGGTTACTGTAGTGGACATTCATGCTTGGCTGAGTTCTTTTACTTGTGCAACTTAATAATCTGCTTCCGCTAGATGCTCTGTGTAGTACGTTATGATTGGTTGAATGGTTTCAATAAGTAACCAACCGGTCTGTCCGTAGTATATGGCGTCGGGCCCCGGCCGGACCTACTGCTATATGTTATGTGACGGATAGGGGTGTTACAACCTAAGATTGAAGCAAACGAGGTGCATTGCACTTCTATCGACTATATGAGTCCATTATAACCAATGAAAGCCGATTCAGAGTACATATGCTCAATATACAATTTTGAGTCGCATCCTAGCTTCCAGGGTACCTTATAGGTAATCAGGTCACTTTTATTTGGTCATTTATGGTCTGAGTGACCCGGTAAAATTCGGAATGTTACACATGATCTAGGTGAAGATTCTGTAAGAAACGAACAAGAACAAACCGGAAGTGGTATAATAGAATTTTTATTATCTGAAAAAGGTATCTATTACAAAGGTATGACCTCCCTTTTATAGAATGGAGGAGAGAAGAGAGAATACAAATTAGAGATGTGAGACTAAAAATTTACAGGACTAAGCGGCCTATACAAAAAACAAACTGCACAAGCCGCGCGGTTAGATGAGAAGGACTACCCGCTCGACTACCACTAGAGAGAGAAGCCGCCATGGGAGACCGCTAGACCGCCTGGTCTCCAAGCCGCCTGAGACAAACCGCTAGACCGCCTGGTCTCCAAGCCGCCTGAGACAAACCGCTAGACCATTTGGACTCCAGACAGCAACAGCCCAGCAACTAAACCGCTGAAGGGAAACCGCCAGACCACACGGTCTTCAATCCTCCAAGACAAGCCGCCAGACCGCCCGGTCACTAACTCCAACACTCCCCCTCAAGCTGGAGCATATATATCGATCATACCCAGCTTGTCGCAAATATGAAGAAACAAGGCGGATACTGGCTTGGTGAAGATGTCAGTCAACTCTTTATCAGAAGTGACGAAGGGAGTGAAAATTTGTTCCTTCAAAATCTCTTCACGAATGAAATCACAGTCGACCTCAATGTGCTTGGTTCTTTCATGAAAAACCTGATTTTTGGAGATGTATATGACAGTCTTTTTATCACAGAACATAGGTAGAGGATATTTATAGACCTCTCCTAAATCCATCATGAGTGCCCATAACCACTTTAACTCACAAATGGTCGATGTCATACTACGATACTCTGCTTCTGTACTGGACCTGGAAACAACAGACTGCTTCTTGCTCTTCCAGCTCACCAGATTTCCCCCAACAAAGGTGCAAAAACCCGAGGTTGACTTGCAATCCCCTTTGTCATCAGCATAACTCGCATCTGAGTATGCTTCAACCCTCAGATGACCATTCTTCTGGAAGAGTAATCCTTTCCCAGGCGCTGCTTTAACATACTCTAAGATCCGCAAGACGGACTGTAGATGGAACTCCCTAGGCGCTTACATGAATTGACTCACCTTGCCCACAGCATAGGAAATGTCGGGCCTGGTCACTGTGAGATATATGAGCTTACCAATCAAACGCCTGTACCGCGTAATATCTGAAAGAGGAGGCGAATCATCTGTCCAGGTTTTGTCTTCTCTAGTGTCCATGGGGCATCAGACAGGTTTGGCTTCAGTCAATCCTGCCTCTTTTAATAGATCAAGATCATACTTACGTTGGGAGAGGACTAAGGAGTTGGGCTTTCGAGAGATTTCGATCCTCAGAAAGTACTTCGGAGAGCCCATATCTTTCGTGACTAGATGCTGACGAAGATGCCACTTTGTAAAGGCTACCCCTTCCTGGTCATCGCTAGTGAGAAGAATATCATCGACGTACACAACAAGAACCACCAGTCCCAAGGAAGTTTTACGAATGAATAGCGAGTGATCGACAGAGCTTCGTGCAAAACCAACGGTCCCCACGATGCCGCTGAACTTGTTAAACCAAGCTCGAGGGCTCTGCTTGAGGCCATAGATTGTCTTCTTCAGCCAGCATACTCGTGTCTCCCCCTGAGCAACATACCCAGGAGGTTGCTCCATGTAGACGGCCTCCTAAAGATCACCATAAAGGAAGGTATTCTTGACATCCAGCTGGGAAATCGGCCAATCTCTATTGACAACCACAGAGAGAAGGACTCGGATAGTACTAAGACGAGCCACAGGAGAGAAGGTGTCAAAGTAATCAACCTCATAGGTCTGAGTAAAGCCCTTAGCAATAAGGCGGGCCTTATAACAATCCATAGTGCCGTCCAGGCCAAATTTGACCACAAAGACCCAGCGACAGCCAACAACATAAGTATCGAAGGGAGGAGGAACAAGAGTCCAGGTACCCCGCTCAGTTAGGGTCGCTATTTCCTCATCCATTACCATCTTCCAGTGAGGAATAACAAGAGCCTCCTGGTAGGAACGGGGTGTGGCAGTGGCAGAGATAGCCAGTGCAAAGGCCCTGCGAGAAGAGGTAAGACGATCATATGAAACAACAGCAGCAATGGGGTGTAAAGTACACATCCGCACCCCTTTGCGAAGAGCTAAAGGAAGATCCAGGTCGGCGAGTCCCTCGGCATCTGGAGCATCCGTGGCAGAGAGAGCTGGCCCGGGAGTAGAGAGCGATGGCGGTGGAGATGAGGGAGACGGTGGCGGAGAAGAAGGAGAGAGAGGCGGAGGGTGAGGAGTGGATGGAGACGGAGTAGGGGTTGAGATCTCAGTAGGAGAAGAGGGAACGAAGGGACAAACAGGAGTATCCGAAGCTGGGGGGAGAGGAGAGGAGTCATCCGAGAAGTAGGAGGCATTCTCGAAGAAGGTGACGTCAGCAGAGACAAATTGATTACGAAGAACGGGGTGAAAGCAACAATAGCTGACAGTTTTACTTTCAAGACAACCTAAACACCTAGAGGGGGGGTGAATAGGTTCTTATGCTTGTTTACACTTTTAGGCAGAATTCAATTACAGAATTAATACACTCAGCACAGGAATCACAGAAAATCATACAACACAGATTGCACACAGTTTTATAGTGGTTCCCCAAGGTTTGGGTACGTCCACTTTCCCCCTTCACCTATCTAGCAGTATGCTAGATTCGGCCAAACTTCCTCTTTACTCAGATCCACAGATCCTACAGCTCAGAACCTGAAAAAGTTCCTACAACTCAGGCTCAACAGCCCTACCTCAGCTTTATCACAAGGCCTACAACACAGAGAAGAACCTTCTCCTACACTCAGACAAACATCCCTACCACTCAGAGATCAACTCTCCTACACTCAGCCTTTATAACACAGGCTTACAGCTCAGATCTGTATTGACAGATCCTACAGAAATTAGAAAAGAAGTTTGTATTAACTTGCCCTTGATGAGAGAGAGAAGGACAAGGCAGTTCTTGATCAGCTGAAGAATGAAATCAACTGAATCTGAGCTTTCTTCAAAGCTTCTTGAATCTGAACTTAGCTGAGTTGATTTCCCACACAGCTTCTTGAGAAACAAGTGATGGCTTCCTTCTTCTTCTTCAAATGGCTGAATCTCTCTCTATCCAACACCTTTGATGACACTTCTGAATTCTTGATAGAACTCTTCTTAGATTGATCCTGAGATCGTCTTCTTAGATCTTCTGATGAAGATCTTCTTTTGTGTATTACTCCTTCTTGATTTGATTTCTCAAATTGATTGCCAAAATTCAATCTCTTATTACTTCTCTCTGAATCTGTCTATTTATAGACCTTCTTAGTGGTAACCGGTTGATCCGGTTTATAACTGTCTTCTGACGAGTCTGACAACATCAGTTAACTGGCTGCAACCCACAGCTGTCAAGTCTTCAAACAGATCCTGTGTCTTAGTCTTGGTCAGCAAAGTGTTGAGACAGACTGTCAGGAAGTGTCGAGACCAACTGTCTATATGTGTCGACACAAGTAACTTTGGTGTCGACACAGCCTTTGATAATGTCGACAAGTTTGCCTTTAAGTTGACACAGCTTCTTCAGAACTTCATCTTGAGAATGAGTCGACACAGAGAATTTGTGTCGACTCAACACTTCATCTTTCATCAGAAAATAACTTGGTCTTGACTTTGCAGTGTGTCGACACAAGTCCTGTGTGTCGACACAGTTGTTGTAGATTCAGAACTCAATATGTGTCGACTCTGCCTTCAGGTGTCGACTCAGCAAATGTCAATCCTGCTAATATGTATCTACTCAGTCTTCTGGTGTCGACATAAGTATTGTTGACTTCTGCCAATGTGTGTCGACTCTGTCTCAATGTGTCGACACATCCTCCCAGTGTCGACAAAGTTGAGATCGATTATCTTTCAGTTAGTCGACACTGCTTCCCAGTGTCGACACAAATATGGTCGATTATCTTTCTGTGAGTCGACACTGCTTCCCAGTGTCGACACAAATGTGGTCGACTATCTTTCTCTGTGTCGACACAGCTTCTTTCAAGTGTCGACACAATTATTCTGAAGTGTCGACACAATTTCTTCAGGTGTCGACACATGGACTTAGAATAATTTCCTGTATTCTTTAATACTTCTTCACCTGCATATGTCAACTTAAAATAACATCAAATACACCTTGATGTATATCATTAAGCTAAGTTAGGCTTCTTCAAATCAGGTACACATTTTCCAATGTTCCCAACAATCTCCCCCTATTTGGAGAAGTCATAACCCTTTTAGTTAATGATATACACCATTTATATAAAAAAAATAATATGATGATGTATGACATTACAAGAATACTTAATATAAACAAAATATTAACAATTCATCACAGAGTGAACATGAATATATGATTCCAAACAAAATTTTGTTTATAACTTGGTAATGTTTGATTATAGATGTTTACATTGAATGATTAAACAAAACATTACAAAACACATTTGAAAGAACTTAGAACTAAGACTGATCAGGCTCTTTTATGACAATTCCTTTGCCAGATTGGATTTGAGCCTTCACAGGAGCTTCAGCAACTTCAGCTGGCTTCTTGCCTTTTAGCTCAGCTTTCTTCTGTGCTTCTTCCTTGAGCCTTTGCCTTTCAAAGTAATGAAAGGGCTTTGGAAAGTACTTGCTCGGCTCCTGAGCATCTGGTGGCAGCCTTCCCATCTTGGCTTTTCTCCTGAACTGTACTATGGCTTCCTGCCTAGCTTCAAACTTTTGCCATTCCATTTCATTATACCACTTTCCTCTTTCATGTTCTTGGTCCTTTACAGCCTTCCATGCAGTTAGTATAATATTTCTTGAAGTAGGGCTCCACTGCTCAAAATCTGGCTTAAGTTCAGCCTGCTCTCTAAATCTTTTCTTGGATAGTAGAGCATCTTGCTGTTCTTTCAAGTTGGCATCAGGCTTATCAACTTTTTCAATAATAACCTTGGTAACCTCCTTTGGAGGACTATACATATCCTGAACTTGCTGATCAATCATATCAAAATCTGGAGGAGGGTAAATGACTTGGGCAATCTCAGGTTGATTGCCTTCAAGTAGACCTGTTTGAATTCCTAACTCAGCCACCATAGCATCATCACACAAAGGTGGATATCCCAATGTGGCTCGAATACTATTTGTCACCCATTTGGTGTGCTCTAAGCCAGCATGAACTAACAACCTCTCCCCCTTTATGACTTCTCTGGTAATATGATCTCTTAGATCTTCCTTCTGAAATCTGATCTGATCATCCAGATAATTCACACCCTATTTAAAATAGGGTTTCAACCTTTGAAGCTTGTCAGATATGTCCTTTTGAGATGTGGTGATAGCAGTTTTAACTGATTCAATGACATCTTGAAGTTTCTTATCAAATTCTTCCATCTCCTTTGCTCTTGCTTCAGTCAGCCCTGTAGTAGTCTTTTTCAACTCATCAATAATTTCTTGGTGAGATTCAGCCAAATTATCATTCATCCTCAGCTGATTCTCCAAAACATAACCTTGCTTTAAAACAATATCATCCACTTTAGGGATGATAGACTGCTGTTGTTTAGCCAAAAACACCACAGCATTACCTCCCTTATGGAAGCAATCTGTCATCTCCTTCTTATTCATATTTACTTCAAATCTAATAGATTTAATATCTTGAGCCAAGTCAAATTGAAGTGATTTATTGCTCTCATCAACATACTTCTCAACAGCCAACCTGTGGTCATCTAACTTAACTTGCAAATCTACCATAAACTTGTTATAATTGAATTCAGAAGGAGATTGGAGTGTTGTAGTCTGTAGAGTCTGCTTATAGCTTTTGCTCCTTCTCTTAAAGACCATGAGCTTTTTCTTCTTAGCCAGTCTGGCTTCTTCATTCTCAAAATCAGATGAACTGTCAATTTGAACTCTGTTAGGAGAAAGAAGAGGAATATCTGTCTCAGTGCCTTGTTGTTCAGCCTCAACATGCACAAGCTCCCCCTTAACTTCTTGCTCCTCCTCAATTTCTTGCTCTTTCTCTATTTCTTGCTCTATCTCCATGTCTAGTACCTTCTCAATATCTTGCTCCTTCTCTACTATATCAGTAGTAATTTCAACATTTGGAAATAACTCATCTAGAGTGTATTCCTTCTGAGCTGGAACATATGTTGAATCATCCAGATCTGCAATATTCAAATCTTTTGATAGATCAATTTGGTCTTCCTCTTGCACATGGTCAGACATTTGCACCTCCTGCACTTGTTCAGTATGTCGAATTTCCTGGGTAGGAGAATGTACTTGCTCCCCCTATACCTGTGCAGGAGTAAAAATATTAGGAATGACCTTGGCAAAAAAACTCACTTGCTCTCCCTTTACCTGTTCAGAAGTAGATACATTCTGGGCAGGAGTGTGAGCTTGAACAGACTCAGGCTGATCTTCAACCTGCTTTCTCACTTGCTCTTCTTGATGTTGGGCAGTGCTTAGATCAAGTGCAGGGGATCTCACAGGGGTGTCCTGCCTGCTCTCATCAGGCACATCTTTAGACAGCACCCTATCCCACCTTGAAAATAATCTTGTATCCATTTTCCTCATGTGATTAATCTTTGTCCCAAGCAATTGTTGCATAACCTCAGGGATCACTCCAATCAGGTATAAACTCATAATTCTAGCCAGATTTGGCTTCTTGATTCCTTTCTTGATTTTATCAAATATTACAGCTGACCAGTCAGTTGGAATTGTAAACACAATTCTGGTCATTAGGCTGAACATATAGGCTGAAATCCTATCATGTCCACCTGGTTTGCACAGAATCACCTTGCCAACCACTTCAGACAAAAATTTTCCTTGTTGATTCATCCCTTTTCTGTTGAAAGCAGCTCCAATCTTCAGGGTTGGATCCAATCCACACCATTGGAGAGCCTCTCTTGACTTAGAAGCAGGGACTTCTTCTTCATTCTCAATGATAGGTAATTGGAGAATCTTTCTTAAACTTCTTGGGGTAATTTTCACCTTTGACCCATGAACTGTGGCTTTGATCTTGAGACCATCTGAATCCACTGATGCAGAGGTAAAGAATTCAATCACCTCCTTCTTCCAGATCTTTGTCGGTTCAGAAACTAGAAACTCTAATCCAGACTCAGAAATTAGATTGACAATCCTTTGAACATCTGTCGGGGCATCCGCAAAGCCATTGCGCACCAACTCATATCCTTCATTGACGTTATCTGCAACCTTTGGCGCCATTGATCAGACGAGAAAGCTTGAGAGAAGAGAGAGAGAGAATGTTGACACAGGGTTTCAGTCTCGAAAACCATGTAAGCGTGTCTACAGAATAAGTTCTTGACCTATTTATACCTTCTATTGAAAGAAGATCAAAAGGCGGGCAAAACAGTCTATATGTGTCGACACAGATGGAATGTGTCGACACAAACTTCTATTGTCTCGACAACAAATCTGTCTATTATGTGTCGAAACCAATTTTGGATATGTCGACACCTGAGAGACATAGTAGAGCATCAGAAATTCTGTGTCGACTCTTAGGATAAGTGTCAACACAAAATCTGTAAGTGTCGACACCACTATTCTGGTGAAGTCGACACTACATTCCTGGATGAGTCGACTATTTGATTCTTAAATGTCGACACAAATTCTCTGTGTCGACACATATTCTCTGACTAGTCGTCATGACTTCACTGAGTCGACACATTATCACTGAATGTGTCGACACTATTTTACTTAGCCAATTTCTGTTTTTGTCAATACCACTTGAGACCACTTGATAATCTAATATGTTACTTGTAAGTTTGTTGATAAACTAATCAATGGTCAGCATGCCTAATTCAATTTTAAATTTATTGAATTTTGTTTCATCCAGTGGCTTAGTAAATACATCTGCTATTTGATAATCTGTTTTAACAAATTCCAATGTGATGTCTTCTCTTTCTACATGTTCTCTAAGAAAATGGTATTTAATTTCTATATGCTTAGTTTTACTATGAGAAACAGGATTATTAGCAATAGAAATTGCACTCTTAGAATCACACAAAAGAGGTGTTCTACTTACTTGAATACCATAATCTTTAAGCTGATGCTGTATCCACAATAATTGTGCACAACAGCTGCCAGCAGCAACATATTCTGACTCAGCTGTGGATATAGCCACACTGGTCTGCTTCTTACTACTCCAAGATATCAATCTTCCTCCCAAGAATTGACAAGTACCTGTTGTACTCTTTCTATCCTCTCTACAGCCTGCAAAGTCTGCATCTGAATAACCTGTTAGTAGAAAATCTCTATTCCTAGGGTACCAAAGACCTAGATTAGGTGTGCCCTTAAGATATCTCAGAATCCTTTTGACTGAAATATAATGAGATTCTTTAGGGCAGACTTGGTACCTAGCACAGACACATGTAGCATACATAATATCTGGTCTACTAGCAGTGAGATATAGTAGTGAGCAAACTATTCCTCTATACAAAGATTCATCAACAGGTTTACCTGCATCATCTTTGCATATAGGCATACTTGTTCCCATAGGAGTTCTCATAGTGGAGGATGACTTCATACCATACTTCTTAATTAATTCTTTGGTGAACTTAGATTGGGATATGGATAGGCTATCATCAGTCTGTCTTACTTGGAGTCCCAAGAACTTAAGTTCCGTCATACTGCTCATCTCAAACTTCCCTTGCATAAGTTTGGCAAACTTTTTACAAAGGTTGTTTTCAGTAGATCCAAAGATTATGTCATCAACATAGATCTGAACTAAGATGATCTTACCTTTGGATTCCCTAAGGAATAGAGTTTTATCTATTTTTCCTCTTGAGAATTTATTCTCAATAAGGAAAGTAGACAGGGTTTCATACCAAGCCCTTGGGGCTTGCTTTAACCCATACAAAGCTTTTCTAAGCTTATAGACATAATTAGGTTTAAGAGGATCTACAAAACCTGATGGCTGCTCTACATAGACTTCCTCTTTTAAATCACCATTCAGGAATGCTGATTTCACATCCATCTGGTACACTTTGAAGTCTTGATAGGCTGCATAGGCAAGGAACATTCTGATTGCCTCCAGCCTTGCTACTAGGGCAAAGGTTTGATCAAAGTTAATCCCTTTTTCCTGCCTGTATCCTTTTGCAACCAATCTTGCTTTATTCTTCACTATTATTCCACTCTCATCCAATTTGTTCCTATAAATCCACTTTGTGCCAATTATGTTGTGGTCTCTTGGTTTAGGAACAAGCTCCCAGACATTGCACCTTCTGAATTGATTCAGCTCCTCTTGCATAGCATCAGTCCAGTGCTGGTCTTGGATGGCTTCTTCAAACTTCTTAGGCTCCATTTGAGACAGGAAACTTGAATGCAGGTCTGTGCTTTGATTTCTGCTTCTAGTCTGCACTCCCTATCTTGGATCACCTATAATCTGATCAGCTGGATGATCTCTTAAATGTCTTGTAGCTGGAGGTAGATTCCTTTCTTGTTGAACATCTCCAGCTCCTTCTTCATGCTGAACCTCTTGGTTTTCATCAGCTCCTATTGAGTCTTGTACTCCCCCTGGACAATAGCCTTCATTTTCCAATGCTTCATCTTCCTTTGTTGCTTCAGCAATGGAGAGTTTGTCTATATTTTTGCTTATACATGTTGAATCATTTGATCTACAAGACAACTCACAGTTGATTAATCTTGTTTCATCAAATACAACATGAACAGACTCCTCTACAACTTGAGTAGTCAAGTTGAAGACTCTATAGGCCTTACTATTTGTGCTGTACCCAACAAATATCCCATCCTGGGATTTGGCAGCAAACTTAGTCAAATATGACTTGCCATTGTTAAGTATATAACACTTGCAACCAAAGATCCTAAAGTAGGATAGATTTGGTTTTCTGCCTTTCATAATCTCATAGGGAGTCATTTTGTGGCTTTTGGTGATAGAAGCCCTATTGATTACATGACGAGCAGTGTTTACTGCCTCAGCCCAGAAATATTCTGGAAGAGAGGTATCACTCAATAGAGTTCTACCAGCTTCAATTAATGTTCTATTCTTTCTTTCAGCAATGCCATTTTGCTGTGGTGTTCTAGGTGAGGAGAACTCTTGGAAAATCCCAAAGTCTTCACATAACTTTATCATACTTTCAGATTGAAACTCAGTACCATGGTCACTTCTAAGTTTGACCACTGTACTATTCAGTTCATTCTGAATTTGCTTCACAAAATTGAGTAAGACACTTGGGGTTTCTGATTTCTGTCTCAGAAAGAACACCCATGTAAATCTAGAATAGTCATCTACAACCACAAAAGTGTAGACCTTCCTACCTAGACTATGAACTGGCATAGGACCAAAAAGATCCATATGCAAGAGGTATAAGCACCTCACAGAATCCTTGTTTTCAAGGCTATGAAAGGAGGATTTTGTCTGCTTGCCCTTTTGACAAGCTGAGCATATTCCTTCCTTTATACACTTAACTTGAGGACCATTCCTCACTAACTCTTTGCTAAAGAGTTGGCCAATTGTCTTGTAGTTAAGATGAGCCAATCTCTTGTGCCACTTAACACAATGAGAAGCATTGTCATCAGCTACAAGACAGATGGGAGAAGCCTTATTCTCACATACAAAATTAAGACAATATACATTTCTCTTCCTATACTCAGTCAATATGATCTCTTGATAACTTGACCTTTTGATATGACATTCATCCTTAACAAATGAAATGTCATATCCTAAATCACTCAGCTGGCTTATGCTTATTAGATTGTGTTTCAAACCTTTTACATAAGCCACTTGGGTGATAGTAATTAGGTTAGAAGAAATGTTACCAAACCTTTTGATGATTCCTTTTTCAGATCCACCAAAGATCACTTTAGGTCCATCTTTGACAGATGTATACTCCTTCAGCAGCCCCTTTGTCCCAGTCATGTGCCTGGAACAACCACTGTCCAAGTACCAAATAGGGGCATGACCACTTAGACTTTCCTGCAACACAGATTTACTTACCCTTAGAACCCAAGAAAGTCTTGGGTCTTTGGTTCAAGTTAGCATTAACAAAGCTACCATTATCTCTTCTAACAGGTAGACTATTGTTCTTTCTAACACTTGTGTTATACCAGCAGTCTAATGCAAAATGGCCTCTCTTGCCACAGCACCAACATTCAAACTTATTGTATCTAGATCTAGATACACCCTTGACAGAAGAATTTCTGTCCATTGCTGGTGCTGCAGCAGCTTCACCCACTGATTTCTTATAACCATTGGGTTTATGAACATGGATAGGCCTGTTGGCATTTACACCCTTGTTAATCAGAACATTAGTCTTAAAATGACCATGAATATTTTCATGATCATATTGGTTAGAAGGCACTTGCACCTTTCTAAACTTAATAGGGACTGAAAGGTTTAGTGGCTTGACAGGAGCTTTGCCTTTCCTCTTGAATTGGGCTGCCCTGGGGTTACCTTTGAATCCTAATCCTGCCTTACCCTTTTGAGTCACAAATTCATCTATCAAGGGTAAGACAGACTTTGGCTTAGAGTAACTAGCCACTAAATCTTTTTCTATTCTTAGTCTGGCCTCCAGACTCTTCACTTGATCATTGGTATAATTAATTGTGCCCATCTAAATAATAGTTATATTCTTCAGCTTGGCAATTTCATTTAACTTCTGATCAATTACTTTCTCTAACTCAGTTGCAGCTACCCTTAGATCAACAATTTCCTGAGCCTGAGATTTAACCAGGTTCTTGCTTTTCTTAAGGGCCTGCAACAAGTCCCCATACTTATCTATCAATTGATAGACATCTCCTTCAGATTCAAATGCATCTACATCACTTGATGCAGATGTAGCTGATTCTGTATTTGTACTACAAACAGATTTTATTGAAGGACATAGTACCTTACTAGGACCAGACTGATTCTGGCACATGTCTTCTTCTACTCCTACCATCAGTCTCATGCACTGATGATCCTCTTGTTCATAGATGGAGTCTAGCAATTGCATGAACTCCTCTTCTTCAGTAGCAGTATACAGTCCAATATATGCTTCAGCTTCAGATTCTGATTCTGAAGTTGATTGATCTGTTAGGCTCTTTTCTATCTTTGCAACAAAGGATTTTTCCTTCTTGCCCTTTTGATAAGTCTTCTTCTTGTCTGATGACTCCTTTCTGTTATCAGGACAGTCAGCCACTACATGTCCAGGCCTATTGCAATAATAGCAGACAATCTTTGAAGTAGTGGCCTTGCTGGACTTTGTTTTGCTCTTCTCTTTCCTTGATGACTTTTTCTTCTGATAATAGTCATCAACTTGCTGTGATGAGGAGGGCCTAGACCTCCACTGCTTCTTCTTTAAGAATCTTTGGAATTGCCTTGTAAATGCAGCAAAATCTGCATCTGACTCACAGCTTTCTGAACCCTGATTCTCTGAATTTTCAGAACTAACTTCTTCAACTTCCTTAGGAGGAGATGATGATATCCTCCTATTCTTTCTAGTGGCTTCTGCCTTGAAGGACACTGTCTTCTCTCTATGCTCTCCTTTTGAATTCTTTTCCTCCTCCTTCCTCACCATAAGTTGCATTTCATAGGATAGCAACTTTCCAAACAAGGTTGGAGGAGAAATCTCTGCCAGTTTAGCCACTTCTCTTATGGCACAGATCTTTGTGTCCCAATCCTTTGTCAAGGATCTTAAGAATTTGTCATTCAGTTCATAGGTACTGAAGACTCTTCCATAGGACATTAACTCATTCACAATTCTATAGAATTTCTTATAGCATTCAGTTATGCTATCAGTTTTTCCTTGTCTAAAACTTTCATATTCCTGGTTGAGCATAGACTTCCTATCCTGTCTTACTTCTTCAGATCCCTCCATGTAGACAATCAAGGTGTCCCACATTTCTTTGGAGGTCTTGCAATGAATCAGATTCTGAAATGTAGAATCATCTATGGCACTCACAATAATATTCTGAGCTCTCTTGTCCATGGTTGCCAAAATGATTTCATCCTTGGTCATTTCAGAATAACTCTTTGGAGTTTGAATATTAGCATCAAGAACTGATACCTTCATTAGAATGAAGGGTCCTTCCTGAACTGTGATGTATATTCTTGGGTCAGATGCTTCCATGAACAATCTGACTCTTTCTTTCCAAATTCCAAAGATTTCCTTCCTGCAGATGGGTAACTTCATTGACCCTAACTCCTTGTGATTTTCTCCAGAACCCATCTTCTTGAATCTTGATTCTGCCTTTCAGATCTACCTCAGATTATTAAGTCCTTTTTGAGGAACCTCCCTCTGATACCACTTGATAGTTTTACTTTCAAGACAACCTAAACACCTAGAGGGGGGGTGAATAGGTTCTTATGCTTGTTTACACTTTTAGGCAGAATTCAATTACAGAATTAATACACTCAGCACAGGAATCACAGAAAATCATACAACACAGATTACACACAGTTTTATAGTGGTTCCCCAAGGTTTGGGTACGTCTACTTTCCCCCTTCACCTATCTAGCAATATGCTAGATTCGGCCAAACTTCCTCTTTACTCAGATCCACAGATCCACAGATCCTACAGCTCAGAACCTGAAAAGGTTCCTACAACTCAGGCTCAACAGACCTACCTCAGCCTTATCACAAGGCCTACAACTCAGAGAAGAACCTTCTCCTACACTCAGGCAAACAGCCCTACCACTCAGAGATCAACTCTCCTACACTCAGCCTTTATAACACAGGCTTACAGCTCAGATCTGTATTGACAGATCCTACAGAAATTAGAAAAGAAGTTTGTATTAACTTGCCCTTGATGAGAGAGAGAAGGACAAGACAGTTCTTGATCAGCTGAAGAATGAAATCAACTGAATCTGAGCTTTCTTCAAAGCTTCTTGAATCTGAACTTAGCTGAGTTGATTTTCCACACAGCTTCTTGAGAAACCAGTGATGGCTTCCTTCTTCTTCTTCAAATGGCTGAATCTCTCTCTATCCAACACCTTTGATGATACTTCTGAATTCTTGATAGAACTCTTCTTAGATCGATCCTGAGATCGTCTTCTTAGATCTTCTGATGACGATCTTCTTTTGTGTATTACTCCTTCTTGATTTGATTTCTCAAATTGATTGCCAAAATTCAATCTCTTATTACTTCTCTCTGAATCTGTCTATTTATAGACCTTCTTAATGGTAACCGGCTGATCCGGTTTATAACTGTCTTCTAACGAGTCTGACAACATCAGTTAACTGGCTGCAACCCACAGCTGTCAAGTCTTCAAACAGATCCTGTGCCTTAGTCTTGGTCAGCAAAGTGTTGAGACAGACTGTCAGGAAGTGTCGAGACCAACTGTCTATATGTGTCGACACAAGTAACTTTGCTGTCGACACAGCCTTTGATGATGTCGATAAGTTTGCCTTTAAGTCGACACAGCTTCTTCAGAACTTCATCTTGAGAATGAGTCGACACAGAGAATTTGTGTCGACTCAACACTTCATCTTTCATCAGAAAATAACTTGGTCTTGACTTTACAGTGTCAAGTCCTGTGTGTCGACACAGTTGTTGTAGATTCAGAACTCAATATGTGTCGACTCTGCCTTCAGGTGTCGACTCAGCAAATGTCAATCCTGCCAATATGTGTCGACTCAGTCTTCTGGTGTCGACACAAGTATTGTTGACTTCTGCCAATGTGTGTCGACTCTGTCTCAATGTGTCGACACATCCTCCCAGTGTCGACAAAGTTGAGATCGACTATCTTTCAGTTAGTCGACACTGCTTCCCAGTGTCGACACAAATATGGTCGACTATCTTTCTGTGAGTCGACACTGCTTCCCAGTGTCGACACAAATGTGGTCGACTATCTTTCTCTGTGTCGACACAGCTTCCTTCAAGTGTCGACACAATTATTCTGAAGTGTCGACACAATTTCTTCAGGTGTCGACACATGGACTTAGAATAATTTCCTGTATTCTTTAATACTTCTTCACCTGCATATGTCAACTTAAAACAACATCAAATACACCTTGATGTATATCATTAAGCTAAGTTAGGCTTCTTCAAATCAGGTACACATTTTCCAATGTACCCAACAATAGCCTTTCTGAGTGGTGGAGTACCCCAGAAAGATACTTTGGTGGAGCGGGGGGAGAGCTTATCAGGAGTGGCAGATGGGGCATGCACAAAGGCAGTGCACCCAAAGATTCAGAGAGGGAGAGGAAAAGGCTCCTTGCCCGGATACAGAATTGAGAATGGGGTTTTCCCGTGGAGAACAGAGGAGGGAATGTGATTGATGAGGTAGCAGGCAAGGAGAACAGCATAGTCCCAATATGAGCGAGGAACATGCATCTGGGTAATCAAGGTACGAGCGACATCGAGGAGATGACGGTTTTTGCATTCCGCCACCCCATTTTGTTGGGAGGTATACACACAGCTAGTCTGATGAATAATACCATGTTGCACACAGAAAGTGGTAAAAGCATGACTCAGATATTTTTTAGCATTGTCTGAGCGAAAATTTTTAATACAAACATCAAACTGAGTTTTAATTAACTGATAAAAAGAGATCCATACATCCAAAAGATCAGAGCGATCTCGTAAGAGATACACCCAAGTACATCTAGAAAAATCATCAATAAAAGTAATAAAATAAGAACTGCCCCGACCAATGGTGAGGGTAGGAGCAGGTCCCCAGACATCGGAGTGGACTAGATCAAACGGACGGGTAGAGCCCCGACCTTGCTTCGGCGGGAAGGAGGAACGGTGGTGCTTGCCAAGCTGACAAGCATCGTAGTTTAGAGGAGTACTGGAAGGAGGGAGGTGGGGCAGAAGCTGATGTATAAGTCGTGGAGGAGGATGACCAAGACGGAGATGCCATTGGAGAAGATCCGTACAAGAAGAAGAGAAGGCGGACAAGGCGGAAACGTTGTCGAGGAAGTAGAGACAGTCGCTCTCAGTCCCAGTAGCAATCGTCTGTTGGGAGCTCGGATCCTGAAAAGAACAAGAAGTCGGAGTAAACGTCACAGAGCACTAAAGCTGCTTGCATAAAGAGGTAACCGACAATAAGTTGTACGGAAATTTGGGCACATAAAGAGTGTCCGCTAGGCGAAGAGACGGAGTAACATGAACCACTCCCGACCCATGAACCGGGGAGGGAGAATCGTCTGCAACGAGGACAGGAGGCAACCTATCATGCTGTTCGAGGAGAGAGAAGCACTGAGGATTGCCCGTCATGTGATTAGTCGCACCAGAGTCGATAAGTCATTTACCTTGAGTCACCATGTGGGCACTACCTGATGATGTGACCACGGAGGTAGACGGCTTGGAAGAAGAGGTGGAAGAGTCACCCGAGGGGCGAAGATGGGGATGCTTCATCCAGCAGCGATCCACCGTGTGGCCGGTGCGGCCATAGTAAGAGCAAAGGTAGCGGGAAGGAGCATGTCCGCTAGACTGGTGACTGCGGCTACCAGAGCCACTCCGCTGAGTTTGGTGAGCATAGTTGTCCGGTTGAGAAGGAGCGGACAGAAGTGGGCGCTGAAGGAGGGAAATGACAGCGGCGATGCGAGCAATGGTGGCATCTAAGATAGGAGATTCCGCCTCACCCTTCGAGGAACTCCAAATACTTGTAAATAAAGGAAAATAGTGGATTTTGGTCCGACACGGATTCAACCACGTGGTTTTTCACCCTTTTCGGATTTTCCACGTTAAAAAAGTCTCATATCATTGCTGATTGATTTTCACTTGACTATTTGTGCGCCGAATTTGACTCAAAGCTAAGGCGGTCTGATTCTCTCGACCGAAGAAAAAACGAGCGACCCACAAAAGTTCTCTTGATCCCAACTTGATAGTTCTTCCTGGGTATATATTCCAAAGAAAGAATGTAATCCATTCTTGGGATTCTATTTATACCTATTGATTCTCTTTTTATCTCTCCCTATATTTCTCATTTAGGTCCCTATATTATAGAGTGAATTTTAGGATGAAATTGAGTACTGCAGAAGAAGTTAGGTAGTAGATCAAGGAGGAGATCATCTTCATCACATTCTCCGGCAATTCGACATCAGATTATGTAATAGAAGTGGACGGAGCCAGTCTTGAAGAAGCAGATATGACTTGATGTGTCTATTTGCAGAGAAAAAAATATTAAGGTAATCGAACGATGTTGAGTCATCTTCAACCTCTATCCAACAACGAAGATTAATCCTGCCTGGACTGAGCTTTCAGAGCTCCTCCACCGCCTCCGACCATCACCACCCATTGTCACCACCAACACAAGTTTCACTATGATGAGGGTTATCTATTGTGGTGGTTCTGTGGCTAATGGTCTCCACTGACGATTGGAATCACAAAGTCATTCTGACGGCCATTTTCCAACAAATTCCGTGACATTAAAGACAAATCAAGCTCGATTTTGATTCGAAGACCTTTTAGGATGCTTACACATGGGGAGGATGAGGAAATGTCACCTCAAATGGATGTGTTCTCCTGGAATGGGTATAGGATGGCATGGCTTGGTCTTCTACGGGCTCTCCACTCCTCCTGAGAGCTTCTACTCGATTTCTTTGCTTATAATTAATGTTCGGGAGGTGAGTGAGCTTACTAAGAAGCAAGGGGGACTTTTATACACTCATCACGAACTTCATAAAGAGTGTCACAACACAAGCAGGTAGTGATGTAGCAGCAGTCGACTCCATGGAGCTAACACAAACGACTAGAAGAACTTTCAGAGAGAACTTGCGGCAAGAGGTTGCTGTAACACCACCTATCCATCGCATAGTATATAACAGTAGGTCCGGTCGGGGCCCGACGCCATATACCATGGACAGACCGACGGGTTACTCAATGAAACCATTCAACCAATACACACGTCCTACACAGAGCATCTAGCGGAAATAATTTATTTAGTTGCAAGAAACAAGAACCCAGCCACAAGCATGAATGTCCACTAACAAACCCCAAAAGGGATGACCGTACAAATACACGAGTACATGGCGTTAAGTTCTTATAATAGTTTACTCAAATTAAAGTGTCTTCCAAGCCTCGGCACGCAGGCCGGTCATACGTGAGAATAACAGAAAACACTCAAAATTAGGCCTTCGAGGGCCGGCTCAGCAACAAGGGCTTTTGCCCGCTATTTACCACTCGGCTCCGCAGCACCTGCAAGCAACAATCCACCGAGAGGTGGCAAACAAAGGCAACGGTCAGCTAAGCTGACCAAATTATAACGATCTCGCCCCTAAACTTGGGGCGACGATGCTCCTTCCCTGCACTTTATTAGCATAGCCAAATAATAGAGAAATATCACAACATCACAGGCGTAGGCTCGCACGGCCACACACCCCGTGCTCTCAGGTCACATTCTCGGTGAACCCGGTCAAAGTCCGCGGTCTCACCACCGCCCATTGGACGGCAAATTCTCGTGAGCATTGCAGTCTTTTCGGCCTAAGCCTAAGACCCTCCATCTATGCCATCGGTAAGTGTCAAGTACCTTAAGTCTCTTTAACCGAACCACATAGAGCGAGTACGGTTCCGCCTAACCCGTTGCTCACACCGCAACGTCAATTTAACCCATATGCGCGGGTCAAGCTTCCTCGTTTCTCAAACCGATTACACAAAACTCACATAACCCCGTTATGTGCAAGATGGCTCCCAGGCCACCAAGTTGGCAGAATCACGCTTCTGCCCAGTTTTCTGGGTGCACCTTGGAGTTAATTACCAAGGTTTCCTGCTGCATTCTACAGCGTAGAAAACCCGAAAACAACCAAAGGCACGGAGTCTTCTCCGGATAATCATGCATAATGAAAACATCACCGATCCAGACCAACTTGTCCGGGTAGGCTTCACACACTATGCCTATGTCTGTTTCTCGATTTCGGACTCTACATGCAAACAAGGGGGACTATTCACATCTACCCCAAGGAACACCGCACACTCACCACACACTCGCGGGAGCGGGTTTCCTTATGCAAAAGAAGGAGAGCTTCACATGCTCAAGTAGAGAATCGTTACCCTAGCATTCCTCTTTGGCGCCATGGAAATCTATACGGATGAAAAGCACCGCGATGATCTCGCCTCCGTAGATCTGGACTCGGCTTGCGATTTGGCGCTCTGAATCTCCTCCGGCGACCGGATCTCTCTTCCTTCTTCCTCCTTGCTCTCCCTTCTCTCTAGAACTTAGAAAGATAAAACCCAAATAGAATGAGGGTTTCTAAGCCCTATTCCCGGGTATAACCCAGCAAGAACAGCCCTGAGCCGTTGGATCCCAAAATAAGAAAACGGACGGCCACGATTCACACTTAACATGAGCTTCCTGGGCCGAACACGGCTTGTGACATGCCCGTGTCCAAGGCCGTGTTCCTTATTCGCCGTAAATCAGGAAAAATCCCGTCCAGGGCACGACCTGTGACACGGCTTGGGACACGCCCGTGTCTTAAGTGGCACGCCCGTGTCACTGGCCATGTGCCTCAAACGACACAGGACCAAAAACATCCCGAACAGGACACGGCCATGTGACACGCCCGTGTCACATGCTGTGTGCTAGACACGCCATGAGACACGCCCGTGTCCCAGGCCGTGTAACTCTCTCGACGCCATCCGGCAATTAGCCCGAGCAGTACATTCCCTCTGACACGCCCGTGTCTTAGGCCGTGTGCTAGACACGCCCTAGGACACGCCCGTGTCCCAGGCTGTTTAACTCTCTCGGCGCCATCCGGCAATCAGCCCGAGCAAGACACGCCCTCTAACACGCCAGTGTCTTAGACCGTGTACGTTCCCTGTCTTGACGATCGTTGAGTGCATTTAGTCGACTAATCGAGAGTTCGACCAAACACGAGAACGACACGGCCTTGTACACGCCCGTGCCCCTAACCGTGTGGTCCTTACCAGGACCAAACTTCGCTTAAACGCGCTGCCCGTTTATCTTTTGAGTTTCCGGGCGTTACAGTTGCAGACAAGCAGCTGTTGCGTCCAGGAGGTCCGGAGCTGCGACCAAGCTATAGAAACTAACAATAGTGGCTAGGTAGAGAGAATGGCAGACAGCTGGCCTCTACTGCTAAAAGAATCTGGCGGCCCTTGTGGTCAGAGAACAACAATCCGATGGCACTTTGCTGTGGCTAGAAGCAAGCTGGAGTGGCAAATAGAGGAATAGGCGGCTAGAAGCCTTGCGGGAAAAATCCGGCAAGAAGCCTTGCAGGCAATCCGACTAGGGACTGGGAAGAGTAAAGCACCAAGGCTATGAATATAACTTGCAGCCACCTTTCTAGCTTCTGATGAGATCAGAGGCCTTCTCTCAGCTTCTTGAAGATAAGGGAGACCATACATGTGTCTAAGTACTCCTAATGAAGTATTCCATTTTTTTTTGTTAATTTTCCCTTAAGTGAGTTTAACCTTTGACTGGGGCTAATTAGCCAAATCATAGTTTATCTAAAATTGAGCATGAGTTTTGAGTCAAGGTGTGGTTAGGGCTTGATCTTTGGGCTTTTGAGCTAGTGTAGGGTTAAGGTATTTTTGAAAGAGGGTTTAGACCTTAGTTAAACTATGATTTGACCATGGTTAATTTTGGTCGAACAAGTCAACAATTTTTTGGGGTTAGTTAGCCTTGGTCATGGGTCAAGGATGGGGCAAAATGGGTTTTGACCTAGTTTTTTTTTTAATGCACACCTTACTCCTTTAAGGATTAATTCCACCATGTCTCCAAGGTGATGTGATGCATCAATTGAGGTGCCAATTGGTGTGTTGGTTTTTTAGGTTATAAGGAAGGAGGTGACTAGCTCAATTGGGCAGGAGTTGATTTGATCACTTTCATCCAAATGCACACTTTGCCCATTTAAGGGTTCTACCTTGGTCTCCAAGGTGATGTGGTGCACCTATTGAGGTATCAATGTGCTTCTAGGGTCCCATTTAAATTTTGGGATGTTGCATGGCTTGAGTGAGCATCAAATGGTCCCTCCATGGCCCTCATGACTAAGTCAGATCTTCTATTGTGTCTACTCGGTCTTAGATTTGACCTATCTTTTGACCAGGCTGATTTGAGCGGATTTTTGTGAACATATGGATTTTCAAATATGAGCTTTATCGGTAGGCCTAATCACGATCTTTATTGAGGCCATGTGAACAAGTTGTGGCCAATAATTTACTTTGTAAAGGGCTTTGTTTGGTGCAGTTATGAATCATCGCTCGTGAACTCCTAATCTCACCTAAGTAACTTCATCTACATTACCACCGTCACGCCAAACGTATATTTTATGATAGTGATATTTTTGTCCAAACTCATCAAAACAAATAAGCTCTACCTAACAGAGCCAAGATCATTCAATTGAAAGATGCGACTGATTTCAGTGTTTTTTTGCGGCATAAAATCAATTAATATTGAAACAACCCAAGAAGAATATGGAAATTAAGGCACTGTTTGGCACGGTGGTGTTGATTGTAAACGCATGAGTTAAACAGTCATTCGTTAAGGATCTCCTAACAAACATCATCCGTTTGAACATAAAAGTTCATTACCATCACCGCTGTGCCAAACAAATCCTAAGAATCAATTAATATTTTTGGAGATGTGCGAGCAGATCAGGCCGTAGGACCGCAGATTTCAACGACGCAAATCATTCCCCGCAAAGTACAGTCGTATTTCTCGAATGTGATCGTGTCCAAAAGTGTCTTCAAATCTGGGCCGTTGATCTCGGGGAATATACGGTCGGATATTTTCACGCACCAATATAAGGCACACATACGTACCAAATTATCGACGAAGATTAATATGTTTTTTTTTTGTTATTTTAAAAAAAAAAAAATTGTGGGTGCGATAAGATTGAGGGCACAAAAGTCCATATCGTACCAAATTAATGAACCACCAAACAGATACTCATATAGTCTAATTTTGCCGACAGTTTGGAAGATATATATTTAATATTTTCATCAATAATTAGGGAAGAAATAATTGGCCACTTTATTTGAACAAAAAATTAATGTTGCTCCTGTCGGTATTCTGACAGCTCAGCATGAGTAGACTAGGCTTCGTTTGAGAGGACTTATTTTCATCGATCAAGCGGTTACGACCGCATGATTTGGAGGTGCCTTAATTAAGGTCTGATTCATGCGATCATAACGGCTTGACCGTTGAAAATAAGTCCTCTCAAACGGTGACTTAAGCTCCATTTGAGAGGACTTATTTTCACCGATCAAACGGTTATGATCGCATGAACCGGAGGTCAAGCGATTACAAGCCTTAATATTGTAACAATTTTAATTGGCCTCAAGAGTAGTTATGAAAGTAGGGTGGTGTTGAGTGCACATCAAATATTATTTTATATGCGTAAGTGAGAAAAAATATTGCCATTGCATACAAGGGCTCATGAGAGACTATAAAGTCTCTTTAATGGCTTCCATATATATCAATTTGGGCTGGAAAGGCAGATGGGTTCGACAGTATGACTCCGTTTTGGCATGGTGGTGACAGTCATAGATGTATTGGTTAAACCGTCATTCGTTAATGATCGCCTAATAAACATCATTTGTTTGAGCATAAAGCTGGATGAAGTTCCTTAGGTGGACGTTAACGAATGTGTTGCGGATTGCTCAAGCCTCCGGTAGACCGGACTAAATTGAACTGTTTTAGCCCGGGAGCTGTCGAGTGCGCAAACAGTCACAGAAAGAGGGAAACTGACAAGACAATTTTTTAACTTGGAAAACCCCGAAAAGGGGTGAAAAATCACGTGGTCGGAACTGTGCCGATCAAATTTCCACTAGTTCCTGGTTGTTGTACATAGCTGCTTTGAAGAACTCGAGGGCGACAGACCGCCTCTCGTTATAAGTTGGGGGAGAGAGAAAGAGCTGGGCTCAGAGGGTGGCAGGTCACCTCTCACGAAGCTATGAGCTTCTTCTTGTGTTGCAAGGGATGAATTCGTTGTGCTTTGAAGTCTCCCGTTGGAGCTCAGAAGGAGCGACCTGCTTTGCTCATCCCAGCTCTTGTGTCCTAGAATCTTGTGCGACACGGTTTGCGCGCTTTATCCTTTGTGGTTTGTCTCTTGTTGTGTTGAGAGGAGCATGGGATTGTTGGCACGTCGGTCGTTGAAGCGATTGTCCTTGAGCGCGCGTGGCGCTTGCTGGCGGAGAGCGCGCGGGGCGCTTCCTGGCGGGAAGCTTTCTGGCGGAGAGTGCGCGGGAAGCTTCCTAGCGGAGAGCGCGCGGGGTGCTTGCTGGCGGAGAGTGCGTGAGGCACTTGCTGGCGGAGAGCGGTGGCGGAGAGCGCGCGGGGAGCTTGCTGGCGGAGAGCGCGCGGGGCACTTGCTGACGGAGAGCGGTTGCGGAGAGCGCGCGGGGAGCTTGCTGACGGAGAGCGCGCAGAGCGCTTGCTGGCGGAGAGCGCACCAGGAGCTTACTGGCGGAGAGAACTCGGAGTGCTTGCTGGCGGAGAGCACGCGGAGCACTTGCTGGACGAGAGCGTGTGGAGCTCTTGTAGTGGTCTTGAGGGCAGAACTCAAGGGGGCGAGATCGGACGGTCTTGGAGGCAGAGCGCATGGAGGCGACATGCGCATGAGGAGGGGCGCGCGCATAAAGAGGAATGTACGCACAAAGAGGAATGTGCGCAGGAGGGGCGTGCTCACGAGGAAGGAAAATGGAAGAGAGAGACAGTCACACAAGGAGGGAGAAAGAAAATCCGTAGGAGGAAGAGAGGAGAGAGAAAATCCGTCGGAGGAGGAGAGAGAAAATCCGTAAGAGAATTTTCCGACCGAGGAAGCCTTAAAAATAAATAGGAGGGGGTCTATTTATAGATCTCAAGAGGGGCAAGCTGGTAATTTACCCCCGTAACTATCAGCCGGACGAATATGATTGCTCCGTTTAGAGCACACAGATCGTCATATTTACGCAAAAAACAAGACCGCCCCCGACCGAAAAAATAATCGCCCTTGTCGGAAAATAATCGCTCCTCCCGTGAGGGAGGAGAGGCCGGCAAGGGAGGTAGCTGAAGAGGGTCGGGGGCCAAGGTCGGGTGGCCAATTTGATCGCCCGGCCTAGACGAAGAGGAAGCCGCCCCTCAACAGGGGCGGCGGTGTGAAGCAGGCGGCCAGAAGGCTGCCCATTTTCGGGGGGAAAGGATGCCTACCCTTAATGGGGGCAGCGGTGGGAAACGGGTGGCTGGATGGCCACCCTCTTTTGGCATAAGAGAGGTCGCCCCTTAACGGGGGCGATGGGAAACGACCGGTCGGACGACTGCTCATTTTCGGCGGAAGGGAGGCCGCCCCTTAACGCGGGTGGTGGCAAGAAACAAGAAGCTAGACAGCCGTCCTCTTTCGGCAGAAGAGAGGCCGCCCCTTAACGGGGGTGGCAGTGGGAAATGGGCGGCCATATGGCTTCCCTTTCGTAGCGAAGGGGAGGCGCGACCGAAGAGAAGTTGTGATTGTGATGACAGGGAAAACGACGGCGGTCTCCATGACGATAGTAGTTATGGCAAGGAAGATGAAGGCGGTTGGCGTGACGGCGGCGGTTGCCGCGGCAGCTTCCGCGATAGTGGGGTTGACTTAGTCAACCCCACATCCTCCATTAAAGGAGATGTGTGGCTTGGCTAGCCGCAAACCGGATCATACCATGGAGACCACATCATTTGCCCCTCGTCCCCTCGAGTCACTGCAGCTCAGAGCCGAAGCGAATGGAGGACGGAGACTTTTCCCTAAGTCACGTGCATGATAACTTGCGGTGATCCAGGTGGAGTTGATCAGTGTGGCAAAGGTGCGAAAGGTGAACTATCCACCGAGTGGAATGCTCGCTTGTGGTGGCGTGTGCTTATGACAAAATGTGTCGGAGATGAGATGTGCGCGGGACGCCTTGTGCGCTGGAAGCTGTGTTCATGAGGTGTGCACTATTGGTGCAGTGTGCACGAAGTGCGTGCTGCACGCATGACACTCATTGTTTGTAGTGTAAGTCATAATGCGCATGAAGTGCGTGCTAGGCGCAATGTCCGGGGGGAGCTATGCGTGCAAAGTTTGCATAACGAGTATGTAGAGCGGGGTGTGCGCCATGTGCATGCAAGACGCAATGTGCACCGCACAATGTGCACCGTATGTGCAAGGTGCAATGTGCGCGATAAGGTATGAGATGCCTGTGAGATTGGATGTGATGATTCACACAACGGTGCTGAAGCGTTGTTGCGACATAGCAGAACCCGTCATTGGAGATCCTTCCAAGGATGAGTGAGGGGTTATGGTGTTGATGTAGATGAGGTGTACTCTGTCTTTATTATTTCTTTGCGCATTTGCGTTATGTAGTGACTTTGTACTTTGTTTTCGGATCTTTGACAGCTCTTTAAGCACCGCTTGACTGCCTGTTCATTGTTCTGGCTTTGCACCCTCGCTGCGGGTGATGATCGAGCTTTAGCGGTGTTGGAACATAGTTCTATGTAAGCAAACCTGTTCTGCTTCTTAGATGTTGATGGTTGGAGGGAGAGGTTTAGACAACGCCCAGGCCACTACCTGGGCGAAGGGCGGATGGTGTCCTGCCTTGATCTGATGGGGAGGCAAGATTGTCATATATATATGAACCTTATATCCGGTAACCAGCTCACATCTCATGGTTGTCTAGTTACCTCTGATGAGTTCACATGTCGTGTGCAGGATCGTCTGAATGGGGCACTCCTTGGGGCGGTCCTCATCGTTGCGGGGTGTACGCCCTTGATCATCTCCACCTACCATCTACTTCAGGGTCACCTGTAGATTCCTCCCTTTATCTTCCTTCAGTGGATTTCTCTCAGTAGTACAACCATCTTGGTCTTCTTAGTGGTTCACATCTAGCTTTTCTCATTAGTCATGATTTCTTTGGTCAGGTTTCTATTGATCGGTCTTACCCATGTTCAAGTTGTAAGCTCGGTAAATAACTACAACTCCCCTATCCGTATAGTGAGTCCAGGTACCAGCGTCCCTTTGATTTTGTTCATTCTGATGTCTGGGGACCTGCACCTTTTGTATCCAAGGGCGGACATCGGTCTTATGTTCTTTTCGTTGATGACTACTCTTGTTAGTGTTGGGTCTATTATATGCATTCTAAATCGGAATTTTTTAAGAACTATATTACTTTCTCTACTATGGTGCACACATAGTTTTCTGCTTCCATACACATTTCTGTTCTAACTCCGGGAGGGGGGAGTATCTCTTACATGTTTGTTGAGATCTGCTAGCTACACATGACACTCTCCCTCAGCTTATCTATCTCGGTGCTCATGCTCAGAATGGCACCGTTGAAAGGAAGCATCATCATATTATTGAAACAGTTCGCACCCTTCTTATCTACTCTCACATTCCTTCTCACTTCTTGGCTGAGGCTGTTTCCACTATTATCTATCTTATTAATCTACATCCCTCCACTTTCCTTAAGGTTTAGTGTCCTGGTGAGTGTCTATACTCTCGACCCCCATGTTACACTTATCTTCGTGTGTTTTGGTTGTCAATGTTATGCTTTTCTCTATCTACGTGAGCATACTAAGCTCTCTGCTCAGTCTGTTCCTTGTGCCTTTCTTGGGTACAGTACTGAGCACAAGGACTATCGATGTTATAACCTTATTGCATGTTGACTTCGTATCTCGTGTGATGTCACTTTTGATGAGTCTCACCCTTTCTTCGTGTCTCCCATTTTCTCGAACTCACACTCATCTGTTACTCCATCTAACGTACAATTTCTCACTCTTCCCATCTCTCCGCCTTATGTATCCTCCCCTCTGGTATGTCCCCCTTCTCTTCCCTTGTCACAGTCTACTTCGTCACCTCCTTCTCCCTTGTCGCGGTCTACTTCGTATTCTCCTCTTTTCTTGTCGCAGGCTACTCTATCAGCTCCCCACTCCTCCCCTCCATTACACACCTCTCCCTATGATGAGCTGTCCACTTGGGACCGTGTCTATCCTCTTCCTTATCACTATACTCATCGTCCTTCTCCTATCTCTTCGCCTCCAGTTCCCCTAGACTCAGTATCTACCTCCTCCAGCGAGTGTCATGTGGATGATCCTCATGTGCATCGCAACCCACCTCGTAAGAGGCATCCTCCCGACCTACTTAGCCTTGCTACCCTATCGCTGGACCTACCTGCCCTTCCTACTACTGCCTGTAGTACTCCAGAGCCGACTTCATTCCGTGAGGCTGCCCAGATACCTGAGTGGCAGGTTGCTATGTCTGCTGAGTTGGAGGCGATTAAGCACACTCGAACCTGAGTGGTCGCCGGATTCTGGCCATGCCCACATAATTCAGCTCAGTTCGTGCACTCCTCCTCCCTATTTAGACCCTTTTATTATTATATGTGGATGATATGATTATTACTGGTGATAATCCTTCTTATGTGGCCTTCGTCAAACATCACTTTCAACAGCAGTTTCAGATGACTAACCTTGGACAGTTGAGCTACTTCTTGGATCTTGAGGTCAGCTCTACAGATCGCGGGTTTCAGATCTCTCAGCAACGCTATACGTCAGATCTCCTTGCTCCGACTGCTCTCTCTGACTCTCGCACAGTGGACACTCCTATGGAGTTTCACCTTCAGCTATGTACGGATGATGGGGTTCCACTCTATGATCCTACTTGATACCTCCACCTCGTGGGGAGTCTTGTCTATCTCAACATTACTCGGCCGGATATTGCCCATATTGTTCATGTGCCGAGCCAGTTTGTTAGTGCGCTCATCTCTGTGTATTATGGTTATCTGATGCGGCTCCTACGCTATCTCCGGGTGATGACCTCACGTGGTCTCTTCTTATCTAACAGTAGTTCTCTACAGCTACACGCTTATTCCGACTACAAATGTGCTAGTGATCCTATTGACCGTCGTTCTATCACTGATTTTTGTTTGTTTTTGGGTTCTTTACTTAATTGCATGAAAGTCCAAGAAACAGAGGCGATTCTCGTTCCAGCACTGAGGCTGAGCTTTGAGTCATGACTACCACCGTTGAGGATATTATTTGACTCCGTTGACTTCTTAAGGATCTTTGTGTCTCTTCTCCAAATCCCACTCCCCTCTATTGTGATAGCTCCAGTGCCATTCAGATTACTCTAAACCCAGTGAAACATTCTCTCTCCAAGCATATCAGAGTGGATGTTTTTCTTCGTGCGTTAACCTATGGTCAGGGCACTCTTGCCCCTACCTTTATTCCTTCCGAGCAGCAGATTGCAGATTTGATGACAAAGTCACAGACGAGCACCCAACATGACTATCTATTGGCCAAACTCTCGGTGTATGATCCCCCGTGAGTTTGGGGGATAGAGATGTTGTATACCATGAGTAGTAGTGTTAGTTTATAGTCACCTCGGGTGACAAGATCACTCTCTGTTATTCATGTATATGTATTTCTTTGTTCAAATATGAATATACAAAAAACTTATTTTCCTATTATCCAAAACCTGCCCGTCTCCTCCCTCCAACTGCTCCAAATACCGAACCAAACGAAGCGTGATGGCAAGTGTGTTGGATATATGTTATGTGCTATGAACTAACTTTACAGCGGGATGCACATGAGATATACTTTTATATTATTTCCTTGGATGCATTCTAAATCCATATGTTTCATTTATTCTTTGTGACTACCCGTCTGAGTTGCCAGATCTACACTTTGTAAAATCATCTTGAATTACTTTTGTCCATGATTTAATTTTTAGATCGATTACTGTTTATTTATTCAACTTTTGTTGAGACTGAACCTCAAAGTCTGTTTGTTTCAACGACATTGATATTAAAGTATTGACTTTAAGAAAATTAAAGTCATTTCCGCTGTTCGTATCAACAATTGTAGAGCAAAATTTACTTTCTCGTGGAAAGTCGTAGATATTCACACAAAACGGAAAATTCATTGGTTCAATGTCTATCTCCAGGTACGGATATTGAGATTGCCAACATTCGCTTTTCAAAAGAAGAATAATTTTTTTGCATGAATGCGAATTTTTCACCCGAACGCAACTTTTTTGCACATACGTGATTTTCTTGCCATGATACTATTTTTTCGCCAGGACGCTATTTTTTCGCCCGGACGCGCTTTTTTCGCCCGGACGTGTTTTTTTTTGCGCAGCCGCGATTTTTTAGCCCGAGCGCGATTTTTTCGACCTGACCCGATTTTTTCGCTCGTGGGTGTTTTCTTCGCCCAAACGCGATTTTTTTGTCGGGACACGATTTTTTCGCCCTGACACGATTTCTTCGCTCAAACGCGATTTTTTTGCCCGGACGTGATATTTTTGCACAGACGCGATTTTTTTCTCCCCGAGATGTTTTTTTCACCAGTGGACGTTTTTTCGCCCGAAAGCCATTTTTTCGCTCATGCGAGATTTTTCGCCCGGACGCGATTTTTCGCCCCGACACGATTTTTCCGCCCGGGCGCAATTTTTTCGCCCGGGCGCGATTTTTTCGCCCGGGCGCGAGTTTTCCACCCGGACGTGGTTTTTTCGCCCCGAAGTGAAAATTTCGCGTCATGGCGAAAAAATCGAGTCCGGGCGAAAAAAATCGCGTCTGGGCGAAAAAGTCGCGCTGGACGAAAAAATTGCTTCCAGACGCAAAAATCATTTCTGGCGAAAAATCACGTCAGGTACATATAAATTGTTTGATATGAATCTTTCATTGAAAAAGGGGAAGAGGAAAACCTCGTTCGAAAATCGCGTCGGGATGAAAAAATCGCATCGGGCAAAAAAATATCATTTAGGCGAAAAAAATCGCGCCCGAGCGAAAAAGTCGCGTCCGGGCGAAAAAATCGAGTCCGGGATTAAAAGTCACGCCCTGGCGAAACAGTAGTGTCGGAGCGAAAAATTTGAGTTCGGGCAGAAAAATCGCGTTTGTGCAAAAAAATTGCGTCTCGGCGAAAAAATCGTGTTCGGACGAAAAATTTCGCGTTCGGACCGAAAAATTTAATCCCGGGAAAAAACATCGCGTCATGATGAAAAAATCGTGTCCGGGCGATAAAATTGATGCCAGGAGAAAAATTCGCGTTTATTATTTTTAATTGAGAGCATTGACCAATGTCAATTCCTATGATTGAAAATCTTTCTGCAAACGAACAATAAAAAGTGATTAATGTCAATTCCTATGACAAAAAATCATTATGTGGCCGAATTAAATATTGGATTTAAACTCATTGTCATTTCCCATGTGTATTGATATTGGATTAAAAGTCAATACTTCAATATCAATGTCTGTGAAACGAACGGACCCTAATAGATTAGGGCTCCGTTTGAGGGACTTATTTTCACCGGTCAAATGATTACGACAGCATGAAGCAGACCATAATTATCCAAATAGTGCCTAATTCTCGCCTTTACCCAATTTTAGGTAGTATTGTGATTTATAGAGTTTGAGGGCCTATTTATTTTTCTATAATATTTATTTCTTTAGAGTTCTTGGGAAAAAATATTGTTGTTGTTGTGTATGATATTTATTTCTTTACATGGACAAAGGATTGATTGAGTGTTGTTGTTGTTGTTGAAGAGTTTGTTGTCTTTGTATTCTCCTTCAATTTGTTAAGTGCAGGCCTACTTTTACTTAACATTATCCTATTATGGAATTTAATTAATGCTTTGTGAATTGTGATGTTGATAAACTCAAACATGCAAGGCTAGTGAAGTGTAGTATGTTCAAATTTATTATGTCCGGACGACATCAAAATCCTAATTTTGTCACTGGACTTAACGAAGTAGGTATGAACTGTCGAACTCCTGACCTCACATCAGATAATTCATTCACTTTTATATTCAAAATTAATTTTTTTTTCTTGATGACGGTTATAATCGTTGTCAAGCTGAAACTCACTCGAGCAAATCCGTTGCGCAAAACGGATCCTAAAATTGATGAAGCTGATCGAAAATCATGACATTGAAAATGATTTTTTTCGAGCAACCTGAGATAAAGTACTTGACTAAGATGATTTGGACACGTATAAAGGAGATCATTAGAGGCACTTATTAGACGTTGTGAGAGTCTAGTCACTGGGCATGTTAAACATGAGAGGGGTAAACCCATAAAGACTTGGAATGAAACTATAAGGAAAGACATGATGTACTTAGGCATTAGTGAGATCATGACAAAAGATATGGCACATTGACGACAAAGGATTCATATAGCCGACCCCATTATAATAGAATAAAGGCTTGAGTGTTGTTAACCAGAGATAAAGTACTCTTTTTACATGTTGATAATATTTTTGGTTTAATTTTGCCATTTTCCGTGAAAAAGAACTTTAGGCTTTAAAAAGTAAAAAAATAAAATAAAGAAAGAATTGTCTTTTAATTGAAAATAATCTTCCTATATTAATTTTTTTAAAAAATCAAAGCGAGTTCTTTATTATATCAAAAATATTCGTCTATCAGAGTGAAAACTGTTTTTTTCCATAAAAAATGAAAATTTACATTTATTTTACATGACATAAAATTGTTTGGTCTCGATCCTAGGTAAATAAGAGCAATGTTATAAGCAGTTCAGATTGGACTATTTGCATCTCGAAAAAACATCAAAATTCTCTCCTTTAACTAAGTATAATTGCACCTGAAAAAACACTTCAGTGTTAGAAAAAAAAGATGCTCACGGTACACACATGAATTGTAGAAAAATAGCAAACGAAAACAGACAATGATTTTAACGTGGAAAAACTTCAAAACAGGGGGAAAAATCACAATCACCAGAAAATCCACTATGTAGATTGTAGAATGATCAAAAGGGAATACGCCTCTCATCTTCCGCCGCTCCTCAGATTTTCAACACTTAGAATTCTAGGCCGAAACAAAGCCTTTTATACCCACAGTATAACATCAAGGAAATTACATAAATGCCCCTGGGAAACCGTGGTCAGTGTCCAGTACACCCAACGAAGTCAGGCTCCACAATCTAACATTCAGGTCGCGAAACCAATGGGGCAGCTGGGAGCAGTGAATCTCTTCCAGAAAACTGCAAACGAGTGTTCTCATCTTCAGGGACGTGTGCATGTTGGTCGTGGACACATTGCGAGCTGGAGTGGTGTCTGCGGTATCCGCAGAGTCCACTTGTTGATCGGGCGATCTGTGCCTGTTGGTCGTGGACTTGTGTGCAGGTTGATGTCGTGTCCGCGTATAACATGCAGACTATTGCAGTGAGTGGGGTGTTGCTGTGTCCGCTTGCTGTGCAACTTGCGGACTGGTGCGGTGTCTGCCAGGTTGCGGACTGGTCTTTTACCTTGGTGCTTGGTTTGGCTGGTGTCCGGCCATGTCCTTGCGGACTGAGCGGACTGGCTGTGGTAGCTGCGATCGGGGGACGGTGAGCCTATCTCATAGGACAGTGATCACACTCCAACCCGCTACTATAAATAGGACCCCCTGACACCTCTTTTGTAACTGAGTGAACAGTAAGTTGAGACTTGGTTAATTGATGCGGACTTGGTTTTCTTATCCGCGCGGTTTGAGGAGAGTTAACTGGTTACAGTTTGCAGCTTGCGCGGCTAGCATTGGGAAGCCAGGACTTTGGTTCTGACCTCAGTCAGGTTCAGTGAAGCTTGCGGTTTGCAATCGGCAGTATCAGTAGGTCACTTTTGCGGCTTGCCAGTTTTCTCTGCTTCAACTTTTTCAAGTTAAATAACCTGTCCGCCGGACTCGGCGGTTAGGCCGCCTATTCTTCAGTTCGGCGGCAGCTTGCAGTAGTCAGCGAATAACGGTGTGTCCGTGCGACTTCACGGTCTCGGCGGACTCCGTGTTCTATTCGTATTCTAGCAGCAGTTCGGGCGGTCTCGGCGACTTCGACGGACTGGGCGGTCTCGACGGTCTCTAATTCTGTCCGCTCGGATTGTTTTGTAATCTTTTCTGCTTTCCTTTGTGTACTGGCGAAATCATGTCTCACCACGTATACCTCGCCCTATAAAGAAGATAATAAAAATTTGATCTGTTTGTCACTTCTGGTTGTTTCTGGTGTTTGAGTTTGCTTTCCCAGTTTCCGCTTGATCAATGTGTGATCTTGATACCTCTACGAATATTAATTTGACGTCAGACTATCTAGTTGATCATCTTGAGAAAATTCAACAAAAGGGAGAATACATATTACAAACAAAAAATGTACATTCCATAGAACTCATACATCAAGTAGAAATTAATGCATGAAACTCATAATAGTTTTTAGGTGTGCATTTTGGAATTAAGGTAACTCATTACATATTGCAATCCTAATTTCATTGGGTTAACATGCTAAACAATATAACATCATATATAAAACAATGTGATCTATGACAAAAAAAAATCACTAAATCATGTGGCATATGGATTATTGCACCCATTGCCAACTCCCAAATGGTTATCGACAGACTTAATGTGTAATTGTATAACTAAACTACTAGTTTTTTTATTCTGACACTGTTGGGTCCGGCGTTCCTTCACTTGACCCGTGGTGCTCTGCTACTTATTTAAGAAATTAAGTAGCGCCTTTTCCAACGGTCCGGGCTTTTGGAACAGTTGGGTATGCGCTTGATCCTATATTTGGTATCAGAGGGGGTCACGGGTTCAAGACCGGGGGCGCTATTAAATCCCGATTTTTCCCTTCTACCTGTGTGGGTCCGGCGGGTCAGACAACCGTGGACATGTGGTAACCCCACCTCTGTGTTGTGTGGGTCATGTGGTAACCCCACCTCTGAGCCGACGGATTATGCTGGACACCGGGGGGGATTGTTGGGTCCGGCGTTCCTTCACTTGACCCGTGGCGCTCTGCTAAGTATTTAAGAAATTAAGTACCGCCCTTTCCAACGGTCCAGGCTTTTGGAACAGTTGGGTATGCGCTTGATCCTACAAACACTATCATTTTAGTAATGACAGACAAATTTTTGAAAGTTGTACATTTTGCCTCCTTCAAAAAATCAATTACTAGACCAATTGTGGCCAAAGTGAGTGTTTTGGGAAATAGTGGCAAAATCCGCGGCATTCCCGAATCCATAATTACTCACAAAGATTCTATATTCCTAAGCAATTTTTGGAAAGAAATTTTTTCAATATATGGAACAAATCACAAATACATTTTTGCATACCACGCGCAAACAAATGGTCTTACAAAAAGAGCAAATAAATGTTTAGAGTGGTATTTGAGAGCAATTTGTTTCCAAAATCCAATGGAATGGTCTGAATTCTTATGTTTAGATAACTATCATTATAATATGTCATTCAACACATCGATCGACATGTGTGCATGTACTATGACTAATAAAGCTGTGAAAATGACGCTAATAGAAAGGGACTCACTAAGGCTGTGTTTGGCGTGCCTTATCGCAGCTTATTTGCTCCGGTGAAATTGGACAAAAATATCATTGTCATGCCAAAATCTTATGTATCAAACTAGTTTCCTTTTTTCGTAACATTTGTCATAACAAACATATATTTTATGACAATGACGTTTTTGTCCAACCTTACCGGAGCAAATAAGTTGTGGTAAGCTGCGCCAAACGCAACCTAATTCATCAGTTGCACATCACAGAATGAAGTCATAAGCACTTAAAAGAGGGATCTCACTTTGGCAGTAGGAGATTGGGTACTCTTAAAACTCCATTCCTACCACCAAATTTCACTCAATAGAACCATCAACAAAAAACTCAATCAAAAGTATTATGTCGCATTTCAAATCCTGAAGATCACAAGCCCAACAACATACAAGCTGAACCTCCCTACCGACTCAAAGATTCATCCAATATTTCATATTTCCTTACTCAAACCCTACCTATAAAGGAGATCCTCACAAACAAGTAATAAAACTACCGATATAGAGCTGAAATAATAATCCTCTTCACGCATCGCTAGCCATCATCAGCTTGTGTAAAATCCTACGACAAGGGAAATACCATAAGGAATAATTCTGTCCTAGAGATTACCACATGAAGAAAGGCTTGTGGGGTTGAATTCGGTTTTGCTTCATCTGATCCCAAGCAATGATTTGAATTGTAGATGTTAATATTCCTAAGATTCGAGTCGGACTCTGTTTTTTATTCTTGCATTCTTGCTCCACAGGTTTTCATTACGGGCTATGAGAGATATCATCCCCATCGAGGCCGGACGTCCAGCCATCTTCCATCCTCCATCATTCCCGGAGGCCAGTAAGGTTTTCACTGTGAGCATCTTCTCCTCATCCTTTCTTCATTTCTTCTTATGACAGAGTTGCTTGATGATTGATCAGTAGAAATATCAAATATGGAACTTAAATTCTACAGTCATCCTTAGAAAATCAAATCCTTGTTTTTTCGGTGGTTTTTTCTTATTTTACAAGATTTTAAACATAATCGATGACATATTAATTTTGTCATCTTTCATCCTTTCAATTGTAGTTGATGGATAAATTTCTCTCAAAAATAACTACGAAGGAAAAATCTGTTGAATTAGAAGAGACCAAGAGACTTCGATTAGAGTTTAAATTAGAGGACTTATCCACTGATCCGGGCTTGAGACAGCCAATAACAAGTTATGAAGTGAATGTTCAAGATTCAATATGAAGATATTACTTACAAAATGGTCCTTGTCAGCCACATTTATTTAATTTTCTGCAAACTTTAATGGGTCAAAAGTCTCAAAGATTCAACAAGGAGTGGTTTGGTGAATACAAGGGTTGGTTGGAGTACAGTCAACATAAGGATGCTGGATTTTGCTTGTACTGTTACGTCTTTCCTCAACCAAGCTGTGATCAAACTTTTGTAAGTCGTGAATTCAGATATTGGAAAGACAGAACAATACTTGAAAAGCATGTTGGTAAACATAATAGTACACATAATGCATCTAAAAAGATGTGTGAAATTTTGATGAATCAAAAGCAAATCATTCAAAATGTACTTACTAGACATGAAGAAACACAAATTATAGAATATTATGCACGTTTATGTGCATCCGTTTTCTTTTGTGTCAAGGCTTGTCTTTTTGTGGGCATGATGAGTCAAAAGAATCAACCAATAGAGGAAATTTTCTTGCATTGTTAGACTTCCTTACTGCACACAATAATGAGGTTAAGGCAGTTGTATTTGAAAACGTTCCAAGTAATTGCCAACTTACGTCATTGAAAATTCAGAAGGAAATTATTTCGGCAATTGCAAGTGAGACAACATACAAAATTGTTACAGATATTTGCAAAAAATGTTTTGTTATTTTAGTGGATGAATCTCGGGATATTTCAGTAAAAGAGCAAATGACAGTTGTTTTGCGATACATTGATGCGAAGAGTTTCATTATTGAATGCCTCCTTGGTTTTGTTCATGTACAAGACACTGTTGCATTATCACTCAAAGCTGAAATTGATAATATTTTTATGAAGCATGGACTTCACATATCTAAATTGCGCAGGCAGGGCTATGATGGGGCTAGCAACATGAGAGGCGAGTTTAAGGGTCTTAAAACATTAATTATGAAAGAGAATCCTTCTGCCTATTAAATTCATTATTTTGCTCATCATTTACAATTAATATTAGTCGCTATTGCAGAAGGTCATTATGAAGTTGCAGGGATGTTCTCTTTTATTAATATTATACTGAATGTTGTAGGCGGCTCTTGTAAACACCGTGATAATACCAGAGCATTAAAAGTTTATAGAGTTGCCCAAAAACTTGGTTGCGGAGCGTTAGAGACCGGTCGGGGTTTAAATCAACCATTAGAAATTAAGAGAGCCGGAGACACATGGTGGGGTTCTCATTATGGTGTTGTGTTAAATTTCATACGTATGTTCTCATCTATTGTGGATGTTCTTGAAATTATTACAGAAGATGGAGTTGATGGTAATCAAAGAGGAACCGCTAGCAATCTTATCAAGAGTATATCAACATTTGAATTCATATTTCTGTTGCACTTAATGAAAATTATTCTAGCAAAGACAAATGAGTTATCACAGACACTATAAAGGAAAGATCAAAATATTATCAATGCAATGAATTTTGTGAAATTATCGAAGCAATTGTTATTGAATTTGAGAAACGTTGAGCTTGAATGGGAGTTATTCATCACTGAATTCACCAAATTTTGTGCTAAACATATGATTGATGTTCCTAATATGAATAGTATATTTGATCAACCTGGAAGATCAAGTCGTAAAGCTAGAGATATCACAAATTTTCATCATTTTCGGGTTGAGCTATTTAATACAGTAATTGTTTGGGTGTTGAATGAGTTGTAAGAGCGTTTCAATGAAGTAAATACTGAGTTGCTTATTTGTGTTTTATGTCTTGACCCAAGTGACCATTTTGCTTCTTTTAGTAAGCAAAACTTGATTCGCCTTGTAGAATTCTATTCTTATGATTTCAGTCCAATGGATTTGCAGTTACTTGAAGGTCAACTAGATGTGTACATTCGGATATGCGATCAACTAACGCATTTTCTCAAATAAAAGGTATTATTGGACTTGTCAAGAAAATGGTGAAGACAAAAAAACATGATCATTTCCAACTTGTTTATCGGCTTTTGAAGTTAGCATATCTTCTGCCTGTTACAACTGCTTATGTTGAAAGAATGTTCTAGGCAATGAAGATAATAAAAGGTCATTTGCGGAACAGAATGAGAGATGAGTGGATGAACGATTGCATATATTGAGAAGGACATTGTGACCACCATTACTAATGAGGCAATCATCGCACGCTACCAAAATATGTGTACCTGAAAAGTAGTTTGTTAGTCGATATGTAATTGCCTTTACTTTTGATTAACTTGCACATTTTTCGTAAAAGTTTGAATTAAAAAATTTATATAATTAGTTATTTTTGAATGGTGTTCTGGTCCAACTAAAATCCTAGTTCTGCCACTGAAGAAAGCATGTGGGAGGATCTATCAACACTTGATAGCTATCAAGAATTTGTTTAGATTTCCGGTCGCGGAAACTCAATCCTCAGGAACATAAATACAGAGTTACAAGAAAATACGTACTTGGCATAATTTTATTTGCACAATAAAATTAGTAAGTACTCAAATTAAGAGATACAAATCCAAAAATATACTACAGAAGAACTCGGTCTACGAAAATCTGTAGGAGTAAAATTAACTTGACTACAATCTGTAAAACAGACGCACAAGATTCGTACCAGAATGAACCTTTATCGTCGTCAAACGACCAACCACCGCCACCACCGCCGAGAAGAGATCCAAGTCAGGACTTGACCTTTATGCGAACGCACAGCCCACCCACCAACGTCATCACTTGTTCACAACCACCACAGCTTACGAGCATTCTACTATCGAGCATCGCGCACCTAGCTTGTTGCTGCCTACGAATCTGACGCATTGTCGCTACCCGCACGCTTTCACTCTACGTTGTCGATGCAACCTGCAATCAGATATTGATGCCCATCGTCGCCTTCAGTCGTGCACTACCGCTCTCCTCTTTAAGATCTCTCTTTGGTTTGGCTTTTGGTGTGTCATCATAGTTTTGTTTCTCTCTCCATTTATAGAGACAAGATTTAATACAATGAAGCATGAAACACATGTAGTGGTCTCTTTCCTAAAAGCTTCTCATGTATGCACCCATTCAAAGCACATGGACGACTAGAGGAAAAGTCTTCGTTGGCGAACGGTATGCGAGAAATGTGAATCATGTGTGTTTGAAAAATCAAACCAACTCAACAAAATTGTTTTCCCAAAATGCAAAACCCAGAGATGAAAAATAAACAAATTACACCTCTAAATCTAGAAGAAATCAACGAGCAAACCATAATATTGAGCAAAAAAATGCAAACTTCGTCTATGAAAGCAACAAAAATCAGATACCCGTGAGAAGAACTATAAAAGAGACAAAGCTAGAATGAAAAACCAAAGAGGAGTTGAACAAAGATCGTAGAAGTAGAAGACTACTTATCAAGTGAAGGAGTAAAAACTGGAAAGATTTTCAGAATGAACCTTAAATAAATTTAAACTATGCGAATAATCTCATTTTAATAAACATTCTCAAAGTTGCCCCTTTTTTACAAATTCAGCAAAGCGTGCAGAATTGGCAGCTGGTTTTAGGAGAATTGGGCCCACGCACAGTAATTGGTCGATTAGTTTTAGGAAATTAAGGGTTATCTGCAAGATTTGCTATAATTTAGGAAAATAATTAATGATCATTTACAGTCAATTGATCATTTAGTGTACAATTTAACAATCTTGTAGTCTCACACCGATTAGAGTCTTTTGTTGACATGTTTGTGAGCCTATAAAAGAAATCATATGACATCATACCTAACCACACAAATTAGGCATGCATATATTTACCTAGAATTTGCTCTCTCTACAGCCTACATGTTAGTAATTTAATAATTTAAATGTTTAGTTTATTTTTTATGATTTAATAACAAATAGTAATTAGTTATTAATAAATCTTTTATTTCTTTTTTTAAAATTCAGTATTTTGTGGTGTTATAATCATGACTGGTGGTGTTGAATTTGAACTTGATAAGTGTAAAGTGTATCAACAACAAAGATTAGATATTGATCTAAATGATATAAATGATAACAACAATGACAACATGCTTGATAATGACAACGATGCAAATATTTTTGAAACTCAAAATAGAGTCAAAGAAATATTTGAAAGATCAATTTCAGTTGATCGTAATTTGGTTGATAGCATAATTGTTGATAATCCATTCATTCAATTTGCTAGAAAAATAAAAGATTGAGTGGTTGACGAAGATTTTGATGGAGAACATTCACAAGATAACCAAATCATGAACTTTATAATACCTCGTGATTTACAATTTGAAACTTTTTAAAAACAAAATGGGAGATGCACTGCACTATTAGTGTTTGGTCTATACAGAATCATGTACAATTTAAAACGTTTCAGTCAAATCAGTGCAAATTAGTCATAGTATGGCTAGAGAACATTCATTCTAGTTAATCATGTTCATGGAATCTAAGGGCTATTGTTCCAAAAAAAAACACAGAGGTGCTTTGTTGATTTCAAAAAAAATTTGCTCGCATATATGTACAAATACGAGCATACAAAATGATCATAGATAATGCATTGCAAGATTTATTGTAAGATTTATTATTCATGTACTTTGAATAGAAATAGACATTACACCGAGCGAGATAAGTGGTCGGATAAATGCAAAATTCAATATTATGAAGAACTATAAAAAAGCATGAGACGCAAAATGAAAAACAATAAAATCTATTTTGGGAAGTTGGTCTGCATCTTATAAAATTCTACTTTAATATCTAGATACACTTCACATGTATAATCCCAGTACAATCTATGATATTTATACTTCTGCAAACAATAAATTTCAAAGATTATTTTGGGCTTTTGGACCCACAATTGAAGGATAGGCTAGTTGTCGTCATGTTCTTAGCCTTGATTATTGGGTCGTTTTCGGGGTACTTTGTTGATAGCAGTGGTATAGATGCTAATAAGGGACTTTTTTTGTTAGCATTTGATGTTGTTGAATCGAAGTTTAATGAAATGTGGGAATGGTTTTTAAATCGACTTAAAGAGTTGCTTCCAGTTATTGTTAGTCGTCTAAATCTTTGTATTATCAGTGATAAATATGCAAGCTTAATTCGAGAAGTTGCATCTGAGTCTTCATATGCAAAACATAGGCATACATGCTTGCGAACAAAAATTTTTAAAAAGTTGTTAGAACTTTTGGTTTGAATAGAATTGATATGTTGTGCAAAAAAATATATTGGACGGGCAGGCAATGCATCAGATTTTGCAACATTTACACAAAATATGGAAAATATTAAAATTGGTGATCAAAAAGCATATAATTAGTTGGTGGCTAGGGATGTTGAAAAATGAAATTTATTATATGACGATGACGCTAGATATGACACTATGACGATAAACACGAGTGAAAGTTTCAATGGAAAACTTAAACGAGCGAGAGGGTTAACCATACAATAAGCATTAGTATTTGCTACATGTTATCATTGTATTGCATTATTTTTTAAAAGTGGTGAAGATGCGCTAAAATGGAAAAGTGATGCAGTGCCCAAATTTAAGTCTAGAGTATTGACAATGTTAGGTAACCAAAAAGCAGCTGCAAGAAATTTATGTAAGTCAGTCCAGATAAATCAAACTGAATTTTCATGCTACGATGATAAAAATATACCACATCATATATTGTTCACTGATGATGGATGCTCATGTAATTATCATAGTATGGTCTTATATTATGTCTCTCATGTTCATATGATTGCTTCACTTGCATCTAGACGTGTTTCGCATGAGCAAGTTGTATCAGACTTTTATACAATATCAAATTACAAAAATACATACAGACATACAGTGGAATTTTTAATGCTATTCTAGATATTATCGTGTGACAACCATTCGACGCAATATAAGGTATTAGTGAGCTCCAACCACCTACTTTAGTACGAAGGACCGGACGGCCTCAAACTCGTTGACATCATAATACATTGGATGAACACATTGATGACAGTACAAAAAGATGTTATATTTGTAAAGAATTAGGACACAATCGAGCAATATGTCCCACAAATTTAGAAAATTGAAGGATAGAATTTATTTGTTTATAAAATTTTATTTCATTTTGTGTACAAATTACCAACTTAAATACTTGTAATAATGTTTTGTTCTAATTTTTAGGCGTTTTGGAGGAATGTGCTAACTGTAGCAAAGAATGAATTGCTAGCACTTTTAATATGTTTTGGAGGACTTTTTCAAATGTTTTGTTTTAACATATGTTCATTTTGTTTTAATTTGACTGTAAATGATCATTTCACTATAAATAATCATTTGAGTTTAAAACTATAGTTTTAATGTTTCTCATAAGTTGTAAAACTGGATCGCTAGCTCTTTCAAAATTGCATAATTAATTTTTCTCATAAAATCAGCCAACAATTCTGCATGTTTTGTTGAATTTGCAAAAAAAGGCTATTTTGGGAATGTTTATTGAAAGGAGACTGTTTGTATAATTTATATTTATTTAAGATTCATTCCGAAAATTTATCCGTAAAAACTTGCGTTCAGAGCTTATTTTCCACCAATGGGTATCAAGTGTTAAAACTAATAATTAAATGTATTCTAGCCAACGTTTTGTATTGTAATGACCATATTATTGTTCCTTTAAATACATGTATAAACATTGTAAAAAGATAATGAATGTTAATGAAATTCCTTGATTTCGTATTCCGTTAAGCTCTTCTTCTCTTCAATCTCTGACAACCCTCCTCGTCTTCCCATTCTTTGTTTTGAAATTATTACCACACGATTGCAACATCATACGAGGCTCATCCTTACGCACAACTGCAATTCCGTCGAACCGAACAACCCCTTAGGGTTCTAAGATAGGCCTTGGGTGTTTGTACTTAATTAATCTCAATGGAGCCCAAAGACTCTCATGGATCGGGATCCTCTCCATTTGGGATCTCAAATGGAGATTCATTTCACAGTTAAGATTGGTTCTCACTTTACCTAAAGGTGAATAATTTTTTTATTAAAGAAAAAATATTAAAGAATGAGAATTACTGAACATGTCAAATCAACCACAAATAATTTTGACCGTGAAATGAATACTATCCATTTGTACTCAAATGAAGAGGATCTTAATACGACTCTCATAAACATACTGTAACAATGTACATCGGGTTACAATTGGTATCTTGACACCCTCTTTCCTCTAGCTAGCATCAAAATCACATTCCCCACTATAATTTTAATCAACAAAAACATTTCATATGATATATATGATACAAATATATTTTTTCCCCAAATAAATTGTCCCAAATTATAAGGATGTATTTATTTCACAAATAAATGTATTTACAGACATAATAATTAAAATCCAAGCAAACCAAACATATCAAAAGTTATTAATTTGGAGCATGATCAAATTAATTTATTTCCAGTTTTCACATTATGCTCCAAAAATCATATTTGTCTCCTAAAAAGAGGGACAATGCCTGGGTTATGAGAAGAGGGGTTGATAGAAGATGAAGCCATAATTGACAATAACAACAACAACAACAACACTTAAGTCTTTATCCCACTATAGTGGGGTCAGAAATATGAATCTTTTGTCGTGTTACTGTGCCTTATCTTTGTCATAATCTCACTAATGCTTAAATACATCATGTCTTTCCAAATAGTTTCATTCCAAGTCTTTATTGATCTACCTCTCTCTCGTTTAACTGAATCCATAATTGACAAGTTCAATAAAAAGATTGCAGTGCTTGTAACGGAGAGTTGGTATGTCTTCATCCGAGGAGATTTTCAGTGCTTGTAATTTCAAACTATATAGTGGATTTTGGCCTGACACAGATGTGACCGTATGATTTTTCATCATTTTCGGGTTTTCTACGGTAAAAAATGTTGGATTTCCTGGAGTTGACAAGTTGACCGGGCCCCACTTGTTTTGGAGTTTCAAGTTTCGGGGAGTTTCATTTTTATGGGGGGAGTGAATGGTAGGTGTAAGGTTAGTATTTAATACCTCTTATTGCTTTGCCATTTGCGCGTTGTCATTGGTTGTTGTTGCCTATATATAGGCTTGTAGTTTCATTTGTAAAGCTTCTTTTTTGATGCAATAGAAGAAAAATTCTCCACTCTTTGTTTGCGTTTTAGAGAGAGGAGAGAGCGTCGTAGCGCCAAGAATCTCTAGTGAGAGAAAGTTGCCGGCGGTGAGTTTTGCCGGACGGATTGAGTTCGTCGCCGTGCGAGTGGAAGGAGGCATCCGTGCGAGTGGAAGGAGGCATCCGGGCGAGTAGAAGGAGGCAACCGGGCGAGTTTGTTCTGTGCGAGTTGGTGTTGCGTGGGGTCGGTCTCGCGGTGTTGAAGGAGGACTCGCGCGAGTCGGTTCGCCTCGCTGGAGTTGGTGCTCGCCGTGTTGGTGAAGAGCTCGTTGGTATCGTCTCGCCGGCAAGAGGTAACTCTTCTTTAGGTTGTGGAGCCACTCGCTAAGCGAGTCGGTGGTGTCGCCGGTGTTGCCGCTGCATACTGTGAGCTCGCCGGTCAGGTCTCGCAAGGAGCCAGTTAACCACTATTGTGTAGGAGGAGCTCGCGTGAGCTATTGAGAAAGGTGTTGGTCTCGCCGCGAGCGCAGTGAGCTCGCCAGAACTGTTCTCGCCGGTTGTGAAGGAGCAACTCGCCGGGCTGTTGCGGAGAGGAATTTTTAAGTTGCGGAGAGGAATTTTGAAGTTGAAGTTTTGGATTGTCTTAAGGTGAAGTAGAGCCCATCCGAGTTTTCCAACAAAAAATCCTTCAGTCATTGCTACTGTTTTTCATTAAATGTTTATGCGCCCGATTCAACTCGGAGCTAAGACGGTCTGAATAGGGTACCCGCAACAAGGGTATAGATATGTCTTGCAATTGTTGCTCTGATACCACTTGCAAGACAAAAGAAAATATTCTTCTCATATCATTTCAGTGGAATACATGATGTTTAAATATGAGAAAATATTCTGCTCTTATACAAATCAGAAAGTTACATAATTTGATTAATTATAAAAAGTGTCACATTTATTTACTCTTCTAAGGCCACTTTTATTGAGCAGGTCCTCCATGAGTTCTTCCTCACCTTATGAGTCCTAAACCAATGATCCCAAAAGAACTCTTTGGCCAAGACCGCTCCTTTGCCTTCTGCAATATAAGCCTACCCCAGGACACCCACCCTTCCCAGCTCATCCTCTTATCCCAGGGGGTACCCCACTCCAGCAGCAGCCGCAGCCCCTGTTCTGCCTCCTCCTCTGCCTCTTCAAACCTCCCCTGCGCCATATAAACCTGCCCCAGCACCAAATGCGGCTCTGCAACATAACCATTTTTCTCAGAGCACTTTTTCAGGAGCTTCTCCGCCGCCGCCATGTCCTTATTCGCCGGCGCCGTCATCGACTGCCAGTAGAGATCCCTCGCCTCCCGCTGCTCCTCTCTGCCAAGCAACTTGGTGCAGGATTTGAACACCGGCGGGGAAACTAGTTGCAGCCATTCGTCTCTGTTCGCCGGTTGATGGTCTGGTAATTGTGCGCCGGCGGCAAAAATTGCTTTTTGGGCTTGTGTATAGAGCTCTTCCTCGCGGAGAATGAGGGTGTGGAGGGCGCCCATTCTGGAAAGAGAGTTCATCCACAGTCCCGGCCGGCCATCGCCGGGCCAGAGAGCCGTTAATGTGTTGCCGGAAAAGTCCATTTTTCCGTCGTTATTGTCGAAGAGCTCGTCCTGAAATGACATGAATCAAACACATGCTCAGGCTTCATTTCTGACCAAATGGAGGGATTTATACTTCACGGTCACAATGAAATGCTTTTTGATTAGACCGATTTAATTATTTTTCATTCTTTTATATTTTTTTTTAATCAAAAAAATCATGTCCACTAGATATCTTTTGGACTTATCCTGTTCACTAAATGATGAAATGGATCCCCTCCATTTCTCTTCTAATGAAATGGAGAGGATCCGGATCCCTCTTTGAAAGGGGAAATTTTTGTAATCTCCGTTCAGGAGTCTGCATTTCTTGCCACGTGGAAGAAGCAATGGTGGCGATCAAAATCTAAAAATTCAACGGAATTTGCGAACCCGTTGGATGCCGCCGGAAAGAGGGAACCGGGAGTCAGGATTTCGGGCGCAAAAATTCTGTGTTTGGAAGGGAGTCTGCGGCCTAAAAGAAGGTCCGGTCAAAATCTAGCCGTGCGATCACAGATCAGACCACCGGCGAAAATCGCGAGTTAAAAAAAATCTTAAACATATTTTTTTAAGTCGTGATATTCGATCGGATTTTTTAAAAATAATAATTTTTTAAAAGGCGTGATATTCTCTGGATTTTAAAAGACGTGATATTCGGACGGATTTTTTAAAAAATAATAGTTTTTAAAAAAATAATAAATTTTTATAGAAAAATAAGAGGGATAAAAATTCTTATTAAAATTTTATAACTTATTTTAGGGGAAAAAATAATTTTTGATTCGGTTAAAATCATTTTTTTGTGGAATGAGCAAACCTTCCTCTAGGTCCGATCGGCAGACCTAATTTTTTTCTGGACTAAAGGGACACTGGCACCCCCATTAATTTGACGATTTGTTATAAACATATCAAATTTTGACTATTCATAATTCAAATTTTACTATTTACAAATAAAATTTGGCTATTAGCGGACCAAATTAAGACATGTGCCTCCAATATTATTTTGGAATATTTTGTGCTATTGTATTTTTAAAAAATTTGTGCACCCCAATTTCTAATTTTCTGGATCCACCACTGTCCGTATGGGACCAGAGGGGGAGGGCTGTGGCAGGAAACCTGGCTTTTTCGACGTTTCGCTGAGGGAGGGCGGGAGCAATCGCAGCTGCCACCCACTTCCGCGCATTTGTTCTTCAGCAGTGCAGTGACTATTGCCCCGTGCAGGTGCTCCATCAGTGTGCCAAACAGAGCCTTAGTTGATTTAATTGGTGTTGATTTTAGATTAATTATAGAAATAATATTACTTTTGAAAATTAATTTTAATGAATTAAATAAGATTGATCATTTGATTCATTTGATATGATCTTAAAAATAATATATTTGAAATTTTAAATAGCTTACAAGTTACATCTATACTTTTTTTTAAAATTCATTTTGATTTTTATGCTAAATTTTCACATTTTTTGGCATTTTGCACACTACTTAAAATAGGGGGTTTGACACTTTGCTCCAGAATCTTTTAAACTAGCGCTTTGCACTCCAATTATCAATTTCTGATACTTTGACCCTCGAAGCCGAAATTTCAGGGGTATTTTGGTCCGGCCAGCACAAAAAATGCTCATTCAATGATATTTGGGTCCAAATAACACCAATAATTAATCTGAGACGCAAAGTGACAAAATGAGCATTTTTTGTGCTTCTCGTATCTAAACTTCCTTGAAATTTCGGCCCGAGAGTGCAAATCGCCAAAAATTAATAATTGAGATGTGCAAATGGAAATTTTAACAACTCAAGGTGCTAACGGTCACAATCCCAAAATACGAATTTTTAGCACCTTCCACCATAATCTATAAAATTGACATTTTGTACCCCCAATTACCGACTTCTGACACTTTGCATCCTGAGACCGAAATTTCTAGGGTATTTGATCCGAGCAGCATCAAAAATGCTCATTCAAAAGTATTTAGGCCCGTACATCACCAATAATCTAAGCTACAAAGTGCCAAAATGAGCATTTTTTTACTGCCCGGACCCAAATTTCCTTAAAATTTAAGCCTCAAGTGCAAAGTGCCAAAAATTAACAACTGAGGAATATAAAGTGCAAACTTTAGAGATTCGAGTTGCGAATTGTCAAAATCCCATAAGAATTGAAAGCAAAGTTCAAAAATCCGATCTTGATCCTCTTCTGATCCATTTCATCATCTAATGGATAAGAAAAGCCTGAAAGATATCTAGACATAGAGATTTTTTTTTATTAAAAAAATCTATAAAAGAACGGGGAATAGTAAACCCGTAGGATCCCCTTCATTTCATCCGAAATAGGAAGGATTCAGATATAAATTTTTAGTGACGAAAGTCTCCATACCTGAAATGCATACAGCTGGTCACTGAAGTCAGCCATAGTCAACAGAAGAAACGCCGCCACCATCCGGCGAGACAGCGCCACCACTTCGCCGGTATTAATATCCTTCACCTTAATCCCCTCACAAGGAACCACCGACGCCATCTTCACCCTCCACCTCTCCGACTCATCCCGCAAACCTCCCTCCCTCGCCCGGCGAATCGACGCCGCCGATTCCTCCAAATGCTCCGCCAGCTCCTCCTCCGAGTACCGGAAAAGCAGGTCATCGTGAACAAGCCCCTGCCTCGGCACCACGCAGAAGAGGTGGACGAGTTTTTCGGCCTCGTCGCCGGCGATCGAGCGGAGAAGATCGCGCCCGCCGTTCGCGGGGTCGAAGATGATGAGGTCGACGTAAGAGTTGGAGTAGACGGAATGGAGGAGGCCGCAGCGGGCGACGGAGTCGGCGGCGCCCCAGAGTTTGAGGATGCGGTGGACGCCGACGAGGTGGCCGAGGAAGGTGCTGTCTTTGTGCCAGCACTCGCCGGCGCCGGCGGCGGTTATCGCGGCGATCATGCGGGGGTAGTCGGGGTCGATGAGGTGAGGCTCGGCGCGGAGGAAAGGGAGGGCGCCGGCGAGGAGGGCGGAGAGGGTGGTGTTTTCCGACGGCATTGTGGGAAGGCTTTTTTAGTTGTTGTACGAGTGAAGGATATTTAGGGTTTATAGAGGATACATGAGCATGATATATTATTGAACGTTGATGAGTAAATAATGAAAATAATAATAATAATAATAATAATAATAATAAATAATAATAATAATAATAATAATGATAATAATAATGATATCAAATATTCAATAACAATGATAATCATGATAATAGTGTATTATTCTAACTTAGTTTTAATATATTAATTTTAAAATTTCCAAATAAGTGTTATATAAGTACCAAAAAAACAATATTTACTTTTATTTATATGCTCAGTTTCTCACGAGTTTTGTTCGAGCTCGGTGATTTTAGGGGGCTTTGCTTGTGTTAGTGTGGGTTGCGCCTGCAAAGAAATTCTCGAGAATGTCTCCACATGCGGCTGACATTTGGCGGGAGGCAATATTCGGCGTGAGGAGAAATTCGGCGGGCCTCGTTTTTTGGTGGGCGACATCATTTGGCAAGCAGCATAATTAGACAGGCGAAGATGCTCATATTTTATATTCAAACACCGGCGGGAAGATGCTTGTATTCTATATTCAAATTGGGCGGGCTTCCCCCGCATCTAGGCGGGTCCGCCCGCATAAAACCGTGCTTGCTCCCCATGCAAAGATGCTCATATTTTATATTCAAATTTATATTTTAACTCATATTCATATTACAAGTGGCAATGCATGGCGGGCCCCCCGGGACCTGCGCGGCAGTACTTCGGCTACGGCAGCATCCTAACACAACGACGCTATGCTCCCCTCGTGAACTCCTCGTGCGCTATGCTCCCATTCAAAAACACTTTTTTTTATTTATTAGGATAGATAAATATTTATATAATTTAAATAATATGGTATTAAGTTATATTTTTAACATTGTAAAATAAAATATAATGTAAATTCTATTATATTTACTTATCTATACTATATATACAAAAGAATATGGGCAGCCGTTGCGATTGCACGGTGTAACACTTGAGGCCTCTCCAAATGATCCTAACCGTCCGTTTTTTATTAGATCTGAAAAAAAATTAATTGAAGGATGTCAAGTTTTGATCCGGGGAACTCAAAGAGAAGAAGAATGACCCAAACCAACCAACCAAAGAAATATTTTTGTTTAGTTCAAAGACATTTATTATAAAATATATAATTCATTATTACGAGTACATATATATTATGTATATTATAATAACTTTATATATTATTCGTTAAATATATTTAATGAATTTTTTAATTTAGTGGTTAATTCGTCCGTCAGGGGCGGGCGAAGCCAGTCGGGGGGAGGGCGAAGCCCGCCGTCCCGAGCTATGTATTGTCCAGCGTGGCACGGGGGGCCCCTGTGCACTGTCACTCGTATTAGTTATAAAAAGTTATAATATACACGTATATTTATAATTATTATTTAAAAGCTAGAGTTGTCGACCATTCATCGTGGTTGAGTCTTTAAAATATATTCTAACCATTCATCATAACTTGCTAATTGATGGAATGGTCAAGTCTTTAGTGTCAACATATGACTTGTTGTGAGTTCAATCTTAGAAAAGCGTAATTTGCAATTATTAATTTTTCAACGTAGATATGGGCAAAAATAAAATTTCAAGTCGTAGGATGGTTATCTTAAAATATAGGCTTAAGACACCCTATCATAGTAAGATGAGGTGCTCTACTAAAATTATTAAGTGACTAGATTTGATTTAAGCGAAATAAGACGGTTACAATTAAATTGATGCCCACCGTTACACCATAAGACTATATTCTTATATAATATCGACCCACAACAATACTTTCATATTTCTTATTTGCACTGGTCAGTTCCTAAAACCCAAGCAGATTCTCTCATGTCTAAATTTTGGAGGATCTTGTGTTGAACCATATGTTCTATTTCCTTATAAAGCTCATGCAATAATATTATTACATATTGTTGTAGAACAACATAAACAACAATGTATCTCTTTTGAGATTTACAATTCAAATGTTGATAACATACCATTGAAAACAATCCTCTTTCTTAAGATATGCAATGTATGCATTATCATCATCATACAAACTACCGGCCTATTCGAAACACCGCAATCACCCACCAAAGGACTGACTAGGACTTGGGCAATGTTTTGCGCGGTGGGGGTGATTGGAGAAGAAGTGGTGGAATATTCAGCGGTTTTGAATAGTGGTGACAGAATCTGTGAAACTGTTGGGAAGAACAACATTTGTAATGTTGTTTCAACCTGTGAGGCAGAATCACATAAACCAAAAATTTCTAAAAACTCAACCAAAAATTTCTTCAAGAAATATATTATATATAAAGTATATTAATATAAAATTTTAAAAATCTTATATTATATTAGTATAATATGATATATCTTTATCTTTATACTATAAGCAAAGAGGAAATTAGTCATGGTGCAACTTTCGGATACCCAAAACATTCTCAAAAAAATCCTCCTTTATTTCAAAACTCTCAGATTATTTTGTCTTTTTGGTTTTCCCGATTGATTTTCACGCATAATCATTCTTTCATTTGTATCCTCCTCAAAAATCACTACAACACGCCATTTCTGTCCTTACCACCGCCTGCCGCCGAAAGGTTCTATCCTCCTTCAGATCTTCCTCATCATCAGTCTCATTTTAGGCTCATCCTCTTCCCCACGCAGCTCAAGCGACGATCTCCTTGAAGCCTTTCCCGACGCATCGCCTCCGGTAACAATCCCCCCCCCCCCCCCCACACACGCATTCTTCTCTTTCTGCAGATCCACGTCACCATTGGCTTCTGTCGTCAGCTCCTCTCTTCTCCCTCAGGAAGCCACAGCCTTCATGCAAGCTACATGAAGCCCTAGATCGACGCTCTAGATCTCGCAAATTTACCACCAGTGGTAACTGTTGGAACCAAAATTTGATCTAACGAAGAGTTCGGACCCAAAGGAGACAGTCTACACCTACTTCTCCAGAGAGAACGCTAAGCTGAAGACTTGGAATTTGACACAGACCCTGGCTATATCGCGGAGGACCCACCACACACCCGGAAGAACTTTGAGTGCTTCCCCTCCCAAGCAAATGTTGAAATCGGACACCTTGGAGAGCCTTCGAAGCCAACCAAAAATGACCTTGAGGAGGAAGAAAACCAAAAATGGATCCCTCCAAAGGCGCCCTTCATGGTCTATTTATAGCTTTTATTGAAGGTGTCTGCCAATAGCACAATCCCGTCTTTTGATTTTACTAAATGCACCCCACATTGGTCTGTCAACAGTCAAACTCCGATGTTTGGAATTGAATGACTATCAACAGACAAATAAGCAAATAAATATAATCTTGCATGCACATTCCTGGATTGGTGAGTGCCCGACGAAGCCGGCACGCGCCCACGTCTTCGGAATGGCGAGTGCCTGCCCACGTCTTCAGAGTGGCGAGTGCTTGGCATAGATTTTTCTCAATCGACTTAATTGTGTTCTTTTTCATTACACTTATCATATTTGTATATGAATGATGATTTGGAAGGGGCTTTAATTTTTAAGAATTACTTTTCCTTTTGACATGCCTTCTTAGATTTGAACATGATGATAAGAATGTGGCACATCTTAATCATGAAAGTGAAATGTAGAGGAAGTGTGAGTCATTGGTTATGAGATTCGGAAATGAGAATGAGCTCAGGTTTTAAATTTATCTCAACTTATGTCTTTCCCTGTTTGTTTGTTTTTTAAAATTTGTAGGAGTTGCGGAGGAGGATGTCGGCTGTGGGTGGATCTTTGTTGTTCATTTCCCCATTCATGCCGATTTTTTATTCTCCTTTGAACAGTCTCACCAAAATCTCGTCCTTTTACAACAGAAAGTTAAAGATGTTAGTCAAATGCAATCTTTTACTAGTTTTTCAAATGTTGAATTTTGCATTTCTTAATCCTTAATCTCTACTAGATATGATCATTTTTATGTTCAAACATATTTTAAAAACTGAATAGATCTCTCACTTGCACATTTCTATCTCATGTTTCATGAAGTACTGCGAGATTTCTAAATGCTACCAGACGCCTTCTTTTGATTTTGGATTAGCTTGACCTCGCCAAGCTTCAGTTCTCGTGTTGTTTTCACTTATGCCCTCATAAAAGGTATTCGTTTGTCTCTCTTCATTGTGGTGTTCTTTGAGCATTGTAAAGGTTAAACTTTCTTTGTTCTTTTATCTTAAAGGTTAAACTCTCTCTATGTTAGTAATGCTCCCCTTCATTTCCTATTTTTCTATGATTAGTTGAGACCAAAATAATGTTCTTTGTGATTCATGTGTTTTCCGATTTTGAATGTTTTAGGCCCTCCTCAAGAGCTCCTCCTCAACAACTTCCTTCAGATGCATGTGCGCGTAGTAGAGAGCTTTCGACAAACAAGTTTTCTTCAGGTGCGGGTTTTTTGTACTATCATACTGTTGAAAAATCTATTTTTTTTTAAAATTTTGTGTTTTTAGCTTTTTGTTAAAAATTGGAGTCCTTTGTTAAAAATTTGTGCTCCTTTTTAGCATTGCATTGCAGAAGGTGCTCATTTCTAGCATTGCATTTCTTTGTAATAAATCTGAACACATTAGGTGCTCATTTCTAACATTGCATCAGGGCATTGCATCCTCTTTCAAATCCTACTTGATCAAACCACTGGGTGACTGCGACTCTTTCAAATTTTGTTCTTTCAGATTTTAGTGATGAGACTGCATTTTGTAATCAATGTTGGTTATATTATATAGTTTGAATTTGAAATATGTCGCTAAAGATTCTCATCTTTCTAAACGCATATATCCTGCCCAGGGGCGGATCCAGGATTCGAAGTAAGGGGGGCCCCAAAAAATTATGAATCAAAATATAATAAGTAAAAAAAATTCTAATTTGAAATTTTAGCATTAACAATAAAAGAAATATTACAATATGGATGTTACCTTATTTTAGTTGTGCACGACATTTTTTCAACTCATCGAATTCATCAATGATCACATCTTTCTCGATCTTCTCTGCTATTTCTCGTTCTATGTAAAGAGTCATACAATTTGCCAGAAATTCATCCTCTATTTTGTTGTGCAGTCTTGTTTTAATAAGCTTCATAGAAGAAAATGACCGTTCTGTAGTCGTTGTTGAGACCGGAAGTGTCAAAATTAATACTTGTTGACAAGTCTGTCTTTTCATCACGTTATCTATGTGTTCGGATTGAGATATTAATTTTGTACAACTTTTGACAGCAATACTATGTGGAGAACCATGCTCCTTCCCTGCATGAGTTAAAAAAGTGCAATACTTTCCACTGACTTTCTTCCAATTTTTAAATCCTTCAATTGTGAATGAGTTTGATCCAAAGCAAACAATACTTGGTTTATTGAAAATATAACACTGTAAATAATATGCAGCATCTTTTGGAGGTCGGGCTGCTGCCTGTTGGTGGTACTGGTCGGGACTCGGGAGTCGGCCATCGGGACAACGGCAGGGGGTCGACCGGTCGAGGTGGGTCGATTCCAGAAAGCCGATGAACGGTGGTCAGTGGGAGTCGGCCGTTGGGAGTCGGCCGTTGGGACTCGGGAGTCGGCCGTCGGGCTGCTGCCTGCTGGTGGTCGGGATCGAGAGAGAGAGAGAGACATGGGCAAGATTGCGAGAAGACAGTCGGCCGTCGGGCTGCGCTAATCTGATCGGGAGGAAGATATGATATGGTTTAATTATTTGGAGTTATATTATATTATATAATTTATAAACATAATAAATTAATTTCAAAATTCAAGGGGGGGCCTAGGCCCCCCCTTGCCCCCACCTGGATCGATCCTGCCAAATCAAAGCAAGTATTAGATATATAAGTTCTTCAAAATAAGTGTTTTTTAGATTACAATATAATAGTATATCAAGATGGAATAGAATTTCTCACATTTTCATGTGTTTTTATACGCCAATGATTGTTTCTGATGGAGTTTTAGATTATATGTACACTAATATATGGTTGTTAGATAGAAAAAATTATTATTTTTTTGTATAGGGTTTATTAATGTTTATGAACCTATGATTGAAAAGATGTTGTTGTTGCTATTATAACAAGATGAGAATTCATACAACAAACAAAACATTATGGCCTGAATATTTTTTACAAAAAGTGGACACCTTTATAATTTCACAGACTATTACATCACTCGCAAGAAACAGCTAAAGTGATATACAAATAAAGTATATCATAGATTTGGTGATTCTACATTCGCATGCCATCAGTTATAAAGAAGAGATCCATGACTCTTCCATTGGGTGCCGTTTAGACCTTTACTCTATGGATACAGAGCTCAAGCTCTGAAAGAACATGAGTGATATTGCATCAACAGAAACAAACACATAATAAATTGGGGATAAATCGGTGATAAAATAATCTTATTTACCATGTAAAAGGCCCTTCCGATCAACGAAGAACGGCTTCAAGAGGTGCATCTGAGCTGTCTTAGGCAAGCTCCCTAGATCCAAGTAGAAAGGAATGCAAAAAGATGGGCAAATAGATAACAAATGGTTCTTCAAGCTCACAAATTCAATAAATAGTTATGAACCTATGATCGAAACATGCTTGATGTCACTTCTAGAAGAAGCTAATAAGGAGCTCTAATTAGTAAACAATTTAATTTTGAGAGTTTTTCATTTTTGTTGTGCTTATGCATTAGAGAGTTGATTTATCAAATAAGAAAGTGTAAGTTGTTTGGTTTGTAAATTTAGAGTTAAAAATATTACATTTTCCTCCACTTTACCTATTACTCAGCACACTTTCTCTCAGTCTATTCCATTGTGGTTCATTAAAAATTTGTGGACAATTGATATGATTTCTGCAATCACTTAGTGATGCAAAAATGAAATGTTCTTTCTTCTCAATCTAATGGACAGTAGGAATCCTGTGGATATGATTTGTTTATTGTCGACATGTTTTGTTGGTTTTTTATTATTCACATCTTTCTCAATGCATACATCCTGTCAGATACAATTTCATGCAAAATGTTTTTCTCAATATAATTTTAATGTTGTTCCTTATGTGTGAGCTGTTGAAACCGGAAACCGGCTTCTGTGGAGTTCAGACTCTAAGAAGAGGTGACCGCACACCTACTTCTCCAAGTGAGCTCACCCAATCGGAAACTTAGGATTGGAGAATGACTCATGACTGCAGCATGGAGTTCCCACCACACTCGGGAAGATCTTAGAGTGCTTCTCATCCTTAGCCAGTGAGCTAAGAATTCCTCAAAAAGCGCTACAAGACCAGGAAGATGAGAAAGTTTGCCTTCTGAGGTACCTCTGTGGGTTCATTTATAGTTTTTCAAGTCTGGTCTTCTTATATCGGAATTCCGCCTTTTGGTTTTACTAAACGCAACCCAAAACTATCTGTCAATATCATAACTCCACTGTTCGGAGGGGATATTGGCAGACCTAAAGAGGTATCCTGGAGTTGGCGAGTGCCCGATGAAGCTGGGACTCGCCACTCGCCTCAGGGTGCCTGGATCTCTCTCCTGGGGACTGCACTCGCCCCAGGGTGCCCGGATCTCGCCCTTGGGGACTGCACTCGCCCCAGGTGGGCGAGAACCTCCAAGCCAACAACGGTTGCATCTGATCTTGATGAATTACAGGTTATACATGAGCAATCTTACTGTTACTTCATTGTTTCTCTTTCTATTTGATGTGTATAGCAATTTTTTTGCTATTCTCATCCTTTTAATTGATATTCCTTAATGTTTACAACAATTTTTTTGATACATGATCTATGTTGCATGTCGTCTGCATTGTGGTTTGGAATAAGGAAGGATTATTAGAAGGAGGTTGGGCTGCACTTAAGAGGCGTCATACAAACTGTCCACTTTTTTATTATACAGCTTTTGTGGAGCCTATGTTTTTTTTGCTGCATTATGTGTTTTTTTTCATGCTTTTTGGATGTCATCCTCAGAACAACGATGCTCTATGATTCTGAGTGTTGCGCAGTGAATTATGTACATGAATAAAATTGGGAGTTGCAAAGATTAGAATGTTTAGGTGAATGTATGAACACACAAGACTATATTTATTTTAAAATTCTATGTGTGCATATACAAATCTATCTTTTGTGTTGGAGACATCTAGTTCACTAATTTAATTTGAAAAAATATATATAACTATTTATGCTAAAATAAATAATTTGTAATTGCAAAAAGTCTTCGTGTCCATTCGGCGCGCATGAATTGGCATTCTGGAATTGGTTTTGGTTTCCAAAATACCAATTCCGGTGTTCGGTGCGCAAGAATTATAATGGAATTAGTTTTAAATCCTAAAATCATGTATATTATCCTAAACCTAAAAACCCGGTCTATCAAAACCCTTACCCCGCGTCCGGTTTTCCCAGGTTTTCATTCCGTTGCTTCCCATGCTTCCTCCTTCCGCTTCATCCCGCGCGACGCAGCCAGGCGATCCGTCTTCTGCCTTCCGATCGGTAGGTTTTAGCTCCCAGTTTTTCTTCTTTGGCTCCCTCTTCATCTCTCTCATCTTCTTTTTCCCAAGTTTTTGATTCCCCCGCCTCCCGTGCTTCCGCCTTCCACTTCATCCCGCCGATGCAGCTCGATGATCGGTCGAGGTAGGTTTTCTACTCCCAGGTTTTCATTATCCTCATCTTCTTCGGCTCCCTCTTCATATCTCCCCCCTTATTTTTCCCTGCAGGTCTCTCCAGCTCCACTGTACCAGCTTCAAAGTTTAGGTTTGCTTTTTTTTCTTCTTCCTATGTTTCCGGTTTATTCTTCCTAATGTTTCCATATGTCTTTATTCTTTGATTCACCTGTAAATATCTTAAGATCATGAATGGGAAAATCATCAAACAAGTTTAATTTGTTTCCGGTTTATTCTTCCTAATATCTTTGATTCATAACAAGCTTATACATATACACACACATAGACACACATGTGTAACATTGTTTAATTTGTTTTGCACTACACCGTGGCTATGTCTCCATAGTTTTATGTGTAAACTGGCTCACTGTATAAGTTTGATGGTTGTTTTGATTTATGATTTCACTGTATAAGTTTGCATGTCTCAAGGTAATGAGATGAAAATCATTTTATATAGGGTTTGTTCTCTCCAACCATGGATGGGAAAATCAATTTATATGTGTTTGGTCTCTCCAACCATGGATGGGAAAATCATCAAACTGTTTTAGCCAAATTTTTGCATGATTTCTTTTGGTTTGTGTTTGGAATTGCTTCTAGTTTCTAGGGTGTTTTACAAGTTTCAATAAAATAATTTTTTTGTTCATCACATAATTATGTGAGTTAATGTCATTCATTTTGACTTTAGGGACAATGAATACTAATGAGTTGCAGAAGAAACATAGGAGAGATATCATCATAGCGTCATCAGTCATAGCGACTCTAGGAGCAGCTGTAGTTGTGTTGAATTCGATTCCTAAACAACCAACATATGTAGCAGACAGAGATGTCATTCGTAATATTTTATTAACGCTCTTATATGCTGGCAAAGAAATAGATTGCTTTAACCAGTTACGTATGGGAAGAGCATCGTTTAATGAGCTGTGTAATATTCTACGTGCAAAAGGCTATGTCTGTGACACACAGTTTATTTCGACCAAAGAAGCTGTTGCTTTATTTTTATACATATTAGGGCATAACGAAAAGTTCTGAGTTATTGGACATACATATATGCGCTCGATTAATACTGTTAGCAGGCACTTCAAAATTGTCATTCGTGGGATTTTAAAACTTTCGAGGGACTACATCAAATTGCCCAAATCTAGAGTAGAACCAAGCTCGAGATGGTTTGTGGACTGTATTGGTGCCTTAGATGGAACACATATTCAAGTAACCGTTCCGGTTGAAGATCAAAGTAGATTTTGTTATCGGAAACAAGCTATCACTACAAATGTAATTGGTGTTTTTGACAGCAGCATGAAATTTCTATATGTACTGCCTGGTTGGGAAGGTTCAACATCTGATTCTAGAGTATTACGAGATGCATTGGAACGAGATGTTCGCTTCGAAGTGTCAAATGATAAAATTACTCAACACTTTTTTTGAAAAATAAGTTCGTTAACATGTATGTATATTAATTAAGTTTTTCTTGTACTACCTAGGAAAGTATTACATTGTAGATGTCGACTATACGAATGGTCCAGGGTTTCTTGCTCCATATCAATCCACGCGTTACCACCTGAAAGAGTGGTCTCATCGGGGTAATAAGCCATCAAACTACAAAGAACTATTTAATCTACGACATGCTAAAGAGAGAAATATTATAGAGAAAACATTTGGGTTGTTGAAGAAACGATGTGCCATTCTACGACAACCTTCATTTTTCAACATTAAAACACAGGTTAGCAATGTCATAAAATTTTGATTGACAACTTGTATGAGATTACGAAACCTAAGTCTATTTTGACGAATGACAGGTACAGATCATAAACGCATGTTGCATCATACACAATTTTTTAGTGGAGAAGAGATTAGAATGTAATGCCCAAATGTTGGATGAGGTTGATTCAGAAATTCTACAACAGAGCCCAGACGAAGAGTTCTATGATTATGTAGACATTGTTAGCTCAATCCAAGCAACGCAAGATTGGACAAACTTTAGGGACACTTTAGCTATAAATATGTTCAACGAATATCAGAGTCGTCATTGAAACATTTTCTGTTTTGTCGGCTAATGTATGTTGTAGTGGTGAATTTTTTTGGTGCCAATATTATTGTGAACAGTATATTACTGATCAACTCTTTTTTTAATGTTAAGATTTCTAGTACATGTTATGTTTTGGCTTTAGCTATTGATGTTTCGTATACTTTTTCATGTTACAATTTCTAGTACTTGTTTTGCGCATTTAAATTTCATATTGATCATATACTGTTTCATGTTAAAGTTTTTATTATGGAGAAGATCTCAGCAAAGGTTGGTGGTAGGACAGAGCGGTCCTACATACATTGGACATCAGAAATGGATATTACTATGTCGAATGCACTGTTAGAACAACACAGTTGTGGTCATAAAACACTCAATGGGTGGAAGAGTGTGGCTTTGACTGTTATCATTACTGCACTAAAAGATATTTGTGACATAGAAACAAGCAAGGAGAAGTTAACAGCACGTCTAAAGTCTTGGAACAAGTACTACGTCGAGGTTAGCGCAATGCTGGACACGTCAAGGTTTGGATGGGACTGGAAAAGGAACATGGTGAAGGTGGACAGTGAAGAGGTATGGGCAAATAATGTGAAGGTAAGTTATTTTTTATTTATTGATATATTTATAGAGACTGTGTAGTTGAAATTTTATGAATGGTAAATTATTCTTTGACTTGTATTATTGCAGATCCATCCTTTAGTGAAACATTATAGAGATAAAGTTATTGTGAATTGGTCTGATTTGGCTGTGTTATGCGGAACTGATAGAGCAACTGGTAGTCATGCAGCGACCGCAACAGAGGCGGAAAAGGAGATAGATGCAGAGTCCATGACAGAAAAAACTAGTACACAGGAGCCATCTAGAGTGGATGGAGAAGGAAGCAATAGAAGGAGGAGAAAGCGAGCTGGACAAAATGACTCGGTAGCAGTGGCCATTGAAAAATTGGTTGACTCTGTGCAAGGAGCGGTGGGGACCATGACTGTTAGTGATATTGATGACATTTACGTCGCACTTACTCGGATGACTGATTTATCTTCTCAAGATTTCCTTAGGGTGATGGATATATTATGTCATGATAGTGTCAAGCGTGATATATTCAAGAGACTCCCGGACGAGTTGAAGGGCACCTGACTGCGAATGCAGTTTAATCGCTAGTTTAGTGCTTTCTGTTTATGAGTCATTGACTTTTTATCGAATTGTATTGCTATTTCAGAACTTTTATTCTATGTACGATCCTTTAAGATAATTAGTACTTTCATTCCAAATATTTTTAGTATTTTGATGATCTTGTAGACAATGCTTAAATTTTTAAAAAATAAGTTTCTAAAATTTACAATTCCAGAAAATCAATTCATTTGCGCAGCCGAACAACATATAAGTATCAATGTCAATTCTGTTCACTGAAAACCTTCCTGCAGCCGAACAACAGAATTGATTTTCTGCACAAAACCAATTCCTGCAGATATTGATTTTCTGATAAAAGCCAATTCCAAAAAGCCAATACCTGCGCGCCGAACGGACTCTTCTATTTTTTCTTTATTTTTTGCATTGATCTGTGAATAACAAAATTATCTATGGATAACAATTCTAATTCCATTTAGAGCCGTGAATAATAAAAAAAATCACTAATAAATGATTTGGCTTTGTGTATAATTTAATAATTCCTTATTTTTTCATATTATTGAAAGTAAAAAACCAATTAAGCATGCATGATTGTTTTCAATAATTAGTTCATTAGCCGTTTGCACAAATAATTAAATGTTTGTATAAATTCCCCTAAATTAGCACAAATATATGTTCATTAATCATATGCAACATACGGTAAATATCAAAACTTGCCGGGTGAGTATTGTCTCCCACTAAGAACATGTACGGGATACGGTGCCTTTAATTTACGGTAAAATGCGGACATCCAACGGTTCACGTGGATGCTTATAAGTGGCAGATCCAGAAAATTATAAATAGGGGTGCATAAATTTTGTTTTAAACACGATAACACATAATATGTTTTATTGAGGGTGGGTTAGTATGTTGGTCGCCGGTTGAAAATTAACTTAGAGGGTGCGCATAACTAAGGTTGGTCTGAGAATACCCAACTTTAATATGTGAATAACCAGATTTGGCCGGTGAATAGCAAAATTTTGATCTGCTTATAACAAATCGCAAAAAATGAGAGTGTCAGTGTCCCTTTGGCCTCCCTCTGGATCCTCGTTTGATGCCCGCACGCATCTCATAGCGGACACATCTCAAAATGCCTTGAAATATGAGCGGGCATCCACGCAGACCGTTGGATGCCCACACTTTATCATAAAAAACATCGCCCATACTTTTCCGCCCCCTTACCCCTTCAATGTCTCCAACAAGCTAAAGGCACCCTCTTTCCACACGCCTTTCTCCACCATCATGTCCCTCACCATCACCACTTCCGGCCACCTACAAGCCCCGGCATACACATTCGACAGCCCGACAAAAAATCCAAGCTTTAAAAACGTCGTCTTCAACCTCTCCCCATAGGCCAACTCCCCCCGAACCGCGCAGGCATGCATCAGCGATCCCCACACAATCCGATTCGGCGCAAAAGGCATCGCCGCCGCCACCATCGCCGCCTCCTCCAACCTCCCGCTGCGCCCAAACAAATCAACCATGGCACCGTAATGCTCCATCCTCGCCTCGATGCAATGCACCGTCTTCAACTCGTCGAAAATCTTCACCCCCATGTCCACGAGCCCGGCGTGGCTGCAAGCGTGGAGGACGGCAGTGAACGCGACGCTGTCCGGCCGGATGGCATCTTCCCCCACCACCATCTTTTGGAAAATTGCGACGGCTTCCTCCCCGCGCCCGTGCATCGCAAGCCCGCCGATCATCGCCGTCAATGTCGACGAATCTTTAGCTTCGATTTCGTCGAACACCTTCAATGCGTTCTTTAAACTCCCAGTTCGAGCGTACATGGTAATCAATGAGGTCCCCAATTCGGCTATGGAGGAGGACGGAAGAAGCCGGATCGAGAGAGCATGAAGGGCCTTCCCGTTAGCGATTAACCCGGCGCCGGCGGCGCAGCAGGAGACAGACGCAATGAGGGTGTCGACGTTCGGCCGAGCTCCGGCGGAAAACATCTGGTTAAACAGAGATAGACCGTTTTGCTGCTTGTTTTTCGACCTTGCGCAACAAGAGATAACGGCGCTCCAGGTGACTTCTGTTCTGTGAGGCATTTCGTCGAACACCTTGAGGGCAGAGTCGATGAGGCCGCAAGAGGCGTAGGAGTGGAGGAGGGATGTGGCGACGTGGGGGTCGCCGGCGAGGCCGTGGCGGTGGGCGAGGGCGTGGAAGGAGGAAGGAGGGGAAAGAGAGCGGGAGGAGGCGCGGAGGAGGAAGGGGAAGGCGAAGCGATCGGGGTAGAAGCCGGAGCGAAGCATGCCGGAGAAGATGAGGATGGAATTGGATGGGGCGGGGCCGGAGGAGTGGGCGCGGATCATGGTGGTGTAGGAGAAGGCGGAGCGGCGGGGAGATGCGTCGAAGGCGAGCTGGGCGAAGGGGAGGTCGGAGGCGGCGCAGGCGGCGATGATCCGGGCGGAGACGAAGGGGTCGCGCCAGAGGCCGGAGACGATGGCGTGAGCAAGGAGGTGTTTGAGAGGGAATAACGCCGGCGAGGCATCGACGGCGGAGATGAGGCGGCTGCGATCGGAAGGGACGGCGAGGGGCGGCCGTTTTCTTAGCATAGGTCATGCCGCTGCTCGAAGGGAAAGCCGGGAAGGGCTGGAGTTACAGCAATATTACAGATCAAAAAAATGGCTATTGTAACTAGTAATTTAGCACTACATATTTCGCTATTAGCACTCATTTATTTAAATTGTTTTCCCTATTTTATTTGACCATATTTTGGGTACTTGTAACGCACCACAATTTTACATGCACGATCTATGATCCTATGGTGGAAATCCGCGTGCCATCGTAATTTTGAATTCCAAATACGATTGTATTTTTGTTGCGTAGACGGTAAGAAGTTCACCCGCACAATGTGTTACACGCACCTAAATATTTCTTAGGTTTCGTTTGGCGTGGTGTTTTTGTTCTGATGAGTTTGGACAAAAACTCTCACCGTCACATAATGCATGTTTGACAAAGACAATGGTTATGACCGCGCCACGAAAAGAAAACTAGTTTTGAACATAAAAGGGGATGAAGTTCCTTAATTAGGTGGGGTCAGACGTTCCCGAACGACAGTTCATAACCACCGCGCTTCCGACCGCCACCACCATGCTAGACGGAGTCTTGGACTACATTGTTGTTGAGTTTGTGGTAGTTCCGAGGTTAAAACGGTTCTCTTAGGCTAGAAATGTATGGCTTTGTTTGTTTCGATGTTTTTTCTCTAATGACGGTGAGGAAATAAACATGATGCTGAAAAAATCTATTTGATAAAATCTATTTGATAAAATCCATTTCATCATTCTCAACGCTCCAAAATGTTATTTTTGACATTCAACATCAAAACTATCCCCTCTCTGCTCTCATTCTCAATTCTTTAAAAGCCACCACAAAAACAAACGGAGCCTTTTTAGACTCTATTTGGCACGGTAGTGGCTGTTGTGAATGCGGTGGATATGAATCATCGTTCGTGAACGCTCCACCTTACCTAAGAAACTTCGTCTGCTTTTATGTTTTAAACAATTTTTCTTTGCTTGGCGAAAGTAATAACCATTGTCTTGTCAAACATGCATTCTATGACAGTAACGTCTTTGATCAAACTCACCAGAACAAAAAAAACGACACCAAATAAAATCTTATTTGTCGCAAGTCCAAATGTCATGCTATCTTTTGATCATCAAATCTTACTAGTCATCCAGATAAGATAATACAACAAAAACATATAGTTTTGCATAGTAAGAATAAACATCCAAACATAAAATACAATCCAGAAAATTTGATACCCGCTCTAATTCTAGGGTTTGCCTATAAACCCCAACTAGGAGCAACGAAGAGAGTTCCATTTTAACCACCACTTAAAATGATAGTCGAGCATTCTGAGTTGATGGTGGAGTAGAAATAATGACATTCATTTTCATCATGCAACACGTATTTGTCCTAATAATTATGATATCATGCAACACGTATTTATCCTAATAATAATATGCCTAAATAGCAAAAGTTTGAATTAATGTTGATTAGTTCATGAGCCCAAAAACTATGGATATATTATTCAAATTCAAAACATAATTTATATTAATAAATAAATTAGTGTTTAAGATTGAAACTGTCCTCAAAGGAAATAGTTCATGAATCCAAAATCAATTAGTGAGCATTCCATTAAGATTCTTAATTTTTGAAATCCAGTGAGTGATTTAAATGTAAATCCAAATAATATTATTTTTATTACCAACATTCAAGAATAATTCACGAATAATAACATCCATAATATACAACTATTCAAGAATAAGATGACCATGACCGTCAAAATTTATTTTACGCAAATTTGAATTCAAATCCAAATTTGAATATAGGATTCAAGACGAATCTGAATTAAAATACTCGAACAAATCTAAATCTCTACATTTATGCTAAATTCGAATTTGAATTGAAAAACAATTCGATTAGATTTGTAAATACAACTATTTAAGAAGAATTTTAATTAATTTAGAAGACTGAGAATGATTTTATGTTAAAAAAATAGATGTGAACATTACAAACCTTAATCCACTACCTTTTTAATCCAGCTCTCATGCACAGTATTTATGCGACACATCAAATATAATATGTATTATTTTTTAACAGTGCAAAGTAAACTTTAGGAGGAGATATGGTGTAAAAGTATATACAGTACTGTTTACTCTTGTAAAAACATATGGACACTGAGCCCTCCAGCAGAGAGCTTACTATCTTCTTCCTCCATCTTTTTCCTTTCCAGCTTGACTGTGTATTTTCCTCTTGGTTTTTCCTGCACACTCAAACAAAAGCTTGGTAGTTTTTCAACATTTGTAATAAGTCATGGCTTTAGGGTTAAGGGGGTTTAGGGGTTTTAGGGTTTAGAATTTTAGGGTTTAGGATTTAGGGTTTAGGGTTTATGGTTTAGGATTTAGGATTTAGAGTTTTAGGGTTAAGGGTTTAGGATTTAGGGTTTATGGCTTCATCATATGGTGACACCTCTCGACAGTCAGACCTTCGGTTACACTCAAACTGAGATTGCCATTTTTGAGGGTGATGCTTATGATTACAGGAGCAAGCAAATAAAGATCTATTTTGTTTCTCAAGGATTGTGGGACCTTTATTCAAGATGGCTACCCGAAGCCTTAAGAGGAAACTTCTGCAGAAAAAGAAGATTCAACCGTCACCCAACTACTTGTGAAAACCAGAAAAAGGATGCAAAAGCTATCCTCTGTATCCATCAAGGAGTGGGAAGATCGATTCTACCACTTATCATCAATGCAGAAACCTCAAAAGATGCTTGGAAGATATTGAGAACAAAGTACATAAGAAAAAGTAGGTAATATATATAAGGTTAATCTTGCTATGGAGAGATTTTTACGCGGTGAACATGCAAGGAGAATCTATACATGTCCAGGACATCCGTGATTGTGAACCAAATTCAAACCTATGGGCATGACTTACCCGACAAGCGAGTCATCTCCAAAGTCCTCAGCAGTCTTACACCTCGCTTTGAGCATGTCATTGCTTCTATTGAGGAAGAAAATAACATTACAAAGATGTCAGTGACTGAACTCATGGGATCCTTAGTGTGCTATGAAGCACGGACGAAAAAGGAGACTGCTATTAGAACAAGCCTTCAAGAGCAAATTATCTCTTTACTCTGCACGGCCAAGTTACAATTCCTGGAGCCAAAATCCAAAAGAGAAGAATAGAAGACAGAAATAACACCCCTTACTGTAAGCTCAGCAACAAGAGCACCGATTTTACTAAACATTATTTTTCTAAATGCAAAAGATGTAAAAACCCAAATCATCTCCAAAAAAACAGCCGGTATTGTGAGCCGCATGGTAAAGAAGAAGCTAATTTTTTAAATCAACCAAAATCTTTAGTCTACTCCTGCCTGAAAGATGAAAACACCATAAGTGAAATCTGGTTTCTCAATAATGGTTGTTCTAACCACATGTTGAATAACAGAAATGCCTGAAAAACCTGAGGTGATTATGGGAGATGAAAATGTAAAAGACATTGAAGGAAGAGGCACTGTGATAAGACTAAAAACAGGTGAAATTGAAGTGCAGTTTGTGCCGGATTTGTCAAAAAACCTTCCCAGAAAACGACAACTTCTGAGGAGTGTCTATAAAATAATATTTGATGAGGATGCTTGCAGCATCCAACACAAGAAATCTCAGAAAATTGTAACAACTGTGAAGATGTCAAAGAACAAAATATTTTCTTTATCCATGTCAACGAGTAAATGAGATGATCTCAATACCCACCAAGCTAAGGCTCTGTTTGGTTGGGCTGTTACTGATGGAAAGTTGCTGATAAAAAATATATTGATTCTGGAAAACGGAGTTTTGTTGAAAACAGTTTAGGTGAAATGGAGTTTATAAAATGGAGTTTTGAAAAAGTCGTTTGAAAACAAAACCGACTTCTGAGTGAAATTTTTTTTTGATCCCAATAACTGCCTACAAACAACAATAAGAGTGGCATTCATACATTCCTCTGAAATTTTTTTGAGAGCAATCACAAAATAATCCTCGATACTCTGAACTTGCACAGATAATCATCGGAAAATAAAAACATAAGAAAATCATATGCTGAAATTGAATAGATAAGAAAACAACTTCCAAAAAAAATCATTCTCTATTCATTTTTGCAATGAAAAAAAAATGAACTAACAAAGGTAGGAGAAGAGGGAGCAGCGAATTTGCTTCGTCCAGCTGTCCTGAGATGAGGATTTGCGGTAGAATGAGAGTGCATAAATAACCCTAAAACCAAGCTGAGAAACGACAGAATAGAAGATCAGAGAAACCCTAAATCCAGAACAAGTCCAGTTCTTCGCTCCAACAAGAAGCTCGAATCGAGAAATGTTCAACAAGGTTCGCCTTGATATGGAACGAGATCATCGCGATTTTCAGGGAGGAGGATATCATCAGTAATCACGAGCTTCCGCCTTCTGCATCGAGCATAGACCCGTCCGCCTTCCACCGCACGCGTCTAGACGCAGGGAAAAGCAGGTTTTTATTGCGGATCGGGATAAGTACAAAACAGCAGAACAAAATATATGGAGTTTTTAAATTAAGCCGCGCCAAACGCAAGCTTATTTCAAAAACGCCGGTGCGTTTCCACCGCACCGCAGGCAAAAAGACCAACCAAATGCCACCTAATACTGCCAGAAGCATAGAGAGAACAATGTTGTGTCACCATAGATATGGGCATCTAAACATTGGTGATCTGCAAAAATTAAAAAAAATGGTGAATGACATCCATGAAACCATCAATGAGATGAATTTTGTGAAGTATGTGCCTTAAATAAACTGCACAGATTCATATTTCTTCAGGAAAGTCACTGGAGAGCTACTGAGGCTCTCAAACTCATTCATGTTGATATGTGGGGCTCAGCGTCTACTCCTATATGGTCAGGGTGCGGATACTATTTGTTGATTGTTGATGATTAAACTTTCTAAAACATAAATCATAAGCCTTCCAAAAGTTTGCCCATCTCAAGATGATGGTTGAAAATGAAACTAGTTGCAAAATCAAGATCTTCTCCTTCTGTGAAAAGAATGACATGAAATGATAACTCACAATTTCTTAAAGTCTCAACAAAATGCATAGTCAAAAGAAAGAATAAGTATGTTGTAGAGATAAGGAGAAGTATGTTACAGCAAAAGAAGTTACCCAAGGAGTTCTGGGATGAAGCAATGTACACAACAATCCACAATCTGAACAGAGCACCAACAAGAGCTCTCCCTGATTCAACACCTTACACCTTACGAAACTTGGTACAAGCAAAAACCATAATTCGGCACTTCAAAGTCTTTGAAAGTATTGCATATGACCTTCCAGGAAGAGATGTCAAAGGTAAGTTAGAAGAAAAGGGGGAGAAACTTATTTGGTTGGCAATAGACGAGAGTCAAAAGGCTGCAGACTATTTTATCCTCTAACCAAGAAGTTGGTTATCAGCAGAGACATAGGCTCCGTTTGGGAGGACTAATTTTCCCCGGTCAAGTGGTTACGACCGCATGAACCGGACCTTAACCGCTTCACCAATAAAAATAAGTCCACCCAAACGGAGCCATAATCTTGATGAGCAAAGCAGTTAAGACTGGGGTCAAGTTGAAGATCAAAGTCCAATATTTACATTACCTGTTGAAGATTGGTTATCAGCAAAGGTATAATCTTTGATGAGTAAAGCAATTAAGACTAGGGTCAAGATGAGGATCAAAGTCCAATATTTACATTACCTGTGGAAGATGTGCCATAGAAGACACTTCTGGAGTGGATCCAGTCCACAGGGTTCTGAAGGAATTCCATCCAATACAGAAATACCTTCCAATGTCAAATTTGACTCATCATCTCTTAGAAAGTATCTATCTTTATCTCATATTTATGAATCGTGTAATGTGGCTTCATTATGCAAAGAACCAACACGTTTCATTGAAGTCGTAAATCAACCTCAGTGGGTTGAAGCTATGACTGATGAAATAAGTATGATAACCAAAAATGACACAGGGAAACTTGTACCTAAACATTTCAACAGAGATATTATTGGGGCGTTAAATTGGTTTATAAACTGGAATTGAAAACGATAGGGGAGATAGAGAAGTATAAAGGACGGTTATTGGCAAAATGGTATTCACAGAGACCTAGAATAGATTTCTCTAAAATTATTGTCCTGATATAGCTTGTATGGAAACAATAAGAATGTTGATTGCTTTTGCTACCTCGCACAATCTAAAAATTCACCAACTTGATGTCAAATCATCTTTCTTAAACATTGAACTGCAATAATAAGGGTTTGTACATCAGCCTAATGGTTATATTGTGACGTAAGAGGAGAAAGTGTTTCAGTTGAAAAAGGCTCTATATGGAATTAGACAGACTCCTCGTGCATGAAATGAAGAACAACTACATAAGAAGTTCATGTGAAGCCTCTCACCATATGAACACAATTTTGTGATTGTGTGAATATATGAGGATAATTTCTTAGTCACAAGTCCTGATATTCAACTGATAGAGAAGCTCAAGACAATTATGAAGTAGGAATTTGAGATAAGTAATCCTGGCCTCGTGATATACTTTCTAGGATTACAAATCAATCAAAAACAAATTCTGTGTTCATCCATCAACTGAAATACGTGACAGAATTACTCTAAAAGTAAAATATGCAGGATCCAAACCCACCTCAACTCTAATGGCCACTGGAGAGAAACCAGAAAGAAGATGGAGAAGAGAGAGTTAAAGAGGAAATATATTGCAGTGTGGTTGGTATTCTGATTTACTTGACCAACAGCAGACCTGACATCGAACATGTTGTAGGCTTTGTATAACGTTACTCGCATGAACCTCACACAACTCATATGAGAGTTGTTAAGCAAATGCTAGATACTTACGAGGCACCCGTGATTATGGACTAATATATCTTAAAGTAGATAGGGAACTAGGGAAGAGGACCTAATAGGTTTTTTCGATAGTGATTGGAAGAAATATGTTGACGACACAAGAAGAACCAACAGTTGCCTTCCAAAGAAGAAATAAGTCTATTTCCTGAAACTCAAGGAAGCAAAAGAGCATAGCCTTCTCATTCGCTGAAGCTGAGTGCATGCCTGCATGGCAATAGAAGAAGCATCAAAGGAGGTAGTTTGGCTTAGTTGTTTGCAAAGTGAAATAAGAGAAGCAAAGAAACCAACTATTATGATGATAGATAGCACTTCCGCCATCTTCATCAACAAAAACCTTTTGTTCCATAGCTAAACAAAACACATTCAAATTAAGTATCATTTTGTAAGAAAACTGATAGAAGAAAGGGAGATGGGGGTGAACTGACGGAATGACAAAGGTTACATAAATAACACTCAAGCCTTTATCCCACTACAATGGGGTCGATTATATGGATCTTTTGTAGTCATTGTGCCCTATCTTTTGTCATAATCTCACTAATGCCTAAGTACATCATGACTTTCTTTACATTCCAAGTCTGTATTGGTCTACCCCTCCCTTGTTTAACATGTCTAGTGACTAGACTCTCAGTCTCTCACAACACCTAACAGGTGCCTCTAATGATTTCCTTTGTACATGTCCAAACCATCTTACTCGAGCTTCTCGCATCTTCTCTGCAATTGGTGCTACTCTTATCTTATCGTTGATACATTCATTCCTAATTTTATCCATGTGTCAACACATCCACCTAAGCAATTTCATCTAGGCAACTCCCATTTTTTACTTATGTACACAATTCACTGCCCAACACTTAGAACCATAGAGCATCGCAGTACGGTAAAACTTGCCCTTAAGTTATAGTAGTACTTTACGATCACATAAGATCCTTGATGCGTCTCTCCACTTCACCCAACCCGCTTGGATTCTGTGTCACATCTCTATCAATACCTCGGCCTTTTTGAACTATCGATCCAAGATATTTAAAACACTCAATACGGGAAATATCTTGACAAAGGTTACGTCATCAGAGAAATTTCATACTTTCCACAAGGGACTCGGCGTCGCCATCGCCTCTGTGATCCCCCACACCGGCGAAACGCTGGATTGAGGAGGAGTGTTAAAAGGAAATATATAATTTCCTTATCTTTTTAATCCAGCTCTGTATGTCACACATCAAATATTACATGCATTATCTTTGAAAACATTGTTTGCGATCAGACCGAATCAAAGAACCTCAATCACAATAAAATCAGAAACACGAACCAATAAAATTGAAATCATATCTGCATTTCAAATGTTTTTAGTTCATAAAAGCACAAAATTTCAAGAAAAAGGAGAGAAAACACGGTGATAATCAGAGACTTAAATTCCATATCCATCATAGAAGGATAAATCCATCAAAATTTTGCAAATTTTCTCATCATTTTATCAACTTGAAATCATACTGAAAACACTGAAATGAAAAACATACTTTATACTCGATTCAACAATCTCAAACTGTTCAACTTAATTGTGAAATGAATAATAATTTTAAAAAAAACAAAATGGTAGAGATGAGAGAAAACCACGAATCGTAAAGAAAAATCAAGAATGGAGAATGGATTTAGGAGGAATGGAGATCCTCTTGACCGAGGAACACAAAATCTATCTATGGATAGAAGACCTGCGGAACCAGAAGAGAACGACGAGAGCTGCGGAGGAGAAGGGAGAGGCAATGAGCGGGAGACGCCGACGGGGATTCTGCCGGCGGGGATGTGACGAGAATACTCGAAAACCCTAACTAGAGAGCACGGTTCTTTTATGGACGGAGATAGCAGGCTTCGGAAGGGTCTGCTTAAATCTGAACATTGATTCATATGGACAAAAGATTCAATTAAAGAAAATACAATTATTCTATATTTAGATTTTTGACACTTTGCATCCTCGAAAGTATCACTGTTGTCATTCTGCCTCTCAAATGTTTAAATATTGTATTTTGCATTCCTCATTCTCATATTCTTGGCACCCTAGCAAGGGTAATTTCTGATGACTGAATTCAAAGGCCTAGAATGCAAAGTGCCAAAAATATGAGAATGGGGGATGCAAAGTGAAATATTTAAATATTTGGGATACAAAGTGCGAAGAGCTTTTCTATATTTAGGATCATGTTATATGCAGGTCATTTTCAGCTATATGCAGTTTATAGATAAATGCAGGTCAAATTAAAAAGTTATCGGAAGTGGTTAACCCGTATATGTCTGGCATGCACATAACTGTTATGAAATTGTGTGGTCTGCACATAATCGATGTGGGACTGCATATAGTAATTACCTATTTTAATATTTAGGCCTCAGCCTTTTTGTGAGGATTGGGCACACATCAAAATGGGGAAAAGGGGATAAATTATCGCGATGTATTTTATCGTGAAGTGTGTGATTAATATTAGAGGTCGGTCGTGCGTTAAAATAATATGTGCATTAAACTATATTAAATCGGTCTATAAATTACAAATCGGGTGATTACGGTCTGTGAATAGCTGTGTAACCACTCATAGGACATAAATAGAACCCCCGACCCTCCTTTATTCTCACATTTTCTCTCATTGCATCTCCTCCTACGTGCTCGAGAGCTCCACCGGAGACCTCCTTTATCTTTGAAGACGACTTGAAGATCTGCAAGCCCTTCAGAGTCTGCTCAAGGATCTCCGCCCTTCGTAAAGTTTTCCCCTGCGAGCCTTTTGCGCGTACCACTCCCAGCACTTGGCACTCGACATGGGACTACCAGCATTCTCTGCTCCAGCCACAGTGTACATGAAAAGATCCACCAAGTCTCCAGAACGCATGTTCTCCCCCACGAGCAAGACAAAAATACTTAGCTTCGAGAGCGGTGGTCTGACACCCTCCGAACACGTCTCTCTCTCCTCCCCCAAATTGTAGCAAGAAGCGGTTTGTCGCTTTTGCATTCAAAGATCCACCTTTTTTAGGGTTTTCCACGTAAAAAAACCTTGTACACTTTCCTTTTTTGTGACGAAGAACGTCCACCATCGGAATGTTATCACTGTAAAAAGGTCTTAAAGGTGGAGACTTGGAATGATTTTTCATCTGAAGTTTCAAGTGTGACGAACCAAATATTGTCCACAACAACTTATAATTTTTGGTTTTATATATATATATATATATATATATATATATATATATATATATATATATATATATATGTTTTACAATCCCCGATGATGATAAAGTAAAGGCAGTACGATTTTACGAGAATATTTTGTTTTTTTATTCAAGTTTGGTATTTTTGGTGGGTGTGTTATGAATGGTTTTAGATTAAATAATTTGTGTACCAACTTAGTACGTGTCGGAGGAGTGTGTACTGGCTGTTCTGGTGCTGGATAAAATAGCTAAGTAAGGTGGTCTTTTGTGTTGACACTTGGCTAGCCAAGTGTTAACTGTTTGAACTTTGGGTTGTGATCTGGACTCGGTGCTTTTTGGCTGGACTGAACCGCTTACCGCTGTTTCTTCTTATAAAACTGTCGGGCTCTTCTCATTTCATTTCCATCTCGACTTCTTCTCCTGTCACCCGTCGTTGTGCGCTGTTGTTGCTGCTGCCGCCAATACTTCTTCTTCCTCCTCCAGAACTACTCTGGACGGCTATTCCTCGCTCTTCTATTGTTGCCTGAGCCGCCGATGTTCTACGCTCGGTATGTACGTGCCCTTGCGGTTGTAAGACCCCAACCTCGGAGATGATCGCGTTCGGGCACCGTTTTGAGGGTCAAAACGGTGTCGGGTGGAAAAATGGTCAACATGAATTTTGTTCGTCTCGACGAGATCTACAACTTTCATGTTGACCACTTTTCGATTTGAGGTCATCTCAGGGGCACACGGCCAGGCACACGGCCGTGTGCCTACCCGTGTTCAGTGGTCGAATGCGTTTTTCTGCAGTCTCGAGTCAGAGAAGGACACGGCCTGAGACACACGGCCGTGTCTCAAGCCGTGTGTGGGGCACACGGCCTCGAACACGGCCGTGTCAGGAGCCGTGTCGATCGGCGAATGAGTTACACGGCCAGACACACGGCCGTGTGTCAAGCCGTGTTCGGCCCAGTTTTTGGGATTTTGGATCTAATCTCGGCCGTCCGTTCCCTTGGATCTGAATCCGACGGTGGGGGCTGCTCCTGGGGGGTTAATAGCCGGGAAATGGGGGGAGAAACCCTCATTTTCATCTTGAGTTTCTCTTTCTTCATCTTAGAGAGAGGGGAGAACTTCCTTGGTGGTGTGAGCCCAAGATCCGGCCGCCGGAGGAGTTTTGAAGCACCGATTCGCGATCCGAGTCCGGATCCTCGAAGGCAAGGGCGAGGCGAAGCTTTCCATCCGACTACATCTTTATGGCGCCGCGGAAATCTTCGAGGGTAACGATCCTCTTCATAGGGCATGTGTAGTCGCCCTTCTTTCTTTGCATGGGGAAATCCCCCTCTCGCGAGTGAGCGTTGAGGTGCGGAATCCCTTCGGGTAGATATGTAAAGTCCCCGTTGTTAGAGCCCGGAATCGGAGTACGGGCGTAGGCATTGTGTGTGAAGCCTATTCGGGTTTAACCCGGATCGGTGATGTTTGCATTGCATGGCCGGAGAAGACTCCGCGCCGGTGAATTTAGTTTTCCGAAAATTCTACGCGGTAGATTGCATACAGGGATCCTTGGGGGTTAACCTCGAGGCGCACCCGGAAAGCTTGGGCGGAATCGCATTGCCGCCACGATGTTGCCTTGGAGGGCAAATCGGTACATAACGGGGTTATGTGCGTGTTTTGATCGATTGTGGGAATGAGGAGAAACTTGGCCCGCACCGATGGCTAAATGGCCGTGGTGAAGTGAGCAACGGGCGGGTGGAACTCTACCCATTCCAAGTGGTCTCGGTAGAAGCGACCTAAAGTACATGGGACTTCCCGGGGGGCTGGAAACGAGCCTAGGCTTCGGCCGAAAGGGCTAAATGCTCACGAGTGTTGCCATCCGAGGGATGGTGGTGGAATCGCGGTGTCGGGCTGGGTCCGGACCGGGTTCACCGATTAGTGCCCTGAGAGCACGGAGTGTGCGGCCGCGCGTGCCGACACTTGTGGCGAATAGAATGCTTTATATAATTGCTATGATAGTTTTATATGCAGGGAAGGAGCACCGCCGTCCCGAGAAACGGGACGGGGTCGTTATAATTTGGTCAGCTTTGCTGACCGTTGCCCTTTTGTATTGCCACCTCTTGGGTGGGTTGTTCCTGCAGGTGTTGTTGCGGAGCCAAGCGGCAAATAGCGGGCTAAAGCCCAAGTTGCAGCGCCAGCCCTCGAAGGCTTATTTATTAGTTTTTTTCATATTCATGTATGGCCGGCCTGCGTGCCGATGTATGAAAGACGCTATCTTGTTAAGCGAACACTTTTGTAAGGCCTTAAGGCCGTGAACTCTTTTGTGTATGTACTCATTCCTGGGTTGTAGTGGACATTCATGCTCTGTGGCAGGGTTCTTATCTTTTTGCAACTTAATAAAATTGCTTCCGCTAGGTGTTGTGTAGGACGCTCTGATTGGTGGTGTGGTTTCAACGCGTAACCAACCGGTCTGTCCGTAGTATATGGCGTCGGGCCCCGGCCGGACCTACTGTTATATGCTATGCGACGGATAGGGGTGTTACAAATTGGTATCAGACTTCTGGTTTCGGTCAAGCTTAAATGAATTCGTGGACGAATTCACTTTAAGGGGTGGTGAGCACATGGTGTGCGTCATCGTTATAACATGAAAAGAACCCATGAATGTCCACTTAGGAATGAAAATACACATGATTGAGGAACCTGCGTGTTCCTATAATTGCTGTTTGCAGTAAGTTTTGGTCGCTTATCGGTGTTTTGCACGATTTTAGGTGACCAGAAGTGGTGCTGGGCCGTCCGAACAGCCAGGTTCTGAGGCGAGCAGTGCGCCAAGCGATGCGCCTGCAACACCTTTGTCTGCTGAGACCATTAGGTTGGTGGCAGAAGCGGTCATGGCAATGATCAATGCGCAGCCTGCAAGGCAGGTGCAGCAGCCTGCTCCTGCTGTGGAACAGGTACCGCTTCAGACGGCAGAGCGAAGGAGGGTTGAGCAAGTTGTGGTGGAACCAGAGTTGCCGCGGAGAGCAACTGAAAGACAACTGAAGCACGTGATGGGCTTTCACCCACCAGTGTTCACGGGGGCAGAAACCCCGACCCAAGCAGAGGATTGGCTCTCAAGGGTCAACAGGGTGATGACTGCGACGGAAACTGAAGAGTGGCAGAAGACCACTATAGCGACGTTCCTTTTGGATGGGGACGCAAGGCTGTGGTGGGAGGGCCTAGAGCTGCATCAGTTGAGGGGAAGGCCATTGGCTGAAATCCCGATGGAGGAGTTTGCGAGACTATTTATGGCTCGATACCTCCCCTCGGCGCAGAGGATTGCGCTAGAGAGCGAATTCCAGAAGTTGGTGCAGGGTGATAGCACCGTTGATGAATACCTCCACGAGTTTACTCGGTTAGGGAGATATGCCGGCGCTACCTTCGCAGACGAGGAGCGCAAGACGAGCCGCTTTTATGAAGGGCTAAGGGATGATTTGAGGTTGCTGCTGTCGGGCCCCAAGACGCAGGGTTTCATGACCCTGGTCAGTTCGGCCCGGTCCTTGGAGAAGGATATGAGAAACGTGCAAGCGAAGAAGGAGAGGGAATCTGGTGGCAAGAGATCAGAGTTCAAGGCGCCGACTACGTCGAAGTCGGGCTACCGCAGATTCTCCAAGAAGTCTAGGACGTCGGGTCCAGCTCCTTCTACAGGTGCCTCGGGGGCAACTACCAATCGAACCCCGGGCGCTTGCTTCACGTGTGGAAAGCCGGGGCACTTTGCCCGTGACTGCTGGAGTGGACGCTCAAAGTCCGAAAGGAAACAAGGAGCTACCTACGAGGAAAAGGGCAAAGCGGTGGAGTCGACCGCGTCCCACTATGCTCCGACTCAGCCTAGAGTCTACAACTTGGGCCAGCAGGAGGCCATCAAGCAAGCGGATGTGGTGACAGGTATGAGTTAATTTATGCAAGTTGACTTGAGAATACTATTACCTATTGCTTGTTAAGCTAATGTCTTTTGCTTAGGCTTTGTGGTGATTAGCGATAGTCCGGCACGAGCACTGTTCGACACTGGTGCTTCGCATTCTTTCTTGTCCGAACAGTTTATATCGCGCATCGGAGTCCCTTCTTCGATGGCAAAGGACAAGCTAGATGTGTTGCTACCAAATGGGTGCTCGATGCGTGCGGACAGGGTGTGCGCCGTGAAGGTTCACATAGGGAGCCAAGAGTTCGACTTGCTAGCGTCATTATTGCCGTTGGTAGAGTTCGATGTTATCTTTGGAATGGATTGGCTGTCAGAGCAGAAGGCTTGGATCGATTGCGACCGTAAGGAGGTCAGGCTGGGTGTAGGGCGGGAGACTACTTTCGAGGGGCTTAAGGGGTCGAGCAAGACACTAATGTCTGCTCTTCAGGTGGTGAAGGCGGTTCGTGCTGGTGCAGAGCTGTTCTTTGCGATAGTGGGGGCTGTGGAGCCAAAGTCCCCGTTGGATAGCATCCCCGTGGTTTGCGAATACCCCGATGTGTTCCCGGATAGCCTTCCCGAAGCCCCACCGCAGCGAGAGATTGATTTCACGATCGAGCTCGTGCCGGGTGCCAAACCCGTGTCACGTGCTCCTTATAGATTGGCGCCAAAGGAGATGGCGGAGTTGAAGGTTCAGTTGGAAGAACTGATGGAGCAAGGTTATGTGCGTCCAAGTTCGTCGCCTTGGAGCGCACCGGTCCTCTTCGTTAAAAAGAAGGACGGTAGTATGCGGCTGTGCATCGACTACAGAGAATTGAACAAGTTGACGGAAAAGAATAAGTACCCGATCCCGAGGATTGATGATCTCTTTGATCAGTTAGTCGGATCGTCGGTATACTCCAAGTTGGACTTGAAGTCGGGGTACTATCAGCTGAGGATCAGGGAATGTGATATCCCAAAGACGGCGTTCAGTACGAGGTATGGGCATTTCGAGTTCACGGTCATGCCGTTTGGACTGACGAATGCGCCATCGGTGTTTATGGATCTGATGAACAGGACGTTCAGAGACTTCCTGGATCGCTTTGTGATCGTCTTTATTGACGATATTTTGGTATACTCGCAGTGCGAAGAAGACCACTTCAAGCATTTGCATTTGGTGTTGGAGACTCTGAGAAGGAATGAGCTTTACGCAAAGTTCTCCAAGTGCGAGTTCTGGCTACCCTCGGTAGCGTTCCTTGGTCATATAGTGAGTGGGGAAGGTATAGCGGTGGATCCGGCGAAGATAGTTGCGATACGGGAGTGGCCTGTGTTGTCTTCGGTAGCGGAAGTCCGTAGTTTCCTTGGGCTTGCCGGCTATTACAGGCGCTTCGTGGAGAACTTCTCGCGGATAGCGTTACCTCTCACAAAGTTGACCAGGAAGGATCAGAGATTCTTATGGACGCAAGAGTGCGTGCAGGCTTTCGAGGAGCTGAAGAGGCGGTTGACCACGGCGCCAGTGCTTAGTTCGCCGAGTGGGACTGAGGGCTTTGAGGTGTATAGCGACGCTTCGGGTAGCGGTTTGGGCTGCGTGTTGTTGCAGCATGGTAGCGTGATAGCGTATGGATCGCGTCAGCTAAAGGTGCATGAAAGAAATTATCCGGTGCACGACTTGGAGTTGGCGGCCGTGATATTTGCACTCAAGTTGTGGAGGCACTACCTTTACGGCGTAAGGGTCGACATATACACCGATCACAAGAGCCTAAAATACTTGTTGGATCAAAAGGATCTCAATATGAGGCAGAGGAGGTGGATGGAGTTCCTGGGGGACTACACCTTCAAGATACATTATGTACCCGGGAAGGGCAACGCAGTTGCGGATGCGCTGAGCCGCAGGGCTCCCGCCCGAGCCAACTGGTTGTCGGTGCATGATGAGCGGCTAGTGCGGGAGTTGGAGGAGCTTGAGATCTGTTGCGTTGACAAGCAGACGAGCGCCAAGGCAATGTTAAACTGGACAGAGGTGCAGTATGACCTGGCTGACCGGGTTCGGCAGGCATTGGAGTTAGATGACTCCATGAAGGAGCTGTTGGAGGCCGCTCTGGATGGGTCAAATTCCCAGTTCTCGGTGGAAGATGGTTTGTTAAGGAAGGGTCATCGGTTGTGCGTCCCGAGTGGGGGTAACCTCCGGGCGGAGTTGATGTACGAGGCTCATCATACCAAGTACTCAATCCACCCAGGGAGCACGAAGATGTATCGTGATCTCAAGAAGTTGTTTTGGTGGCCGGGGCTTAAGAAAGATGTGGCGTTGTACGTGGCTAAATGCCAAACGTGCGCCTTGGTGAAGGCGGAGTGCCAAAAGCCGGGAGGATTTCTGAAGTCCTTGCCTATACCGGAGTGGAAATTCGACGATATATCTATGGACTTTGTGCACGGGTTGCCAAGGTCGCAGAAGGGGAACGACGCCATCTGGGTGATCGTAGATCGGCTAACTAAGGTGTCGCATTTCATTCCGCATAGGAAGGATGATCCAGTCGAGAAATTGGCAAAGTTGTACGTTGACAATATTGTTAGGCTGCATGGTGTGCCTCGTAGCATTGTGAGTGATCGCGATGGGCGGTTCACGTCAAATGATTGGAGGTTGGTGCAGCAGATGTTGGGGACAAAGTTAAAGTTCAGTACAGCTTTCCATCCGCAGACGGATGGGCAGACCGAGAGGGTCAATAGAACGATGGAGGACATGCTACGCATGTGTGTCCTGGACTTCGGTAAGCTTTGGGAAGACCATCTTTATTTGGTGGAGTTCGCGTACAACAACAGCTACCAAGCGAGCATACAAATGGCGCCCTTCGAGGCCCTGTATGGTAGGAAGTGTCGCACGCCGTTATCGTGGCTTGAAGCGGGTGAGGCAAGGTTGTACAAGAAGCAGGAGGTGGAGAGTGCTACCTCGTTAGTGCGGATCATTCGGGAGCGCTTGTTGATCGCTCAGGACCGGCAGGCGAAGTACTACAATGCCAAGCACCGGAACGTGGAGTTCGCGGTGGGCGACTGGGTGTACTTGAAGATCAAGCCGTTCAAGGGTGTCTCACGGATTCGACGCTTGAAAAAGTTGAGTCCGAGATACCTTGGGCCGTTTGAGGTCCTAGAGCGAGTCGGCGAAGCGGCATACCGTTTGAAGCTATCGGTGGAGTTGAGTGGATTACATGATGTGTTCCACATTTCTGTGTTGCGGAAGGCGGTGCAAGAGCCTTCGCAGGTGATCGCGGCTGATCAAGTACCGGTTGAGGAAGGGTTGACAACGAAAGTCATGCCCATAACTATTGAGGATTTCGAAGTCAAGCGGCTTCGGAACAAAGAAATCAGAATGGTGAAGGTCCGTTGGGATAACTGCGGGCGCGAGGAGCTCTCTTGGGAGCGAGAGCAGACGATGCGCGAGGAGTACCCCGAGTTGTTCCCCTCAGGTACTCGTTATGTTTATTTTGTGTAGTCTCTGTTCTTAATTTCGGGACGAAATTCTCTTAAGGGGGAGGGAGTTGTAAGACCCCAACCTCGGAGATGATCGCGTTCGGGCACCGTTTTGAGGGTCAAAACGGTGTCGGGTGGAAAAATGGTCAACATGAATTTTGTTCGTCTCGACGAGATCTACAACTTTCATGTTGACCACTTTTCGATTTGAGGTCATCTCAGGGGCACACGGCCAGGCACACGGCCGTGTGCCTACCCGTGTTCAGTGGTCGAATGCGTTTTTCTGCAGTCTCGAGTCAGAGAAGGACACGGCCTGAGACACACGGCCGTGTCTCAAGCCGTGTGTGGGGCACACGGCCTCGAACACGGCCGTGTCAGGAGCCGTGTCGATCGGCGAATGAGTTACACGGCCAGACACACGGCCGTGTGTCAAGCCGTGTTCGGCCCAGTTTTTGGGATTTTGGATCTAATCTCGGCCGTCCGTTCCCTTGGATCTGAATCCGACGGTGGGGGCTGCTCCTGGGGGGTTAATAGCCGGGAAATGGGGGGAGAAACCCTCATTTTCATCTTGAGTTTCTCTTTCTTCATCTTAGAGAGAGGGGAGAACTTCCTTGGTGGTGTGAGCCCAAGATCCGGCCGCCGGAGGAGTTTTGAAGCACCGATTCGCGATCCGAGTCCGGATCCTCGAAGGCAAGGGCGAGGCGAAGCTTTCCATCCGACTACATCTTCATGGCGCCGCGGAAATCTTCGAGGGTAACGATCCTCTTCATAGGGCATGTGTAGTCGCCCTTCTTTCTTTGCATGGGGAAATCCCCCTCTCGCGAGTGAGCGTTGAGGTGCGGAATCCCTTCGGGTAGATATGTAAAGTCCCCGTTGTTAGAGCCCGGAATCGGAGTACGGGCGTAGGCATTGTGTGTGAAGCCTATTCGGGTTTAACCCGGATCGGTGATGTTTGCATTGCATGGCCGGAGAAGACTCCGCGCCGGTGAATTTAGTTTTCCGAAAATTCTACGCGGTAGATTGCATACAGGGATCCTTGGGGGTTAACCTCGAGGCGCACCCGGAAAGCTTGGGCGGAATCGCATTGCCGCCACGATGTTGCCTTGGAGGGCAAATCGGTACATAACGGGGTTATGTGCGTGTTTTGATCGATTGTGGGAATGAGGAGAAACTTGGCCCGCACCGATGGCTAAATGGCCGTGGTGAAGTGAGCAACGGGCGGGTGGAACTCTACCCATTCCAAGTGGTCTCGGTAGAAGCGACCTAAAGTACATGGGACTTCCCGGGGGGCTGGAAACGAGCCTAGGCTTCGGCCGAAAGGGCTAAATGCTCACGAGTGTTGCCATCCGAGGGATGGTGGTGGAATCGCGGTGTCGGGCTGGGTCCGGACCGGGTTCACCGATTAGTGCCCTGAGAGCACGGAGTGTGCGGCCGCGCGTGCCGACACTTGTGGCGAATAGAATGCTTTATATAATTGCTATGATAGTTTTATATGCAGGGAAGGAGCACCGCCGTCCCGAGAAACGGGACGGGGTCGTTATAATTTGGTCAGCTTTGCTGACCGTTGCCCTTTTGTATTGCCACCTCTTGGGTGGGTTGTTCCTGCAGGTGCTGTTGCGGAGCCAAGCGGCAAATAGCGGGCTAAAGCCCAAGTTGCAGCGCCAGCCCTCGAAGGCTTATTTATTAGTTTTTTTCATATTCATGTATGGCCGGCCTGCGTGCCGATGTATGAAAGACGCTATCTTGTTAAGCGAACACTTTTGTAAGGCCTTAAGGCCGTGAACTCTTTTGTGTATGTACTCATTCCTGGGTTGTAGTGGACATTCATGCTCTGTGGCAGGGTTCTTATCTTTTTGCAACTTAATAAAATTGCTTCCGCTAGGTGTTGTGTAGGACGCTCTGATTGGTGGTGTGGTTTCAACGCGTAACCAACCGGTCTGTCCGTAGTATATGGCGTCGGGCCCCGGCCGGACCTACTGTTATATGCTATGCGACGGATAGGGGTGTTACAGCGGTGCCCTTGTCGCTGCTATCGAACATCTCTCTGGATGACTTCTCCTTCTCCTCCTTCTTCCCGAGCTTCCTCTTCTCTCTTATTTATCTCTCTCATTTTCTGTAGTTGTTGCCCCTGTTGTGCCCTTTGCCGCTGCTGCTTCCCTCCCTGTGCCTTCGACTAGACTGTGTCGAGCTATTAGGGCATAGCCGCTGCTGCTACTTTGGAGTTCTAGGAAGGAGTTTGCTTCACTCCGGCGATCCGTCAAGGATCGGTTGCGTAACATCCTTCTCCCTCTCTCTCCCACTGTAAGCATGATTCTCCCCCTCTTCTAATTCCTGTTTTAGAGGTTTATGCTACATTGCTGAGATTACTTTATGAGTTTTCTGCTATGCTTGTTACTGGATATGGCTGATTTGTGATGTGCATGTGGCTGGTTTATATACAGTTAAAGTCAGATATTTTTACCTAGTTTGAGCAAATTTTTGGGTGTTCACACATAGATTTTTGGGTTATTTTCTATAGCTATTTAATGGTTGTTTCGTGATCATTTTATATAAATTTGAGCTAATTTTTTGTTGCTGGTTGTGTTGATTAGTTGCTGGACAGCAGGTTAAGAGGACGGGAAGTCCATTTGGGGGCTGGTTTGGCCCATTCGAGTTATTTCATGCTTTTCCAGCACTAGTTGAGGGCTGATTTTGTGATTTAAACGTCCTTTTCCTCTTACTTTTACGGTTTATCGATTTCGACTTTCCAAATTTGTTAGTAAACAGTAATTATCCTTACGTATTATACAATGAGTAAAACGAGACGCAACCTGAACTATATGCATCTTATTTCAGTGGTTTCCAAGACTAGGACAAACGAGAGGATGACGTCCCGCGATAATCATGGTAATAATACAGCAAAGGATAAGGGTAAAGGCAAAGTGTTGGTGAATATTTTATTTCTGTAATTATGCTTATTCAAGTAATTTCATATTATTTTTTTTTATTTTCAAGGATACTGCATGTGCATATGAGTCTAAAACTCAATGAAATATCGCTAATCAAATAAATGTGGGCGAGGAGAAATTATAGCAATACAAAAATATTCTGAGGGGAATTTTTTATTAAAAACTCTTATATGTTATTTTTAACGTTCAAGAAAGATAATAAAACATAAAATCCGGCATAAGGAAATACGAAGGTTTCGAATCCTATGATGTAGAGGCATCTACTGATGGATTCACCAGTATAGGTGAGCCTACAATTTCGCCCTTCGGGGGTGTGGCCAATTCAAGTTGCATACCTAAATATTTCCTAGTATATGTAATTAAAAGGGTGGGATTTTAGGAAGGAAACACATATATATATATATATATATCTAAATTGTTTATTGTATTGTAAGCATATTGCTATACCCCTTCTGCATGTATAACTGTTTCACGAAATAATTGTCTCACATAGTCATATTTGTATGACTAATCCAGTTGAATTACATATTTTTAGGCAATAGGAGCAAGTCTCAGCGCACCACAGAGGATTCCGCCGGAAGAGCTAGCGAAGGTATGGTTAAAGATCTTTATCGGTATCGGGGAATGTCAGGAGAATCATCGAATCACAAATCCAAACTGCGAATACGATTATTGTATCTATTACTATTCTTAGATTTGTTATCGTGCGTTGTGTAAATAAATAACTAAAAACAATAAACTGGTGTGTTCATTTCTGTGATGTGTACTACTGTGACTCAATTTTTGAAAACTTCGGATTATTCCTCATATCATTTGGGGGAAACCTGTTTTAGGGTTTTCACAATTGGTATCAGAGGGAGGTTGGTTTTCAAAACATTGTGTCATAGGGAGTACACGATCATCAGATGTAACCTAAAAGAAATTAAATTCCTTTATAGGAATCTATTCGGGTCTATTCCAGTCGACGCCATCAGGAGGATCGCGAGGAACGATAAGTTCAACAAGGAACTAGATCGGAGGAAAGTGACAATGGACATCAACCAAGGAACCCTTCCGAATTTGTACTAGCCATAGTCGAAGCCCTTAAGCTGGTATTCCCAACATTAGCTATACTTGTACCCCCATTACCACAAGAAGACCCTAACCCGCAACAACCTCGCCAACAACAAATGAAACCTCCTCCTAATCCCCCTTTCAACGTGGTTATCCCTACAACCCATCATCAACAAATGGATTATGATCTCAAACAATTTCTGGACTTAAAACCACCAACGTTCGTCGGAGGATTGTCTCCATTAGAAACTGAAGACTGGATACTTCGCATTGAAACTATATTCCAAGTCATGCGTTGTCCGGATGATCGAAAGGTCGAGCTCGCGTCATTTTTATTAGAAGGTGCAGCCAAACGTTGGTGGAACAATATCGTGACTACAAAGTTTGTCAGACATGAACAAGTAACATGAACAAATTTTCTGCACGAATTCACAAACTAGTTTGTGTCATGGTCTAAGAAAAGAGTCTTGCATGATCAATTTCTGCGATTAGTTCAGGGGAAAAAATCGGTACTGCAGTACGAGGAAGAATTTTCTAAACTCGCATATTACGCTGATTCTCTCGTAACGACGGAAGAAGATCATTGTCGACAATTTCAGCTGGAACTATAGGATGATATCCATATTTTGCTAGTGCCCCTGGATATTCTCAAATACGGCAAGTTAGTCGAGCGAGCGAGACTGGTATAAATTGATCAAAGCAAATCGCAGAAGTCTCATGATAGTGGAAAAAGAAAGGTAACTTAAACGCCAACCCAAAACGAAGTACAAGGCAGCCGAGATACAAAAGCATCACAAACTGCCCCGTCAACCAGTAATACAACTCAAGTAATAGCGACAAAGTGTGTGAAGTGTGGTCGTTTTCATCGAGGAGAGTGTTTGCTTGGCGCTTGCTACTATTGCCGTCAACCAGGGCACACAAAGAAGAATTGTCCAAAACTCTTGAACAAAGCCTCCAGTACGCAAGGACCTCCACTTCTGGTGCCACCTCAACTATATCAAATGTATGTCGAGTCTCTAGCATCGACACCTGCACTGACACCTGCACCGACACCTACACCTTTAGCTACTTCCGCTCCTGTTCAGACTCCAGCTCCTCCTCCTGAAGTACCAGAAGAACGAATAATTATGCCCCGAGTCTTTAATTTGGAACCTTATCGCAAGAAATAATTTTATTTTGGTTTATCTGAATATGGTTACATTTTCGTGGACGAAAACTCCTTTTAAGGAGAGATGAATTGTGACAAACCAAATATTGCCCACAACAACTTATATTTTTTGGTTATATATATATATATATATATATATATATATATATATATATATATATATATATATATTTGTTTTACAATCCCCGATGATGATAAAGTAAAGGCAGTACGATTTTACGAGAATATTTCGTTTTTTTTATTCGAGTTTGGTATTTTTGGTGGGTGTGTTATGAATGGTTTTGGATTAAATAATTTGTGTACCAACTTAGTATGTGTTGGAGGAGTGTGTACTGGCTGTTCTGGTGCTGGATAAAATGGCTAAGTAAGGTGATCTTTTGTGTTGACACTTGGCTAGCCAAATTTTAACTGTTTGAACTTTGGGTTGTGATCTGGACTCGGTGCTTTTTGGCTGGACTGAACCACTTACCGCTGTTTCTTCTTATAAAACCGTCGGGCTCTTCTCATTTCACTTCCATCTCGACTTCTTCTCCCGTCGCCCGTCGTTGTGCGCTGTTGTTGCTGCTGCCGCCAATACTTCTTCTTCTTCCTCCAGAACTACTCTAGCCGGCTATTCCTCGCTCTTCTATTGCTGCTTGAGCCGCCGTTGTTCTACGCTCGGTATGTACGTGCCCTTGTCGCTGCTATCGAACATCTCTCTAGATGACTTCTATTTCTTCTTTTTCTCGAGCTTCCTCTCCTCTCTTATTTATCTCCCTCATTTTTTGTAGTCGTTGCCCATGTTGTGCCCTTTGCCGCTGCTGCTTCCCTCCCTGTACCTTCGACTAGACTGTGCCGAGCTATTAAGGTATAACCGTTGCTGCTACTTTGGAGTTCTAGGAAGGAGTTTTCTACACTCCGGCGATCCGTCAAGGATCGGTTGTGTAACATTTTTCTCCCTCCCTCTCCCACTGTAAGCATGATTCTCCCCCTCTTCTAATTCCTGTTTTAGAGGTTTATGCTACATTGCTGAGATTACTTTAGGAGTTTTCTGCTATGCTTGTTACTGGATATGGTTGATTTGTGCTGTGTATGTGGCTGGTTTATGTGCAGTTGAAGTCAAATATTTTTACCTAGTTTGAGCAAATTTTTGGGTTGTTTACACACAGATTTTGGGGCTGTTTTCTATAGCTGTTTAGTGGCTGTTTCGTGGTCATTTTATACAAATTTTGAGTTACTTTTTTGATGCTGGTTGTATTGATTAGTTGTTGGACAGCAGGTTAAGAGGACGGGAAGTCCATTTGGGGGCTGGTTTGGCCCATTCGAGTTATTTCATGGCTGTCCAACACTATTTGAGGGCTGATTTTGTGAATTAAACATCTTTTTCCTCTTACTTTTACGATTTATCGATTTCGCCTTTCCAAATTTGTTAGTAAACAGTAATTATCCTTACGTATTATACTATGAGTAAAACGAGACGCAACCCGAACTATATGCATCTTATTTCAGTGGTTTCCAAGACTAGGAAAAACGAGGATGGCGTCCCGCGATAATCATGATAATAATACAACAAAGGATAAAGGTAAAGACAAAGCGTTGGTGAGTATTTTATTTCTTGAATTATGCTTATTCAAGTAATTTCATATTATTTTTGTTATTTCCAAGGACACTGCCTGTGCATATAAGTCTAAAACTCAATGAAATATCGATAATCAAATAAATGTGAGTGAGGGGAAAATTATAGCGATACGAAAATTATCTGAGGGGAATTTTTTTTATTAAAAACTCATATATGTTATTTTTAACATTCAAGAAAGATAATAAAACATAAAATCCGGCATAAGGAAATACGAAGGTTTCGAATCCTATGATGTAGAGGCATCTACTGATGGATTCACCAGTAGGGGTGAGCCTACAATTTCACCATTCGTAAGTGTCGTCAATTCAAGTTGCATATCTAAGTATTTCCTATTATATGTAATTAAAAGGGTGGGATTTCAGGAAGGAAACACATATATATCTAAATTATTTATTGTATTGTAAGCATATTGTTATACCCCCAGCTTTACTGCATGTATAACTGTTTCACAAAATAATTGTCTCACATAGTCATATTTGTATGACTAATCCAGTTGAATTACATGTTTTTAGGCAACAGGAGCAAGTCCCAGCGCACCACAGAGGATTCCGTCGGAAGAGCTAGCGAAGGTATGGTTGAAGATCTTTATCGGTATTGGGGAATGCCAGGAGAATCATCGAAACACAAATCCAAACTGCGAATGTGATTATTGTTGAAGCCAAAATTGACCCCAACGAATGTTCACGAACCAAAGTGTAGCCAACGCCTACTTCTCCCAAATCTCGACCCCTGACTGGCTGCCAAGGTCCTAAGACTGACCCAAAGCCTCAGCTGGGAGGTCCCACCTCACACCCGGAAGATCTCTGAGAGCTTCCCCTCCAAAGCCAAATGCCGGGCTGGGAGCTCTTCAGAAAGCACTAGAGTTAGAGAATAATGAAAAGCCTGCTTTCCAAAGAGCCCATATGGGTCTTTTTATAGTCTTCCCCTGACCTGAAAATACTGAAATACCTCTAGAGAATCTGCCAATAGCCAGATCCCGCTGTCATCCTGGGGGCATACAGGTAATTTTACCCGGGGACAATAATATTAAAATAATCTTTTCCTGGGGGCTGGGCCCCACCACCTGGACCTGCTTGGCGAGAACCCCGGGCGAGAAGGCTCTCGCTGAGCCCTAGCTTGGCTTATCTTGGCGAGATCTCCCGCTAAGAGGGTTCTCGCTCCCGGTATTCATGATGCCACTGTCGCTGGACGTGGCGCTGAGTGAGTGAAGCTCACTCAACGCCCTTACTGCTAACCACGGCATTGAGTGAGTGGAGCTCACTCAACGCCCTCTCGCTCGCCCCCAGGGAGAGTTCCTTCCAGGCGGGAGCTCTACTGTCCCGAAGCCTACGACCGACCTGAAGACCCGAGTCCTGGCGCGAGCGATCTCGCCTACTGGTTGGCGGGAGCTCCCTAAAGGCGAGAACTCTGCCAGTCTGCCCTTGGGCTAACCCGGGACTAGCCCAACCCCGACCCCTGAAGTCTTAGTCTTCTGGGTCCTACCCAGCGAATATAGGGTTGTACACAATCCCCGCTCTTTTCGAGCTAGCACTGCGCTCGATAAGACAAGTCCAACCCCAAAATATTTGATGGACACGTGCCTGATAGCCAAGAGAATCTTTTGGCGGGCCCTACTGCGGCTATAAATACACGCCGTCGGGTGACCATAAGTCTTGCCTCCGATCTACTGCTTCTTTACTGAGCTCTCGCCGTCACCAGGCGTCTCTCCCTTCATGAAACTCACGTGCATCCCTTCGAAGCACCCCTCTCCGTCATTTCTGCCTTCTCTCCGGAAGAAGTCATGGGGGCAAGGAGGAGGGAGATGAGGAAAAAATCCTAAGTTGTCTCTTCACTTTGTTCCTCAACAACAAGGATTTGGGGGGGGGGGGGCAATTGATGGGGATTAACCCATTTTTTATGCATTAGGGGTGCACATAGCCGTTCCAAATGAGGGGATCATGAGGTTGACTAGTCAACCCACTCCCCATGATCCCCATCATGATAGGAGGAGTGGGAGGGCCCACTTCCTCATTTATCTTTCCACTAATCCCTCTCCCATGACAAAAGGAGGGAACCACCGCCGGCTGGCCGCCGCCAGCCGCCGGCCGCCACCGTTCGCTGCCGGCCGCCTCCCGCCGACCACCATCGGCCGGTGGCACGCCGCTCATGCCTCCACCGTCTGATTGTGATGGGGCCTTCGTAGCCGTCCGATCTGTGGGTAACCATCCACTAACCCACCACTTTAGTAGTGGGGCCCACCATGATCCTTCTCTGGAGACTATAAAAGGACCCCCATGGGCTCCTCTTTTCTGACCTTTTTCCTTCTCCACTTCTTCTTCTTCTTCCTCAGGTGAGAGCTCTCCCGCCTCCTCCGTCGAGTCGGCTTTCGCTCACCGCCAACCACCACCAGCCACCTGCGGCCACCCGCGGCCACCAGCGGCCACCAGCAGCTACCGGCGGCTATAAGCACCCCACCAGCGCGCAGTTAGCAAGGAGACGCCCAAGACCGCGAGGAAGCTGAACAAAGAAGACAGTCGAGGCCAGCAAGCGCGCGCCGCCCCAAGCGCACGTGCCAGAAGCATCTCGCACATTCCCTCATCTGAGCCACTTCTGCGGAGCAACCTGTTGCCCGCAGGAAGCTACAGTCTTTCTCTCTCCCCTCAAGTTGTAATGGGAGCGGCCTATCGCCCCGATTCACCCAGTATACTGTAATCACCAGGAGCTAGTGGAATTTGACCGGCACAGACCCGGTCACATGGTTTTTTACCCATTTAAGAGGTTTTTTCACGTCATCAAGACTTGTCTTCACTGTTTCATTTTCATCGACTGTGTGCGCGCTCGACCGCTCCGTGAGCTGAGACGGTCCAAGATCATCCGGTTCGACCGGGGCATCGAGTTAGTCCGCAACAGAATTCATGGTTAGAAGTAAAGTTCTTTATGACTTTTTCAATGTTATGATTCTACATTCATATTATCATGTGATCTAAATTTATACACGTGTATTATCTATTCCAACACTACATATACACATCATTGTCTTATATAAAATTTCTTCTCATGAGAATTGGATTCGATAATACATCTCATCTGTTCTTTTCAACTTCAGTATTTAGCAAAAATATCACAGCATGAATTCTGCGTTGTTTGTGTTGACTTGCTTTTCAAATAATATAACATTGTGTTAGTGGTCTTCAATTGATTTTTCTAACTCCTACTTGCATTTCTTATCAATCAAATAACTTTTTTCTCTATGTTCTGTCTTGCATTCTTTTCCCTTTATGTAACATTCTAATTTTTATTGGGCCATTAGAACCCTAGTGGTCCCAATAAAAGTTACTCGAACCTCTACCCAAGACCCATAACGAGATGTGAGGTAACCCTGGTCGGGTTATGAGGCTAGAGAACTCCGATTTGAGTTCAGTAAACTCATGTAGCCTCATATTCGCGACCAGGGTTACCTCCAATGCGCACGTATCGATTATACAAAGTCATGGGAACTGACAGAACCCAAATCAGATTTTTCTAGCTCGATATACAAAAAACCCATATTCGCGACCAGGGTTACCTCCCATCTCGTTATGAAGCTAGAAAACTCTGATTTGGGTTCTGTCAGTTCTCATGACTTTGTATAATCGGTACGAGCGCATTGGAATTTGTCGCGTTGCAATCCGGAATCAAATGACAAATTTGACTATTTTAGTGTGTCGCGACGCGCAAACTTTGGGTATTTATCAAATGAACTCCGATTTGACCTCGGTCAATGGTGTTGGATTTGTATGGTCAATACAAAGTTAACGGAGTTTGCCTCGGTCAATTTTGATGACAAGTGTTCAATCTGTGGTCAAACCGATCACTTTTGTGCATCAAAAAGAATGCGCACGCCAATTGTGACACATTACCCCAACCTTGACCCGATCCCCGATGACTTGGACCAACTTTAACTTTGATCAGCATGGAGGACCCATCCTAGGGTTGACTTTGGTCAAAACCTCAAAAATTCACATGTTTGGAAAAATTCTAAATGGAGGATTCACCACCCCAACCCACCACACACACCATGGGTTTATTCCAACCCTATGGGTTATGATAAAGCAGCCACCCCACTTGGGGCAAGAACGATGGGCCAAGGGGAGGTCCAAGCCCATTTCCCCCTCTTTTCCCTCTTCTTCTGCAAGCCCAAAGCCCATGATTTCTCTCTCCCTTGATGATGACATGTGGGTGTACCTTCTTCCCCTGATGAAGCCACCAGGCCAGCCAGCTGGAGGGAGGAGGCTGAGCTTCTCCTTCATGGGGAATTAATACTACACCGCGAAGAAGCAAGGGAAGGCCCCTCACCTTTCTTATAAAATGACCCTCACCCTCTACTCTTGCTCACACAACTCTAGTGAGCCCTCCCCCTATTGGAGCCACCCTCGCCGGAAAACCCAAAGCCAAATCTGCCACCTCCGCCACCTTCCATTACAGCTCAGTCAGGACCTTCCCGAGCCCACAAACTCCAGGTGGAAACATCTCCCCTCCCCCTTCCTCATCTCCCCCACGTGTTGCATGCATCTCCCGACAGCCGGAGTGCCGCCAGCACCACCCAATCCAAGCTCCAACTCGGGTGGTGCCCACGTGGTATAAGCCTTGCCAAGTGCCGGTGGTAGCGCTGGGAGGGTGTTACACCATCGGGGGTGTTAATCTCAGGCGACGGAGGGTCGTGGTGCCGCCGAAATTTGCCGCTCCGGCGGCACCCGAGAAATTATCTTCTCTATTTTATTTTCTGCGGCGGCATCAGGCCGCCGGAGGGAATACTGACCCCCGGCATGCCGTTCGAGGGTGGTTCCGTGACCGTAAAGCCACTAAAGAGGTGAGGCGGCACGCCATCGCTAGGAGCAGAGTAGTCGCGCCACCCCGCTCTCGGGTTGAAATTTTCCGACAGTGACCGGTGACATTGGGCCGCAAGACAACCACCCAGAAGTTAGCCAGCCCCCGGTGAATTGACTGGGGTGGCGCCGTGGCCTGACGGCAAGCGGCGGCGGCAGAACCCTATAAGTTTTTGCCGCCGGGATTGTCCCACCGCCGTCTGATCTCCACTAAGAGATCAGACGGCCGTGATCTTCTTAAATCCCGCCCCACCTCAACATCAACGTCCCCATAGTGGATCAGTTCAAGATTCGCTGTGGGGATAGAAGATCAAAATTGCCTATTCGGCTCCATCGCAACCACAAGATTTATTTAAGAATTGGCTATTTGCAGACCATTATGATAATAAAAATTTGGGGATTTTTCTGAAAAATCTAGGCTCCTAGCAGAAAAGTTCTGAACATAAAAGTTATTCCTCTTAATGAGGGCAATCTCCACATAACTTTTGATAATTTTATGAATTAATTTGATAATTTTAGAAGATTAAATAAGAATTATTAAAATGTTTAGAAAATTTTGAAAAAAATTCTAGACTCATTTTAGATCATTTTTAATATTGTGTTAAAATTTGGGAACTTTGGGATGAAAATTGAAGATTTTTCAAATTCTCATAGTCTAAAGTCGCGCTTTAAAATCAATGCGCTTAAATCTTTCGGAAAAAGAGGATCGACGCCCGGGATTGTATTTTTAATTGAATATTGAGTTCAAAATAAATGATCAACGAGATTTATCGAGACAAGTTGTCAAGTTCAGAGTGTTTCGAGATTTTTTGTAAATCTAGTGAGCGGCTTATTTTTGAAATAACTCTCGGATATTTTGGGTAAACTTGGAAGTGAAATGCCCAATCTCGTCTCGGGCAAAGAATTTCTCCCACGTTTGGAAATGATTTTCGAAGTTGAATTTTGAGGGAAAACATGCTCTCTAAAAAGATGCTCGGATTGGACCCGACGCGAGCAAATAAGTTGATAATTATTCTCGAACGAATGTTAAAGGTGCAACTCATAATAAGCTTTTCCAATCTGATTAAGCCATGATTGGAAGATGCAACTGAACAATTTTCGGATCTTAATAATGAATGCAACTCAAAAAAGGCTTCCTAAAAACAAAAATGTAACCGAACTTGTCTCCTGAGAATGGAGATGGAACTGAAGCTTTCTGATTTGAGTGATTAAACTACTAACTTTTTTCTTATTTATTTATTCCAATCTTGCACTGGTCTAGTTCCTTCACTTATTTTAGTTCAATACTTTCTTTCTAGTACTCCAGTCTCAAATTGGTCATACTTATTTTTTTCAGTTCAGTTCATTTCTTTTAAGTATTAATCTTGTCTCGTACTGGTCCAGTTCCTTTCAGTTCTCTCTGTCCAGCACATTCCAGTTTCGTACTGGTCATATTTCAATTCAGCAGCTTATGTTCTCAGCAACTTTTATTACCACACTTATATTTTCTAGAATTTACTGATTTAGTATTTTAAGCACGGGTCCTGCTCTGACGAGCAGTTGATTGTTTAAGGTTGAGCCTTAGTTGTGGATAATAGGAGTTGAGTTATTCATCTAGAGTTATCCCCAAATAAAATGCACTCATGCTCCTTACTGAGAGTTTAGCTGAAGGTCATTTGCCCGAATTATTTTTAGCATAGTAGAGAAGGCTGCCACAACCTGATTTGTGCTTGCTTTATATTGTTTTAATTAAATGCTTGTAAATTACTTGAGGTAAATTGTGGCGGGTCAGTCACTTTCGCAGACAGTTCGTACCGGTGCGAGAAGGTCGATGACTCATGCTGACAGGGAGATGCGTACCACGGGTGACCGACTGTTATTTCTCTCCCCATTGGGTTTCCTCCACTGATCGGACTAAATTCAGAATCGTCGAATGTCGCTCACATCCAAGAGTACACGTGATTGTACATTGGAGATGAGAAGTGTGGTACGACCACCCCCAGAAGTGGCAGGATTGTCCACTATCACCGACGACCACATCGGTGAGGTCTGCGGGTCTCGCTACCTACTTGAAGAGAAGCGATCAATACTATATCGATATAGGGTGTGTGCGAGCGCTTTGAACACCTATGGAGTGTTACCAAGTTTGAATACATGTGGTGTGAATAACATGTTGTGAGCACATGTCATATAGATAGTTAGTGAAGTCTTTATTATATAATTGATGGTTAAGCTACTACTATTTCTAGTTACATTATGCTGTATATTCTTACAGATAGTTGCTCCTAGCATTTGTATATGAAATATTGTACTAACCCTCTCATTCTTCATCTATTTAATTTTGTTTGGGTGCGTGAGCTCGTCCCCAGGATATGAATTCGGGGAGAAGACGTGTTTCTACTTAGCTCTGCGATTAACGATTATTTTAATAACCATTCACAGGAGACGGAGCATTATGATGTCCAACTTCCCCGGGCTGATGCGCCAGCTGATAGGACTACTCAAGCAGAGGCACCCCCGTTGTCTCTAGACTTCCGAAACGTGAGTTTTTAGCCCACATGCTTGCGAGTGAGAGAGTGTTAGTAGTAGTTGTCTTTTGCAGCGTGCGAGCTTGTTGTATAAAAAGTGGCTATGACCTTTGCTTACCCTAACACACACACACACACACACACACACACACACACACACACACACACACACACACACACACACACACACACACACACACACACACACACACACACACACACACACACACACACACACACACACACACACACATATATATATATATATATATATATAGTGGTATTCTGTTATTGCTTCCGCAACTCTGTGATGTGAATGTTGGGATTCAATCCAGACAAGACGGCCAACTAGTGCTTGGTAGAATGGTCGTTGCCACTCGGAGATTACTGGGTGGACATCTTGGGCAGTAAGACCCGTCTCTGACCCGACCCGGGCTAAAGTTGGGGGAGAAGGTCTTACACACTACACCAAACAATGCTTAATCCTCCCTTCACTCATCCAACCTTCTTTTGATAATACCAAAAGAGGGAGAATTCAATCAGAACAAGAAATCAATGTACAAGTCAAATTTCAGTTATGTATAGGGTACATCCATATAGGGGGGCCTTTGAAATTCAGTTATGTATAGGATATATCCATATAGGGGGAGCCTTTGAAATTCAGTTATGTAAGGGGTACATCCATATAGGGGGAGTCTTTGCACTATACCATCTTGCTTATTAAAGTATTAAATAAAATCTATAAGTCATAGTTGATTTTTTTTTCAAAGATTTGTTATTATCAAAAGAGGGAGATTGTTGGAGCATGTGTTCCGTATTTCCTGTTTTGAGAATAACAAATCTTGAATGTATTTCACTATAGTTTGTTCATTGTATGCAGATATCACATGTAAATTTTCCTATGGATCAGTTTTGGAGACAATTTTGGCTTAGTATAAAATTTCAGTACCGCTAGCAATAGTTAGCTACCGCTTGCGGTAGTACTGAAGGCGTCAGCCATAATCCCGCACGGTTCAGCCAAGGCACGCACAACTTCGAGATACAGCCAGGAGGTATCGTAATACCGCATGTGATAGCCTCATGATCAAGCATGATCGTCATCCTCTCGACACGATCAGATTGGCATGGTACATGTGGCAACACAAGGTGATACCGCCCGCAGTATTGAGATACAGCCCGCGATATCGAGATACCGTAAGCGGTAGCTAGTTTTTATATAAATTGCTGGGCTTCGACAAAAAGATATTACACACCTCTGGAGCATAACGACGCACACAACTACAGACCTCAGACATCTAACTAAGTGTACAACGCAGACGGCTAGCTGTGGCCAGCTAGTCGATGCTAAGTAGATATTACAAAAAAATTTAAATCAACTAACTATAACTAAGTAATATTTACAATTTTTTAAAAATAGCTAGTTATAGCTAAGTAAAAATTACAATTTTTTGTAAAACATCTAGCTATAGCTAGTCGAAAATGATTTTTTTAAATATTTATAATATATTACTATCATTTATTTAATTATTTAATTTATTTTTCTAAAATAGATTTTGGTTCTCGCAATAGGGCTCCACACTCAGCAAGTAACTCACCCGTGATTCTCTTCTCTACTTCTTCCACCTAGCACCAATAGGGCTCCCTTGCCGTCACAGTTCTAGGCGTCGGTGTCCCTCGTCGAGGCTCTTCCAGGCGCACTTGTCCCTTCCTGACGCTCTTCCATGCTCCAGCTTCACTTGTCGTCGATGAAACTTTTTCTGGCTTTTTCATAGATTTTTCTTTTTCGCAGATTTACACTGCCTCAATCATCTTCAGGTGTTCATCTTTCTACTCCTGCCTCCTCTCCATACTTTTTGGGCTCTCATTTCTTCTTTGTGATTTTTAATGAATATGAATAGTTTTTGGGTCTCCCATTTCTTTTCTGCCTTATTCACAAACCATAAAAGTTTTGATCTTAGTTCTTAAACACTCTATTAACTGTACATAAACTTCCTTTGTCATTATCATATCTTTCATTCATCATTCAAAATCTTAGAACAAAAATTAGTTTTAATAAATTCTGTTTCTGAATGCACCAAACACTAAGGCTCCGTTTGGGGGGATTTATTTTCACCGGTCAAGCGGTCATGACCGCATGAATCAGACCTTAATTAAGTCCCGGTTCATGCGGTCATGACCGCTTGACCGGTGAAAATAAGTCCCCCCAAACGGTGCCTAAGTTTTCTTTTTTATTAGGTCAAAATGATAATAAGCATGAACATATTAGTTTATGAAACTGTAACTATAAGAAGGTTAGCAACATGTCATTATTTGTGGTAAAGTTACTTTATTCTCTCTTGAAGATTATTCTTTATTTTTTTTCTCTCTGCAGCTATCCACAACATGGTTGAGGTAGTCTACAACATGTCTTTGGCAGTCCACGACATGTTTGAGGATGATGCATGTCACACAACCATTTCCGAGCGAATAAAAAATTTTCTAGAGGAGCTCGTGGTTCTCAAGACAGCGAGCGTAAAGTCGATCGAAAAAGTTATACTTGAAGCTAAACCGAGGAACACATCTTCCATTCTATGGAAGGTCGTCGTTATTGTTTCTGATAGCAAGGGCGGTCGTTGGTTTCTCTGTATGCATGACAATTGCGTTAATGTGGGCAAACGGATGTGGATTAAAATGTCACAGGCATCCACCAGCAATGCAACGACCCACTTGAATCAATTGCATGATGTCTTGTCCAATAAGACGATGACCGTCAATGCGAAGATTACAAAGATTAAAGAGCAGTTGGAATTTTCTCAGGAATCATTCTTAGCAAATCCAACGCATTGGTTCCCGATATATTTTTAGATTTTTAAGTTAATATAAAGTTCGTTTAACTAAAATCTGATTACATGTTTTATGTTTTTCAGTATGTGATTACTGTATGGGCCTCAGAGCAGTATATTTATGCAAAGAATTTCTAGAGGAGCTCGTGTTTTTAATGACGTTAGTGACATTTGGGAAATGCGTCTTCCAGATCGACCCTTAATGCCAGACGAGGGCGACAACGATGACGACGACAATAATCTTGAATTATTACAACAATTCTTGAATTGGGAGATGATGACAGTGAGGATGATGGGTAAAGTAAATGTATGTGCTTCTTAACCCAAATTTATTTGGAATTATTACAACACTTTGATATTTGTATAGATTTTTTTTTATTACAACACTTTCTAGCATTCTTGATTCACTTAAAACACTATTTCTTTTTTTTTTTGCTTTCACATGAATTCTATGAAAGTTTTTAGCATACATTATCTTAATCCTTGATTTCTAAAAAGGTGGCATCACAACCCAGTAACATACTTTGATAATTTTTAAATAAATTGACTTAAGCTGTCAATTGGATCTAATAGTCATGACAATTAAAAACCAAAAGCAACACCATGTCTTCATCCCGAGAACATTACATTATTTTGCTTTGTCCAGTTAATGCTTAGTTCCTTAAAACCTACATATATATTTCAAGTCAATAGTTAGTTTCAAAAAAATTAAATTTGCGGGGGAAAATTTTTAGTAGCTACTGTAGCTTAGTGGACTTGTTACAAAATTGCTAGTAGTCAATTGTAGCTAAGTGGAATTACAAAAATATTTTAAAGTAGCTAACTAAAGGTAAGTGAATTTGTCAAAAAAAATAGAGTAGCTAACTATAGCTAAGTGATAAAATAAGGTGAAAAAAAAAACTAATTATAGCTAGCTGACCAGCTATAGAAGGTCTTCACCGGGCACCTTGCCCGGGAGGCACGCCCGTCTTTTCATGAAAATTGGTGATCCAGGTGCCCAAAACGGAGCGACGTTATTCGCTAACTCAAAATCTAGCCTGACACAATTACCAGTGCGTCCCTCCAAAAAACTATAAAAGGGCATCAAGGACTTCATTTGAAGAGAGACAACTCCAGAGACTAGATAGAGCTCTGAGGATTTCCGGCAAGAACGTGTGATTTAGATCATTTTCTTGTTACGAATTCCGAGCGAAGGAGCTGGGCGAATTTCGAGCAAAAGAGTGATCTACTCTCCTCTCCAGATATCCATGGCGGATGAGGCACTTTATCTTCTATTTCAGTTGGGTGTAGTCCTATGCATTGTGCGCACTCCCGCAGTGAATCTTGTAGTACTGCGTCTAGTCTCCCCGATTTGGGGGCAGCGGCTCGGGCCGACAGAGCATACCAGAGTCTTGAATGGACATGAGCATCTGCGTCCTAGCAGTGTTCTGAGGGGTGAATCCCTGGTGTCGGCAAGAGCCATAATTCATGCGAGGGTTGTCACAGCGATCGTCGCTCTTACAGAGCGGACACCGGCTCCCTCTTCTGTTTAGAGGTTCCTTAGAACTGCTGGCCGTGTGCCTCGATAGACCCATTCGTCGCGATTTGCACTTCAACTCGGTGAATGAGGTCTGCGTAGCTTGACATATTTTCCGGCATTAGAGAGGAGTAAGATCCGCTTGGGTAGAGCCCCCCCCCCCCCCCCGAGGAAGATCAACAAAGGAGTTCAAGGCCGAATCCTGGGATTTGCCGCACCTCAGAGGTAAAGCGACAAAATAACTCATTAAGTGACTCGTCGTCGTTCTAGCGAATGCCAGAGAGGTGAGAGGGGTCCCTAACGAATCATCGATTGACTATGAAATGATCAATGAAGAGGCGTGTGAGCTCCTTGAAGTTGTTGATCTCCCCTTGCCAGAAGGAGTGAAACCAGGTGTATGCTTGCCCCTTCGGAGTTATAGAAAACACTTGACATAATAGTTGATTTAGCGCGTTGAAGAGTAGCATGATTGTTTCGAAGTGTTTGACGTGTTCCAGGGGGTCCTCCATCCCGTCAAAGACCTCGAAGTGGGGTAGCTTGAATCCATACAACACAAGATGCACCAGAACCTGATGAGTGAGCAGGGACCCATGATGGAACGGGCATCGTGCGTTCGTGGGGCGGCGCCTACCGTGAGCGTACTCTTCCTTGATCATATTCCTTACTTTTCTGTGAGTGAGACTTTGGTCGTCATGCCTGACATCAACCTCCATTGGGCGAGGGTTGAGTTGAGCGTTCCCTAGCGGCTCTGGACGCGATGCAACGTACGACAAGCTTGCATTGTCGGACAGCCCGTTAGCGGGAGGGTCCTTAGGGCGAGCCGTGTCTCAGGGCATGGCATACTCCTGCGCGATTGCTGGTTGCATCCCATGCGGGACAGCTGGGTTGGGAGGATTGAAGACTCCCAAATCCCGTAGAAGGGCAAGTACTTCTACCCGTCGTTCTTCCATCAGTCAGACGCGCTGCTCCATTGAGTCTGCAGGCGCGACAACAGTGACTCTTCCTAGAAGCGCGTTACTTGCAAGTGAGTTGGTAGGGGCCAAATTGACCCGCTCCTCCGGGGTCGCGCCGTTAGTAGTGCGTACACTCCTCCTTGCCACTGCGATCAGTTAGGGATGCTTGCGCAAGGCAAGCGCCGTTTCTAGAGAGTTGTTGAGTTGAGAATACTTTCCCATAAATGACGTCAAACTGTTGCGGTTCGCCCGATTTTCCTCTTGTTCGGAGAATCAGACTTAGCTCCGAGTTGAACCGGGCGCAGAAACAATCAATGAGAATCAAACATCAATGACAATAGGTTTTTTTTACCGTGAAAAACCCAGAAAAGGTGGAAAATCACGTGGTCGAATATATGCCGGGCCTAAATTCACTATTTAGCTTTGTTTACAAGTATTTTAAGTTCCTCAGAGGATGAAATACCACCTCTCTATCACAAGCTTTGAGTATAAAAAAAGAGGAAAAGACTAAGTCAGTGGAGCTTCAACGATGCGTCCTTGAGAGCGTCCGTGCGAATCTTCTCTTGCGCCTTCATTCATGCTCATTGAAGCGTCCAAGTGAGAGTTCAACGTTGAGCGGACCGGAGAAGGAGCGAATCGAATTCCGAGCGAATGAGCGATCTAGGTCCCTCGCTTAGAGCTCTCTCTAGTCTTCAAATGAAGGCCCGATAGTCTTTTTATAGTTTTTTGGAGGGATGTGCTAATAATTGCGGCGGGTTGAGTCATGAGTTGACGAATAACGTCACTCCATTGCGATCACCCGGATCGCCAATTTTCATGAAATGACGAACGTGCCCGCCCGGACGGCCCATGCAAGTTTCCCAGCGCCGGCGGGGGCTGACAGCGGCGGCGACAAGTAGCACGCGCGCGTGGGCACGACCGTGGTCGTGCTAATCTTGGTTCCCCCTTTGGGTGGAATTGCTTTGTACGAGCGAGCATGGCTCATGTGTGCGGCTCGCTAAGTGTGGTTGAACCGCCTGGACATTCTTGTTTGAAGACCTAATGATTTGACTTATAAAAATTCAGTGGAAATCCTATATAAAAAAGGTGAGTGTTATCCGCACTATAGTTTTGGTTATCCGCACATTTTTTTCCCCATTTTTTCGCGCCTTTTAGAAATACGTCTTGTACATGCATTTTCAGGAAAAGTGTTTAACACGAAAGTTTGAGATCTACAACTTTGGTGTTGAACACTTTTCGTAAAAATGCATGTACAAGACGTATTTCTAAAAGGCGCGAAATCTGGGTGTATTTCCAAAGTACGTCTTGTACATGCATTTTCAGGAAAAGTGTTCAACTGTACAAGACGTATTTCCAAAAGGCGCGAAAAATTAGGAAAAAAATATTTGCGTATAACCAAAACTGCAGTGTGGATAACACTCACCTAAAAAAACTGATTTCAAATCCTAATCCCAGGTGCCATTTTCGTCCAAATGTCGACCAAAAAAAACAAGCAAAGAAGATGAAATTTGTGATCTGCTCATCACAAAAATGAATCTGCTCAATAAAAAACTGCTATAATTGACAATAGAAGCACCCAGTGCCGGCTGCTGAGCTGTGGCCGGTAACATGGACCTCTTCTCTCCGGCCGGCGAGAATTGAAGTGGCCGACCAGGGTCAACATTTTCCGCCAATCGCCTTACGGCCATCACCGGCACGAACCCGCTCTCCTTCGTACTTTCGTACTGATTTCAGTCCTGATTCCAGTGCCGACTCTTCAAAGAAAGAGAATCACCGTCTCCTTCTTCTCTCTCCTCCTCTCTCCCTCTCTCCTGCCAATCCCGCTGTCAGAAAGCGAGCTTCGGAAAGGAGATACAGAAAAGATAAGAGAGAGAGAGAGAGAGAGAGAGAGAGAGAGAGAGAGAGAGAGAGAGAGAGGAGATTCGGAACTGGAAACAGTAGAGGCTGAGAAGTCGCGCTTTTATACCGGCCGGATTCCTTTGCGTGATTTGTACGCTATAACGTGGCCTCACTTGCTCGTCTGGTCTCCAGGCCTTGAGGTTAGCCCAAGCTTTTCCAGTATTGTTTGATTCTCCATGATCCGTGAAGGAGGGATGGGAGGCGAATCGGCATTACCGGCGGTGGCCGGATTCCCGGCTTCGTATTGGTTCGACGCCGTGGAGGACGGCGATTCCCTCTCCGGCATCGAGTTTGCCGACTTCGACACTTCCGTTCTCCCTATGTCCCTCGACGATCATACGGTGGACGATGGGTTCATTTTTGAAATCGATCGGATTCTTGAGAGTATCAATGGCGATCAGTCCATCACTGTGCCCCCTACAGCCGCCGCAGTGCAGCCTCCAGATCCTTGTGCTGTGCAAAACAGGGAGTCGGAGGATCGGGTAGGTATTGCGGATAACGGCTTGGCCGTAGTGAAGAGGGAGTTGCTGCCGCCGATGGAGCTCAAGAATGAGAATGCAGGTGATGATGATGGTAGGTATGGGAAGAGAGCTCGATTAGGCGGTTGTCGGGCGGAGGAGAGGAGCTACCAAGCTTCCCGGCTGTGCAGGGAGGCGCCAGTTCGCCGGCGGTGGGTCAGAGACTGGGATGAGAGGAAGCGGCGGGCGGGCGACCGCGGCTGGAAAAGAGAGCGCGATGATGTGGAGTTTAGGGAAAGGGAAAACAAAGGTTTCTGGGAGAGGGATCACCGGTCAGGAAAACTGGTCTTTCGGGCGGGGAATTGGGATGCCGAAGCCAACCGGGAGATGACGAAGAAGACGAAGTATGATAGCATGGAGAAGGAGAGTAGGAGCCCTGAGAAGAGAGGGGAGGAGAAGGAAAAACCGCCGGAGGAACAGGCGAGGCAGTATCAGCTCGAAGTACTCGAGCAGGCGAAGAAGAAGAATACAATTGCTTTCCTCGAGACTGGAGCGGGGAAGACGCTTATTGCCGTGCTACTCATGAAGAGTCTGTGTGCTGATATGCTGGGGGAGAACAGGAAGATGCTGGCCATCTTCCTGGTGCCCAAAGTTCCTCTTGTTTATCAGGTAAGTGATGATTGTTCTTTTGATGACAATCATGTTGGTATAGATTTTAACATTTCTTGCATTATGAGAGAATTGTTGCAGCAAGCGGAGGTGATTCGAGAGCGGACTGGCTTTAGGGTCGGGCATTACTGCGGCGAGATGGGACAAGATTTTTGGGATGCTAGGAGGTGGCATCGCGAGTTTGAATCCAAGCAGGTGCATCTCTTATTTGTTATTATGTGAATTCTTGCTCTTAACTGGCCTCCATCTCCTATCTTTTGTTTCTATATAAGCTTTGCTTTTAATTGGCATGCAAGTGTTCTTATTTCCTAGTTTGGTCTAAATTTGCATTCATGAACTGTGATTTTTTACTGTATAGATCTTTCTCTACCATGCTTATGTTTCTGTTTGGCATTAGATATGAAAAAATGTTAGTTTATAGGCCGGGAGCGGAGTGGAATTGCATCTTTTTCTGTTTAGGGTAGAATGATTTCTTCAAAGTGATTATCTTTTTAAGTTGCTATCCAGGCCACAACATCAATATTTGATTTATAACCTTCATTTGGATGTGATTTTTGAATCTATGTAATATGGTACCAGGCATTGCAATGATGTGACTGATTGGCTGTCTAGTATAGTCAATCTTGACATTTGAAGTTTGACACTGAAATACATTTTGATTGATTTTTACTTGTTTTCTTTTTGAAGTGCAAATTAAAGGGGTTGCTTGTTGCAATGCATGCATAAATCACAATTTCTGCTTGATGCTTAAATATTTTCAAAATGCATTATGTTACTTATTTGCTGCTAATATCTCACTAGAAGCATGTTTCTGAGTGATTCTTTGATGCTTATTTTGGATGGAGGTTGGTGCATGCATTGGTGTAGGGGTTAATGCCACTATTTTTTCTAACTCTTGCTGTTGAAAACTTGGTACTTCAAATGTTAGGATGAACTAGCTATAGAAATTGGACCTATGAAGCACCGGTACAAGTACCAAGTACGATACGTATTCGGTATGGTGGTAACACTAAATAAAAAATAAGGATACGTTTGCATTCATGATATGTTGTAACTAAAATTTATTTATATACACACACATACACAACATTTATATATATATATATATATATGCACATGTATTTATGTGTAATCTTTTTTTAAAAAGAGAGTATAGAAACACTAACAATTTAAAATAACTAATCCTCAAATACATAATAATAAATAAACAGAAAAATCAAATTTAAATCAAATTCTTCATTGTTCTAATGATAAAATGAAACTTAAATGTGAAGCATATTTTGTTACTATAAACAAATACTGGTAATTACACATGTCACAATTAAAATTTTTTCATATACACAAAACATGTGATTGGCACGGGGCTCCGTCCCTTCAGCCAACCACGACAGTACTCCGACCACGACATTGCCCCGAATAAAAAAATACATAAATTATTGAAATTGAAAATTTTATAATAAAGAAGGGTAAAATCGGTAACATGAATGTTTAACCAAAGGATGTTTTTCTTTTTTAATATAATATAGATATATATGTACATACATATATATGCACTTGTATTTATGCGCCACTTTTTTTTTAAAAAAGAGGGAGACTATATAGTATAGAAAAATTCATATTGAACAAGTAGAAACACTACCAATTTACAACTACTAATCCTTAAATACATAATAAATAAACCAAAAAAATCAAAATTAAATCAAAATCTTCATTTTTTTAATGATAAGGAGAAATTTAAATCTGGAACACATTTTGTTACTATGATAAACAAGTACTAATAATTATATTTATGGGTTAGGATTTTTTTTCTTCTAAATGACATGGAAAATTCTTTTTGTTTACTTAAGAAAATCAAATTCCTATCACAATATGCAGAACAATCTACCAAGCTCAACCGTATGTGCAGACTAGATCAGCGGGTGTATACACTGAGTATCAGTTATGTAATGGTATTGGAAACGTATTTGGTACAAGTATGCGTCCCTCAGGGAAGTATTAGTGCTTCATATTATTGGACACATCCTTAGTTATCCATGTCATCAGTTAGTCTAAAGTTTCTCACCATTGTGCAACTTCACTCTTTGATCTATTTCTTATCATGTTTTCCCAAGTTTTAAAGTTTGGATTGCATTCCTATGAAGCAAATGGACGTTCCAGAAAGAAAAAAGGGCATGAAAGAAATAATATGAATACAATAACTTAGGTAAAAGAGGTGGAGTAGAAAATAGTAGCTTGTTTTGTAATCTAGGTATTAACCTATTATTTTTAGGATTACAACAACACTGAAGCCTTTATCCCATTATTAGTGGAGTCGGCTATATGGATCCTTTGTCGCCATTGTGCCATATCTTTAGTCATAATCTCACTAATGTCTAAGTACATCATATCTTTCCTTATAATTTCATTCTAAGTCTTTATTGGTTTACCCCCCGTTTAACATGCCCAATGTCTAAACTCTCACAACACCTAATAGGTGCCTCTAATGGTCCCTTTGTACGTGTCCAAACCATTTTAGTCGAGCTTCTCCCTTCTTCTCTGCAATTGGTGCCACTCCTGTTTTATCCCTGATAGATTCATTCCTAATTTTATCCAGTCTCGTGTGTTCACACATCCACCTAAGCATTCTTATCTCCGTAACTCCCATTTTTTGCTCATGTACACAATTCACTGCCCAATGCTTAGAACCATAGAGCATCGACGATCTAATTGCAGTACCGTAAAACTTGCCTTTAAATTTAATGGTACTTTACGATCACTTAAGTTCCCTGATGCGCCTCTCCACTTCAACCAACCTGCTTGAAGTCTATGTTCCCATTTTTATCAACACCTCTATCTTTTTAAACTATCGATTCAAGATTTAAAGCACTCACTGCGAGAAATATCTTGATCACCCAACTTAATAACAAAGTCATCTGTCCTTCTTGCACTGCTAAATTTAAACTTCATATACTCCGTTTTTGCCCCACTCAACCTTAAACTTAACCTTGATGTAAGCCAACAGTGATAGAGAATTCCCGTCTTAATCCTCCTGATGTTCTGACTTTCGTTACTGAATTTGTATAGATATTTTTGATCATGTCAATATATGATACCCTTACACTTTTTTTTTTCCAAAACTCTCTATAATATTTCTCTTGGAACCTTATTATAAGCCTTCTCAAGATCGATAAACAACATATTAAAATCATGTTTACTTTCTCGATAGTTGTCAATGAGCCTCCTCAAGAGTTATATAACTTCCATGGTCGACCATCCTGACATGAATCCAAATTGATTCTCCGAGCTGTCAGTCTTTCTTCTTATTCTTCTTTCTATTACTCATTTTCATAATTTCATAGTATGACTCATTAATTTAATTTCTCTATAATTAACACACTTTTGCATATCTCATTGTTCTTATACAAAGGCACCAAGATACCTTCTCTCCATTTGCCCGACATCCTCTTTGAATTCAAGATCTTATTGAAGAAATATGTAAGTCACAAAATTCTTTCTTTCCCTAGACATTTTCATATTTTGATAGGCATAATCATCTGACTGAGCAGCCCTTTTATTATTTTTAGGGTTAACAAAGCAAATTAAGCAGGTACTGTGATTGAATAACAAGTAATCTAAATAAAATTATATGAATGAATTGGAGACAGAGAGTAAGTGGATAGTAGCATCGTCACACTAAAAAGTTTATAAATGGCATGACACAATAATTGATACGATTTTGAGAGGAATCTGGCAAGGGGGAAGGCCGACGAAGGTGAGAAAGTGGAAGGAGAAGGGAATGAGAAGAAAATCTAGAGAGCAACCATAAATTCTATACATCCAAGCATAATGAAAAAGAGTATAACACAACCCTTTATGGGTGCAGGGTGTAGATAATGAAAAACAACGCACAAAAATAAAGCGTACGCATAAATTAAAATAACATAACGAATGCAAATAAAGTAATCATGTCGACGACGCGTTTTTGGTCTCTCTTCCAGATGGACCCGTCATCGTCTCCCTCTGGGTGCGGACTCGCCACGGTATCTCCTCGGCGTGTGCGTGTCCCGTTGGCATGCACAATCGTAACAATGCCGCCATCTGGAAAATACTTCTTGTCGTTTCAAGGAAAATACGCCTTGTCCCCAAGACAATGGTCGGAGAGGTGGCGACTGAAGCGATCATGGGCTAGCCACGCAAATTCGGACTGCAGACGGTAAGTCTCCACAATAGGGACCTCCTGCGAGCTGGAGTTCCCTTGAAGGTGGTAGTGGTAATCAAGTAGCTTGACTGGGTAGTACGACGTCAACTTCCGTCTTTCTTCTGAACCAGAGAAGTCTGGGTTGGTTGCAATCCTGTCGGAAATAGAGGACGTCGGCGAGTGCAGTAGAAGGCTCTTGGTGGTCTGCCGGAAGAAGAAGATGCACAACGACGGGCCCGAGAGGGCCCACAACCCCGCAGAGAGGCCGACGTCCGTGGTCTACTGGATCATGCAGAGGGAGATCATAGAGCGTAGGAGGGCGGAGTCACCGTTGAGGTGACATGGCTGGTCCTCATGCCGAAACTGCATGGACATAGTCCCCATATTGACGCATACATCATCGAGCGTGTGGAACCAAGCCACTCTCAGAATGGCGTTGAGACCTCCTAAGCCAAATATATAGAAGTTTGCGGTCACAGAATAAGACCCCACAAAAAGAGAGACGACAGTGCAACGACCCTTAGTCTGTCAATGACGCCCATCACCCATACAGATCGCAATATCCGGGGAGGGAATCAAGGGAAGATGGAGTTGCTGGACCAGGTGCTCCGATATGAGGTTGTGGCTTGCTCTGCTATCCACCATAATGATGATCGGGCGATCCCGCAGTGTGCCCGAGAGCTGCATGGTCTGCTGATCGGAGATCCCGCCCATCGAGGCACGAGATAACTCCAGGCGGCGGAACGTAACCGCGGTGGGGTCGAGAGGTGTATCCCCCGCTGAGAGCTCCAGGGCATCAAAGTCGTCCATGGTCACCTCCGGGTCGACGTCGCCGATGATGGCGAGGAACTCCTTCACGACGCACTCATGGTTGGGAGAGTAGGGCTGCCGACATCAAAAACAAAGCGCCTTGTTGTGAAGCTCATTGTAATCTCTATTTGAGATGCGCTGAGGGTCCGGTGGGCGGCCCGACTGGTTCCCCAAAGCGGTGGCCGTCGTGGAGGAGCTGTGACTTGTGGCCGCCGTGGAGGAGCTGTGGCTGGTGGCCGCCAAGGCGACCGAGGCTGGTGGTGGTCGGTCGTAGGAGCAGGTGGCCAGGGAAGGAGGTCGGCTTCTACCAGACGCGCCAAGTCTATGGCGTCAAAGACTGTGCGAGGGTGGTGCGTGCGGAGACGAGAGCGAATATGTGGCAGTAGATCCTGCATGAAAAAATCCAGGTAATGATCGGGCGGTAGCCTGAGAACGTGGGAGCATGGTTGTCAGGATCGCAATCCGGATCATAGGACTTAAGATCCTATGATCCAGATTTTGTAAATCGATCCTGATTTTGTAAAGTGATCCTCGATCTAACCCTATTATCTAATCCGATCCTACCTCAAAACGATCTCATCTAGGATCTTAATCCTAAAAACCTTGCGTGGGAGACTAGGGCGACGAACTCATCGACATAGTCGTCCAGGCCGGCCGTCTGGCGAAACCCGTAAAGACACTCGATAGCGGAGGAGCCGGAATTGCAGGTGTCATACCGCCAGGTCATCTACCGCTTGAGCTTGGGCCAGGACAGACACGTGTTGGATTGGCGAAGCCACCAAGCCCGGTTGAGGGCCGAGCTGTCCAAGACAACCACAACCGTAGACACCTTGTCGTGCTCGGGCGTATAGTTGAGGTCAAAATATTCTCTGCTTTGGCGATCCAACTCATCAGGTCAATGCCTACAAAGGAGGGAATGCCGAGGGAGAGGGCAGACCGACCCGGAATGGGCGGAGTAGTGATCCCGGAGGAAATGGGCGGCGGTCTGGCGCCGAGGAGAGAGCCATCGTCCGTGGTCGAGCCAGATCTGGAGGCAACAATCGACGCTTGGTGGGAGTCGATCTTGGAGTGGAGGGCAAGGAGAGAGGTATGCATGGAGACGACGAGTTGCTCTTGAGCCTCCAAGTGACGGGTTAGGGATTTCGCGGCCGCTTCTGGGGGGAGATCACCGACGGAGCAAGTATTGGGGGCCATTCTAGCGGCAACCAAGGGAAGGCAGTGAATACGCGCCGAAAGGAAAAGCAGGATGTCGGTGTTTGGGCGAGCAGTACAACGAAAATGTTGCGGCTAGGCGTTGTACGTGGGTTGTGCGGCTGAGAGATGGGGTTGTGTTGTAGGTGGTAGATGGCTGCGACAGATCGACGCAAGTATGTGAAGGATGCGGCGGCCATGAGAGAGGAGGCCGACAGATTAGCCTTGGCAGGTCGTGATGGAGGCAAAAGAGAGATAGGCGGCTTGGCGGGCCACGATTCAGGCGAAAGACATGCAAAAATTGACGGATCGAGCGGAGCGGCTCAGCAGTGGCGTGAGAACGGTGCGGAATCAGAAACACAACACTGTTGCCGCGCGGAAATAGGAGGATCGGTGCGGGATCGACGAATCCGCCCATAGCAGAAATCACACAGACGATCTCGAGCACTAGCGGCGAGATGGCGGACGGTGAGGCAGGTCGGATCAAATTGATACGATCCCGAGAGGAATCCGATAAAGGGGGAGGGCCAACGAAGGTGAGGAAGAGGAAGGAGGAGGGAACGAGAAAAAACCTAGGGAGCAACCCTAAATTCCATACATCCAGGCATAATGGAAAAGAGTACCACACAACCCTCAATAAGTGCAGGGTGCGGATAACAAAAAACAACGTGCAAAAGTAAAGCATACACATAAATTAAAATAACATAACAAATTCAAAAAAAGTAATCATGTCGGCGACGCGTATTCGGTCTCACATCCTCCAGACGGACCCATCATCGTTTCCCTCCGCGTGCGGACTCGCCACGGTGGCTCGTCGGCGCGTGCGTGCCTCGTCGGTATGCTCAACCGCAACAATAGCCCCATTTAAATTGAGTCTAGTTAGAGAACAAGTTGTATATGTGCGAGAGTACGAGAGATTACATACACAGGAGAATAAAGCCAGGAAAGTCTCAAGATACTTGGGCACAATGATTATAAACCAATATTTTAAAGAATAGTGAATTTGCACAAAATTCAACAAAAAAATTACAAATAATAAACTCAAATCGCTCATAGGTTAGAAGGTTTTTGGGACATCCCATGAGAAGTTGGTGACCAGAGAGTGCAGTCTATGGTTTGGGAAGGGTGGGCCAGCAGTTTTGAGGAGAATTGGTAAGGGGGTTGAGTTTGCAAGGATTTATGCGCGGGGTTAGTGGTTAATTATGAAATTGTGGGTAGTTATTTGGATAATTGGGGTGCTTGCTATCGAGTAATGGAGAAGTGGGAAGGTGGAGGTGGTTGGCACTTGGTAGCTGACAAACTGATGGTTGGTGGCATAGGTAGTTGCCGCAAATGAGGGAGGGAGAGGAGGGGTGTCCGATCGAGGAGGGAAGGAGGAGTGGAAAGTGTAGACTTTGGCACCTAGAGTCTGGCTTCCGCAGCAGGTGACCCGAGGATGAATTTTTCCTTCAATTTTCAGTGCCTTTAAAATGAACCATTTATCTCTCTATATAGATTAATTAGATCCACCATAGACGGCCATAATTCTCTCTAGTTGTGTGATACGATCTAGCAAGAAGTAGAGAGGAAAAAGGAGAAACTAGAGGGGAAGAAGAAGAGACTAGGGTTAGGGTTTGAGAGTAGAGGAGGAGAATACCTGATAGTTCATGAATGATCATCCCAAGCATCCCCGGGCTATAAATACCCGGGGAAAGAGGGGGCCGGCCGGCCCCCTCAAGTGGGGCTGAACCGGAGTGGTTCAGCCCCTATCCCGGCCGGTTTATTGTGTGGGGGCTGAACCGGATGGTTCAGCCCCGTTGTCTTGAGCGCGCTCCTTGATCCGTCGTGAATACTTATGTCCCGAGAACCCAAGCGGGTGTGGGGGCATAACATTCCCCTCCCCATCAAGCACCAGCTTGTCCTCAAGGTGGAAGTCTGGAAACCGCTCTCGGAACTCTAGCAAGTCAACCCAGGAGTTGTGAGCTGCATCCATCTGCTGCCATTTGACAAGCACCGCTGGTCGGTATTCCGTGCCCGACTTCTTCCACTTGGTGAGCAAAATAGTTTCGGGGGATGGCCGCAACTCACCCGTGCTGGTTGCCTCGGGAAGGAAAGGGCTGGCCTGAACGGCAGCCCCGAGCTTTTTCTTTAAAACAGAGACATGGAAGGTCGGGTGGATGCGAGACCCCGCCGGAAGATCCAAGGTATATGCGACAGGGCCCACCCGGCGTAGGATGCGAAATGGCCCGTAGTAACGTGGGGCGAGTTTCTGATTGACCCTCCGAGAGACAGACAGCTGGCGGTAAGGTTGGAGTTTGAGGAAAACCTCATCGCCCACTGCGAATTCCCGTTCAGTGCGGTGTTTGTCCGCCTGCGCCTTCATGCGGTCCTGAGCGACCCGCAGATTGTCCCGAAGTACGGCTAAGGTGCGATCCCGGTCCTGAAGTGTCCGTTCCACGGCTGGAAGAGCGGTGCTGGCGGGTTCATAAGAACTCAAAGTAGGGGGAGGACGGCCGTACACCACCTCGAATGGGGTGAGCTTGCTAGCCGTGTGGAAAGACGTGTTGTAGCAGTACTCCGCCCAATGTAACCAACGGGTCCACGTGCGCGGCTCATCCATCACAAAACACCGCAAGTAAGTCTCCACCCCCCTGTTGAGGACCTCCGTCTGTCCGTCTGTCTGAGGATGATGGGCGGTGCTCATGCGGAGCGTGGTACCCTGTAGCCGGAAGAGTTCCTTCCAGAAACTGCTGATAAAAACCGGATCTCTGTCGGAAATGATGGAGCGCGGAAGTCCATGGAGGCGCACAATCTCCCGCGCAAATAGCTCTGCAACTGTCTCCCCGGTGTACGGATGGCTCAAAGGCAGGAAGTGACCATATTTGGAGAGCTTGTCTACCACCACCAGAATGACGGTCTTGCCTTGGGATTTGGGCAGTCCGTCAATGAAGTCCATGGAGATGGTGTCCCAAACCTGGTGCGGAATCTCTAGCGGGGTGAGGAGCCCGGCTGGTGATGTGGTCTCGTACTTCTGGCGCTGGCAGACCTCACACTCCCGCACAAATTGCTGCACATCTCGCCGCATTCCTTTCCAGAAAACATTGGCCCTGAGCCGTTGAAGAGTCCGCAGGATTCCCCCGTGGCCGCCGGTGGGAGAGGCATGAAACTCCTGCATCATCGTTGTCCGCCACGGCGACGCGGATGGAATGACCACTCTGCCCTGAAAGTAAAGCCGCTGGCCCTGAAGATGATAGCCCGGTTCTGTCTCCTTACCCTGCTGTAGCGCCTCAACAATGTTGCGTAACTCGGGGTCCTGGAGTACCTCTGCCTGTATCTCGTCCAAGGTGGTGACGACCGGTCCCGACACGAGAGAGAGAGAGCTCTCAGGTAGGCGGGAGAGGGCGTCAGCAACCACATTATCTCGGCCCCGCCGGTATACAATCTCGTAGTCATACCCCATCAGCTTGGTTAACCACTTCTGCTGCAATGGGGACGCTAAACGCTGCTCGAGGAAGTGCTTCAAACTCTGATGGTCGGTACGGACCTGGAAGTGCTGTCCCAAAAGATAGGGTCGCCACATTTCGACTGCATGGATAATGGCCAACATCTCTTTCTCGTACGTCGAAAGTCCCAACGTCCGAGGGGCCAAGGCCTTGCTGAAGTATGCGAGCGGCCGACCCTCCTGCATCAGAACTGCCCCGAGGCCGACGCCAGACGCGTCAGTCTCAACCACGAACTCTTTAGCGAAATCCGGCAGTGCTAACACCGGTGTAGTAGTCATGGCCTGTTTCAAGGCCCGGAAGGCCTCATCTGCTTCGGTGCTCCACTGGAAGGCATCCTTCTGCAACAGTTGGGTAAGAGGTCGAGCGATCTTGCCGTAGTCCTTCACAAAACGGCGGTAGTATCCCGTCAAGCCGAGGAAGCCCCGCAAGGCTCGCACTGTCGTGGGCTGGGGCCAAGACACCATACTAGCAATCTTCTGTGGGTCGGCCTGGACCCCACGGGCGGACACTAGGTGCCCCAGGTACTCGACCTCGCTCTGCCCGAACGAGCACTTGGACCGTTTGGCGTATAGGCGGTGCTCCCGCAGTGTGGCGAGGACATGTCGCACGTGCTCCAAATGGTCGTCCCAAGTCCTGCTATAGATTAGTATATCATCAAAAAATACCAGGACATACCGGCGCAGAAGTGGTCGGAAGATCTCGTTCATCACAGCCTGGAAGGTGGAGGGAGCGTTGGCCAACCCGAACGGCATCACCAAGAACTCATAGTGCCCGTCGTGGGTGCGGAACGCCGTTTTATGGACATCCTCTTCCTTCATGCGAATTTGATGGTAACCGGACCGAAGGTCCAGTTTGGTGAACAGACTTGCGCCGTGCAACTCATCCAGCAGCTCTTCAATCATGGGGATGGGAAACTTGTCCTTGATGGTGGAGCTATTCAGCCCCCGGTAGTCGACGCAGAATCGCCAGGAACCGTCCTTTTTCTTGACCAATATGATCGGAGAAGAGAACGCGCTGGTGCTGGGCCGAATGATGCCCGTTGCCAGCATCTCCCGTACGCTGCGTTCGATCTCTGCCTTCTGAACGTGCGGGTAGCGGTAGGGGCGGATATTGGTAGGGTCCACCCCCGTCTTCAGCTGTATCTGGTGATCCCGGAAGCGCGACGGAGGAAGAGTGTGTGGCTCCTGGAAGACATCCTCGAACTGTGCTAAAAGAAGCTGCAACTGGTCCGACTCCACCTGTGTTTCGGGTCCCTCCGCCGTCACCCCGAGTATCATGGCCATCATACTCCCCTGCTCCTCCAGTCTCAGCAGACTTCGTAGTGAGATCTCCTTGAGGGGGGAGGATCGTATACCGTGTAAGCAGTAATCGGTCCCCTGCTGCGTGAACTCCAGTGTCATGCGGTCCCAGTCCGTCGTCACCCGCCGTAGTTGGCGGAGCCACTGTACCCCAAGGACCATATCGGACCCCTTAATCGGCAGGAGGTAGACATCGGTGCTACACACATATCCCGTAAGATGTATCTCCACTCCCTTCAGTGCCCCTTCGCACCGCAGCTTGCTACCATCCGCGACCATGACCTGGAAAGCCGCATTCTTGTCTACTGGGTGCCCTGCCTTCAGTGCCATCTCCGGGTTGATGAAATTGTGGGTGCTCCCACTATCAATGAGGATGGTTACCCTTTGCTTGCCAATCCTGCCCTTGATCCTCATAGTGAGGGGGGCCATACACCCCTCCATGGCCTGAATCGAGACTCCAAACTCCGCCACGTCCAACTCCTCCTCGTCCTCGAGGCCCGGGGTGTCCTCCTCCTCATCCTCCTCGCGCAACATGAAGACTTGCACCTTTTGGCAGCGATGCCCCGGGGCGTATTTCTCATCGCAGTTGAAGCACAATCCCTTCTCCTTTCTGGCCTGTAGCTCAGGCCAAGTGAGTCGCGTCACTGTCGGTCGAGCCGCCGGTGCCTGCTCCCTTCTACCGGCCGCTGGGATGGTTGGGGCTCTTGGTGGAGCCCGGTTCTTTTGTCGGTTGAAGCGCTCCTCCTGTATGCGCGCCAGACTGATGGCATGGCTAAGACTGCGCGGCATGTACGCATGGACCTCATCCCTCAAATGATCCCGCAGGCCGGATATGAAGCAACTGAGGAGCGTCTTCTCCTCCCAATTGACCCGGTTTGCTAGCTTCTCAAAGTCCGCTCGGTACTCCATCACTGTACCCTTCTGACGAAGCTTCTGTAGCATGGCCTCCACATCCTCATATTCCAACGGCCCAAAACGTGCCACGAACCCTTCCACAAAGTTGGCCCATGTTGCGTATCCGTAGGCCCGTATGAACCACTGAGCCCACTGGTATGCGTCGTCTTCCAGATGGAAGGACGCCAATTGCACCCACTGGTCATCTGGAATTTCCTGATAAGTGAAGAACAGCTCAGCCTTTTGCACCCATTCCAACGCATCCCCGCCGCGGAATTTAGGGAAATTCATGCGAGTTCTCTTCGGAGGCATGTAAGGTCGTTGTTGCATGTCGCCGTGTCTCCCGTTAAACTCCGGTCCCTGTGGTGGTCGGCCGTAATGGTCATGGAAGTTCGCTCCCCCTTGGCCGCCGCCCCATTGCCGTCCTCCGCCTTGAAATCCTTGTCGGGGAGGCTGCTCGTGCCATGTTTCGCCGTTGCCGAACCTCATCGGCCCTCCCACGTGCTGTGGCGTCGGTAGGAGGCCCATTCTTCCTCCGAAATTGGCGTTGACAGCCCCCGGTGGTCGCAAGGGCACTGCTGGAGCCTCGCGGGTTCGCCAGGGCTCTGCCGCGGCCCTCTCCTGGGCGGCGGAAGGACCGCCTGGTCCGCTTCCAGCCGGCACGCCCGGATGCGGCAGATGCGGGGCGGCCCAGGTCGGCGGTTGTCGGGGAAGATAGCCGCCCCCTGGGCGGCTGTAATCAGCGCCCCCCGACGCCCCTGTCCAGCCCGCCTGGCTGGGCGGCGCTCCGGTCCAGGCGGGGGCCGATCCGGCGCCCGCGGCCTCCGTGCGGCTCGGATCGGTCCCGATCCCGCCCTGGAACAGGGTTCCGGAGCCGGCTGCCCCTCCATTTGTTGCCGGTTGGCCATTTTGCGACGCTTCCGCCTCCGAATCGCTGCCCGGAACCGCTTTTCCCTTCAACGACTGCATCAACAGCGCCTTGATCTCCTCCATGCGTCCATCCATGCGTTCTTCCATGCTTTTTGTGGACGTGTTCAAGCAGGCTTCCATGGCCGTCACCGAATCCGCCAACCCTACGTAGTTCTCCTCTAGGGTTGCCAATCGTGACGCTTCCGCCTCCGAGCGAGTCACCATGGTCGCAGGAAAGTTGCTCTGATACCAAATGATACGATCTAGCAAGAAGTAGAGAGGAAAAAGGAGAAACTAGAGGGGAAGAAGAAGAGACTAGGGTTAGGGTTTGAGAGTAGAGGAGGAGAATACCTGATAGTTCATGAATGATCATCCCAAGCATCCCCGGGCTATAAATACCCGGGGAAAGAGGGGGCCGGCCGGCCCCCTCAAGTGGGGCTGAACCGGAGTGGTTCAGCCCCTATCCCGGCCGGTTTATTGTGTGGGGGCTGAACCGGATGGTTCAGCCCCGTTGTCTTGAGCGCGCTCCTTGATCCGTCGTGAATACTTATGTCCCGAGAACCCAAGCGGGTGTGGGGGCATAACATTGTGGCAGTCTCCAAAATACACTAAAATAAAAATAAAAAAATTACTAAAAAAGTAACTAATGATCGTAGGTTGTTGATCCACACAAAATGAATGGCTTTGATTGTCATGTAGACCCTTGTGTGACACTATTTTCATCACATGGCTTGTTTGATGATTTAGTCTCCATACATGTGTAGGTGTATGTGATAAGACTTTGCAAGAATAAGAGAGATCTAGGGGAAGATTTAGAGAGGAGGAGAGGAATTAGGGTTTGGGAGAGAGAGGGAGAGGAAATACCTTGAGAATAATCATGCCTCCATCCAAAGGGAGCCCCGGGTTTATTAATACCTGGGGCTCAAGGGGGCCGGCCGGCCCCCCCACTTGGGGACTGAACCGGGTCGGTTTAGTCCCCCCTTGGCGCCTTCATGGGTTGGGGGCTGAACCGGATGGTTCAGCCCCGTTGTTTGGCCTCCGTTCTTTTGGTCGTCGATTGTACGTCTGGCCTTGAAATTGTAGCGGATGCGGCGGCATAACAGTATGTTAGTCCATTAACCCATTGGTCCTCTAGTTGTTTGGCTTTAGCACATTTATCATGAAGCATCAATTGGTTCACATAGTAACATGACAAAGGTGTTAATTCATCCTGATGTGTGAGAAGCCTCTTGACACTTGGTTTTTTCATTACTCTTTTATGCTGTTATCTCCCCGTGGTAAGTTTATAGACAAACTTTGTACACTGCTACTTAGATTTGTGTTCTATCTCATTCTCCCCTTTTGTGACATTTTTTTCAAGCACTTGTTACTTTTCATATATGAATGTAAATATGGGATGATCGGAATTAAGATGCTGTTTAGATGATATACCTGCATGGCCGCTTGATAGTCATAATAGATCTTAGTTGCAAGTGCTAAATTCTTAGGTGATTCCTTTATCAATAATTTCCTTTGTTTAAATGAAGTATAAACTCATTTCATGTCACGATGTTACTGTAAAACATTGGCCTTGTATATCATATAAAGGGGAGGCTTGAAAGAACCATTCATGTTAAAGAATTTTCATGGCTTCACGATTTATTACAATGGATCCGCAGTATTGCCTTTCTGTTTTAGTACAAGACTGTTATTTCAATTACTTTAATGAATGCTTTTGCTGCAGGTCCTTGTTATGACTGCTCAAATTTTGTTAAACATTCTCAGGCACAGTATTATAAAAATGGATTCCATTCATCTTCTTATTTTGGATGAATGCCACCATGCAGTTAAAAAGCATCCATATTCTTTGGTAATGTCGGAGTTTTATCATACGACTCCAAAGGAGAAAAGACCAGCTGTCTTTGGTATGACAGCTTCTCCTGTTAACTTGAAAGGTATGATGCTCTTTTTATAGCATTTCGGGCATTAGCTATTTTCACTCTCATCTTCTTTTCATGTCCTGGAAGCTGCCTCTTGCAAAAATGTAGGGGAAGGTTTGCATACATTTCACCCTTGTGATGGGACCCTTCCCTGGACCCTCGCTGTGCGGGGATGCTTTGTGTGCCGGGCTGCCCTTTCTCCTTTTGCATGTTTTTAATTTGTGCTTGTGTTTCTTTGTTCTACACTTTACTGGAATCACTAATTATAGTTTCGTATCCTTTGCAGGAGTCTCTAGTCAAGAGGATTGTGCTATCAAGATTCGAAATCTTGAAAGCAAACTTGACTCTATTGTATGTACAATCAAAGATCGCAGGGAACTGGAGAAACATGTCCCAACACCACTAGAAACTGTTGTGCTTTATGACACAGCTGGCACCTTGTGGTCTCTTCATGAGCAAATAAAACATATGGAAGCTACAGTTGAAGAAGCTGCACGCTCTAGTTCTCGGAGAAGCAAATGGAAGTTTATGGGAGCCAGAGATGCTGGATCTAAAGAAGAACTCCGTCTTGTCTATGGTGTTTCTGAAAGAACTGAAAGTGATGGTGCTGCTAATCTAATCCAAAAGTTGAGGGCTATCAACTACGCATTGGCTGAACTTGGTCAGTGGTGCGCTTACAAGGTATTTCATGGTTGAAAGTTCGTTACATTTTTTTACTTCCATTCCTTCAAATAAATTGCTATGTTTATAACTCCCTTTTCAGGTTGCTCATTCTTTTTTAACAGCTATGCAAAATGATGAGAGGGCAAATCACCAGCTTGATGTGAAATTTCAAGAATCATATTTGAAGAAAGTTGTTATTTTATTGCATTGCCAGTTATCTGAGGGCGCTGTGATTAATGATGGTGATAAAAGTGAAATTATAAGCAATACTGATGTGCATTCTATGGATGAAATTGAAGAGGGGGAGCTGCTAAACAGTCATGGTTAGTTTAGTTCATTTCCCGCTTTTGGACATCTGATTTTTTTTGATGTTTCATGAATGCCATATAGTACTTACAGTCTTATTTCATAATTTAAATATATGTAAAGATTTGTCTTTGATGATAGTTCTATTTCCATTTTTGTTCTTAAAATTCATTGATTAAATTAAATCGTCTTTCCACAGTTTATCTTTTCTTTTATCATAGTAATGCAAGCTATTTAGTTTGATGAAAATAGTCTTTGCTTTCTTTTAGCGTAATACAAGTTATTGAGTTTGATGAGAATACCATGAGACAGGTTCAGAGCTGATTGTTTACATAAAATAATTTAAGTGTGTGGGAAATGTGTTATCTGATTGATTATCAGCACGATAATTTGCTCCTTTTTCATTCTTCGACATTACTCAAAGGTGGCAACAGGTCAACCTATGCCATAAGAATGCATATAAGAGATCATAATACTTGTTCTTGATCTGGACTTCTATAGTTGTTGCACTCAAAGTTTTGAAAACCGGACCGGACATCGATCCGACGGAGGGAAAGGTTCAAGGTTGAACCGGTCCAACTGGTTTAACCGGGGTCGAATCGTTACATATATATATCTTTATTATTTAAAATAATAGTCATATCTTAAACGTCACACCACACTTTCATTTTCAATTGTCAGATCTCAACAACTCTCAATTCCCACCCTTGGATCCCAACACAATTCATAAAATATCAAAAACCTCATCCCGTGCTTCCATAACCCCCCTCCCGAAGGCCGTGCTTCCCCGATTTCTCATTCCTCCGAGACGCTGAAGCACTCACTCCCATTCACGCGACTCCTCCTCTCCACGCATATCTCCCGCGATGCTGCTTCTCAAACCTTGCTTATCGACGACCACTCGAAGGACACCAGCCAATCGAAGTTCAGTCCCTGCCACCTGCCACCACCACCGCCTTCGTACATCCCTGACATCTCCATCTCCTCTTTGCATCGCCGACGTTCGGCAACAAAACTGACCCCATCGTGGGATTCCTGGTTATCATGCAGTCAAACCCCCACTCCACCGCTCCTCCCCTCCCGTGACATTTCTTCCTCTTCATCTAGGGCATCGCAATCTGAGTTTCCTCCATCTCTCGCCCTAATCCACACACCCTCTCCTCAAACGAAGACATCCCAATGGTTCCTCCCCCTTCCCCTGCTGCCACACCTCTTCTCCTCTTCTAGGGCATCGCTGCTTTGGACTGACGCCACTCGCTTCAATCACCCGGCCACCGCCAACGTCGCCCATGAACTAACATCTGCATCAATTTGTAGGCCCAAGCCATGAGTATTAGATTTTACAAATTTTTTACTTCTACAAATATGCTAGGCATGAAGAACTTGCATTACTGAAAGTTTATTTTTAAGGTACCTTCACAGATTTTGACTGTTGTTTGAAATGGTCTTAATGAAATAAAATAAGAAAAATGACAACTAAAATAAGAAATTCAAGAACGCATGCGCAACCCGCTTGAATGCAGACACAACCAGCTCGAATGTGGGCTCAACCTGCTCGAATGCGGGCGCAACCAACAAACAGTCAGCGAGTACGAGCGAAGCTTGTGCGGAGATGCTCATATATATATATTAGAAAATAAAAATAATTAACATTATATTTAAATTTTGCATATAAATTGGTAATTTATTATCATCATATTGTGATACAAATAAAAATGATATATCCATTATCACTATATTCATATACTTTTAAGGCTCCGTTTGACGCGACGTTTTTGATCGGGTGAGTTTGGACAAAAACACCACCATAATAGAATGCATGTTTGGCACGATAACGGTTAAGGCCACAATCAAGAAAATAAAATTAGTTGACTTTTGAACATAATAGTGGATGAAGTTTCTTAGATAAGGTCGTGCGTTCAAGAATGACGATTCATAACCACCATGTTCATGACCGCCATCGCCGTGCCAAACAGAGCCTAAATTTTATTTGAAGATATATGTATATATTTCAAATATATCATAGACATTAATTTTTTAAAAATAATTTAATATGTTAATAACTTAATATAATAATATATCTAAAAAATATTTAATTTATATTTATATAGATGTGTATATTAATTATATATGTTTATTATATATATATATATTAATATTTAACTTGAAACCATAAGAACTAGTTGGCCTGGTGGTCTACTATTCCTTTAATCTAAAAATGTCGTGGGTTCGAATCCCGCCGTCTCTCATTTTTTTTGCTATTAAAATTTTGGGCTTTAGCCCGCCCGGTTATGTAAAACTGCGCCCGGTTCTCGGCCCATCGGTCCGCTCGCCCGGTTCCGTGGTTCCTAAGCGGTCCGTGGATGGTGGGTTTGCTAACCTAGACCGGACCAGCTGATTGTCCAGTCCGCGGTCCGACCAGTCGGACCGGTTTTCAAAAGTTTGGTTGCACTTGCACATATCCACTCTGTTATGGGTCCCCACTATTAGTTGCCGGTTCTATCACACATTTATTACGAGTCTTCGTATATTTGAGTTGGACTTGTATGAGCCAAGTTGAGTCTTAAGAGTCTTAATGTTTTAGCGTTATCTTTTATTTAATGCTTTAGTGCTATTGTCTTGTAAGTATATAAATAGACCCCTAGTGTCATTGTATGTGGTATGAAAGAATTAATTCAAAATTTCTTTATCTCTCTAAGTTCCTCTCTCTAGTTCTCTCATCTTTTTTCATTTCTAGGGTTAGGGTTGAACAAGGCTCCCATTTTTCTCCGCAGGTTGAGCTCGGCTCCCCTTGTATCTTCACCTCCACAATCACCGATGACATTACAGGCTAGACTCATAATATCTTGGTATTAGAGCATTTAGATCCTCTTCTTCCTCTCATCCTGCACACGGCCCGTTATTTTTCTGGGTGGCAGAAGCACACATGCTTCTCCTCTCGTTCGCAACCAACAAAACCACATTAAAGGGTCGCTGATACCAGTCCCACCCTTGATCAGGCATTCTCGCATGCGATTCCATTGACGAGCGGCTTGCTACTAGAGTCGTCTTCTTCCCTCGATTCTTCTTCCGCCGACATCATCTGCTCCCATCAACGACTAACAAGCACCTTGTTCACACCAAAAAGGAATTGGACCTCCGATTGTTAGGGTAGACCCGTGCATCCATTCCTTACTCGGAAGTGCATCGCAGAAGCTCGTGCGTCCGTTCCCATCATTGAGCTTCCTTGCCGTCGACTTCTAGTCGTGCTTATCCCGTTCACCGCGGAAGCCTCCACAGACATAGAAGACGAGATGAATGCATTAAATTTAAGAGATGAATAAGCGCGTCGCAAATATTTTTTTAATTTAAAAGTATAATTTTCTTTATTTAAAATTAATAATAATAAAAATACACTTTATTTTTTTCCAATTTTAATATAAAAGTTATTGTTTTTTTGTTCAATATTAATAAAAGTTGTTTTTTTATCCATCTCAAATTCTCAATTATTTTCATTTATATTTTATATTTTAGTTTTTTTATTTTTTTTGAAATAAAAGAATTATTTAAATAAAAAAAATCAGAGAATAAAAAAACTAGCCCGGTCTTCGAGGCCGGAACAGGACACTTCCTGGGGCTATAGCCCGAGCCCGGCCCGAGCCCGTATAAATGAAAGCCTGGGACGAGCCCGGATGACTAAAGCCCGGGCCCATAGGGCTCGGTGCCGGCCCGGCCCGATCGGGCTTTTTGGACAGGCCTGGGCATCAGCGTAGGGAAAACCCACAGATAAAGAAAGATCCATTGAGGTGGTGGGCTGGTCTCCCAAGCATGCAGATGGGATGTTGTAGACCTAGAGATGGGTCTCCTGTGTCTGTGGCTATGTCGAAGAGCTGAGAGTGAATATTCTGCACCATTGCGAGCGTGTCGACTAGCATAGTGTCCCATCGATTGAAGAGCTCATGTAGAGAGACCGTAGTAGCAAGCATGTTATGGAGGGAGGACTGGCCCTTCGTGGACGACCAAAAGAGCAGTGAGCGGTACAATCCGGCTGCATAGACTGCGACCCAAAAAGGGCAGGTCAGACGAATTGTTTCCAACAGGAACTTTCTGCGATCGTGAAGCTAGAGGATCATCACTCAAAGAAAATTACATTAATTTTAGCAAACATATAAGATGTAATCTGAGGGCAAGCTTTGGCCAGCTCTCAAAGGCCCCATTTTTCCCTTAATGTGATAAAATAAATCTATAATGCTCTGAATAGGTTGAGAACTATGTGTAATAGGGTGTGAGATGAACAAAAGATGAAAATTAGAAGTTTTTCAGCTTACATGCCTGGAACACGCTGTCTACCTGCTTAGTACAGACCATGTAATGCCTACTCGATGCACGTCAACTTCTAGTCGACCCCCATCGCTGGTTTTGCAAGTTGCATGAACAAGTACACACCATATAACCTTATAGTACACACCGTGTAAGAGACGAAGTCGACGCATGTAAACTTCTAGTCGACGCAAAGTTGGTTTCTGGTTTTCATCTAGTACACGCAGTGTAAAGCAGGATTCGTCCTATGTCGATTTTGGAGTATTTGATCCACGCCGAGTTCTACTCGCTTGCTGGAAGGTTGAACACGCTCTCCATACATGACAGGGCGAAATCAGTAAACTAAGCTCGTTTTGATTCGTAGATTTTTTGATTTTTGATCGGATGGTTGTGACTTGTGGGACCTTCCTAGGATAGTTAAACTGGTGAGAGTAGGATTTTCCACTCACTTTTATTGTCATTTTTATGTTTTGGAGAAGAGAAGAGGAAGAAATGAGATCTAGGGTTGAAGGAGGAAGAAGAATCCGCCGTTGGAGCTTGAAAGCTACGATCGTCGATCTGAAACCGGGAGAGCGTAGATAATTCTTCTCCAGTCCTCCTCTGTCATTACTTGCAAAGTTTCCATGGCTAGCGGTGAAGGGACAATGGTAATTGTTCTCTTTTCTCCGGGTTTAAGAACGATTTGCTTTCTTGTTTTCTTTTAAGTATGTTTTGTGATTGTGACGCTCAGTTTCTCTAATTAGAGGGCTTGGAGTGACCACAGTTATTATGAACCACTGAGGTGTGGGATTGCGACCCGATATACTTTCATTAGATGCTCAAGTTCGATTCCGGAATAGACATTGTGTGTAAAGCCTAATCGTTGCCGGTGACCCTCTTAAGTGATGATTGCTAGTGACGTTCATTTAGGAGAAATCTATATGCTCTTACAATTATCCATATTTTTGTCGGTGTGTTTGCTTGGGCAATGAAATTGGCTAAACATTAGTAGTCATTAGAATCCACTGTAGGATTTAAGATTTTGAAAATTTTCACTAAAGATAAGTCCCCATAGAGGAATACGAATATGATGAAATTGGTGGTTATAAAATATGCCATCATTAGTGACTTTCTTACGAGATAGAATTATACTTGTGAAATATTAATACTATAGTTAATTGATGTGGATTGGTAGTTATGAAAGTAGAAAATTAGGTTTCTTAATTTTATTATCTTCCTACACATACATATATACACATTTAAGTAACAACATATTCTCAAGATGGCCGAAAAATATTAAATAAGCCCATCTTGCTACTTAATCTAGACAGATCAAGTGAGCTGAGTCCATTAGTGAAACAATCAACGACTTGTTCTTTAGTAACTACATGTCCCGGCTCCAGTACGCCACTATTTAGCTTTTCCTTGATGAAGAACCTATCGATCTCCACATGCTAATAGCCGACTTGCTGTCGCACCACAATTTCATTTACCTGCCTTGGTCCATTCTTGATTCGTGACCTCTACCGTCAGGGCTTTTAACCATAACATCTCTTCTACACCTAAGATCATAACCCCGTACTCTACTTTGGCTGTGAATCTTGCAATTACATTTTACTTCTTACTTTTCCAGGAGACCAGATTCTCCCCCCAACAAACATGCAGTATCCGATCATGGACCTCCTGCCATAAGCGCAACTAGCCAAGTCTGAATCATAATAGCCCTCGATGTTCAAGTGCCAATTCTTTCGGAAGATCAACTCTTCCCCAGTGCACTTTTCAAGTATCTTAGAATCCGGTACACATCATCCATATGACCCTCTCCAGGATCATGCATATAGCGGGCCACCACACTCACATTAAATGATATATCTGGACGAGTGTGACTCAAAGAGATCAACGGGCCAACCAACTTCTGGTACCTCTCTATCAATTGGCTCTCCTGTCTCAGCACTGAGCTTGGACATCTAATCAATAGGAGCAACCACAGGCCTGCACCCCAACATACTGTCTCCATCAGCAAGCTTAACACATATTTTCGTTGAACAATCCCCTCTACACCACGAACTATCTCAATCCCAAGAAAATACCTTAGCTGCCTCAAGTCCTTAATCTCAAATTCCTTACTCAATCTCGTCTTCAGCTGAGCAATTTTGTCTCATCATCACCAATGATAATCATGTCGCCCACATACATGGCAAACATGGTAGTGTGAACTCCATATCTCCTAAAGAACACTGTATGATCAACATTGGTCTGCTGATACCCCATGCTTATCATAACTCTCTTAAACTTGTCAAACCAAGCTCGAAGAGACTGCTTCAGCCCATAAAGAGATTTCTTGAGTCTACACACCTTACCAGCCGTTTGTTTCGTACCAAAACGTGGTAGTGCGTCTATGTACACTTCTTCCAACAAATCAACATGAAGAAATGCATTCTTCACGTCAAGTTGATGTAGTTTTCATCCCCCATTTGCTGCTAAGGATACCAGTGTCCGCACTGTGCTCATCTTCGTCATGGGTGCAAAGATCTCATTGTAGTCGATGTCATACATCTGACTATACCCCTTTGCTACCAATTGGGCCATGTAGCGCTCGACCCAACTCTCTGGGATTTGTTTCACCGTGAAGACCCACTTGCACCTAATTGCCTTTTAGCTTGATGGTAGTGATACAAACTCCCAGGTTTTGTTCTTTTTCAGAGCCACAATATCCTCTAGCATTGCAATTTTCCACTTTGAATCCTTCTTAGCAACATGCCAACACTTAGGAATAGATATAATATCCAAAAATGCAATGAATGCTCCATACATAAGGGGATATGCTAGAGTAGAAAATGAACTTGGCAATATCGTGAGGAAAGCAATATCGATTAGGTGAGACTCTCCCATTGCTACTGGAAGTCCTCCTTAGTGGTAGGGGAGTGGGAGTAAAGAGAGGAATCATATCACCAATGTATTCTAATTTTGTGGTGGGTGGTTTAGGTGTCTCAGAAGTTGGAGTAGGAAGGGGCAATGAATTTGACACAAATGGCGATGTAGGCACTGCAGTCTGTATGCACGGTTTCCTCATTATGCTTTCTTCTCCTCATATACACTTTCAACTCTCCCTGAGCCCGAGGTCTGCCATTAATGGATTCATTCCCCTCATGCATCAGTAACCCAACTGACTCTATACTCGTCACAAGAGGACGAGGGATACTCACTATCTTCCTCTCACCACTACTGTCAACCTCCCCCTCTCGCCTCATAATGCATGTAATGAGTGAGTCCTTTAAGGGAGAATCAACCTGGGAGGAGTACATCACTCAAGCTCTCTAAATGTAACATCCATACTAACGAACAACCTCCTCTCAATCGGACTCTAGCATACATACCCCTTTTGATTAGTCGGGTACCCAACAAACACACTTCAGGACTCTTGAATCCAACTTGCCTATATTCGGTCTATTGTTTTGTACGAAGCTCGCAACCAAATGTCTTGAGAGGAAGAATATCTCTGTTGCTATCTCTTAGCTTCTCAATCAAAGACTTCCAATTCAATACCTGCACAGACACTCTATTCATCAAATAGGCTGTGGTTGGAACTGTTTGCCCCCACAAGTACTTTGACACTTTCATCGATATCATCATACTTCAAGTCACCTCAAAAAGATGCTTGTTCTTCCTTTCGGCTATCCCATTCTACTCTGTTGTTTATGGGCAAGTTGTTTGATGTTGGATTCCTTGTGATGACAAGTACTCCTCAAATGTCCTGTTGGTATACTCTGTTCCATTGTCAGACCTTAATATCTTCACCACTGTACCGTATTGAGTTTGAACATCGTTGTGAAAATCTGTGAAGCAGGGAAACACATATCGCTCTTGTTTTTTATCATGTAAAACCATGTCACATGAGATAAGCAATTAATGAAAGACATAATATCAAAATCCATTCATAGTAGGTGTGGGACATGACCCTTAAACATCATAATGCATTAAGTCAAAAGCACAAGAACTCCTGCTATCAGAACTGAAATAAGAGTTTTTGATTTGTTTTTCCAATTCACACGCATCACATGCAAATTTGTCGTGATTAACCTTTCTCAAACAAAAGTGGATACAACCGATTCAAAATTGCGAAAGGATGATCTACGCATTGATAATGAAGCAGCAACAAGTCTTCCATGCTCCTCCCAACTCCTCTAGCACCCTCTATAATGAATGAAAGAGCTAAGTCCATACTTTCTCTATCCAGGTACCACAAGCCACTATGCTATGTGCTAGTCCCAAGTCTCATACTAGTCTCCTCCTAAAAGATCACTTTTGGAATACCAAACAAAATATCAAATTTTAGTTGAGATATGATGACACTAATATATAAGAGGTTAACCGGAAAGGAAGGAGCATGCAAAGCATTGGACAAAGTAAAGTGTTGGTACCGTACACGATACCCTTACCAACCACTGGCTGAGTTTTAGCATCGGCAACCTGAATGCACTCTGGGATTGCTAGTTGAGTGAAGAAAGGAACTTCCTAGCATCTCCATTGACATGCCGAGATGCACTAGAATCAATTATTCAATCTGTTGATCCAGTAGTGGATATAAATGCAAGAGAAAGTGTATCACATATACCTGTGCCTGAGTGAGTAAAAGAGGCAACATTACCCTTGGATGAAGAGGAGGTAAATGCGTCATCAGCCACACCATTCTGCTTTCTCCTCATCAACTGAGAGAGCATCCAAGATCGCCTGTTCCTCCTCAGAGTTGTTCGCATCAGCTATACCCCTTTCTTCCTCATCCTCTACTTTCATTAGATTTGTCTGATAGCCTCCACGACCACTACCTCTGCGACTCTACAACCGCAACCACGACTCCCAAATTGCCCCCGCCCACCTACATCCCGCTGTTTTGGTGGCTTAGGACAAGCCTGCCAGAGATGATTGATCTCACCGCAATTGAAGCACAGTCTTGTCTCACTTATGTATCCTGTGTGACCCAGATTGGTGACCACTAGTGCTGACTTCACCCATGCAAGGCCAGCTGCACTAGACTGGAACCTAATCCAGCTCTCCTCATGCATCATGGCTTAGATCGTCTTATCCATGGAGCGAATCTTCGGGTGAGCTAGCAATTATGCACACCTTGGCTCAAAGGTCAGAATCAATCCCCTCATAAAGTGCATAGTCCTCCGTTGAGCATCTCATTCCCCTTTCTTGCACTCGGAATCTTTGCAACACGCAGCTGGTGAGTAATGATCGTAATCTGCTCACAGTCGCTCCAGACCAGCGACATACTCCTAGATCAATCAATCTCCTTGGGTTATCGTCTTTATCTCCCTATCGATCTGAAATACCCTTATGTTGTTGTCGGCTCCTGCATAGATCCTCTACATCTTCCCCCAAACAACACTTACGGTCTCTATGCCATCGACCGTGACAGCTATAGACATGACCATCGAGTTTATGAGCCAAGTGTGCAACATGCTATGCCCATGTGTTGTCTTCCACTCATTGTACCCAACTGAGTCCTGCCCTGGCTCCCCCCTTCTCACCTGTTAAATAGCCCTCCAGGTTCTTCCTGGATAGGGCCCTCTTCACCCGACATGACCAACTCAAATATGTAGCTAATCCATCAAGTTTTAGCTCCACGTGAGGAAGATTCATTTTCACTAGCGGCGACTGTGACTGAGCCGATCCCTCGCCTTTGGACATCCTCAAGAACTCAAAGAACACCTTCGGACCCGCCTCCATGTTGACAACTAACTTCTCCATGAGAACAGTGTTGCGTATAACAATTCTTCAAGAATCTTGGGTTAGAGAAGACATTGCTGCAGAGGTAGGATCCATCTTCCGCTTGAAATCCCTAGTCCTGACTTTGGCGAGCATCCCACCGTTGGAATCTCCTATAAATCCAGAATGATGATGAGAAGGCCAAAGCAAAGTTTTCCCCAAGATTTGGAGTCAATCGGACCGTCGGAGGAATGCCGAGAATCCTATCTGTTAGCCTGCTGACGGGACAACGCGTTGGTCGACACTGCCGAATTGCATAAGTCATTTGAGATCGGTCGGCACTTGGTCTCGCCAGCGTCACAATGGTCACATGCCGGTGTTGCAGGAAGCACGCAAGATTGTTGGGACGGTCGACGGAAGTGCACAAAGTGCGACTAGGTTATGCGTGCAGTTCAACCCCACCTCTCTCTATTACCGAGTGAAAAATTAGGTTTCTTAATTTTATTATTTCCTCACTCATACATATATACACATTTAAATGTAAAAAATAAATGATGAATTCGGTTACCAAGTGGAAAATTAGGTTTCTTAATTTTATTATCTCCTCACTCATACATATATACACATTTAAATATCAAAAATAAATGATGAATTCGGTTTATGATGGGTTCTTATAGTGGAATGGATATTGTGGTGATAGAGAATGCTTATTGTGATGACGAGAGATGAATTTGATCTTCCTTAGAATTCCTTGTGATAGCATGTATCCCCATTGTTAATGAATATGTTTTGACAACAATGAAGAATAAATCCGTTATGGAATTATTCTGCAATAGAGAGATGCGATCCATTGTAATAGTACATGTGGATTGTTAATTATGATCATTAATTCCAAATATTGATGGTCGCTCCGTAGTGGAGTATAACTTCGTGAATAATTATCTTGGAGTTGTAATATTGAGTATTATCCGTATAATGAGATAGATCCTCGAGGTGGGTTGAATCCATGTAAGGGTATGAATGTCATGTAATTTGGGGAGACAATTGATAATGCTACCCTTGATATACCGAGATGGAATTATTCTGCAATAGAGAGATGCTATCCATTATAATAGTACATGTGGATTGTTAATTATGATCATTAATTCCAAATATTGATGGTCGCTCCGTAGTGGAGTATAACTTCGTGAATAATTATCTTGGAGTTGTAATATTGAGTATTATCCGTATAATGAGATAGATCCTCGAGGTGGGTTGAATCCATATAAGGGTATGAATGTCGTGTAATTTGGGGAGACAATTGATAATGCTACCCTTGATGAGCGTGAAGCTTCCTGTTATGGGATTGAAGGCTAGATTCCTAGTGGTTCATGCAAGATCTTATGTGACAATGGAGCGGGTGTTGGTTGAAGGGCCTAAAATGATTTATGTATATAGGGTTGATATCGAGTCGAGTTTGAGCGATTTGGGCTCGGCTCGAAATTGAAATTTTCGAGTCGAATTTGGCTCGAAATCGATTTTGAGTTGAGTCGGCTCGACTCGAAATGACTTGATTCCGAGCTGGCTTGAAATCGAAACGAGCCGGCTCGAAATCGAATCGAGCCGGCTCGAAATCGAATCGAGCCGGCTCGAAATTGAGCAATTTTTTCCCTTTATTCCTAGCCGACTCAAAATTAAATTGGACAATCTCTAAATTTTGCAAATGAAATACTTAAAATCTTCACTCTTTATATTTAAGTTTAAATTTTAGCGTTTTTTAATTTTAAAATAAGAATATATCAATAAATACATAATATTTTTAATCAATTCAAGCGGATTTAAATCATATTTTGAGCGATTCAGGGCTGTCTCGAAATCAACTCGTTATTAGATTCAAGTCAAATTCAATCGATTCAAATTGAGACGAATCAATTTAACCGATTCCGATTCGGCTCAATATTCATGTGATTTTCGAGTTTTGGATAATATGCTCAGCCATATATGTATAACCTACCGCCCCTGCAATATGAAGTTCGACATGGTGAAAGGGACTATTTGCATGATCTGTTGTTTGCATGCTATGCTTTGCTATGAGTGTGACACTCTATGTTTCGCCGTGAGTGTGATAAATGATTGTAATTGTTGAGTCGAGAGTGGAAGCATGTGGGGTATACCCTACCACGTTTAGAACTTTGTAATTTTGACAAAGGTCCCACGGGGTTAACTTGACGGTTTACATCGTGATAGGCCATGTGACTAGTAGAATAAAAGATATGTATTGTCCCAACATAAGAATGCGTTCTGGTCTTGGGGCTAATTGTTAGCTATGGCTGCATCGCCCCAGTGTGAAGAAGCATTACGATGTGGTGCCGGAGAGGTGACCGGGACAAGTCCATTTGTCGATAATCGGAGCAGGCTCAATTACTCACATTGTTCTAGGGAGTTTGTACATCCCAATACTTGCGTGTCGTGATAGCACTATCGGAGGTTTGCACAGGATGTTTGGCCATATGCTAAATGTATTGTGAGGTAGTTTATGACATGAATATGGTTTTCATCCTCTAGCTTATATTTGTATAATAAGCTTCATTTATTTTTGTTGGAAAAGCCATGTATTTTGGCCCATATTGGAGCCCACTTAGATTTAGATTTATCCTACATCTTGTGTTTGAGATTCTTCTCCTCTCTCTCTTCCTATATATTTGTGTATTCTCCAAATGTAAAGTAGTTTTCGGATATACAAAGTTTACTTATTCCACTTTCTACATGGTATCACACAAGCCGGTCCTTCTGTGCGGTCTTCCATTTTCTAACCGCCACACCTTGTGCTTTCTTCCACTCTTCCTAACCGCAACCCTTTGTGCAGTCTTCCTTTTTTTCTAACCGCCCCTTCCTACCGGTCTCCTCTCCTATCTCTGCCAAATAGCTTGTCTCTGTCCGCAAGGTTCTCGACGAGCTTGTTCCCTCTTCCGCTTTGGCTCTCCTCGTGTTTTTATAGCCTTAGCTACTGGGTCCCATTGTCTTGGCTTCGTGCGGTCTGCTTTCCCTTGTCCACTGCGTTCTGTTCTAACCGCATGTCCTGTTGATCTTTGCCCGTTACGGTTTGTGCTTGTCCGCTGCGGTCTGTGCTTATTCGTTGCGGTCTGTGCTTGTCCGCTGCGGTCTGTGCTTGTCCGTTGCGGTCTGTGCTTGTCCACTGTGGTCTGGCTGCTTGTCCGCTACGGTCTGTACTGCTGATTCTCTCTGCTCAGCTCGCCTGTTCGCTATTCGTCGTTCACTGCTCTGTGCCCGTTGCGGTCTGTGCTTGTCTGTTGCGGTCTGTGCTTGTCCGCTGCGGCCTGTGCTTGTTCGTTGCGGTCTGGCTGCTTGTCCGCTGCGGTCTGTGCTGCTGATTCTCTCTGCTCAGCTTGCCTGTTCATTGTTCGCTTGTCCGATGCCATCTGGCCGCCAGTGATCTCTGCTCGCCTGTATGCTATTCGCTACTCTCAGATCGCTAGCTCTCTATGCAGTCTTCTATATAGTTCTCCTTTCTTGTTTGCGGCCAGCCCCTTGTGGCTGCCCCTGGTCTTGCTCGCTGCTCGCTGAGGCCGCCTGCCTTCTTTGATCGCCCACTCTGTTCTTTCAAGTCGCCTTGGTCGCCTTGATCTCTACCCGCGGTCTGGCTGTTTGTTCGCGGTCTGTTGCTGCTCGCCGCGGTCTCGCTGCTGTTCGCTCTTGCTCTCTAGCCGCGGTCTGGTTTTACACTCTTGCGGTCTCTGGCTTCTGATCGCTCTTTCGGTCTGTTGTGACTTGCTGCGGCCTGCTGCGATTTGCTGCGGCCTGCTGCGACTTGCCGGTCTCTTGTTAACCGCTCAGGCAATTTGCCTAGTCGCCAGGCTTAGTCTTAGTCCGCATGACTTCAAATTCGACTACTGCTTCCTCTCTTCCTGAACGTGTTAATGTTGCTCCCCTTGAGCTTCGTAATGAACTTCGGATCACTACTATTTCTCTTCGTAGCAAACCGAATTTTGTTGAATGGGTTCACTCAGTTCGCCGTGTTCTGCAAACTAAAGGTCTCTTTCATCACCTGACTAGGACTCCTCCCACTGCTCCTACTGAAGAGTGGATCTGTGACAATGGGCTTGTCCAATCTTGGATTCTCAATTCCCTCGACACCGAACCGTATCAGATGACCATGTATCACGAGATGACTCACACAATGTGGGAGGATCTTCACTCCCTCTACTCTGGCAAGGACAGTCTTCAACACTTATTTGACATACTTACCAATCTTCAATCCCTTGACCTTGGGGCTACGAGTGACTTGACTTCTTTTGTTGCTTGAGCTAAAACTCTTGTGGAGGCATGAATACGATATCAGCCTCCCACTATGAATTTAGTTACACAACGTGTGCAGAAAGAAGCGGTTGAGATTGCAATGATGATAACTCGTGTTCCTCCACATCTTCATAGTGTTCGAGCTCAGATCTTATCTTCCGTCGTTACTCCATCCCTCTCAGATGTTTGCTTGATGCTTCTGAAAGTTACTCCACCCCCAGATACTCTGACTCTATCTACAGCTCTCCTCCAGCTGTTCGTCGCTACGCTTGTTCCTTCTGCTTGTGGTCCACCGGCTCGTGGAGGTCGCCAATCTCGGGGTCGGGGCCGTTGAGGCCGTACCCTCTTTAAATGTTCTCACTGCGGTCGGGACGGTCATCTTGAGGCCACCTGCTACCGCAAGCATGGCCTACCTCCTCACCTTACTGCTTCGGTTACTACCACATCTCCCTCTGCTACCAGTGAAGACATTGTTGCTCTGCGTGCTTAACTCCAACAGTTACAAGGGGTAGTTAGTCGCTTCTCTGGATCAGTGACCTTGATCTCCAATAAAGATATATCTTATCTCTCACACGACTCTCACTGGATTGTGGACTCGGGTGCCACACATCATCTTTCTCTGCAGAAGCCACCTCAATACTTAAATTCTGTTTATCCCAAGTTCATTACTGTGGCTAATGGTGACATGACCCCAGTTTCTGGCGCTGCTCATATGCCTCTTACTCCACCCCTCTCCTTATCCTCGGTTCTTCATGTTTCAGGATCCCCTTTTAACCTCCTCTCTGTTAGCCGTCTTACTCAGGAACTTAATTTTTGTATAACCTTCTCACGCTCTTCTTTTGCTGTGTAAGATCGACTAACGCAGAATATACTTGGTAGGGGGCAGCTGTACAATGGGCTGTATCTTCTGGATGTTCCTCCTACTGCTCTCTTTACTATCTCCTCTGTTAATTGACATCGTCGTCTTGGACATGCTCCTCTCCAGATTTTCAAGAAAGCTCTTCCAGATGTATCTTTTTAGGAGTTTTCTTGGGAATCCTGTATTTTTGGCAAACAACATCGTGTGTCTTTTACTTCTCCCTGTACTCGGAGAGATGCTCCTTTTTCATTCGTGCATTCTGATATTTGAGGACCATATAAAATCCCTAGGGTTTTTGATAATTGTTACTTTGTACCATTTATGGATGATTACTCGTGGGTTACCTGGTTGTACTTATTTCGTGATCGTGCCGAACTCCCATCGACATTCCGTACATTTCTTACAATGACTCACACTCAATTTTCCACTTGTTTAAAAATTACCCGTACTAATAACACACGTGAGTATACCAGCCGAACCTTCTTCAATCTGTGCGTCGAGTTTGGTATTATTCATCAGTCTTCATGTGCTTATACCCCTCAATAGAATGACGTAGCAGAACATAAAAATCATCACCTCCTTGATGTTGCCAGATCTTTCATGTTTCAAATGCAGGTTCCTCCTCTCTATTGAAACTTTGTTGTTTCTACTGCCCTGATATCGTTGGCAAACAACATCGTGTGTCTTTTACTTCTCCCTGTATTCGGAGAGATGCTCCTTTTTCATTCGTGCATTCTGATATTTGAGGACCATATAAAATCCCTAGGGTTTTTGGTTATCGTTACTTTGTAACATTTATTGACGATTACTCGCGGGTTACCTGCTTGTACTTACTTCGTGATCGTGCCGAACTCCCATTGACCTTCCGTACATTTCTTACAAAGCCTCACACTCAATTTTCCACTTGTTTAAAACTTATCCGTACTAATAACGCACGTGAGTATACCAGCCGAACCTTCTTCAATCTGTGCGTTGAGCTTGGTATTATTCATCAGTCTTCATGTGCTTATACCCCTCAATAGAATGACGTAGCAGAACATAAAAATCATCACCTCCTTGATGTTTCCAGATCTCTCATGTTTCAAATGCAGGTTCCTCCTCTCTATTGAAACTTTGTTGTTTCTACTGCCTGCCATCTTATCAATCACATGCGCTCGTCTATCCTCAACTTTGTGGCCCCCGTCACTCTCCTTTACCCATCCAAGGCTCTCTTCTCTCTCATACCTCGTGTGTTTGGATGTACTTGTTATGTCCATAACCTCGGTCCACCAAATGACAAGTTTGCCCCACTTGTTACAAAAGCTATGTTCGTTAGATACTTTTGCACCCAGAAGGGGTATGTCTGTTATTTTCCTACCGACGGTAAGATGGTTGTGTCTATTGATGTCACTTTTCGTGAAGACTAACCATATCACACCGTTCCTACTGATTCTCTTCTTCTTCCTCCTCTACCTCGGCCCACAGTTCTTGTTACGTTTACACTTCCACCTCTTCTTCTCACACCTACTACACCACCAGTCCCCTCCAAAGCACCTATCATTCAGGTTTACACTCATCCTCCACAAACTGATACCCTGCAGCAGCTTCCCTCTACCGGTTTGGTCTCGCGGCGTGTTGATTCGGCATCACCCTCTACGGCCCTTCACTTGGCCCATTATGTATCTTTACATCGCCTCTCTCCACCTCTTCTTACATTTGCTCTCTCTCTCTCTCCTCCATTTTTATACCCAACTCTGTACAGGAGGCTCTCTAGCATCCGGGGTGGCGTGCTGCAATGAATGAGGAAATGACTCCTCTCTGGGCAAATCAGACTTGGGATCTTGTCTCTCTCCCTCCTGGACATAGTTGTGTTGGTTGCAAGTGGATCTTTACAATCAAACATGCGGCGGATGGGACAGCTGATTGTTTGAAAGCTCGGCTTGTGGCCCGCGGGTTTACTCAACAACACGGTCTTGATTATGATGAAATACGGGAGGGGTGCTACAAAGGGATTCCAAAAGATACTCAATACTCATACTCCTCCCCCTTATATAGATGTGGGAGGGCACACATAATAAAAATACAAATTATCTTAATTAATAATCATTAATTAGTATTAACTAATTATTTCATACTAATTAATTACAACTAATATAACTTTTTATATGAAACCTTCAAGGCGGTTCCCATATGCGCTCCTATGTCACAGGCGAAGCGGGGTGCTCGGGCGAATGCATAACTGTGACATGGCCCTTCTCAGGAAAGTGTAAAAAAGCAATTTCATGTAGTAGAAGCATGATCTGATCTTTATTGGTTGTCTTCTAGCTAGTACAATAATCTTGGACATACCATATTTGGCTTAAACTATTGCTATTGTTTGATTATTTATTTAGCTGGCCTCCAGTATCTTTCAAGAAAAATATATGCTTAAACTTGCAATAACGAAGTTTCTAACCTTGCTTTTTTCTGTACTTTATACTCCAGCTGTCTCTGGCGGTGAGCATGTTGATGAAATAATAGGCGCTGCTGTTGCAGATGGCAAAGTTACGCCTAAGGTTCAGGCATTAATTAAAATACTCCTCAAGTATCAGCAGACAGAAGATTTTCGTGCTATTATATTTGTGGAGCGAGTTGTTGCTGCACTGGTTCTTCCAAAAGTATATAGTGTGGTCTATAGAACTTACTGAAGTCGCCTCTATAGTACTGTTATGTCAAATTAACTTCATGTTATGAACAATGCAGGTTTTATTGGAGCTTCCATCTCTAAGTTTCATAAGGTGTGCCAGCTTGATAGGGCACAATAATAACCAGGAAATGCGGACATCCCAAATGCAAGATACGATTGCGAAGTTCCGTGATGGTCGAGTATGTATATTGCTGCTTTATATTTAGAGCATAGGGTTCTGTGGGCTGTTTCTCCATGGAATGTAATATTTTATCCATTTTTATGATCTCGTAGGATTTTATATATCTGAGATTAGCCCTCTATCTGTTAAATGTGATGATACTTTTTCCCTTAAAATGCTGCAAGTTTAATGCAGCAATGCAAATTTTTCTTTTAAGATTATTTCCAAACAAAGAAAAAAGGACTAAAATCCTTTGCTCTTAATTTTCAGATTACTTTGCTTGTAGCAACAAGTGTTGCTGAAGAAGGACTTGACATTCGGCAATGTAACGTGGTCATAAGATTTGACCTTGCCAAAACTGTTTTGGCATATATCCAATCTAGAGGCCGTGCTAGGAAACCGGGATCCGACTACATATTGATGCTTGAAAGGTGCTTTACTCTGGTTTTTATCACTGTGCCCTGCTATGTTATCTGCTTAAAAAACTGAGTGTAGCCTATAGTCATTATCTGAGATTCAAATGATTTTTTTAGAGGGAATTTGTCGCATGAGACCTTCTTAAGGAATGCTCGTAACAGTGAGGAAACTTTGAGAAAAGAAGCCTTAGAGAGGACTGATATCAGTCGTCTTAAGGGTAACCCAAGACTGACTTCAGTAGAAGCAGTGCCCGAGTCCATTTACCAGGTTGAATCAACTGGTGCTGTTGTCAGCTTAAATTCTGCTGTTGGTCTTATCCACTTCTACTGCTCCCAGTTACCAAGCGACAGGTATGAGTTCTTAGTTATCTCGAGATCAACAGTATCCATTATAAATATATATATATATATATATTCTCATGTGTTGTAGGTATTCCTTACTTCGTCCTGAGTTCATCATGAAAAAGCATAGGAGATCTGATGGTTTGGTTGAATATTCATGCAAGCTTCAGCTTCCCTGCAATGCCGCATTTGAGAAGCTAGAGGGTTCTCTATGCAGTTCAATGCGCCTTGCGCAGCAAGTATTGTTTTGACGCCTTACAGAGTTTCAGGTTATTTTTTGTAATGGAACACCCTATCAGATCATTATCTTATAAATAAATGAATCTTTTCTGCACAGGCTGTTTGTTTGGCTGCTTGTAAGAAACTACATGAAATGGGAGCATTTACTGATATGCTTTTACCTGACAAGGGAGCTGGAGAGGAAGGCGAGAAAATTGAACAAATTGATGAATGTGATTCTCTTCCTGGAACATCACGCCATCGAGAATTTTATCCTGAAGGCGTGGCAGAAATTTTGCAGGTGATTTATCCATCGTGTACCAACTTTTCATATCATAATTGTGAAATAGGCATCATTTCAGGAAACAATGCTTATGCATGGTTAGAGTTATTTATATATCTAAGTTAGCCATTCAGGATCATCAGACTTGCCATGTTTGAAACAACTACCGATTTTTTACTCAAGAGTCTCTTTGTTCTTCACAGAGTGGTACTTTTAGATTTATTATTATTCTAATATTTATTTTTGGTTGTTGCTTGTGATGCTGCAAGTCATAGGGTCTAGGGTTTCATGCAAAAAAATACGACATACAAAAATCACAAAACCATATGCAATTTCTAATTTGCAAGCCATTAATATCCATCACTCTTTGTAGTTGAGATGAGAACCCAAAAATAATAATAAATCTATCCATAATGATAGTTTATTACCCGTTGAATTCAAAATCAGCTCATCAAATTGTGGAAGCATGTAACATCACATTTTAATTAAAAGCAAAGTTAATGAAATGATATGGATTGTATCATGGATATATGATACCAGAAAAACAAGTACACATTTTCCCGGTAGACATTTAACATATAAAAATATTTTTACGTTCGAGGAAGTTGTGGGTCAGCTGAATGTATTCCCATCACTGCAGGGTACTTTTACCGAATAGGAAATCTCATTACACATTGCATACGAGCGCGATATAATCGGAAGACGAAACTCTTACCAACTCTTGGAGTCTGGTTCCTCCAAGGAGTTTCTCTCAATTGTAAGCCCAAACTTCCCTACAAAAAGCATACCGAAACTCACACACCCCTCCCCGTTATATAGACGAGGGAGGGCAATATAATTACAAATTTGTTTTATTAATTTAATTAATATTAACTAATTAACTAATACTGCATAAACACACTATGAAATTATCATGCTAGCTTCCATAAGTGCTCTTCTGACACCTGCGTGGTGTTGTGCTTAGACGGATGCATCGTCGTAGCAATATGCTGCTCTTGAAAATTGGCCTTGTCCCCAAGGTGGAGATCAGAATATTTGTCGGAGTCTTTTAATTGTCGGCAACCGATACTAGCTGGGAGGGGGTTCTATGAGGAAAAGAAATGGAAGAGAGTTTGACCTACAAGATGCTCAAGGGGAAAAGGATATGAGCCATGCTACATTATTAAAGATGCGCCTCAAGTGTCAAGCGCACTAGACGCACAACCCACTGCCTCTGACAGACATATGCGGATGAGGTGCCTCAGGAGCACCTGAGGCACCCCTGAGGCGTATTTGGGCATCCAATTCACTGATTTTCAATGTATTGTGTGCCACACCCAGTTCACTGATTTTCAGTGAACTGGGCATCCAATTCACTGCAAATCAGTGAATTGAATGCCAATTCACTGATTTTCAGTGAACTGGACATCCAATTCACCAAAAATCAATGAATTGAATGCCCAACTCACTGCTTTTCAGTGAACTGGGTGCCCAGCTCACTGATTTTTAGTGAACTGGGTGCCAGTTCACTGAAAATCAGTGAATTGGGCATCCAATTTACTGATTTTTAATGAATTAGTGAATTGGGTACCCAGTTCACTGAATAAGTGAATTAGGTGCCCAGTTCACTAAAAATCGATGAACTGGGTGCCCAATTCACTAAGTTGTTATTTGGCTACTCATAATATAATATAAATAAATGAAATGTGCATGGAATTAAGAGCAAAAACTATAAATGAATCATTACAACCTTACAAATGTATATTTATTTATAGAAAAATGATTATGTTTTTTCTTTCCATTTTTGCGTCTCACGTGCCTCAGGCGTGCGCCTAGGCTCTAGGATCTCTTTGCGCCTTAGTGCGCCTTGCACCTTAGTGCGCCTTGCACCTTTAATAACGTAGGAGCCATGTGATGTCAGGGATTGGGGAAAAAAGTTATGGGAAGAAAAATAAAAAAAGAATGATTGATGCCCTTTTATGTAAGTTAGCAGGGATTGGGTGGCGCTGCGGTTTGTTAGGTCAAATGTAAAAGAAAAATCAAAAGAAAAGTAGGTTGCGGTAGTCGAAGATTGGAGGAATCGGAGGCCCTCATCTGCGACCTATGATGGCTTGAAGCAGGGGATGTAGATCAGAAAGAGACGTACTGAGCTGTTGCGGGCATGGGAGGAGGGATAGAGGTATGTTGTTGTGGTGGGATCGACAAAGGCACACTGAAGGGAGAGCTGGTCGGGTCACACATCAAAATCATAGTTGGATGGGTCGGGATCCTTCGACGCGAGTCAACTTGGCTGGGAAAATGCTGGAGGCAGCGACCTTTGGGAGGAATGACAATGATGTCGTCACGCGACAGTGAATATGGTGGAAAGCTGAGATCTAGGACTAATGCTGGAGGCAGGGACCAGACGTCGTCGGCTCGAAGGCATTTGCTCCTACGATGTGGGTCGGCGTGGTTGGAGTAGGACTGAAAACAACAATCCATGGCATAGGAGTCCGAAGGTGGTGTTGAAAGAGGCAAGGCGTTGGGAGTTTGGCCTCCAGCTGCTGCGGAATGGTGAGCTGCCTTTGGGGAAGTCACATGGAAACCACGACTGTCCCAGATGCAATGAAGGACAGTCATGATGCTTGTGAAATTTGGCCATGGTAGCTGAAAAGACAGCGGGCGCTGGGCGGCAGGTCGAACCATTGCTACCGAATAAAAAATTTCATTATGCATTGCATACAAACGAGATACAACCGGGAGACAAAACTCCCGCCAACTCTTAGTAACTGGGTCCTCGAAGGAGTTTCTCTCAAATGAGAGCCTAATCTTCACTAACAAAAAATATACCTAATCACACATATCCCTCCCCCTTATATAGACGAGGGAGGACAACAAAATTACAAAATCCTTTAATTATTTTAATTAATAATAATTAATAATAATTAATCAATATTAATTAATTAACTAATACTACTTAAGTACATTGAAATTATCATGGCGGCTTCCATAAGCGCTCCCCTGACACCTGCGAGGTGGTGTGCTCAGGTGGATGCATCGTTGTAACAACTGCACATTGGGACTACTTGCACCACCTTATGTGGATTTTATTTTTGATGAGCACGCGTTTTGTTCACATCACTTTCCCTTTGGTTATCGACGAGCATGTTGAGCCACCTCCCCACTATCGTTTGATTTCTGACACTAATAGGTTTAGACGTATTGAGGCAGTCAAAACGACTCTTAGGTTTTTACCCCTCATAGGGTTTTTTATGGAAAATTTTACATGGTAAAATTGAGATCTTTTTAAAATTCCGTGACACGAGTGGAACTTTGACAGGTGAAATTATGACAATAGACGATCCTGGTCTAACAGATGTCCATAGGTGTCTATCGAACGAGCGTATGCTGCGTTATGAATTTATTATTCCGCAGGTTGATCCCACTTGCTTCCTACTTTGCTTTTTTACCTTGCACTTGCCTTCTGTTTTTTTCCCTGCCTTATGTTTGCTCTTCACACCATCTCAACCATTTTTTTCAATCTCTAATAGTTACTGTTCATTTGAATATTTGACATGAAATTTTGACTGATGGTTTGCGAGCTTATTTGGGACCTTATAATATCATGATTGATTTCATCAACCAAGGTTATAATTTTCCAAAGGAGGTTAGCTTCCTGTCTCTTTCGGGGATGAGAGGGTACCTCCAGGTTCTGAGTCATACCGACGACATCAATATGACAGTTATGCAACATTTTTCCCATCGTCATTTGGACTTTCTACTTGCAGGTCACATTGAGTCTTGTCGGGGTCGAGCTCTTTCAACCCCGGGAGAATTGATGCAACCTGCGTCGCATCTGTTATTGTTATTATGGTACTTGTCTTTATTTTTGTAGTGCACGCTTTCACGTTTTTTTTGGATCGTTATGTGTTGAGTTGTATCGTGTGTTATAAGCATTTTTGTGTTATTTTGTATCACGCATGCTGTCGCGGAATTTTTGTTTGGCTCGTTGGTTTTACTGGCCAACGAGACCCTGAATGCATAGGTCTGGTAATTTAGGGGATAAGTTAATTTAGGGCAAGCTCGATTAATTAACTATTTCAAAGTATATATTTTAAGTTATGAAATTATTAGCCCGTTAATTTTAACTTTGGGTTTGACTTGAAATGCCTACTGTTAGCCCCCCCTAAATTTCTCTTTATGTTACTTCAAAACCATCGGGTCTCTCTTGAAATCCCATTCCATGCCCACTGTTAATTGCTGCCACTGTTAAAAGCCCCCTTTAAAGCCCATTCCAAAAAACCCTAAATATATATTATAAAACCATGTGCTGCCTCCTAGTATTGGGGGATTTAAAATTGAATTGAACGAACCCTTGCAGGTTTCGTTTGATTCCTTTCGGCGCCGCATACGCCGATCTCGATTCCCCCCCGGTCTGACTCTAGCGCTGCCCCTGGGGTTCCTTCCAGGGTCCGGCGAGTACTTCACTGCCAGCTTCCAGTGTTGAAACCGGAACTCGGTTCCTTGAGAAGTTCAGACCCAAGGGGATAGCTTGCAACTACTTCTCTCAAGTGAGAGCACCTGACCAACTGCTTGGAACTAAGAGATAGACCCCTGAGCTGCAACAAGAAGGTCCCGCCACACACCCGGAAGATCAAAGAGAGCTTCCCCTCCCTCACCAATGCTGTGTTGGGCACTTTGGAGGTCCTTGAGAGCACTCGCCGACTGAAGTCATCCTTGGGGGAGGGGAAAGCCAGAAGAAGCCGTCCCCCCCAGAGTGTGGGGGTCTATTTATAGTTTTCCAAGTCTGGTCTGACAATAATGCAATCCCGCCTTTTGGTTTTACTATACGCATCCCAAAATGGTCTACCAACAACGTAAATTCGTTGTTCGGAGGGGCTATTAGTAGACCTAAAGAGATATCCTGGGGCTAGCGAGTGCCAGGTGAAGCTGAGACTCGCCACTCGCCCCGAACCTGGAATTCGTACCCGTGGGGATGCACTCGCCCCAGGGAGCCTGGAACTCGCCCCTGGGGGGTTGCACTCGCCCCAGGGAGCCTGGAACTCGCCCCTGGGGGGGGCTACACACGCCCTAGGGAGCCTAGAACTCGCCCCTGGGGGGCTGCACTCACTCTAGGGAGCCTGGAACTCACCCATGGGGGGATGCACTCGCCCCAGGGAGCCTGGATCTCACCCATGGGGGGTTGCACTCACCCCAGGGAGCCTGGATCTCGCCCCTGGGGGACTGCATTCACCCCAGTGAGTCTGGATTTCGCCCCTGAGAGGTGACTTCTTTTGCACTCGTCCTAGGTGGGCGAGATCCTCTAGGTCATCATCGGTCACATCTGATCTCGACGAATTACAGGTTATACATTCAGGTTGGACGAGCCCTACCCCACTGCATTCAACGCTCCAACCACCTCTAAGTTCCCGTCAAGATCCACCGCCGGTTTGGAAAGCTACATCTGCCTCCTACGCCGACGCAAGAGTTTCTTTTGGCCTCCGGCGACCCCTCCTGCCTCATCTTCCGGCTGTCTCGGCGAGTCCCCGACGAGCTCCTTCCTTCCAGCCAGTCGCAACCTTTGTTCCTAAGCTGGTTGCTGCCGCCAGTGACCCAGTTAGCTTCCTGCTTCCTTCCACTATCCGATACCTTCGTTTCCAGTGACTTCCAGGCTGACCCGAGCCCAAGCCTACCCTTCTTGGGAGCCTCCAACACTGTTTCAACCCCGGTGACCTTCCCTCTGTTGACCTCCAGCATTTCTAGCAACTGTCGGGCAGTCCATCCTTGGAAATTCACGTGCCGTTATTGCTGCTACTTCCCTAAGGATATCTCTCGTTCTCCTTGCTCCTGATCACTAGTTAATTTTATGCTCAAGTTTTAAATAAATAGCTAATTATTGGAGCTTGCCCTAATTTACCGTTATCTTCTAATTATCGTAAATTACATATCCGCATTGCCACTCTCTTGAATGCTATGCCTGTGGAATTGTGCTTCGTGATGTTACTACGCTTGTGAGGAAGCCTTACGTCCGCGAGCAACGCCTTGGTCGCTTAACCATTTAAAATAGCCTACGAATTCTTTTCGAGCCAATTTTTTTAAAGAGAGAGCATTTTATATATCATTTAGAAACTACAGCCCTAGGTTTCAGTCTACATCACTCACCTTCGATCACAAGCCATTTAGGCCTCTATTCAAGTCTCAAAGCCGTTTGCTTCCATTGACACCTCTTCTGGTAGCTCGTATGTTTCCACTGAGGGTATGTGACTCATCGACTCGGGTTCCACCAATCATATGACCGGAAACACGCTTGTCATTTCTCATTTGGAGAAACACAATCAGTTACCCCTTAGTTTTGGTTGCGAATGACTCTCTATCTCTTGTTTGTGGAACTGGTGTGGTCCAGGCCACCCCTACTCTCAACCTTGATGATTGAGAGGAACCGGTGCTAAGAGAAGAAAAAAACCATTCATAGGGACCAAAACACTGTATGCAACCAGCGAGTCAGAAACCATTCATAGGGACCAAAACACTGTATGCAACCAGGGAGTCGTTAAAAATAGTAGCAGTGCAGTTGCTAAACCAGATAACCACTAGGCATTAAAGAGAATAAATATAAAAGAGAAAAGAGCGTACATAGAAGAGAGGAACCAAATTGAAGAATTGTTTGAGTGCAGTTGCAAAAACTAGGGAGAAGAATTAGACTTACTGTGCAGGTGCTAAAGTGGAAGAGGCAGGGAGTAGAACTAGAAGAACCCATAGAAACAAGAAAAAATCAAAGCTGCACAATCCAGTCACAACCAAAGAATTGAAGCCAGAGATAGGAATAAGTAGAGCTCAAACATTCTTGAGAGAGGAACGGAGATAGAGAGGAACCAGAGCTCATTTTGCTAGAGACATGAATAACCAGAGAGCTCCAGAGAGTCGAGTTGGATAAGGAAATGCTAGGGAATGCAAGGAATGGAGAAGGGGCTCGGAGAGTTAAGCGCGAGAGAGAAGTCGTGATGACCACGGCTTAAAAACTTATAACAGGAGATATAAAGTCCATTTCACGCCGATATATCGGAAATTGACCGATATATCGGCCGTGTATTCAAGATTAATAGCATGTTTTATTGTTTCTTTTTTATATTCCTTCCATTGATGCTTATGATGTTTTTTTTCTCAACAGGGGGAATGGATTTTATATGGTAAAGAAGGTTGTCAGAATTTAGCTGAGTTTCAGCTATACATGTATGCTGTAAAATCTTCTAGTGTTGGAAATTCTAAGGACCCATTCCTCTCACAGGTTTCTGATTTTGCCATACTTTTTGGCAACGAGCTGGATGCAGAGGTTAGACATAGTTGGATGTAGTTTGATCTTATTCTCCAAAATAGTCTTCCAATATTTCTAAAAAACAATTTGCAGGTCTTATCGATGTCAATGGATCTATTTGTTGCCCGCACTATGATAACAAAAGCATCTCTGATATATAGAGGACCTGTTAAGATTACAGGATCTCAGGTCGATGTCTTTGTTCTAATCTGAATCTTAAACCATTTTAGGACTTGGCATAAGGTATATATAATAATGCTTATATTAATCTATTGTGATTTTTCAGCTGCTTTTACTGAAGAGTTTCCATGTTAGACTTATGAGCATTGTGCTTGATGTGGATGTTGATCCTTCAACCACTCCTTGGGATATCTCTAAAGCTTATCTTTTTGTCCCAGTCATTGCTGAGATACATTTTGATGCAATTAAAGTTATTGATTGGAACCAGATTGAAGGTATAGTCAATTCTAATGCTTGGCAAAATCCATTCCAGAGGGCACGTCCAGATGTTTACCTTGGTACTAATGAGAGAACCCTTGGAGGGGACCGTAGGGAGTATGGATATGGGAAATTACGCCATCGTATGGCTTTTGGACAGAAAGTACACCCTACATATGGTATCAGAGGTGCTGTAGCACAGTTTGATATTGTAAAAGCAGCTGGGTTGGTCCCTTTTCAGCCAGCTGTAGAGTTCCTTGATGATGGATACCAGTTCACTGACAAGTTATATATGGCTGATCGTAGCATTGATGTGAATGATCTTGTGGGGAAGATTGTTACTGCTGCACACTCCGGGAAAAGGTTCTTTGTGGATTCTGTACACTCTGATATGAATGCTGAGAATTCATTTCCCCGGAAGGAAGGCTATTTGGGGCCTTTGGAGTATGGTTCATATGCTGATTATTACAGGCAAAAGTAATACTTCTACTGGAACTCTTCTCCCCATCTCTATTTTGTTGTGGACTTCTTTGAAATGGTGCTATTTCATTTTACATTTACAATTCATTGTACTTTAATAGTTTTGCATTGAAAACCTGAAACATACCATTCCCTAGCAATTATGTTGACATTTATTGCTGTTTGTGTTTTTGAGTTCTGTTTTATTAACATATTGATGATCCCAGTTGCCTAAGATGCACTATTGTACACTCTGATACAAGTGATGCAATCTTAGTCTGGACAGTTATTAAGACAAACTAAAGATCTACATCAATTTAGCCAACACATCAACTAGAACAATACTAATCTAAAATAGTAATTTAAGATAGCTATAATTCTACTAGATGTCCAGAAAAAAAAGTCATTTCATTATTGCCTGGATCACTATTCCCATTTAAGATTAATTGGAGGTAACAATTAAATAAGGAAAGATCTATGAGGGTAAAGATTATGGTCGAAGGTAGGAGCGTCAATGCGTATGCGGCGAGTGATGTCGTCCTCTGCATGTGGTGCTCTACGTAGCTCAAGATAAACGCCAATGTAATCATCCCTCTCATAGTCAAAATGATCCTAAATCTGATCATGAGGGGCTAGGTGTCGAGGTGGATTGTCCTCTTGAGGGCAAAAGATGCATATCCAGGGCAAGTCGATGGTCGTGAATGTGATCAAGGGGTTACCTCAAATGTGGGGTGGGCTCTCACAATGGTTGATTCTTAGCACGCCAATCTTGAGGTGGGTGGACGTCTGGTTCTATGATCCTCATGGATATCTATGTGGGTGTGTTTATCGTTAAATTGGGCGTTCATTTGATTGAACCGATCTAACATTAGTCGTTGAAATTCCGAAGGTATCATTTTGGAGTTGGAATTGGTGGTTCTCTCGTTTGTAAGGTTCAGGTCGAACATCGGTTGACGATAAGGTCTACTGCTATGTAACATGCAAGTGGCCCTAACATGGGACTTTGATACCAAATTTGACGCAGAGTAGGCTGTGAGATTGCTTGTCGACACTAATACAAGCGTATGTGAGTGGAGCGGAATGGAGTCAAATAAAACTAATCTATATGATGCAAGTATGCTTTTTACCAATCAAAAATTAAATTTGGCAGTAAGATTAAGTAGACTTAACAACAACACATTGTTCACAATAATTTCAAGTAAACAAGCAAACTTGACTTTCTTCACATGAAGAGTTCAAAGCCACACAAGAAAATGCAAGATACTCACTAAAAAAAAGTTCCAATAGTGTCAGTTGACGAGGATCAACGTGGTGTTGGCAGCAACAGTAGCACTGGAGCGAGCTTGCGACTAAGGTTGAGAATGAGTGTGTGGCTGGAGTTGAGGTGTAGGAGGGGATTGTAATTGAAGGTGGGGTAGAAGGGGGCTTACGGGTGGAAGGGGGAGTAGAGGGCTCATGATGTGAAAAGGGGGACTGCGGGAAACAATATGGTTGGAAACGATATAAACATCGGGATGGCGGCGTACTGGTATGGCGACAGGCCGCCAGGCACGCGAGTAAAAGATGCCACTATGCTGCAGTTTTTTGCGGGTTTGGGAGTGACGACCATGGCTGAATATAAGTAGGACAACCGTCGAACGGGATTAGGGCTGGAATCAACGAACAACCTAAAGTAGGGGATTGACTATGTGGGAGGGAGGGACAGTGTGCGTGAAGCAGGCGGAGGGCTTCGACGTGTAGTAAGGTTGATCAGATGTGTTGCAGGAGATTGTGGCAGTGAAGGAAATATTGGACGATTATGGAAATAACAAGGGGGGATCATGGGAAGGTTCTCACGGGAAAGTAAAATGAAAGGAAGAAAACTGGAAAAATAACTGGGTCATCGCACATTGGGATCTCATGGCGTCGAACCATAATGTGATTGTAGGATTTGAAATCTCTCACAAAGCTAATGTACAACTCATATTCGTCGAGGGTGGACCCACTCAGAGCCAGGTTAGCAAGAAGTCTAAGTCAACAAATCAAGGCAAAAATCAAATTCATCACTCAAGAAAATTGAAGGCCCGAGCTAGTATGACGAGCTCCCCTCGCATACTCGCTGGGTAGGCGACTAGGTCAGCTACTCACCCAAGTGGGCAAGCTCCCCTGGAAGTCTCCTAGTCGCCGGTAGGGGTTGGGCTATAAATAAGACACCCCCCTCCCCTCGTGGTTTTCCTATAAATAGAACCCCAGGGATACAAGAATATGGACTTCGGAATCTCTCAAAAGATCTCGACCATCTCTTTTTCTAGACTTTTAGTTGGGCTCTTGGATCCTGCTATCAAGGACACAAGCCGCAAGATAGTGATCATCTTCTTGATCGCCATCTAGAGATAGTCGTCATCTAGTGTCCATCTTGTGCCTCGTTCGACCATCTTTGGTTGTGAAGGGGAAGCTTCTTCTAAGCATCCGGGTACGTAGTGGGACCTCCCTGCCGCAACACCTGAGGTCCTTTTAGTTGTCCCGCTGGACCCTTGGAGCCTATCAAGCCGTCGAGCCCGGACCGCTGGACCGATAACCTTGGACTGCATTGATCCGGATATTTAGGAGTAGAGATTTTCCCGGCTTCAACACTTTGGTGCGGTGAGCGTGGATCATAGCTTAAGAGGAAATTTTTGTGAGAAGACTTCATGGCTCAAGATGGCAAGCCGGAACCAAAGACAACAACTTGCGAGCATTCGATAAGATGGGCGAGTTCTCGACAAGTTGGGTAGTTTCCTCGTTACTCGCCCATAGACGACTTCAATATTGCAACTTTCAAACTCGATAGCTTCATGAGGCAAGTTTTCCTGTTACTCGCTCATAAGCGAGTTCCAGATCGCAACTTTCTTAGGCGAGTTCCAGTTGACGACTTCAGTTGGCGAGTATATACAGACGAGATCATGGAGGCGAGTTGCAGACGGCGATATGCTTTAGCGAGTTTCAAATGGCGAGTTCCAAATCAACTCGCGGGTGTTTTGCTCGGAAGTTGGCGAGTTACCTTGCTACTCGCCCATATGCGAGTTCCATATGACGATCTCCTCAAGCGAGTATATGCAGGATGACAACTTCGATGAGGCGAGTTCCAGTCCGGATGGGTTTATGCAGGCGAGCATCCATATTACTCATAAACTAGTTCTGCAGGTGACCTACTCGCCAGGCCGGGAGAGCTCGAAGTATGAGCGAGTTGGGAGTGAAAAATGATAAAAAAAATTTATAGCAGTGTTGGCTAGCGCCCCCGGACCCCACAGGGGGCGCTCCCCCGAAAACTCTGCGTAGGGGTTCTAATGTCAGGAGTGACACTCACCCCGCCTAGTTCTCTCCTTTTTCAATAACAGTGTTTTCCATACATGTTCATACTTACAGGTGCTTTGGTAAAGCCCGTGAGTGCTTCTGTATGACTATCAAGCAGGGTGATTCACGACGAGTTCACCACCAGGGGAAATCATATAAGTTATTCCGCGAGCTCGTACTTATGATGATCTTCATGCTTATAAGGTGTTCTCATGTATCCTGCGAGCTCCTACTTGCGATAATCTCCTTCGACAACCTACTTTCTACGTGAGTGCTTACTCGTGATGACTTCAAGCTGTTATTCCGCGAGCTCCATACTCTCTAGGTTTTCGCTTCAACATCTATAGTGCTCTCTTCAATTCCGCAAGTTCATACTCGCAAGGTCATCGCTTTAGCAACTATGGTGCTTTCTTCAATTCAACGATTTTTTACTTGTGAGGTCATCTCGCTTCAGCAACTATGGTGCCCTCTTCAATTCAACGAGTTTATACTCGCGAGGTCATCGCTTCATCAACTATGGTGCTCTCTTCAATTCAATGAGTTTATACTCGCGAGGTCACCGCTTCAGTAATTATGGTGTTCACTTCAATTCTGTGAGTTTATACTCGTGAGGTCATTGCTTCAGCAACCAGGCCGTTGTGTTATTCATTTCATCTCTTCAAACACCTGGACCTGTGATGACCTGAAAATGTTCTATGAGGGAACGGTGCACTCATTTATACTTATACATAAAGGATATTTATCTGACACCCTGAAATATGGGGACTTAAGCTTCTCTTCTTGAAAGAGCCTCAAGCAGACATGGTAGGTAGAAAGTGATCTCCACAATCGAGTTGGGAAACGAGCCTCCGACTTGACTCTCATAACACCTAGAGCGGGTGATGAGATGGTGTGTTGGGTTTTAATGCCTTCTTGTAAAACTAAGTCTCTGCATAGATGGCCAAGATCAGCTCCCTCATTGCACGTTGGCCTAGTTACCTCCCAATTTCACTTCTCATCCGGCTGGAGAGATTATCAGGAGAAAGTCTGTACGCTAACCTCTCAACTCGGCAAAGGGAAGATCGTTGTGCCTTGAAGGAGGATCCTCCGCCATAAAAGGCGTCGTTGAGCCGCGAAGAGCTGGAAGTTCGACGTGGGTGGCAGGGTAGGGAACCTCCCCGAGTGGAGTAGGCAAGGGGCAGGATGGAGGCCTCGTGCGTGTGCGTCCTATTTGACCTCCCGAGGGCCATTTCCCTTAGTAGATACCTCAGCTTTCGTATCTCGGTAGTATAACAAGATTTTGTAGAGGTGCAAAGGAGGCCCTCACGATTAATATGAGAAACTTACCTCCGACCTGATTATCCTAAAAAGTCTAGAGCGGGTGATGAGACAGTGTATCAGGTTTTATTGCGTTCTTGTAAGACCAAGCCCCTGCATTGACGGACGAGATTAGCTCCCCTCTTGTATGTTGGCTTAGCTACCTCCTGACCGCACTTCTCATCCGACTGGAGGAACTATCAGGAACAGGTCTGAACGTCAACCTTCTAAACTCGACAAAAGGTTGACTTAACAAAGCGGCGAAACCTTGTACAAAGGCGTCATCAACAAAGGAATAAGATGAAGGCCTCATGCGTATGTCTCACGGGACCTCCCGAGTGTCATGTCCCTATCCAGGTTTCTTCATAGTGAATGAAAGTCCTCGAGGGTGTTGTTGCCTTAGTCTAGGACTCTGCTCGAGCTCCTCTCTAGCATGCTGGCTACTTGCCCCCTCGGGTAAATGGAAGTCCTCGAGTGTGTTGTTGCCGTTGTCCAGGCCTCTGCTCGAGTTGCTCTCCAGCATGCTGGCTACTTGCCCGCTCGGGTTAATTGAAGTCCTCGAGTGCGTTGTTGTCGTAGTCCAGGCCTCTACTCAAGATCCTCTCCAGCATGCTGGCTACTTGCCCCTTCGAGTGAATTGAAGTCCTCGAGTGCGTTGTTGTCATAGTTTGGGCCCCTGCACAGACTCCTCTCCTGCATGCCGACTACTTACCCCCCCGAGTGTGACTTTTTTCCATCTCCAGTTGAGCTTCTCTCTTGTGAGGTGTCGAACTCTTTTCCACCTCCAGTTGAGCTCGGCTCCTGCGAGGTGTCGACCACTTTTCTACCTCCAGTTGAGCTCGGTTCCTGCGAGGTGTCGACATCTTTTCCACCTTCAGTTGAGCTCGGCTCCTGCGAGCTGTTGACCTCTTTTCCACCTCCAGTTAAGTTCCTCTTTTGTGAGGTGTCAACCTCTTTTCCACCTCCAGTTGAGCTCCTCTCCTGCGAGCTGTCGACCTCTTTTCTACCTCCAGTTGAGCTCGGCTCCTGGGAGGTGTCGACTTTCTCTCCACCTTCAGTTGAGCTCAGCTCTTGCGAGGTGTCGACCTTCTCTCCACCTCCAGTTGAGCTCGGCTCCTGCGAGGTGTTGACCACTTTTCCACCTCCAGTTAAGCTCCTCTTCTATGAGGTGTTGACCTCTTTTCCACCTCCAGAGTAGCTCCTCTCATGCGAGGTGTCGACCTCTTTTCCACCTCCAGTTGAGCTCCTCTCATGCGAGTTGTCGACCTTTATTCTACCTCCAGTTGAGCTCGGCTCCTGCGAGGTGTCAACCTTCTCTCCACCTCCAGTTGAGCTTGGCTCCTGTTAGGTGTTGACCTTCTCTCCACCTCCAGTTGAGCTCAGCTCCTGCAAGGTATCAACCTTCTCTCCACCTCCAGTTAAGCTCCTCTTCTGTGAGGTGTCGACCACTTTTTCATCTCCAGTTGAGCTCCTCTCCTGCGAGGTGTCGACCTCTTTTCCACCTCCAGTTGAGCTCGAATCCTACAAGGTGTCGACCTTCTCTCCACCTCCAGTTAAGCTCGACTCCTGCGAGGTGTCGACCTTCTCTCCACCTCTAGTTGAGCTCAGCTCTTGCTAGGTATCGACCTTTTTTCCACCTCCAGTTGAGTTTCTCTCTTGTGAGGTGTCGACCTCTTCTCTACCTCCAGTTCGGCTCCTCCCTTGTGTGGTGTCGACCTCTTTTCCACCTCCTTCGGTTGAGTTCTGCTCCTGGGAGGTGTCAAAATTCTTTCCTCCTTCAGTTGAGTTCCATTACTGGGAAGGACCTCGCGCAGCGTATCGTCTAGCGTCATCTCTCCAAACTACGAGTTCAACATTGTTTTTTCACACTCGTGTCGAACTCGAAAAAAGCGGAGATTATGTATAGCCCTCAATTTGTCGAGATCATAAATTCCTAAGTAGGCGTTTATTCACATGCCTCAAGGCAAGCTTGGGCGAGCAGATGCGAGCTTGGGCGAGCAGGGCGAGCTTGGGCGAGTAGAGACGAGTAGCCCTTGTAACTCGCTGGTAGAGGCTGGATGCTCGTCAATCCCCCCCCCCCCCCCCCCCCCCCAGGATTTCTCTATAAATAGACACTCAGGGGTACTAAAAATGACACTTTTGGAAGAGGTTGAGGTCCCCCCAAGCTGGATACTCGCCAAACCCATGCCTTTCTCGTACCTCGCCTTGCTTTTGGTTGCGGAAGGGAAGTTTCTCTCAAACTTCCGGGTACGTGGTGAGACCTCCTTGCTAGAGCACTTGAGGCATGCTTATAGACAGTTTTCTCTCTCCTATGCTAGTTATCTGAATTGTAGTGTCAGACCGCAGAATCAGTAACCTTAGGCTGCATTGATCCGATTTTTGGAGTAGAAAATTTTCCCGGCTTCAACAGCTAACAATCCCTCAAACTGTCAGCTATCACCCTTATTTATAAGGAAACGGGGTTAGGGCACCCAGCGTGAACGACTATAATTGGCCTTACACCCATTGCCCAAATAATATTAAATGCACCCAAAATAAAAAATAAAATACTTAAAAATGTAAAAGGGAGCTCCGAACGCACCCGTATTCTCGGATCGCCGATCCGATCAACGACTCCTGCTCAAGTACACAAATGTGAGCCCGCCGACTGGTGGCCCGAAACATAACATCGATCCTACGACTGATACTATCATGATTTGATGGTATTAGTCGTGCTGGACATATGATGTGTGTTACTTGTATCAATAGGCTGTATTGGCTGGAGTGAAACAGTATTATCATGCATATTTAATGGTTTGGAAGGTGTAACTTTTGAGATGGACATAAATAGATGGAGTTTGAGATGATGATCCAAATGTTGCATTGTGCCTTCCAACTAATTTTGAGATATTTGTGAAGTTGGAAGCTCCTTCCACCGAATGTTCCTTCCTGCTTTTTCTATCTTGTCAATTAGGTGGAACATCTACTAAACAATACCATATTTCATTGATATGATTTGGCTTCTCACTATAAGTTTACAATAACGTTGGTCTGTTTGAATGATTCACCCCATGAGAGAGGCAATTCACGGAGGAGAAACAGCTGTAACAAGCCTCTCCATATTCCTAGACTCAATCATACCTCTTCTACAAACCATCACTTTGTGAATAAGAGTTTGTCCTACAAGTGATGGAATTGAATGATCGCCCCAAAATTTAAAATTTAATAGGCTCATACTCAAAATAAGCCCTTGATTTGGATACTACCTCCTGGACATGCGTCGCGTCTCCCCGTGCTTATGTATCTCTAAGGGGCATTATCATAATTTGTATGTTCCATTCACCTATATAAGGGAGCGGTATTGCAGTAGTGTCTCCTATTTGGTATCTTGAGAACTTGTGAGTGTGGGCTCTCCTAGGTGAGAGAGGTTCTTAGGGGTGTCAGCCCTGAAGTGTTCGGATCGAGCTTGTCTCGACAATTGTATTCCTCATTTTTGTTCAATCATCTAATTTCATGTAATTTTATTTGATAAATCCTGTCTTTTTACCTGGTTCAGTGATAATTATTTTATGTGATTTATCAGAGTTTACCTCTTCTTCTCTTTCGTGTAATTTTTTGCATATCTTTTCAGGTATGGGGTGGATTTGATGTACAAAAAACAACCACTGATACGAGCACGTGGTGTATCATATTGCAAGAATCTCCTTTCCCCGAGATTTGAACACACCGATGGTACGGCATTTGGGTTGAAATATTTGAGACATAGCTACAGCCCTACCCTAGCACAAATAGAGAAAGGAAAACAAGAAAAATAATAAATCTCTTTCCTGTAGCTTCTGCTGATCTGAAATGTCCTTGTCTAAATTTTATTTTCATGTTGCAGCACTGGAGGTCGAATCTATAGAGAGTCTAGACAAAACATACTATGTCTTCTTACCTCCAGAACTATGTCTTATACACCCACTTCCTGGAAACCTTGTGCGGGGTGCCCAAAGGCTGCCCTCAATAATGAAAAGGGTGGAAAGCATGCTTCTTGCTATTCAGCTTAAGAAGAAGATCAATTATCCTATTCCATCTTCCAAGGTATTTGATCCATTTTTCATGGCTTATATCCCCATATAAAATTTTGTGCCAATCAGCTTTAAATATCAACTCTTGCAGGTCTTGGAGGCCTTGACGGCTGCTTCATGCCAGGAGACAGTGTGCTACGAAAGGGCAGAGCTGTTAGGTGATGCTTATTTGAAATGGGTAGTCAGTAGATTTCTTTTTCTCAAGCATCCACAGAAGCATGAGGGTCAGCTTACAAGGATGAGACAGCAGATGGTGAGCAATATGGTGCTGTATCAATATGCTTTAAATAAAGGAATCCAGTCATATATACAGGCTGATCGTTTCTCTCCATCTCGATGGGCCGCTCCCGGGGTCCTTCCTGTCTTTGACGAAGAAATGAAAGAGTCAGACGAATTGTTTTTTGGAGAAGAAATCCCTGCTTGTGACTCCGAGTTGCCAAAGGATTTATATGACGATGATTCTGTAGAAGATGGTAGGGAAGATGGTGAGATCGAGTGCGATTCAAGCTGCTACAGAGTTCTGTCGAGTAAAACTCTCGCTGATGTTGTGGAAGCCTTAATAGGGATTTACTATGTTGAAGGCGGAAAGAATGCTGTTAACCATCTGATGCGGTGGATTGGGATTCAGGTGGAATTTAACCTTCAGGAACTAGAGTTTGTAAAGCCAAAGGCAATCTCAGAAAGTATAAGTAGGTCTGTTGACTTTGATGCTCTAGAAGGTGCACTCAATGTGAAGTTTAGAAACAAGGGTCTCTTGGTTGAAGCCATCACGCATGCCTCGAGGCCATCAGCTGGTGTTTCGTGTTACCAACGACTAGAATTTGTCGGAGATGCCGTCTTGGATCACCTGATAACAAGACATCTTTTCTTCACTTACACTGATCTGCCACCTGGGAGGCTCACTGATCTGCGTGCCGCTGCTGTTAATAATGAGAACTTTGCTCGGGTTGCTGTTAAGCACAAACTCCATCTCCACCTTCGTCACGGTTCAAGTGCCCTAGAAACTCAGGTCTGTCTAATCATCTTTCTCCCACAAACTTATCATGCCACCTTGATATTGCCATCAAATGATGAGAATCACCCCATTTTACCTCTGTTTTTATGAGCTCAGCCCCATTTGGTATGATAATTGTCTTGTCTAATCAGCGGAAATGATTTCTCTGCATTCAGATTCGAGAATTTGTGAAGGAGGTTCAAGAAGAACTACTAAAACCAGGATTCAACTCTTTTGGCCTTGGAGATTGCAAGGCTCCCAAAGTTCTTGGTGACATCGTAGAATCGATAGCTGGTGCAATGTTTTTAGACAACGACCTTGATACTTCGGTGGTCTGGAAGGCAAGACCTCTCATGCTCTTACCTCTCAACACCGCCTTTCTTTTGTTGTTATGTGATCATCAGCTGATCTATGTTGTCTTCCCCCTCTCTCAAGGTTTTCCAACCTTTGCTGCAACCTGTGGTGACCCCCGAAACACTTCCTATTCACCCAGTTAGAGAGCTCCAAGAACGCTGCCAGCAGCAGGCTGAAGGATTGGAGTACAAAGCATCTCGAATCGCTAATGTGGCCACCGTAGAAGTCTTCATAGACGGAGTACAGATTGGAATTGCTCAGAACTCACAGAAAAAGATGGCGCAGAAGTTGGCGGCGAGAAATGCGCTGGTCTTCCTCAAGGAGATCGAAGAGAAGGAGAAGGAAAAGGAGAATGAATCAAAGAAGGATGGGAGCAATGGTGGGAAGAAGAGCTGCGGCCAGGTATTTACCCGACAAGCTCTCAACGATATATGCCTGAGGAGGCAGTGGCCGATGCCACAATATCGATGTGTCAATGAAGGCGGCCCAGCGCACGCAAAAAAATTTATGTATGCTGTTCGTGTTAACACGACGGATCGCGGGTGGACGGAGGAATGCATAGGGGAGCCAATGCCCAGTGTTAAGAAGGCCAAGGACTCTGCAGGAGTTCTTCTCCTCGAACTTCTGAAGCAAGTGTACCCAGAAAGTAAGTGAACTTGCTATTTTTGCATGTTTTGAAAGGTTTTTTGATAGAGCTGACTACAGTATTTTGGATTAGTATTTGTATTTATTTATGCCTATTCATTGCTGTGAGGATTCTGTGCGCTGATTGTAATATTTTTTTATGCAGAATTTGTAGATGAATTGCATATTTAATGTAGGTTGTGCTATGTGATAATGTCTTTGATTGAGTCTGTGGCTCAGTGGCTGGTCTGCTTCTGATTTTCTGCATCATTAGGGTAAAATTTCTTTTGTTTTTTTGGTAGGAAGCAATTTTTCTTTCATGGCTATTTCTTATAAGGAGATCATGGTCTTATATTATCCATTATTTTTAGTTGATTTTTCAGTGAGGAAAAATGGAATTATCTATTACATGGAACAGCTCCCACCCCCACCCTATATATACACAAAGGGAGTGGATTCAAATAAATGGGTCTTTTACAATATATTACTGTTAGAAATCACGGTGGGGCCCATTTGAGGGGGGCACGTGACATCCAGATCCATGGCCGACTGCAGTCGAATGGCGGAGCATCCCCAACCAAATCACCAAGGATGAATTTAACCGGGGTAGGTTGTTGAGGTCATGGCTTGATCCCTGGACCTCCTTTATCAGGTTACTATCTCAAGTCCTGATACCCAACTGCGCTGCAGCGCAGTTGGGTACCAGGTCTCCGTTAAGGAGCCTGATAAAGGAGGTCGTGGGTTCGATCCCACGCCTCAACAACTACCCCGGTTAAATTTATCTCGAGTGATTTGGTTGGGGATGTTCTCAGCCATTCGACTGCAGTCGGCCACGATGATCTGGACTCAGTCCCCGAATGGGCCCCACCATGCTTTCTAACAAAAGATGGCCATCTTTTGTTAGAAACCACGGTGGGGCCCATTTGAGGGGGGCCCTTTCATCTGTTAAGGTCAGTAACCATAAAAAAACGACGCATTCTATCTTGATAGAAAGATACAGGAGCTACTTCCCTCAGGTAGCTTGCTCCAGAAAGTACCCTTGCCCGCTCTACGACTACCAATTAGATAGACCTAGCTTCCTAACCTCAACAGACAAGAACAAGAGCAACCCCATTCATTCTTTTGTATTCGTGCTTCCCAAAACATCGGGATACTCGGCTCGAAAAGGTAGGCCGAATCGAGAATTGATGCATCTGAGGCGGCATTAATCGAAGATACACGACAGAAGGAATTGTTTTGTTTAGAAACTCGTAGAGTTTTTTCAAATCTTTCAACCAGCACGATCCAAGGCCCCTAAGCTTTTGCAGGGGGTTGAACGCCTTCTGATTCAGGAATCGGGGCGTCGGCCCGGGAAGGGGAGAGTGGCCGAGTTGTCAAAAGCGACAGACTGTAAATCTGTTGAAGGTTTTCTACGTAGGTTTGAATCCTGCCTCCAGATGAACCGTCGAATGAAAAGTTGCTAACCGGTCTCCATTTATCCTTGACCCAGATGGAATCGGAATCCGTCAGCCCGGTTCGGCTGTGAAGGCAACAACCCTATGCGTCCGGCCATTCGTCAAGGCCCCGGAATCCGCTGGACACTAATCCGGCTAAGCAATGACGCTGGTTTCAGCACGTGACATCCAGATCCGTGGCCGACTGCAGTCGAATGGCGGAGCATCCCCAACCAAATCTAGCGCAGTTGGGTATCAGGACTTGAGATAGTAACCTGATAAATTAGATCCAGGGATCAAACCCTGGCCTCAACAATCTACCTCGGTTAAATTCATCCTGGGTGATTTGGTTGGAGATGCTCCGCCATTCGACTGCAGTCGGCCACGGATTTGGATGTCACGTGCCCCCCTCAAATGGGCCCCACCGTGGTTTCTAACAATTACAAATAAAAGATTTAATTCAACTCTCTTCTTCAAGATGAGGGTATATGCCAAACATTTCCAGCTTGGTAATTTTGTCCTTGAAAATAACATAGCACGGGTACTTGGTGAAGATGATTTTAAGCTGAACAAACGGAGTGGAAACATTACCTTTTTTTCAGGTGGTCCTTGATGAAGTGTATTTATTTTGACATGTTTTGTTCCATCAAGTTAAACATGATTATGTGCAACATTGATATCAACTTTGATGTTGTAGTATTACCCGAGTCAAAAGGGCATACATGTTGTGGTGGAATGGCCGGGGTTGTAACACCTCAGCTCCAGTTTTGCATATGTGATAAACCAGAGGAAGTGGAGGAACGGACACGGTAGATTGATTCACGAGAGGTGGTATGTCAGAGATAGTCATGAGAGATGGATGTGAAGGCGCAATAGGAAGTGAAAGAGTGAGAGCGTCAACACCAGGGTTACTCTCCTCCCGACGAGAATCGAAATACTGTTCCTCATGAAACATCACGTCCATGGTGCGGTAGAATTGTCAAGAGAGAGGATGATAACAACGAAACTCTTTTGTGGTAGCAAAATAGCCAACAGTCTCATTGGAGGGAACGAGCATCCAATTTATCATGATGGTTCTGATGAACGTGAACGAAGTAGACACCCAAACACACTCTGAGGTAAATGAGAGGTGTGAGCAGTGCATTTAGTGGACAAATGGGAAAGAGGAGATGCATATTATAAGGTACTTGAGGGTAGACAATTGATGAGATAAGTGGCGGTGAGAACTGTATCACCCCAATGAGATTTGGGAAGATTCATGGTAAGAAGAAGACATCTGATAATCTCAATGAAATGCTTGATCTTATATTCAACCACATCATTTTGAGTGGTGTTGGCATGTTTGATGAAGAATCCTATGATCAGCAAGGTAAGTGTTGAAAGCCATGCGATCGTCGTACTCACCCCCATCGTCACTACGGAGCACACGAATAGTGCTGCCAAATTGAGTGACCACCATTTTGTAAAAATTATGCAAGAGATCTCACTTTTTTGTTTTAATAAATACGCCAAAGTAGAGGGAGAGAAGCAGTCAATAAAGTGGCAAATCATCGATAGCCAGAGAGAAACAACATGGGATGGTCCCAAAACATTAGTATGAATAATATTAAAAGGAATCATGATAGGAGAAGAAAATGATTTGGACTATGTCTTACATGTTTAGAAAGTTCACATTCATTGCAGATAAATCAACTTAGAGAGCTTGAAAACATGAGAAATAATTTGAGAAGATATCTGGCGGAGGTGTGTCCTAGAGGTTGATGTCATCGATGCACATCTGCCGGAGAATGACAGGGAGGACTGGAGAGGGATGAAGTGGTGCTGTAGAGAGCATGAGTTGGCGACTGGTCTAAGATGTACAACCCCTCCCCCCCCCCACCCCCTACCCACCCCACAGTTTTTACCACTACCAATACACTGTTTCATTCCTAGATCTTGAAAAACACAATCATCAAGAGAAAAGGTGACAATAGTTTATGGATGTTGCCAAACAACTAATAGACAACAAATTGCGAGGAAATATAGGAACAATCAACACCGATGTGAGTGGCATGACAAATGAACAATTGATGCTCTCCTTGCCAGCAATCAATGAGAGTGAGCCATTAGTGGCGACGACCTTATCACGCCTTGAGAGGAGGTGTAAGAGGTAAAACCTGATGATGTTTCTATCATGTGAGTTGTCGCCCCAAAGTCAATAATCCACTCAGAGCGAGCGAGTATGTGAGGCAGATTGGGTGCTGGGTGGACCAACGATTGTGAATGCAACAGAAGGGCAAGAAACCTGAGTGCGCATGAGACGGCGTAGAATATCCAGTTCCTCCAAAGAAATACTCTCGGATGGAGGCCGACCAAAAGCAGTTTCAGCAGTGCGAGCGATAGATGAAGAACTGGGGTGGCGAGAGCTACCATGGCCACGAGAGCCTTTATGCGAGGGTTTGTAATCGCGAGGAAGATGAGGATGGAGTCAGAAACAAGAGTCACGGGCATGACCCTATTTACCATAGATCATACATCTTGATAGACAAAGAGAAAGGAGGAGCTCGAAGAATGATAGCAAGGGCGGAGTGATCATAGCCACGATCAGAGTTGAAAGAACGGATGTGATCGTGTCCCCTAAGACCATCACATCTTGATAGACAAAGAGAAAGGAGGAGCTCGAAGAATGATAGCAAGGGCGGAGTGATCACCGCTTATTGTCGCGGTGTGATTTTTGAACAATTTAACTCAATTGAAAAAGAGTTTGGGATACATTCACACCTATTTCAGTAAGTCTACTCCGAGTACGATAACTCGTGCAGAGGAGGGGACTGAAATGATGAGATCCTCCAAACTCCATTCCTTTTAGTGGGAAGCCTCCTCTTTGCTTGTGGAAGCCCCTTCTTGCCCTATCTTTAGTGGCATGGGTTCATTTTCTGAACCTCCCTCTACAGTTCCCTTTACCATGCTTATTTCAAGCATTTCTGTCTTGGAAACCACTCTGGTACAGGATCACCCAGCTCTTCCAAGACCAATGCATGTAGAAGCGACCACTTGTGAAGTGGATTCCCCTTTGCTTGCAGAACTCGCCGGGGAGGATCTCGTTACTGATAACCTCCCTGCTTGTACATTGGAGCCTGATGAGGTGGAGCCGCCTTCTCCCACCACTCATACTCATTAAACTCCAAAAAAATTGTTTTTTGATATTGTTGCTTCCCCTATGTAGGAGGTGAAGGACCATGAGTTATTTCATGTTCCTAATCTTTTTATTTGCAGGACAACAATAACATATTGATGGACCAGGCCATCGGCTGTGATTCAAGCCGTGGAGGAAAATTTTCTCCTTCACCCTTTTTTTTCATTTTGTATCCCATGATTACAAAACACAGGTATTACTATTCAGGTAGAGGGATAACTGTTGTATCTTTGTATCGGTACTCATTACCGACACGAATATTAAGAGAGTTACCTGGACACCTTTTTGTTCTACTCTAATAAGTTAGCATGTCGTTGTAGCTTGAATAAGTCGGGTTGAGGAGATATTAAATCTAGTAGTTAACTTATTTTTTACTTGCAATTTTATTTTTCTAATCTAACATAATTAGTTAAATTTCATTTTTCATTTTAGTGTGTTTGTTTGCTTTTTATTTTATTTTTGCTAATCCATATTTATTTTGTTTTGTTGGCGTTAACCCCGTGTGCATGATCCTGATAGCTTGCAGATATATTTTTGCCGAGCCGGGACCGAGAGTGCATTATCAGCTCCAATTTCAGATTGTACGTTGCCACGAAATGACCCATTTCTGGGCATTGGTTAACGCGTTTCTATGCTAGCTTGCATTTCAATTCCTCATTTGCATTGAGTAGTAGTTGAACACTTGTTTGTTTTCAAGTTTTCTTACTCTTTTTATGGGTGTTAGATTAGTGACGCGTGCAGTGCTCTTAATTTAGTGACGTGTGTCAATAAGATTTCATTCGAGAATTAACTCCTTTATATGCTTCTTGTTTTATGTTTTTCTTCTTCTTCATATCTATGGTGTATATCCACTTCGAGATAGAACGCGTTTTCATTCATAGATTAGTGTAGGGAATGTTTGTAGCGAGTCACTAGTTGGATATTATATGACTTCGATGAAAGGGTATCCTTTCTAGATTTCTAGAAAGGATCTCTAATATCTCTCGAAGCATATGCTTAGGTTAGTTTAATTTTGCGAAAAGGATTTGGGTCTCTTATTGGATTGATTGAGCATTTGCATCCGTACCTATACGATTCTACCTTTGCATGCACTTGTTGGCCTTACACCCATCATTTTGGTTTGCCCCCAACATAAAATCACCAAAGTCTAAAAAATCAACCTATTCTCACAAGGGATTTGAGCTTGAAATTCAAAATTTAATTTGTGTACTTGTGATTTTTATGTTGAGATGTTGTGATGTGGTGTGCGTTTAAAGCTTATCATTTAGGTGCTTTTGAAAGTTTTTAAAAGAAATATCATTTGAAAAGGAGAAAAGATGAACAAAAGAAAAATGAAAATAGAAAAAGAAAGAATTGAATTGAAAATGAGAGTTAGCATTTGGCTAAGGTGGAAGTGATCCCATATGCAAAAAATCAAGTCTGGGGGTGTCACTTATCATTTCTTTTTATTGGTATATCAATTTTGATCCTTGTTCTTATATTTGTTTAAGTGTGATTAAAGCCTTTAAGTCTATCTTTCACTTATATTACCTTAAACCCATGCTTAATGTTTCGTCCTAATACCAAGTCCTATCGATTTGTAAAATTAGATTTAGCCAATGCAATAGAGAGAGTGTGGTCGGATAAGTTTATGACCATCGCCATCAATGAATTTCTTTGTAGGTTACCCTGTAGTCCTTGGAGGATAATGCTAAGCTCAGTGGAGTCGCTACTTTCTTTCTACTTATATCTAGGATGATCCATTTTTCTCACTTAAGAGTGGATATAACCTCTTGATATGTTGTTTTGAAAAGTGTAAATTTCTAGTATTCATTGAAGTTATTTCTAGTTTTCTTTATATTGCATCTAGAGCATTTAACTTCTTTGTTTACTCCCTACTTTCACTTTCTATTTGTTAATTTAGGCTCGTCTAATACCCATGAGAAGAGTGGATTGCTTGTGATGAGCAATCGTTCAAGTTTGAGGGTATTTGATAAACGATTTCTATATAGTGATTTAGACACCTTTCTAGGATTGTTTTCACATGATTATCGCTCATTCCTTGTTGATTTTCTTATCATATTGCATTAAATCTCTAGAGTAGTCACTTGAGTGCATTCATGCTAGATAAATGGTATTTTAGCCTTTTTATGCACGAGGAAGGCCACCTCTCTCTCTCTCTCATTCATATTTTATGATCAAATAAGCTTCACATTATTTATTTACATCTGCTATGATCATTTGATTGGGTTCCGGGTTGCTCGCGATTGATTTTGAGGCACAAATGCATCTGCTTGTGTATTTTGAACACACATGATCGTGTGTTTGTTCACACACATGCAGACGCATCTCTATGTGCACATCGCACAATCAAGTGCATTTCTTCTTCCATGAGCATCTACTTTAAGCGCACGATCGTGAGTGTGTTATTTGGATCATCCCGAGAAACCCTTTTTTGGGAGCCTCATCGTGCGTCTTACACACAAACATGCAATTTTCTACGTGCATGATCATCTGTCATTTTAGGGCTCCTCCCATTTTCCCGTTTTCCCCCTTTCCTTCACGCATGATCAAACACACGACCATGTGCTTTGAATCGTGTGTGAGTTAATCTACATGCGGCCTATAAATACATAGTGCCGCGATTTCGTCTGTACCTTCGTTTTGGGAGTGTCGTTTTCTCCCCTTTTTTCATCCAGAAGTCTAGGATATCAAACTCTAGCCACCTCCTACCTCCCCAAGCTTCTTAAAGGCACTAGACGACATTTGAAATGATCCTTTAGATCTCTTCGAATCTGGATCACTTAGCGTTGAGGCGAACAAACCCCAGATGAAGACGCAACTAGGAGAAGGTGATGGCTCTTCCCGTATCGTAGAAGCAACCGATGAGGAAGAGGATGAACTGGTGGACCAAACCGGGCTCCCCTTTGAATCCGAGGAAGAGTCTCTCGTTCCCTCCATGATAAGGATTAATAACTTGTATCTGTTTCCTCTCTTTTAAGATTCTTGTAATGATACTTGAAGTGTTCTCTAAAACATCTATGCACCATGACCATTGGGCATAAACATTCATATGCTCACTCTCATTGATATGTGTTTATTGTTCTTGTTTTGATGGTATTGTCATGGCTTTGTGGTTGTGATCTTGTGGTTGTGGCCGTGCTGCTTCTTTGCAGAGCTAGAAGCGAGCAAGTCAGGCTGGCCTTTGCAAGAGCAACATGCAACAAGTGTGAAGCAGAGGTTTGCTACCCGTGGAGGTGAGAAGAGGTGAAGGTGACCCTCATTGTGCGAGTGTGTGTGAAGCAGAGGTTGGCGACCTGCGAAGATGCAAAGCATTGTCAACGACCCGCAAGTTAATCTTTTTTTTTTTGCATTAGCAAACATCGACCCCCCCCCCCCCCCCCCCCCCCCCCCGATAAAAACACCGACCAAGTCCTCGATCTGAAGTCTTTTTGAAAGTAAAATTCACCCCGATGTGTTCTACAAGATTTGATACTCAGGGATTAATTTCACGTTTTATTATTACTTATATGACATCAGTACTCTTTTCGTAGTTGTTTCACATACTCACACCACTTACCCATTTATACATATAACATGGTTATAATGTAACGTCTCATCTCTCATTAAGACCCTAGAAGTCCAATGACATCCAAATGTAGATTCATTTCACATTAGAGATAAGGTGCATGGCTTAAGTGGCGAAAAGTGCACCAGACCTAGGTGATTTAAACATAGCCCAATTAAGTAGCGAGGGCAATTTCGGTGTCACGCGGTGCTTTGACATGCACAGACGACACCTCGCAAGTTGGTGGATGAGTACGGCGGTCCTCAAAACTTAGTGTGCACCCTGCCAAGCGTGGTATCATGGGCCGGCCTGGTCGAGGGCCTTGGCATCTTGTTGCCCAAAGAGATTGTACAAGACATTGTACGCGTCGTCACTGGGTTAATCGTCCTCGATCCAAAATAACAGGCAAGTAATTTGGGACACCCTGTTTTACAGTGGATCCCAGACGACTAGCGGGTCGCCGGTGATGTACACACCCTCACAGCCAAACCCGTAGTTGGCGTGGACCTTGGGATCCTCGGTCTTCGGAAGTTCCCGGTGCACGACCTTCTTTTGGCATTTTTTTTGGTGCCTCAAAAGAGCTCACCACCGGTCTGCGAGCCTCTTGTCCTTGGAGTCGGCGCTCGGTTCTTCCTTGTCGACTGCAACGGCTCGGAGGGCAGAGTGGGCATCAGCTCACCCCCCATGAGAGGCCTCGGCCTCATCCACCGTACCTCCACGGGAAGGCAGTGAAGCCCTGTGAAAAGGATCAATAATTTTTTAAGTCAGTCGAATCACTAACGGATAGGGGAGGTGAAAATAAGCTCGCATATACCTTCTCCTGGGTTGACATATGGCAACTCGTCGACCTGCCGACCACAGCTAGACAACATCAAGCTGCCTCTGGAAGAGCAAGTTGTACATTGACACTGAATCTTCCGACGTGAATTGTAGATCACCGCTTCGCATTGAATCGGCCGGGGGGGAAGTGGGCCAAAGTTACCTCTCGCAGTGACAAATTTCTTGGTCTTAGGAGCCACTGCTAAAATAGGGAACCCCCTCGACGGTCGCCTTCATGATCAAGAACTTTTTGAAAACAGCAAAGTCAAATATCACCCTAGCCTCTCACAAGAAACAGGAGAGTGCCATAATGACTATGATCCCATTCGGATTGATCTGAGCGAGAACGATACCGTAATGTTATGTACATAATCTTTTGACTCGACACATGATCTTCTACCCTCTTCTATCCTACTATGATATCATTTTAGAATTAATAAAATCAACCTAAAACAAACTAATTATATGTGAGACTAAATCTTCAACAATTTTCACGACCTTCGGATTATAAGAGCATACCTAGCGAGGGTCCGGGGAAGAGTCCCACCACAAGGGTGAAATATAGACAAATCTTAGCTTGCATTTTTGCAAGACTTCAAGGTCATGCGGCGACATCTTAACCAGTACGCCAAGGCTCCCCTTCATAAGAGCATACTCCCACGCAAAACATTATTCGAACGAATTACAAACAGCGAGGAAAGGGTTTCGATTTCTTCAGAATTCTTGAAAGCACATCAATGCAGTTCCAAAAATAAACCTTATAGAACTGCATATGAAGGAAATAGTCTAAAAACAGAAATAGCAAGCAAATGGGAAAAATAAATACACAGAAGCTTAGGCTCATGCTTTCATATCCAAATACATTTCTGCAAAAATAAGATGGGACTCAATTTCCATCTCCAAAAACAGATCTTTTTCCAAGCTCAAGAAGAGTGAAGCAATTTCAAAGTTCTTAGAGTTGATTTATTTGCAGAGTAGTCCCTTCAGCTGCTGCTTCCAAGCACATCGCTGTAGATGTCTTTCAGTTTCGCGACCAATGCTTCCCTGAAATGTCGTGTCCCAGATAATATCTTCAGTATTATGGTTATAGAAGCGGAATTTTGGGTCTGAGAATAGCGATCACTCTCAATAACTTAGGCTCTGCTCTGTTTGGTTCGCCGGGGGAGCTCCGGTACGGAGCAACCGCCACCGCACGGCAGAAAAACAAACAAACAAACGCGTTGTGTGGCAGCGGTTGCTGAAAAAGCGCCGCCCTCCCCCTCCGGTCCTAAATGACGGCGGCGTTTGCCGGGTTTCCACCGCCGACGCCCTACCAAACAGAGCCTTAAGCGAACAAATTTCCTTAATGAAAGTTGGTGTACCTGTCGGGCTTGAACACTAAGTTGCTGTAGACAAACCACTGTATATAGAACAAATGTACATGCCGTTATCAATTCAGTTTATCGCAATGAGTAATAAAGGAGTAGTGAATGCTAGAAGCAAGTTATGGAAGTGAAAGGGAATTGGTAGTGATATAAAAAGAATAGTTCTGCATTCATAAGCTTGAACCAACAATGTTAATCATTAATGCATCAAGTAATAGCGATGAGACCGAGATAATTTAAAACACAATGTTTATTCAAGTAATTACGCCCATCTGTAAATTAAAAGTAACGTTGGAACAAGATGCTCTCTCACACGATCAAATAACGTCGAAATGGGCGGTGAAAGAGAGGGAAGAGGACCAAGCATGCAATGATTGTGTTAAAATCAAAGCAGCTAACCTAAAACCAATTGATATTATGTGAAAAGATCTTACAACACATAAAATACAAAAGGAAACATGATTTTTAATTTGAAGGAAACAAATTAGCTCTTGTAGTTATGTGTCATGAGTAAGTACTTACACCAGTGTAACCAATTCCAACTAGTTCAAATAGACCAGGAACCACAGGAAGCCTGTCAATTGCCTGCATAGAAAGACAAGTTACAATTTTAACAGTAAAATAAACAAGAGTGCCTTGGCCATAACTATTTTGACAGTACTTTACCACTACAAATTGGGGGAAAAATCATATAATACACTTTATTTGTATTTAGAGAGAAAGGTGGGGGAAGGGAGGCTCTGCTATACGTACTGAGATCAGTCCAACTGAGCCATAAAGAGCAATTAGCGAAACAATTGCAAGCGAAGCTACAGCGTATTTATCATCAAGTTTCTCCCACTGCCTACCAAGAGATTACAAGTTAAAGCCATTCGTCCCTACTTTATGCAATCAAAGAAACAAGAATATAAATATAAAACGCACCGCTTCCTGTAAGGTTGTAACAAATTCAGGAAGTTCTGTGGCAACTTCAGCTGGTGTTTCTCCTGTAGCCATAGCAACAACATTTGGTGCAGTTTTACGGCCTGGGTTAGTATGAAAATGAAATTGTGAAGGTGTGAGTAGTAACAGAATGAGAAAATATAGATTCACTTTTCTAGAGGGAATTGAGATGTTCAACACATAAGTAATGTAACAAATAAATTACTAGATTGAAACTAAATAGAACATTGCAATGGATACTATGCGACACATGACGAATCGACGGACGAAGAGCGTGCGATGCCCTAACCCTAAATGAATGCATTCATTCAAAATAAGATTTGAATGAATGCAAACACGCAATCCGATGAACTAATGAAAGTTAATCTTAATGAGATGCAAATGCAATGACACAATAAGCAATTAATTCTAATGTACAATTAATTAAATAATAGTAATTTTAAAATATTTGTAACCTTAATTAAGCACAAACATCCGAGATTAGTAATTATGCGACAATTGCATAATAAATTGAGAATGCACTGAACCTAGAGGAATCAGCTGCACTAATATATTCAATCAACCACTAATTCATTCAAGAGGAAATCAGACCAGACAACTCCTTAATCATGACTACAAATCATTCCAAAGGAAATTAGACCAGTGATTCCCCAAAGGGATCAATGATTCACTATAAAGATAACATTTTGGTTCTGGAGTAATCCGTCAGACGATTAATAAAATCGGGCTATCGATTTATGTTGAAAATGCAAATCTATAATTTGGATAAATAGCGAATCCATTTCGTTGAATAGTGACTCTGATCCCATAGGAACCTGAATTATTGAATAGAGAGTATAATTGTTCTGGATGAATAGGAGCTCTGATTTAAAATCCATTCAGGTAGAAATTAATTTGGAGCTACTTTCGTGCGGAGTAGAGGTTATCTACCAAGGAGATCCAAAAAGCTCATCTTCATAATCTTTATGTCGGAGGAAGAGGAAGAGAAAGAACCCTTCGTTGAGGCACACAACACTCAATTCTTGAAGGGAAGGGAATGAGAAAAATAAGAAGGAAACTCAGAATCTCCGCACTCAAGGCTGAAAAGAATTTCTTACTCAACTCAGCACCTATTGCCATGAAGAATTCGATTTAGGGGAGTATACGTAGTATTCTTTGTATTACTCAACTCAACCCAATTTGTATCTTTACTTTTATTTTTAGGGTGATGTTATATGCATGCCATTTTCGGCTATGTGCAGTCCAAACTAAAAAATCATAGGAAGTTGTGAACCCGTATAGGCCTTGACCTGCACATAACCGTTATGAAATTGTACGGCTAGCGCATAGCCGAAGTCGGCCTGCATATAGCTATTGCCTATTTTTATTAGTGTATTTATAATTCGCTCAAGTGAGACGGTTAGATTTGTGATAATCTAGGGCTTAGAAAGTGGTCCTAGTTTGAGACACCCGGGTTAGTGTTGACCTAAGTTGGTGAAATCATCATTTTTGTGACGACTGTGTCAATAGACATAAGGCAACAATCGCCGTAATTTGTAATTAGACTAGATGAACTTACAGTTAGTAAAATCATCCTAATTTGAGATGTCTACTTTAGTTAGACCTAATGAGCATATGATGCTGAGGAGCAGGCTATTACTATTTTTTAGTAGTAGATTGTACTGGTATTGCTAACCCAATACAAATTTCTTAGTAGCAGTTAGTACTCAATTGCTCTTTGATTTAATTATTCCGTTGTGTGTTGTTTCTCTCTTGTTAGTACTCAATCGCTTTTTGATTTAAAAAAAAACATGTTCACAGAAATATTTCACGCACCTTAATGTAAAAATATATATATATTTCAAACAATTTTAAGACAAATTGGATCACATACAATAAATGAGCAGATAATGTCCCAGTAATTAAGAGAGATTCTCTTAGGACAACAAACTCAATATCTTCTATATTAGAAAAATGATGGAGATCAATGTACACATCTTTTAGTATTAATTAGTATCATAAGTGTGGATCTGCAAGCCCCCCTCCTTCATCCTAAGGGTGCATTCGTTTTGAGGCAGGGAATTGGAATTGGGTATCCCAATTCCAATTCCGTTGTTGGTACAGTCTAACTTGAAACCGGAATTGGAATTCCTTGAAGAACCATAAATTTTTCAAAAAAAAAGTGTTGTCACTCAATCGAACACAAGAATTGGTTTTGACCCAATTCCAAAACCTCTGCGCCGACGTAGGTTTTCGGCCAAAACCAATTCTTGTCTCTCTAAACTTACGAAACAAACACACCCTACAAGATTATTCAAACAAAGCTATGCTTTTTTAGGTTGCAATGTGCTGCATTACCACTTTCCAAATGGCCGTGCACACAAAAACTAAAAGCTGTCAATGAAAGAACCCTGATAAGAAGAACAATTTGAAAAACTGCCAGGTGAGGGATTTAAGCCAGGTCCAATTCAAAATGATTCAGAAAAAAAAAGTGAAGAAGAGGGCCTCACAGTAGAAGAGGAGCTTCAAGGACCGGCTGCCCTGGGAATGGCGAACAGGAGAGGAGTCATGAAGCAGAGGTGGGAGCCTTCCGCCGGCGACGAAACGCGAGAAGGGGAGGGCCCGGGTGGCTGCGGCGGTGGCCAAGGTCATGGCTTGACGGCGGGAAACAGTAGCTGTAGGCAAGATGGTTGATTTTAGGCTCCCTCCAAGCTCAGAGAGATCTGGCAGTCTGTGTGTGCGGCTTTTAGGGCACCGTTTCAGATGGAAGGAGGCTCGGGGAGACCACTGGATGGCAATGTGGATAGCGGGGCGGATAGGAGTTGTGTGGCACCTCGTGCTGATTGGAGGGGCCTTGTGTGCTGGGCCGCCGCGCAGCTCTGCTCACCTCAGTTTGTTGATTCTTCGGCCTCATTTTGGGACCTCAGACATGCGCGTGGGTGGCCCAGGTCGGCCGGGGGCAGGTGATTATGGGGCTTTTTGGCACTTTGCATCCCCGAAGAGTTACCGGGTTTTGACAATTTGCACTCCCAAAGTTTAAAGTTGGTCACTTGCACGCCCGAATGCCTATTTTTTGGCACTTTGCACCTCAAAGCTGAAATTTCAGGGGTATTTAGGTCCGTCCGTTACAACCACGCCTCCGCCGCTCCGCGGCGAGCCGGAACGCCACGAAGCCGTTGTAGCTCATCCCAGCCACGACGTACTTCTCCACCCCCAAATCCCCATATCAGGATCCTCTTCATTTCCATTTCTGACGAAATGGAATGGAGGGGATCCATTTCACGGACACGATCTTCTACTTTTTGATCAGACGGGTTCTGTTTTTCCCATCCCTTTATATTTTTTTATTCAAAAAAATCTTGTCTACTAGATCTTTTTTGGACTGATCTTGTCCATTAAATATGAAATGGATCCCCTCCATTTCATTTGAAATGGAGAGGATCCGGATCCCAAATCCCCCATCGTGGCGGCGACGCAACTGGACTGAAACCCCACAGATCGCTCCAATGTGGCGAAGGTTGATCGGCCGAAGAAAAGCAGATTCGGGATGTAGAGATCAAAGGAGAGAGAGGGTCCTAATCTGATTGTGAATTTGCCACTTGGAATTTCGGCCAAATCCGTGGATGAGAACAAGGGTTGGCTTTTCCTGCCTCCGGCGGCGTGGGACCCAGATTTGGATGGAAGGAGCGGCGGCGGCAGCGTTGAAGGATACGGTACGGGTGGAGAGGCCGGATATGAGGAAGAAGAGGGAGAGTTGGAAGTCCTTGAGAGTAACGAGCCGGGGCGGTGGTTGTAGAGGGGAGGGAAGTGGGTGAGGAGGACGATGGCGAGGCGGTGGAGGAGAAGGGGAAGACGCAGGTGGCAGTGGAAGAGACCAAAATACCCCCTCATAGGGTGTAAAATGTCAATAATTAGAAATTCGGGGGTGCAAACAGCCAATTTTAAAATTTGATTGTGCAAAGTGTCAAAACACCATAATTTTGGGATGCAAAACGCTAAAAAGCCTAATTATGCCCTAGCTTGTTTTTTTTTTCTTTTTTTAGATGTAACACCGGACGGAGTTACTGAATCCATATATGTTTTAGGTGAAAGAGACGAGCGAACGGAGGCCTCGACGAAGAGGGAGGTGCGGCACCAGATGGAGTCGGGAGAGAAACGACAATAACATTTGAAAATGAAAAAAGGATGGTGGGCCCAGCCTAATTAAAGACGCATGGAATTTTGGTGTGTGATACGCACCGAAAATTTTCGCGCCTATCAGACTACTATGGGGGTGCATGGGCAGTGAACTTTTTTGTGCATGTAAAGCAACTACGTAGATTAAAATGCATCCATATATGTTTTCCCTGAACGAATTTTGATGCATGATTGGTCGAAAATGAAACTATCCAACGGAATATCCAACGCTGGATTACGAATATGCGGTTGGATATTCTCTCCCACCTTAAAAAGCCGTGCGTTATTCACATCTAGATATTTCTTCATGGGGAGATTAAAATCCGTCTACATATCATTTGCCTGCACGAATTCTGATGCAGGATTGGTCGAAAATGAAACTGTCCAACAGAATATCCACCATTGGATTACGAGCGTACAGTTGGATTTTCTCTCGTACCTTAAAGAGCCATGCGTTTTCGCACCTACATATCCTTTGCCTGCACGAATTCTGATGCATGATTGATGGAAAATGAAACTATCCAAGAGAATATCCACCATCGAATTACGAGTGTACAGTTAGATTTTCTCTAGTACCTTAAAAGAGGGATCCGGATCCTTTGCAGTTCCTCTGGGACTGCAGAGGTGGAGTTCGCAAACTTGCGGATTAACGGAGCGAAATTAGAAAAAATGGTTAACATGAAAGTTGTAAATATCTTCGAGACGAATAACTTTCATGTTGAACATTTTTTGATTTGAAGTCGTTTAGATCCCTGATTTGAGCCCCGAAAGAAAACCGTCCGCAAAATATTTAATTAATTATTTGCGGACGGTTTTTTTTCGGGGCTCAAATCGGGGGTCTAAACGATTTCAAATCAAAAAATATTCAACATGAAAGTTAGTCGTCTCGAAGATATCTACAACTTTCATGTTAACCACTTTTTCTAATTTCGCTCTGTTAATCTACAAGTTTGCGAACTCCACCTCTACAGTTCCTCTGAGGATCCGGATCCTTAAAAGAGCCATGTGTTATTTGCACCTAGTCACCTAAATATTTCTCCATGGGGACAGCCCTGCCTACAAAGAAACCATGAGAGAGTTTATTTATCTATTTGCTAAGGTTTTAAAAATTGGATCCAATATGAAATTGGTCTTAGAAGAGGTTTAGACCCGTCTGGCGTGGTGGCGGCGGGCGTAAACATAAGGATTAAATTGTCATTCGTTAAAGATTATCTAACAAACTCCATCTGTTTAAACATAAAAGTGGACGAACTTTCTTATGTGACTGTTAACTAATGACAGTTTAACCCTCATGTTCATGACCGCCCCCACCGTGTCAAACGGAGCCTTAAAGTTCAATTAATTTGATCGGTTGAATCTGGGTTGAACCGTCGTTAAATTCTTTAGACATAAGTAGCTAGTATATTATATCTCCAAAAATATCCAAAATAAAAAAAAAGTAATGTAAAGAAACAATAGATAAATTGTTCATCCTTGAATTAAAGTCATAATAGTTTTAAAAACATAATTAATAGTTTTTAAAACATAATTAATAATAAAGTATCAATAAAATTATGTTAACACTTAGCACATAATAGTACGTTTTTAGAACATAATTAATAATAAAGTATTTCATAATTTATATCAATCATATTATACCATCAAAAATCATATTTAGTAAATGATTCCCCATTAAAGACATGTTCAAGAGTATTTTGAGTATACTCATCGTCTACACAAATAATTTAAAAATACATCAAGGGAATTGTTATGTGCACATCACATTTTGCTATGTGCGGGCAATATTAGAAAATTAATGATCATGTTCGAGTTCCTCCTTTCTTTACGCGCATAGCAGGCCATTGCCGCCGCCTCCTCTCAAGCTGCTACCTCGTCCACCGACCAATCCGCCGCCGCTGACCATGACGTTGTCGCCACCGACTAAGGCGCCGCCGCCGCCAGCCAAGTCGCCGCCTCCATGAAAGTCGTCTTCCATTTTCCCTCTTTTCTGCGATTTTGCATAAGACAACCCTATTTTACTTCCATCTTTTCGGTATTTTGGCTTCAAAAGATTTTCCTGTGATTGAAGAGAACATGAGTTTGATTTCAAGAATTTTTTGTATTCTCCAAGATTTTTTCCCATTTTGATAGAATGGTGATGTGTATTTTTGTTCTATTCTCCAAGTTTTTTTTCTATCAGATTTTTTTGATAGAATTTTCCTAGTTTATATCATAGATTTTCAGTCATCAAGTTGGCACTCCCATAGTTTTCATAGTTAAAGATTTCATATAGTTTTCATAGTTTCAAAGATGAGACGATTTATTTGCTTGTTAATCGCTTTTTTGATTAAATGATACAACGGTGAATTGATATGTTTGATTTGGCGATGATTTGTTGTTAAAAACATATGCGGTGCATCTAACAGTTTCGTGTACCCATAGCATGGTGCAGTGCTTCTAACAAAAAAGTGAACTTAGCGAAAAAATGAAGTACACATAACAATTCCCTAAATCAATTACATTGCATGTATATAATCAAAAATATTCACACAAATTTGTTTAGCATATATACAAATTTACCATTAATTTTTTCATTTTGTTGGTCACTTGGTTGAGTCTCTCTATCAATTGATATTGTGTATTCTACATAAATTTTATTTTTCAAGTCATTGTATTTAAATTCTAGAGTCGGCTCTTCCTCGACTACTCAAAATCCATTGAATCAATGCTAGTATAGACAAGATGATCATATTTGCTTTTTCATGAAGTATACCTTGTCAAAGATCCTCAATGTTTAAGTCATGTTATTAATAATAAAAACTAGAAATTTAAGTACAACAGAATTGAACTTATTTAAGTAAGGATTAAGTATTCATACATATCCCTCATATTAAGATTGTAATGAACATAAACTAAATTATTGAGCCTTTGATGCTCAAGGTGATTTCTTTGATTTTATGAATTTGCTAAAAGACGTATGCTTCAATTTCTCTCACAACCAGATGAAGAATAAGTCTAATTAAGAATGTGAATCACCAATATTTATATTTGAGGAGCACTTGAACCATACATTCTCAGTCATTAATCATAAAAATGAAAAAAGAGTTAAAGTTAAAACTTAGGCTGCGTTCGACGCGGCTTATCGCGACTTATTTGCTCCGATGAGGTTGGACAAAAATGGGATTGTCATATCAAAATCTTATGTCTCAAACTTGTTTTCTTTTTGTAACATTTGTCATACCAAACATACATTCTATGACAATGACGTTTATGTCCAACCTCACCGGAGCAAATAAGTTGTGGTAAGCTGCGCCAAACGCAGCCTTAATTGGTGTGGTAGATTAACTTTGTATTTGTACTCACCAGATTGCATTTTCTTTGACATTTTGATTATGAGGGATATTCCAAAGCTTTCTAGTTAGGCTCCATTTGGCATGGTGGTGGCGGTCCTAAACATATGGGTTAAACCGTCATTCGTTAAGGATCACCTAACAAACATCATCCGTTTGAACATAAAAGTAAATGAAGTTCCTTAGGTGGGCATTATCAAATGACAATTTAACCCCCATGTTCATTGCCGTCACCACTGTGCCAAACAGAGCCTTCGTCGCAATACATCTTGCCAAGATAAGACTTAATTAGTCCCGATGAACCCATGTTGATCACCAAGATCAACTGATGAATGCAAAATTATACTATTATTTAATATCATTTTCATTAAGCAAAGCACACATTTTATATACTTTTTATACATTTTATAGGTTATTTCACGTGTTTCTGTATTTTTCAGGATCAAAGAGCGGAAAAAAATGTAAAAAGGAGACTAATTCCACCATTTTAAGTTTTGAATGGGCTAACGAACTTGGAATGACATGATTCAAGCATTTTTTGGAAAGCTACCACAAAAGACTACAACTTTGTTGAAGATCAAAAATCCACACGGGCCGTGACACATAAGCGTGCACAAAAACGCATGGGAGTGTGTCTAGGGTGTATGACGTTATTTTGGTAGTTTTGAACAGTTAGAGGCATGCAAAATGAAGAGATGTGGCCTTTGGGACACACGGCCTAGTCACACTATTTTGGTAGTTTTGAACAGTTAGAGGCATGCAAAATGAAGAGATGTGGCCTTTGGGACACACGGCCTAGTCACACTATTTTGGTAGTTTTGAACAGTTAGAGGCATGCAAAATGAAGAGATGTGGCCTTTGGGACACACGGCCTAGTCACACTAGTGTTTTTCATGGGCGCGTGTGATGGTTTTAATGAAATGATATATTTTGGGTTGTAGCATCGAAAGAAACATTGTCTATAGCAGATAGCCTATTAAGGGATAGAAGAGAGGGCGTGATCAAATTTGGGGAATCTCCATAAAAATCTTGTGTCTTCTGGATTGCATAACTCTTAGTTGTTTTGCTTGCTTGTCCTGATAACTTTTATGTTGCATAATGATCAACAAATAAAATAATATGTGGATTTTCTATCAATGATTAAAAAATGAAAAGAAATTTTAAATTTTCTATTCACCCCCACTCTAGAGCAACTCTTAGCATCATACCCTACCTTTCTATTGGTATCATCAAAGAGAGGTTGATTACAAAAAGGCTAACACCTTGACCAATATTCAAGGGTATTAAGAATGACTAGTGTTGTGGGTCACCCGGTTTTTCCCCGATCCAGAGAATCGGACCACCTTAGTTTGGAATTGGACCGGGCGCGCAAACGGTCACATAAAAACATCAATAAATGGCAAAAGGCTTTTTTTGACGTGCAAACCCCAGAAAGAGTGAAAATCACGTGGTTGGATCTATGTCGGGCCAAAATCCACCATATTCTTGGAGTTCACAAGAGTTTGGGATGATTCCTCGGAGGGTGACAAGCCACCTCCCAGTTACAAGCACGAAGTACGAAAATGATGAAAAAGAAACCAAGTTTTAGGAGCTTCGATGGAGGCGCTCCGACTAGGAAAATTGCTAAGCTCACGGAACCTCGTTGGAAGCGTTCCGGTCAGAAAAAAATCTCTAAGTACACAGAGCCTCGATGGAAGCGCTCTTGCTGAAGTAGAGCCTTGGTGGGAGTGCTCCCACAGAGAAGAACGACGTGCCATAAAAGCTTGACGAAGCCTTTGTGCTAGAAGGGGAACAAAGTGAATTCCTAAGCGGAAGATCGTTCAAAGTCCCACAACCTTGCCTAAAAAACCTCAGAGCACATTCTATCATCTGGAGTTGCTTGTTCTCAAATGAAGACCTGAGAGCACTTTTATAGTTTTCTAGAGGGATACACCAGTAATTGCGTCAGGGAGGAATTTGTGTTGGTGAATGACGTCGTTCCGTGTTGATTGCCAAAATCACCAATTTTAACAAAAAGATCAAAGTGCCCCAAGGTAGTTCGGGGGCCCCGGACAGGTTGCCTGACGGCGGCGACGATTGGCGGCACCCAGAGGAGGCGGAGGTGGCCGACCGAGGTGGCGGCCGCCGGGACGCGCTCTTGCTCGGGGGTTTCATGCTCGCGCGCCCGCCAGGGGTGCCGCGCGTGCCAGCACGAGGGTGTCACACGTGCGCGTCCTCCTGGTCTCACTGTGCGCGCACGCTAGGGGGTGTTGTGCGAGCGCGCCCACCCGGGTGCGTCGCGTGCGTGCCTGCTGCCCTTTGTTTGGCTTGCTGCGCTTAGGACTTTCGTGCTTTCATGTGCTCATTCTTGCGCGGCCGCTTGGGTTAGTTTGGCTTGACTCAGAAAGTCTTAAGGGGAACCCATCAAATGCCTCCAAATTTTCGCAAGTCATGACCCATGAAGCGATGAACGCAGAAATTTTCTACCTTAGCTCGGGATGTCTCGGAACCTCGCGATCATCAGGCTCGGTCACGAATAATCGTTTCACCGAAAATTAGAGAGTAAAGAGTTGGATATTTCTTGCTATAATGTGTCAGATATTTGTGAGATATTTGGTCAAGATAGTCTTCACTTTGTTGCCTCTTTTGAGATAGGAAAATTTGATAAGAGATATTCTATTATCTCGGACGCTATCCATTATGAGCCATCATTTGAGGTCTATATATTGGAGAGGGTCATTCACTCCTCTTCATACGATGTTTTAGAGACCTTGGAGCATTTTCTTGGAGTTAGTGTGGTCTTGCCGTCGTCATGTCTCTCTCAAAAAAGATGAGTATTTTCATGAAAGAGTTTTATGCCTCGGTGGAGAGGAACAAATGAGCCGAAAAGGGGGCGTGCAGAGATTCCCGTACGTTGCGGCGCCGACGTATGGGTGTGCGAAGGAGACGACTGAAGCAATACATGGGCGCGAGAGGCGGCGTGTGCGGAGGCAACCGCGCACGAGGGCCGTCCGCATGAGGCGGTCACGTGTGCAGGGACGGCCACGCGCTAGCACACGTGCACACATGTGGGCACGGGTGCGGGCGCGGTGTCATCCGTGCATGTGCGTGCGGTGTCGTCTGTGCGGGCACGCGCGGTGTTGTATGCGCGGCCCCGCGTGGGGGCGCTTGCGTGCGGGTGCGCGCGTGTGCACGATGCCGTCTGCATGGGTGCTCGCGAGCGGGTTCATGTAGGTGCTCCTGGCGATGCGTGCCCGGACTCTCGCGGTGGTGCTTCCTCCGAGGGCCTACGGGCGCATGCGGCTCTGCCAAGATTTTTTCTGGTTTGCTTGTTTGGATGCTAACATTTGGCTTTTTGCAGGCCCCGAATGGTGGTGCTCTGCCGCGGTCGATGCGTATTCCGTTGACTCTTAGTCTTGCCCGAGTGATCACTTGGAGGAAATGCTTTAGAATTTTGGCGGACGTGGAGGTCGTGATACCTTCCCCACTAGAGTGCATTAAAACCCCTCATCAGTGCCACTTTGCGATTATGGTGGGATGTCTGAAGGAGGGCTTTTGGATCCCTCCTACTAATGAAACTATTGTAATTTTCCAATTTTGTGACGTTCCGGTGATGCAATTTTCCATACTGGGGATGACGAGAATCATGAGACTGCTTTGCTTCTTTCAGGAGCACGGCTCCCCGATGTCAGTTCGATTTTTTTGCGAATGGTGTGAAGTCTGCATTGGCCCTGGAGACCGGGTTGAGGTGTGGAGTAACATGAGATGGTTGTTCTTCGAAGACAAAACCGATTATCATCACGGGGGAACATTGTTCGAGTTTGTCAAAAATCCATGTGAGCTGCCTAAGACATAGCGGGATTCTCCAGACTACTACCACTGCTTTGCAGGGAGGGAGTATGACTTTTCTCCTTTGTTTGGTTTCGAGGATCAGCGCGAGTTGAGCAACACTCTTCACAAGATTAGCACTTTTGTTGTTGAGAGATGGTTGGTTCTTGCGGTCCTTTTGATGGATGCACAACGGAGTTGCGTCATGCTTTTGGAGCACTGTAATAAGAGGAAGCTGGATTTTTCACAACGTCGGGGTGAAGGCGGGTCGTCCTTCGTTGCCCTCGAGGTCGTTATTGAGGTCGTCGATGACTACCCAGAAGACCTGGTTACTGATCCACCGCCTGCAGAGACCGAGGATACCCCAGAGCTCCCCGCGACTAAGCCGGCTTCTCGAGAGGTTCCTTAGCTGCCACTGGTGACAACAAAGGGGAAAGGAGGGAATGTTCCGCTTGCCGAGCACTTCTCCCGAAGGTACGTATGTTCCCCCAGTATCTTTCCATCTTTAATTTGTGTTGAGTATTGGAATAATTTGTTCCTTGCACTTGTAGCTGGACGAGATGCATGACATCATGCTTTCCTGGAACAATAATTATGTGGCCATGAAAGATGATTTTCTCCCATTACAGACAAAACTGGCTGCGTCCGAGGACTCTTTTTTGGCCTCTTTGAAGAAGAAGAAAGAAGTCTTCTTGTTGTTGGTTAATGCGGAGTCCCAACTGTCTTCTTCCTAGGCTAAGGTTAAGACACTTTGGGGAAAGCTGAGCATAGTCGATGTAGAGGTCAGGGCTATTTGCGGGAGGATAGTTGCAGCTGAGGCGACCCTTGTGGAGTAACTCCGTTGTACTGAGGCGGGCGATGCGGTGATGTCTCAATAGGAGGCAGAAGTAGAACAACTGAAGAAAGAGAAGGCTCAACAGATCGCACAGCTGAAGAATGTCAGGATTGTTCGGGCATCCGCAGTGGCTGAGTATAAGGGGTCTCACGACTTTGAGATGGAGCAGTCTCGCATTATAGAGGAGGCCCGCTTTGAGGTGATGACGACCGAGATTGACTCACATGTGGAGGACGAGCACGATGTTGCGTATTGTTTGGGCTTCATGAAGGGGTTTTAGGCTACTCGGAGCTTACCAGAGTGTGATGATCTAGGCGTGGATGATGCATCAGACGATGACACTGACGTTGACGTCGAGGGATGATCTTACGAACCCCTTTTCTTGTGTTTGTTTGCTTTGCTTTGATTTGTAGGTGTGTCTCTGCGTCATTGCATGTTTTTTTGTTTTTCATGATGATGTAGCTCGTGGAGCAACTTTTATTTGAACGAAAAGCCTTTTTATTTTTGGATCCTTCGTGTTATGGGTGCGTCTTTTAGTGTGCGTGCGCTTTTGGCGGAGAAGTGCCTAACTCGAGTATTGGTACTTCAAACAACTTACTAGTGAGAGATATTTGTTCACTCATATTTTTGGGAGGGTCGGAGACCGCTTAGGAGTTGAAGGCGAGGAACCCATGTTTTGCTCGTTCCTTAGGAGGACTGGGGTCCGTTTGGGTGGAAGTGATGAAGAACCATTGTTCGTTCATGCCTCAGGAGAATCAGGATTCGTCTCGGTGGAGGTGGCGAAGAACCTTTGTTCGTTTGCTCCTCGGGAGAAACAAGGTTCATCCAAGCTGGGATGGCGAAGAACCTTTGTTTGTTCGTACCTTAGGAGTATCGGGGTCCGTCCGGGTGGAGGTGGCAAAGAACCTTTGTTCGTTCGCACCTCAGGAAAACCGGGGTTTGTATAGGTGCAGGTGGCGAAGAACCTCTACTCATTCATGCCTTAGGAGAACCAAGGTCTGTCAGGGTGGAGGTGGCAAAGAACCTTTATTCGTTCGCACCTTAGGAGAATTAGGGGTTTGTCCGGGTGGAGGTGGTGAAGAACCTTTGTTCGTTCGTGCATCTGGAGAAGTGAGGTTCGTCCAAGTAGAGGTGGTGAAGAACCTTTATTCATTTGCGCCTCAGGAGGACCAGGGTCCGTCTTGGTGGAGGTGGCAAAGAACATTTGTTCGTTCATGTCTCAGGAGAACCAGGGTTCGTCCAGGTGGAGGTGGTGAAGAACATTTGTTCGTTCACGCCTCAGGAGGACCTAGATCCGTCCGGTTGGAGGTGGTTAAGAACCTTTGTTCATTTATGTCTCAGGAGAACCGAGATTCGTCTATGTGGAGGTGGCGAAGAAGCTTTGTTTGTTTGCACCTTAAGAGAACCGGAGTTCATCCAGATGGGGGTGGGGAAGAACGTTTGTTTGTTTGCACCTCAGGAGAACCCAGGTTTGTCTAGGTAGAGGTGGCGAAGAACCTTTGTTCATTCACGTCTCAGGATGACCGAGGTCCATCCGAGTGAAGGTGGCAAACAACCTTTGTTATTTTGCGCCTTAGAAAGAACGGGGTCCGTCCGGGTGGAGGTGATGAAGAACCTTTGTTCGTCCGCGCCTTAGGAGAACCAGGGTTCGTCCATGTGAAGGTGTAGATGGGCCTTTATCTATCTCTCCAAGAGATACAGATAAACCTATGCTCGTCTCTCCTAGAAGGTGCAGAAGGACTTTCGTCCATCTTGCCTGGGAGGTACAGAAAGGTTTTTGCCGATCTCGCCTGAGATATATAGAAAGACTTTCGTCCATGTCACCTGGGAGGTGCAGAAAAGGCTTTCGTTGATCTCGCCTTCAGGGTGATTCGTCTACTACGAAAGGGAAAGCAGATACTCTATTGTCGGAAAAGAAGATACAAGTGCTTGTAAATTTTTTCTCGCGACTTATTCTGGAGAAAAAAGGGAAAACAACAGATAGCGGGGCGGGGGGGTCGTGTCAGACCAAGCTCTGCCTAATCCTTTACGTCCCGGGTCCTTTGGAAGATGTATCATGCGAGCAGATGTCCAATGTGATGCCTTGAGCTAGAGCATCAACACGAAGCGCCCTTAACATCGGCTCCCTGAGAATGGTGTCGCACGTTGAGGTGGCTGGTATGATGACGAACTGAACGTCATACGTGAATCGGCCGGTGATGTTGATGCTCTAGCTCAAGGCGGTGTGCGTGTGCTTTCTTTCATCATTGCAACTAACATTGAGATTCGGAAACTTGTCATAGTTTTTTTGAGAACACCTTCCCACAAACGGCACCAAACTGTTGTGGGTTGCATCCGATTTTTCCCCGGTTCAGAAAATCGGACTGCCTTAGCTTGGAATTGGACCGGACACGCAAAAAGTCAAAGAAAACAGTAGTAAATTACACATGCTTATTTTGACGTGGAAACCAGGAAAGGGTGAAAAACTCTGTGGTTAGATCTGTGTCAGGCCAAAATTCACTATATTAATGGAGTTTACAAGAGATTGGGATGATTCCTCGGAGGGTGACATGTCACCTCCCCGTTGCAAGCACGAAGCACGAAAATGATGAAAAAGAAACTAAGTTCTTTGAGCCTCGATGAATGGGTTCCAGCTAGGAAAATTGCTAAGTTCACTGGACCTTAATGGAAGTGTTCCAGTCAGGAAAAATCTCTAAGTCCACGGAGCCTCAATGGAAGCGCTCCTACTGAAGCGGAGCCTTGGTGGGAGCGCTCTCGCAAAGAAGACCATCGTGCCTTGGAAGCTTGATGGAGCCTTTGTGCTAGAAGGGGAGCAGAGCGAATTTTTGAGCGGAAAATCAATCTGAGTCCCACGACCTCACCGGAAAACCTCAGAGCTTCTCCTATCCTATGGAGTTGCTTGTTTCGAAATGAAGGCCCGATGACCCTTTTATAGTTTTCTGGGGGGATACATCAGTAATTATGTTGGGGCGGAATTTGTGCTGGTGAATGACGTTGCTCCGTTTCGATCACCTGGATCACCAATTTTAGCAAAAATACCAAAGTGCCCTCGGGCTGTCCGGACGGCCCGGGCAGGTAGCCCGGTGGCGGCGACGACTGGCGGCAGCAGGAGGAGGCGAAGGCGGACAGCGATGGTGGCGACCGCTGACACGCGCACACGCAAGGGAGGCATACGCGCCCACGCGCGCCTGCCCGAGGGTGCCGCTCGCGTGCGCCCTCCCTAGGGTGTCGCGCTTTCCCGCCCGCCCGCCCGCCCTAGGAAGCCCCCCGCGCGTGCCCGCCCGATGGTGTCGCGCGCATGGGCGCACCAGGAGGTGTCGAGCGCGTGCGCCCGCCAAGAGGTGTCGCGCGCACGCCCAGCTGGTCGCGCTGCTCGCGGGCCAGGGGGCGCTTTGCGAGCACGTTCACCCAAGCATGTCGTGTGCGTGCGTGGTGCCCTTGGTTTGGCCTACCACACTTGGGCCTTTCGTGCTTTCACGTGCTCATTCTTGCGCGACCGCTTGGGTTTGTTTGGCTTGACTCGAAAAGTCTTAGGGGGAACCCATCAACTGGTGTAATTTCTAATTTTAATCATGATCGAGCTATACATAAAATATAGACTACACACCTGGCCACTAGAACTCTAGTCTGTGATATAGGAAAATTTACTCTATGGGAATCTAGATAAAGGTATATCTGAATTTGATTAATGAAGATATTTTTGAATCCCTTTATAGGTCAAATAAGTCTTACCAGAACAAATGCATGTGGAAAACTTGTGCAAATAAAAAAAACTGAATTAACATGAGATCAGAAAATGGCTAAGGAAGGTGATGCCAAAGTCATGAACATTTTGATGTCCACAATATCATATGACATATTCCAAAAGATTGTTGAGTGTCAATCAGCAAAAGAGATTTTAGATTCACTGGCAAGTCTAGTTGAAGGAAGATTTGATGAGAGGAAGGACAGGAAGTCCTCATCGATCTCACAATGTGAGAACTTCAAGAAAAGCTCTAAAGAATATATGATAGATATGCATTTCATATTTAGTCTCATAGTCAATGAACTGAAAGAACCTGAAAAGGAAATATTTGTGACAAAGATAAATTATAAGGTTTTAATTTGCTTCCCAAGCCCATGGGATGTAAGGATCTAAGTCATAAGAGAGTCCAGATGTCAAAAGGAAATTGCCACAAACACTCTCCTTGACAAAATCAAATCTTATGAACTTCTCCTTAAAAAGGAGCAAAAGAAGAAGCAAATGAGAACACCTCATCAACCTCCATAGAGAATTCTATAGCACTCAAGATTGTTGATGATGAAAACCAGTCTATGGATAGTGAACTTATGAGTCTTCTAGCCAGAAGATTCAAAAAATGGATAAAAGTTGAAGATTTTAGAAGGAAGGAAAGAAGTTTCTCCAAGCCAAGGTATGTCAAAACACCTTCTAAGGAAATAATATGTTTCTCATAGAAGAAACCATGACATATTAATTGCACTGGAGCATCATGATCAAATCAAGGACAAAGTCTAGAAGAAGGAAAATGATCACACACAAAATTATGATCCAAAGAAAAGTAAAAAAAAGAAGGGCAAATGATTCATTGCAGAGACTTGGAGTGATACTAAAGACGACTTTTCAAGCACTAATGAGGATGAGAGCAAAGCAGAAGAAATTTGCATGATGGCTCTAGAAGTCACTGAAAAGGAAGGTGATATTCTAGAAGAAAATTATGAGGTAGCTTATTTTGATAATTTTGATTTTTCATCTGGGAAATTTAAATTATCTTTCAAAGGCTTCTGTTAAAACAAATTGGTTCCATAAAGTTAAATAAAAGTCTTAAGAGAAGAAATAGGTCGTCTTGCTAAGAGATTACAAGAAGAAAACTCTGTTGTAATTACATTTGAATTAAGAGTGAAGAATTTTAAGCTGAAAGAAGAAGTTGTTTCTCTAAAATCAGAGAATGAAAATTTGAAAGTTGAACTCAATAAAGCAAAGTTTTTTGAGGATAGGATGAATATGAGGAGCCAGTAGCTGAAGGATATTTCTGAAAACCTTTTCTTCAGGTTCTAAAACTTAGATCTAGGGGCTAACTCTCCTCAGAAGCTAGGTTGATTCTTTCAGCATATCAGCCTAGAAAAATCCAATGAAATTTATGAGTACTGAAGGAAAAGAACCAACAAACTTGCGGGTTGACATTACTTCTACTTCAAAAGATGATAAAAAGAAAGTTTCTTATAAGTAAAATAATGAAAAAAATGAATTATATAAAGATAGATTCAATTCCTTCAAAACAAAGAGAAATCCTAGGAAAATCTCCCTCAATAAATTTGGAAGTCAGCCCGGCTATCAAAACAAAAATTATCAAAAGTCAAATTCAAATCCACGTATATCGAGATATACATATTTTGCATCAAATGATACTCAATGTATGACTTATCAAGTGCAGAATCACATAAAACAGAAATTCCTTATAAGATCTTCTGTCTCTTCTAAATTTGTTATTAATAGAAATATTTATAACAAATATGAATGCTTTTGCTACAATAAAAATGACATTATTTGAAAGATTGTTGGTATAATCAACCAGCAACCTCCTATCCAAGGGTTACAAGGATAAACCCTCTTACTCCTTTATCACCCCCTATAATGGAAGAATTGGACCCAAGGTAATCTGGGTTCCACCTAACTTTTAATTCTTTTGCAAGAAAGAAATTGTTCTCTCTCAAACCAACTGTGGTACTTAAATAATGGTTGTTCTAGACATATAACTGGAGACAAGCAATTGTTGTTAAGGAATACAATATTTTATTCAATCACACTCAATGTCTTATAATTTCATCAATCAAATGCAATGTAGCCCTTACTGGTAATAGGAAAGGGAATGTTTAGGGATATATAGTTACGACATTGCAAATTTCATCAATCAAATGCAATGTAAGAAAAGTAATAATTTCTCAAACCAAAATGAAAATTTTCATGTTTAATTATAACTTAAGTAATGCAAAGTTACGACATTGTATAGATGAACTTTTCATGATGTTTTGTGAATTGCTTAATGGTATTTTAGGAAATTATATTAAGTAAATTAATTCCCCTTAATCATGGATTTTCAGACCCAAATTTTTGGCATGCCCAAACAAAAGCATGAAGGACCACTGACCAAAATTTGGGATCATTTGGATAAGTTTTGCCCATGCTTTTGTATTTTCCAAATTTTGACCTAAATCGTCACACTAAACTATATGAGTTTTAATATCAGTAATATTTCTCCAATTTCCAATCTCTTTGAGGTGAATTTTGGGCAGAGCCTTACTTGTGATATAACTCATCTATCTTCAAAAAATTTTGATTGTTTGGATGACATATGGATAAAGTTTTAATATAAGATCATCATATGATTAAAGAGGTGACTTCAAAGTATAAAAAAAGAAATAAATGAAATATTTTCCAAACTAGAGAGAATTTCTATGTGAGATTTAAATAGTAGTTTTTAGTATGGATAAGAATCTCTCCAAGAGTTTTTGGAATTTTTGGGGACAATTGCCCTATAGTTTTATGATTTAATTAATTATTAATCATCCATCAAATTTTGTAAATATGAAGGCCCAAAATTTGGAATTTTAAATATAACATAATCTGATTTTTTATGTAGTTTTGTAGCATTTGGAGTAGCGTAGATTGTGCGAACAGACAAGAATAAACCGAAAATTGGAATAACAGAAATTTTATTATCCAAAAAAATATCATTTACAAAGGTATGACCTCCCTTTTATAGATTGGAGGAGAGAGGAGAGTGTACAAATAAACAATGTGGGACTAAAAAATTACAGAGCTGTGCGGATAGAAATAAAGAGACTGATCATGTCGCACGGTTAGACAAATGGGCTAACCGCTCTAACGCTCGGTAACACCAGAAGGAAGAGAGCAAGTCGCTGTAGGAGACCGCCAGACCACCCGGTCTCCAAGACGTTTGAGATAAACCGTCAGACCGCTCGGACTCATACTTCAACACTCCCCCTCAAGCTGGAGCATAGATATCAATCATGCCCAGCTTGTCACAAATGTGGAAGAAGGAAGTAAAAACTGGCTTGGTGAATATATCCGCCAACTCTTTGTCGGAGGTGACGAACGGAGTACAAATCTGTTTCTTCAAGACCACTTCCCGAATGAAATGACAGTCGACTTTGATATGTTTTGTTCTCTCATGGAAGACCGGATTTTTGAATATATGTATATAGCGGGCTTGTTGTCACAGAACATGGGAAGAAGATAGTCGTAGACCTCTCTTAAGTCAAGCATGAGAGCACGTAACCATTTTAACTCACAGGTGGTTGACGTCATACTCTGATATTCGGCTTCTGCACTAGATCTGGAGACAACAGACTGTTTCTTTCTCTTCAAGCTCACAAGATTTCCTCCAACAAATGTGCAAAAGCCTGATGTAGATTTGCGGTCGTCTTGTCATCCACATAGCTTGAATTTGACTAGGCTTCAATCCTCAGATGACCATTCTTCTGAAATAGTAACCCTTTTCCTGGTGCTTCTTTGACATACTCTAATATACTCAAGGCAGACTGAATATGACATTCCCTAGGAGCTTGCATGAGCTGACTAACCTTGCCTACAACATAAGAGATTTCGGGTCTGGTCACCGTGAGATAAATGAGTTTGACCACCAGAAGTCTGTATCTCGTGACATCGGATAGAAGAGGCGAGTCATCTCTCCATGTTTTGTCTTCTCCGGTAGCCCTGGGACACCGGGTCGGTTTGGCACCAGTCAATCCTGCCTCTTGTAGAAGATCAAGAGCATACTTCCGTTGGGAGAGAATCAATGATTCGGGATTCTATGAGATTTCTATCCCCAAAAAGTATTTCGGGGAGCCCATATCCTTCGTGACCAGGTGTTGATGGAGGTGTTTCTTTGTCAAGTCCACCCCAACCTGGACATCGCCAGTAAGAATAATATCATCCACATACACAACCAAAACCACCATTCCCGAGACAGTTTTGTGAATAAACAAGGAGTGATCGGCTGAACTCCTTGCAAAGCCGATGGCAGCAACAATGCCACTGAACTTGTCGAACCACGCCCAAGGGCTCTGTTTTAGGTCATAGATGGCCTTCTTCAACCGACATACTCGTGTATCCCCCTGAGCAACATACCCAGGAGGTTGCTCCATGTAGACGTCCTCCTGAAGATCCCCATAGAGAAAGGCATTATTGACATCAAGCTAGCAAATAGCCCAATCCCTATTGACGTCCATAGAGAGAAGAACCCAGATGGTACTGAGGCGAGTGACCGGAGAGAAGGTATCAAAGTAATCAACCCTATAAGTCTGAGTAAAGCCTTTGGCAACCAGCCGGGCCTTGTTGCGATCCACAGTGCCGTCTGGGCGAAACTTCACAACAAACACCCAGCGACAGCCAACCACATCAGTACCCACTGGTGGAGGAACAAGGGTCCAGGTACCTCTTTCAGTAAGAGTGGCAATCTCCTCATCCATGGCAGATTTCCAATGAGGAATAGCAAGAGCCTCCTGGTAGGTGCGGGGAGTGGCAGTAGCCGAGATAGCCAAAGCAAAACACCTGCGAGAAGGAGTCAGCCAATCATAGGAAACAACCGCGACAAGCGGGTGTTGGGTACACGCCCGCACCCCTTTACGAAGAGCAATGGGAAGATCCAGGTCGACGCGTTCCTCAGTGACCGGAGCGTCTGTGGCGGAGAAGGTTGGCCCGGGACTAGAGAGACGGCTACGGAGAAGAGGGAGAAGGGGGAGGAGATAGACTAGAGAGAGGAGGAGATGAAGGAGATGATGTAGGAGGAGAGATGTCGATAGGCGTGGAAGTAATGGAGGGAGACGGTGGAGAATCCGAGACATCAGGGGGAAGAGGGGATTCAGGAGAGAAGTAGGATGCATTCTCGAAGAAGGTCACGTCTACGGAGACAAACTGTTTGCGCAGAATGGGGTCAAAGCAACAATAGACTTTCTGAGTGGTAGCGTAACCCAGAAAGACACACTTGGTGGAACGGGGGGAAAGCTTGTCAAGAGTAGCAGAAGGAGCATGCACAAAAGCCGTGCACCCAAAGATACGGAGAGGGAGAGGAAATGGTTCCTTGCCCGGATAGAGAATGGAGAAGGGGGTCTTGCCATGGAGAACCGTAGAGGGAATGCGATTGATGAGATAACAAGCGAGGAGAACAACATAGCCCTAGTAAGAGCGGGGCACCTGCATCATGAGAGTGCGAGTGACATCGAGGAGGTGATAGTTTTTACGCTCCGCCACCACATTTTGCTGGGAGGTGTAAACACAGCTGATCTGATGAACAAAACCATGTTGCATACAAAAAGAGAAAAACTCATGACTAAGATATTCCTTAGCATTATCAGAGCGAAAGACTTTAATAGAAATATCAAAATTAGTTTTAATCATATAATAAAAGGATTGTCATACAGAAAAGAGTTCAGAGCGATCTTTTAATAGATACACCTAGGTACATATAGAGAAATCATTAATAAACGTTACAAAATAAGAAATACCCCGACTAATGGTGAGGGTAGGAGCAGGACCCCAGACATCAGAATGAATGAGATCAAACGGGTGAGAAGAGCCACAACCTTGCTTCGGCGGTAATGAAGAGCGGTGATGTTTGCCAAGCTGACACACATCACAGTTGAGCGGAGGACTGGTCTGAGGTAAGTGGGGCAGAAGCTGACGAAGAATCCGAGGAGGAGGATGTACAAGACAAAGTTGTCATTGAAGAAGATCTGTAGAAGATGAGGAGAAGGCTGACAGAGCGGAAACGTTGTCGAGGAAGTAGAGGCCACCGCTCTCAGTCCCAGTAGCAATTGTCCGTCGGGTTCCCGGATCCTAGAAAGAATAAGAAGTCGGAGTGAATAAGACAGAGCACTGAAGTTGCTTGCATAAAGTAGTAACGGATAATAAATTGCAAGGGAACTTCAGGACATAGAGTGTGTCCGCCAAGCGAAGCGACAGAGTGACTTGAACCATGCCCTTCCCATGAATCGGGGAAGGTAAACTATCCGCAATAAGAACCGGGGGCAACCGATCATGCGTTTCTAGGAGAGAGAAGCATTGAGGATCGTCGGTCATGTGATTTGTAGCACTAGAGTCAATCAACCATTTACCTTGGGTGACGACGTGAGAACTACATAAAGTCGTGGCTACAGAGGCAGACGGCCGAGAGGAGGCAGAGGTGGACGAAGATGTGTCACCAGAGGGGCGAAGATGAGGATGTTTCTGCCAGCAGCGGTCAACAGAATGATCGGTACGACCACAGTGAGAGCAGAGGAACCTGGACGAACCGCGCCCGCCTTACTGGCTGCGGCCACTAGTGCCACCCCGCTGAGCCTGGTGAGCATATGAGTCCTGTGGAGGAGGGGAGGACAATAGAGGACGTTGGAGCAGCGAAGTAACAGCGGCGATGCGAGCCGCGGTAGCATCCAAAGTGGGATATTCCGCCTCGTCCAATATCTGCTGGCGGATCATATCAAAAGACTCGGGAAGCCTCAGAAGATAGCAAACAACCAGGAGCTCCTATAAGTGCTTATGCTGCTCGGCCAAGTCAGCAGAGAAGGGGTGATTTTGGAGAATTTCGACGCCAAGAGCCTGAACCTTCTGATAAGCCGCAGCAGGAGACATGGAAGGGCGGGCGAAGAGGTCTGCATAGAGAGTATAAATGCGGGACATCTGGGCCCCCTTCGAGTAGAGAGCAGCGAGGTGAAGCCATGCGGCCTTGACCGTCTCATCATGGCAGATGATGGGAAGGCATTCATCAGAGAGGTTGTTTGCCAGCCAAGTGCGGATAAGTGCATCACTCGCATCCCAGTCATCAAATTGAGCAGACTCGGGAGGAGGAGGTTCATTAGTGAGGTGATGACGTTTACGCTGAGAACGGAGAAGAAAGGTGAAAGAAACGCTCCAATCCGGATAGTTGGAACCAACTAGTTTAAAAACCGTGCCAAGGTTGCTGGAAGGAGTAGGAGGAGGAGGAGGATGGGCCACAGGGGTGGTGGAGGTAGAGATGACGGGGGCAGAGATATCGAAATTGGTCATAGGGAAGAAGGAAACACAGGAGGCCGCGCGATTTGAAGAGAAGTCGCGCGGATAGAAATAATGATAAGTCGCGCGAACAAGAAGAAGTCCGCGACAAGAGGAAGAGACCGCAGCGGACTAAAGAGAATAAGTTGCAAGCCGCGCGAATAGAGAGGAAGAAGAGCGGCTAGGAAGGCCGCGACGGACAAAGAACAGGCAAGAAGCCGCGCGAATAGAAAGCGGTCGTGCGGCTAGGAAGTTCGCAGCGGACAAAGGAAAGATTCTGCAACGGTCACGGTGACAACACACCGGCGGATAGGAAGGCCACGACCAAGAAGCAGAGCAAAGCAGAGGGAAAGAAGTCACGCGGCTAGAGAGAAGGTCGCGCAAACAGGAGATAGAGAGGACCGCGCGAACTGAAAGGAATTCGCGGGGAGAAAGAAGCCGAGCAATCCGCGAAAACAGGTCGCAAATAGAAGAAAGAGAAGTCGCGTACACAAAGAGCAGCGACAAAGAGAAGGAGAGAAGAGAAGCCGCGCGAACAGATTGCACGAAGAAGGGCAAACCGCGTGGTCAGAAGAAGGCACTGAATCGGGTGGAAAAGATCGAGTCCTCTGATACCATGTGCGAACAGACAAGAATAAACAGAAAATTGGAATAACAGAAATTTTATAATCCAAAAAAGATATCATTTACAAAGGTATGACCTCCCTTTTATAGAATGGAGGAGAGAGGAGAGTGTACAAATAAACAATGTGGGACTAAAAAATTACAGAGCTGTGCGGCTAGAAATAAAGAGACCGATCAAGCCGCACGGTTAGACAAATGGGCTAACCGCTCTAACCCCTCGGCAACACCAGAAGGAAGAGAGCAAGTCGTTGTAGGAGACCGCCAGACCGCCTGGTCTCCAAGACATCTGAGATAAACCGTCAGACCGCTCGGAATCATACTTCAACATAGTTGTTAATCCAACCAAATGTTTTGGAGGTGCTCCTACATCATGGTCTATTTAATTTGCATGCCCTTTTATAATGTGAATGAATGGCATATGAATGAAGAGATGTCATCATGATTAATTAGAGACTTTCTTTCATATTAGAAACCCTTCTTGTGTGTCCTGTGTAAAGCTATTGAGGACAAGTCCGTAGCTCTAGGACATGTTTAAAAAGCACTCTTTTATCTACATCCCTTAGGCACCCCCACAACATCTGTAGTTGGCTCCTTTGAGTACTTTGATGATGGAAGCCATTAGGTGTTGGTGGGGGATGGTGTTTGCATAAGGTTTGAGTGCTGTAGAGGCGAGTTGCAATATTGTCGTGTTTTACTTCGTCATTGGTAGCTTTAGTCTTACCTTTATGTTATGGTTATATTACCCACCTTTTGGAGCAGGTTGGAGTGTAAAAGAAATATGGCAGGCCTTACAACTCCACTGATCACATTGTCGGGGAGTGAGAGAATGACTTATTTTCTAGCTTGTGTGGGAACATATGGTAGTTAGTCTAATCCCCTGGTTTTGTTTACCCTCAAGAGGATCTCACACCACATTATTCTATAGAGTGTTGAAGTACATTAAGCCTAAGAAGTAGTTCCAAGGATGTAACCATACTTGAAGGCCTAGGAAAGTGTGTTGATGAATCCATCCTAGAAGCAAAGGTAGTTCGATTCACTATTGCTATCTTGCCATGATGATAATTTCTGGTGTTGAAATGGAAGACTCGGTCTCTGTGAAGTTCACCCTTAGGGAAGGGGTGATCACACACCTACTTCTCTCCTGCAAGCAAAATAATAAAGGAAAAGAAAAGGGAACTGACCCAAGGGCTCGACGTGGAGGTCCCACCACACACCTGGAAGATCTTAGAGCGCTTCCCCTCCTTAGCCAGAAGCCGAGTTAAGGTTACCTCAGAAAGCACTGGAAGATTAGGAGACAAGTGAGAAAGTCTTCTGAGGTACCCCTTGGGTCCTATTTATAGTTTTCTGAAAACGGTCTGCAAATAGTCAACCTCCGCTGTTCCAAACAGCTATGTGCAACCCAACTGGGTCTGCGAACAGCATAACTCCGCTGTTCTAACTGGCTATGGGCAGACTAGCGGGGGCAAAATGGTAAAAAAAACATCATAGAACTGGGCGAGTGGCGCTCTGAAGCCTCCACTCGTCTGGGGCGGCTAGTGCTCGATGGAGCCGGCACTCGCCGCCTCCCTTTGGGTATGGGCGAGTACGGGCCCGACTGGACCTGCTCGCCCGCCGCTTGCCGAGTAGCCTGGGGCAGGTTCGAGCACTCCAACTCTACTCACCCCCGAAGAGTCCACCTTACCTGGGCGAGTCGGGGCTGCCGAGCTATGGCCCCATTGGGTGCTCGCCCGGGACTTGGACTGCTTGGTTTGGCCGGTCTGGCTCCTGGTGACCCTACTCGCCGGATACGGGGCTGTACACAATTCCCGCTCTTTTTGAGCTTGGCAAAGCTCATAAAGAATCATCCAACCCTAAGTATTCGGCGAGTGCGGCAGGAGGCGAAGAGAATCTTCAGGTGGGGTCCACCTGCGGCTATATATATACGCCTGCATACCTGTGTGACTTTTGTCATTCTCTTTGTTCTAAACTTGTCGAGATGCCTATCCCCAAGGAGATCCAAGAGAGGCTTGCCAGAGCTCGCGAGATTTCCTCTACTCGCATTGCCAACTTGACCGCAGTTCCTCCTACCATCCCACAGAGCGGCCTGGCAGAACCCAATCCCGCTAAGAGGGCAAAGCCATTTACTCAAGCGGTCGAGCACATCTTTCATGACTTGAAGTCCACCCTGGAGCCCGAGGTCGGCTCCTCTACTCTGCCCTCCCCTGAGAAGGAGAAAAACATCATCGACCTCTGCACCGACCCGGATGTGTATGGAACTTGTTGCTTTTTTCTTCTTTTGCATTTGATTTTTATGAACAATATTCTTCCCCTGGTCTGTAATAACTTAGGATATATATTTTAGATTTCAATGCTCGCTATTCGAATATACTATCCTTTAGGTTCAGTTCGGCATGTGATAAGACATATCTTAGAAGTCGGCGAGCTGGGGTTGGCGAGCTGAGTCTGGCGAGCTGGACTGATCAGTCGGCTCGGCCTTGGACTTCTTTTTTTATAAATAGGCCCCCCTCACCAACCCCGGCCTACCGCCTTTATTGCTTTTGTACCCCCTCTTCTCGCCTTCTCTCTTACTGGTACTCGCGCCCTAATCTTCCCGTGAGCATGGGTAAGACTAACCCTGACGCCGACAGCCTCTCCAAATGTGCTCAGCACTTTGCCGACTACTGCTTTTTCGATGGGAATACGACCAAGGAGGAGTTTGCGGAGCTCATTGCCAACTACATGCCCCCCGACTTTGAGGCGCGCCGACCCAGGGAGGGCGAGGCCATCAACACGTTCTATCCCCGACAAGCTCGCCTTCCCCATCTCGCATTTCAAGGTGGGGTTGCGCTTACCGCTCTGGCCCGAAGTCCGCTATATCCTGAAATACTACGGCGCGGTGCCCGCGCAGCTCATCTCTAAAGTCATCGTCATGATGGTAGCATTCGTGTGCTTCCTCTACAAGGAGCGAATAGAGTTCAACCTAACTGTCTTCAGGAAACTCTTCACCTACAAGGCGACTCCCGACGACGTCGCCTACTTCGGGGGCTCCTTCATCAAAGTTCGCGAGATCGCGAACAAGCATCACAATTGGTTGAAGAAGGTCGTCTTCATCAAGGGTGACCTCGACAACATCCCCTACTCGCCTCAACAGAAGGGTGAGGAGGTGTACCGACCCCCCACTGTGTCCGGCAACGATGCCGAGCTCCACAAATTCTTCCTTCACAAAGACTTCGAGGTCGCCTTCCTACGAAGGGGCCTTGACTCGCTCCTCCCCGTCCATCCCGGCGAAGGTATATCTCACACCTTTTCTTCTTTCCAAGCTCGCCGAATTAGTAGAATTTTTCTAACCAAGTTTTTTGTGCAGGGGAGCGACTGATTCCCGAGAACCCGCACTTTGCGGACTTGGGACTATTCCCTGATCCCCTCGCGCTCGAGAAGGCGGCTGTAGTTTCTTGTCGAGATGAGCTGGCATCATCCAAGCCCTCATCTAGCAAGAAGCGGCCTGATCCTGCAGGGTCCAACTCGCCCCGCCACCAAAAGCCGCAGAAGAGGATGAAGAGGGCCGTGGTGGCTCCCCAGTCGAGGCAATAACAACAAAAGCCAAAGTATATGAGCTCGCCCGAGACCTCCCCGGATGGATCGCCGGAGAGCTCGCTAAAGGAGACAACAGACAAAGGGCAGGGGGAGGAGAGCCCTCTGCTCCCCCTGCTGCTAAGAAGACTGCGGCCCGCGAGCCGGGTTCACCGAAGAGACACCCCCTCTTCGGCCTCAGGGTAAGGTGGAAGGATTCGGCCGGCGACCCCGTGGTACAATGGCATGAGATGGCCCACCAGATCTCCGTATCCACCCTCCAACCTTCCTGGACAGACCGCAAGTTCTCCTCTGATCACGCCTACGCGCTTGGCTTCGGCCTCTACGGGCACGAGGATGCCGAGGCCTACAAACGCATGACCCTGTGCCAGCTCGACCATGAGGGCTTACAAGCCCATATGCGGGCATTGGAGCTGCACCACATGATGGTCCCTTGCGGCTTCAACCTCAGCCACCTCCTGCAAAAGGCTGAGCAAAAGCGTGTCGTTGCCCAGGATAAAGCCACTGGCCTGGCGAGGAGACTCGACATTGCTGAGGATTTACTCGCCAAAGCCGTCAACGGGTTGGTCAGTACTAGGCACCTCCTTCTCTCTTTACTTGAGATTTTTCTGTCTTTCTTGCAATAGATTTGCTTACCCTTTTGTTTCACAGGAAACCGAGGCTGCTAGTGAGCTGCGGACTCGCGGCATCGGGTTGGAGGAAGAAAATGCTCAGCTGCGTGCCCGCGCTGCCGAGCTAGAAGCTCGCGCCGCCGGGTTGGAGGAGGACAATAAAAAGCTGAAGGACCGGATCAAGGGGCTCGACAGCGAGATCATCCGCCAAGAGGAAGCCTTCTTCCCCCCGGGTAGCGGCGAACCCTCCTTTCCTTACAAAAGGTCGAGGATCTTTGGCGAGGCCGAGGTCGCGGAATGGCTGCGGATCAACTCGATTGAATCTGCCGAATGCACCCTGCAGATTATGAAGGATACGCGGGTGCTGGTGGAGGACTTCAAGGAGATCACGGCCAGAGACCTTATGTCGATCTTGTTCCCGTCCACGCCACCCGGCGAGAAGGAGGACAGCTTCGACCTATTCTTCGGGAAAGGCTTCAAAGACGATCCATCTGGAGGAGTGGGCGAAGACCGCCAGTCTGGGGGGAGGCGAGAGATGACCCACACCTTTTCTCTCTTTTTTCTATGTAATTCTTTCCCCCTCTTTTTTATAACCTCGCCTAGGCGAGCTCTCTTTTTGTAACAAAGTTATTGTTAATGCAAAACATATTTTTCTATCTTCTTTTCCATGCTCCTTCTTACTATAATGTGTTCGCCTGCGAGCTCTCCCTCATGAGTGATCTCGCTATGATAGATCTCGCCCCTGGAATGGGCGTTAGGACTCGTTCCCATGAATAGACCTTGAGAGCTCGTCCACCCTATGTTGGGTACATTGGAAAATGTGTACCTGATTTGAAGAAGCCCAACTTAGCTCAATGATATACATCAAGGTGTATTTGATGTTGTTTTGAGTTGACATGTGCAGGTGAAGAAGTATTAAAGAATGCAGAAAAATATTCTAAGTCCACATGTCGACACCTGAAGAAATTGTGTCGACACTTCAGAATATTTGTGTCGACACTTCAGAATATCAGTGTCGACACAGAGAAAGATAGTCGACCACACTTATGTCGACACTGGGAAGCAGTGTCGACACATAAAGAAAATCGTCGACCTCAGCACTGGGAAGCAGTGTCGACACAGTGAACGATTGTCGACACAGAGAAAGATAGTCGACCACATTTATGTCGACACTGGGAAGCAGTGTCGACACATAAAGAAAATCGTCAACCTCAGCACTGGGAAGCAGTGTCGACATAGTGAAAGATAGTCGACCAGAAGCAGTATCAACATAGTGAAAGATAGTCGACCAGAGAAAGATAGTCGACTAGTGAAAGATAGTCGACCAGAGAAAGATAGTCGACTAGTGAAAGATAGTCGACCAGAAAAAGATTGTCGACTCACAGAAGAAGATAGTCGACCTCAACTGTGTCGACACTGGGTGGATGTGTCGACACCTTGAGATTGAGTCGACACATATTGGCAGAAGTCGACTATGCTTGTGTCGACACCAGAAGACTGAGTCGACACATTTTGGCAGAATTGAAGATTGCTGTGTCGACACCAGAAGGCTGAGTCGACACATACTGAGTTCTGAATCTACAACAACTGTGTCGACACACAGGACTTGTGTCGACACACTGCAGAGTCTAGACCAAGTTATTTTCTGAAGAAGCTGTGTCGACTTAAAGGCAACTTAGTCGACATCATCAAAGACTGTGTCGACACCAAAGTCACTTGTGTCGACACAGATAGACAGATTGGTCTCGACACTTTCTAACAGACTGTCTCGACATTTTGCTGTCCAAGGCTAAGGTACAGGAACTGTTTGAAGACTTGACAGCTGTGGGTTGCCACCGTTTAACTGAAGCTGTCAGACCTGTCAGAAAACAGTTAGAAACCGGATCAGCCGGTTACCATGAAGAAAGTCTATAAATAGACACATTCAGAAGAAAATTAAAACGAACTAAGAAAGATAACTGAAGAAGATCTAAGAAGAAGAAACAGAAGGATTACTATCCTGTTATAGCTTCAATTCAAGAAAGTGCTAAGCTCTAAAGAAGATCTTCATCAGTGGATCTAAGAAGAAGAAGAAGTCTGAAGTATCAAAAAAAGTGTTGGATAGAGAGGGATCCAGTCATCTTGAAGAAGAAGAAGGAAGCCATCAGTGGTTTCTCAAGAAGCTGTTTGGAAATCAACTCAGCTAAGTTCAGATTCAAGAAGCTTTGAAGAAAGCTCAGATTCAGTTGATTTCATCAGCTGATCAAGAAGTGTCTTGTCCTCTTCTCTCTCAACAAAGGCAAGACATTAAAATATCTTTTCTAAATTTCTGTAGGATCTGTTTACACAGATCTGAGTTGTAAGCCTGTGTTATAAAGGCTGAGTGTAGGAGAAGGTTATTCTCTGAGTGGTAGGCCTTGAGGCAAGGCTGAGGTAGGGCTGTTGAGCCTGAGTTGTAGGAACCTATCCAGGTTCTGAGCTGTAGGATCTGAGGATCTGAGAATAGTGGAAGTTTGGCCGAATCTAGCATATTGCTAGATAGGTGAAGGGGGAAAGTGGATGTACCCAGACCTTGGGGAACCACTATAAAACATTGTGCAATCTGTGATGCTTAGTTATTTGTGAATGCTGTGCTAGATGTTTTAATTTGTAATTGAATTCTGCCTAGAAGTATAAACAAGAAATTTGAACCTATTCACCCCCCCCTCTAGGTGTTTAGGTTGTCTTGAAAGTAAAACTATCAAGTGGTATCAGAGGGAGGTTCCTCAAAAAGGACTTAACAGTCTGAGGTAGATCTGAAAGGCAGAATCAAGATTCAAAAAGATGGGTTCTGGTGAGAATCATAAGGAGCTAGGGTCTATGAAATTACCCATATGCAAGAAAGAAATTTTTGGAATTTGGAAAGAAAGAGTCAGACTGTTTATGGAGGCATCTGACCCAAGGATTTACATCACAGTACAGGAAGGCCCCTTCATTCCAATGAAGGTATCAGTTCTTGATGCAAATATCCAAACTCCAAAGAGTTATTCAGAAATGACCAAGGATGAAATCATCTTGGCAACCATGGATAAAAGAGCTCAGAACATTATTGTTAGTGCCATAGATGATTCAACATTTCAGAATCTGATTCACTGCAAGACCTCCAAAGAGATGTGGGACACATTAATTGTCTACATGGAGGGATCTGAAGAAGTGAGGCAGGACAGGAAATCTATGCTCAATCAGGAGTATAAACGTTTTAGACAAGGAAAATCTGATAGCATAACTGAGTGCTACAAGAAATTCTATAGAATTGTGAATGAGCTTATGTCCTATGGAAGAGTCTTCAGTACTTATGAACTGAATGACAAATTCTTGAGATCCTTAACAAAGGATTGGGACACAAAGATCTGTGCCATAAGAGAAGTGGCTAAATTGGCAGAGATATCTCCTCCCACCTTGTTTGGGAAGTTGTTATCCTATGAAATACAACTTATGGTGAGGAAGGAGGAGGAAAAGAATTCAAGAGGAGAGCATAAAGAAAAGACTGTGGCATTCAATGCAGAAGCCACTAGAAAGAATAGGAGGAAATCACCATCTCCTCCTAAGGAAGTTGCAGAAGATAGTTCTGAAAATTCAGATAAGGGTTCAGAAAGCTATGATTCAGATGCAGATTTTGCTGCATTCACAAGGCAATTCCAGAGGTTCTTGAAAAAGAAGCAATGGAAGTCTAGGCCTTCCACATCACAGCAAGTTGATGACTATTATCAGAAGAAAAGGTCATCAAGGAAAGAGAAGAGCAGATCAAAGCCCAGCAAAGCCTCTACTTCAAAGATTGTCTGCTATTGTTGCAATAGGTCTGGACATGTAGTGGCTGACTGTCCTGATAAGAGAAAGGAGTGTTCAGACAAGAAGAAGACTCATCAGAAAGGCAAGAAGGAGAAATCCTTTGTTGCAAAGAAAGATAAGAGTCTAACAGACCAGTCAACTTCAGAGTCAGAATCTGAAGCTGAAGCATATATTGGACTATATGCTGCATCTGAAGAAGAGGAGTTTCTGCAGTTGCTAGACTCCATCAATGAACAAAAGAATCATCAGTGTATGGGGCTGATGGAAGGATCAGAAGAGGACATATGCCAGAATCAGTCTAGTCCTAATAAGGTACAATGTCCTTCTATTACATCTGTTTGTTGTACAAATGAAGAATCAACTACATCTGCATCAAGTGATGTAGATGCATCTGAATCTGAAGGAGATGTCTATCAATTGATAGACAAGTATGGGGACTTGTTGCAGGCCCTTAAGAAAAGCAAGAACCTGGTTAAATCTCAGGCTCAGGAAATTGCTGAACTAAGGGTTGCTACAACTGAGTTAGAGAAAGTTATTGATCAAAAATTAAATGAAATTGCCAAGCTGAAGAATATAACTATTATTCAGATGGGCACAATTAACTATACTAATGATCAAGTGAAGAGTCTGGAGGCCAGACTTAGAATTGAAAGGGATTTAGTGGCTAGTTACTCTAAGCCAAAATCTGTCTTACCCTTGATAGATGAATTTGTCACTCAAAAGGGTAAGGCTGGATTAGGATTTAAAGGTAACTTCAGGGATGGCAGATTCAAGAGGAAAGGCAAAGCTCCTGTTCAGCCACTAAACCTTTCAGTCCCCATAAAGTTTAGTAAGGTGAAAGTGCCTTCTAACAAATATGATCATGAAGATATTCAAGGTCATATTAAGACTAATATTCTGAAGAACAAGGGTGTAAATGCAAGCAGGCCTACCTATGGTCATAAACCCAATGGTTTTAAGAAATCAGTAGGTGAAGTTACTGCAGCACCAGCAATGAACAGAAATTCTTTTGACAAGGATGTATCTAGATCTAGATACAATAAGTTTGAATGTTGGTGCTGTGGCAAGAGAGGCCATTTTGCACTAGACTGCTGGTATAACCCAAGTGTTATAAAGAACAATAGTCTACCTGTTAGAAGAGGTTATGGTAGCTTTATTAATGCTAACCTGAACCAAGGACCCAAGACTTACTTGGGTTCTAAGGGTAAGTAATTCTGTGTTGCAGGTGAATCCAAGTAACCATGCCCCTATATGGTACTTGGATAGTGGTTGTTCCAGGCACATGACTGGAATAAAGGGGCTGCTGAAGGAGTATTCATCTGTCAAAGATGGACCTAAAGTGATCTTTGGTGGATCTGAAAAAGGAGTCATCAAAGGGTTTGGTAACATTTCTTCTAACCTAATTACTATCACTCAAGTGGCTTATGTAAAAGGCTTGAAACATAATCTAATAAGCATAAGCCAGCTAAGTGATTTAGGATATGACATTTCATTTGTTAAAGATGGATGTCATATCAAAAGGTCAAGTGATCAAAAGATCATATTGACTGGGTATAGGAAGAGAAATGTATATTGTCTTAATTTTGAATGTGAGAATAAGGCTTCTCCCATCTGTCTTGTAGCTGATGACAATGCTTCTCATTGTGTTAAGTGGCACAAGAGATTGGCTCATCTAAACTACAAGACAATTGGCCAACTCTTTAGCAAAGAGTTAGTGAGGAATGGACCTCAAGTTAAGTGTATAAAGGAAGGGATATGCTCAGCTTGTCAAAAGGGCAAGCAGACAAAATCCTCCTTTCAAAGCCTTGAAATCAAGGATTCTGTGAGGTGCTTATACCTCTTGCATATGGATCTTTTTGGTCCTATGCCAGTTCACAGTCTAGGTAGGAAGGTCTACACTTTTGTGGTTGTAGATGACTATTCTAGATTTACATGGGTGTTCTTTCTGAGACAAAAATCTGAAACCCCAAGTGTATTACTTAATTTTGTAAAGCAAATTCAGAATGAACTGAATAGTACAGTGGTCAAAATCAGAAGTGACCATGGTACCGAGTTTCAATCTGAAAGCATAACAAAATTGTGTAAAGACTTTGGGATTTTCCAAGAGTTCTCCTCACCTAGAACACCTCAGCAAAATGGAATTGCTGAAAGAAAGAATAGAACAATAATTGAAGCTGGTAGAACTCTATTGAGTGACACCTCTCTCCCAGAATATTTTTGGACTGAGGCAGTTAACACTGCTTGTCATGTAATCAATAGGGCTACTATCACCAAAAGCCACAAAATGACTCCCTATGAGATTGTGAAAGACAGAAAACCAAATCTATCTTACTTTAGGATCTTTGGTTGCAAGTGTTATATACTTAACAATGGCAAGTCATATTTGACTAAGTTTGCTGCCAAATCCCAGGATGGGATATTTGTTGGGTACAACACAAATAGTAAGGCCTATAGAGTCTTCAACTTGACTACTCAAGTTGTTGAAGAATCTGTGCATGTTGTGTTTGATGAAACAAGATTAATCAACTGTGAGTTGTCTTGTAGATCAAATGACTCAACAGGTATAAGCAAAAGTATGGACAAGCTTTCTATTACTGAAGTATCAAAGGAAGATGGGGCATTGGAAAATGAAGGCTTCAGTCCAGGGGGAGAACAAGACACTATAGAAGCTGATGAAAATCAAGAGATTCAGTTAAATGAAGGAGCTGGAGATGTTCAACCAGAAGGAAATCTTCCTCCAGCTATAAGACATTTAAGAGATCATCCAGCTGATCAGATAATAGGTGATCCAAGACAAGGGGTGCAAACTAGAAGCAGAAATCAAAACACAGTTCTACATTCAAGTTTCCTGTCACAAATGGAGCCTAAGAAGTTTGAAGAAGCTATCCAAGACCAGCACTGGATTGATGCTATGCAAGAGGAGCTGAATCAATTCAGAAGGTGCAATGTCTGGGAGCTTGTTCCTAAACCAAGAGGCCACAACATAATTGGCACAAAATGGATCTATAGGAACAAGCTAGATGAAAGTGGAATAATAGTAAAGAATAAAACAAGATTGGTTGCAAAAGGATACAAGCAGGAAGAAGAGATTGACTTTGATCAAACCTTTGCTCTAGTAGCAAGGCTGGAGGCAATCAGAATATTCCTTGCCTATGCAGCCTATCAAGACTTCAAAGTATACCAGATGGATGTGAAGTCAGCATTTCTGAATGGTGATCTTAAAGAAGAAGTATATGTAGAGCAGCCATCAGGTTTTGTAGATCCTCTTAAACCTGATTTTGTTTATAAGCTTAGAAAAGCTCTGTATGGGTTAAAGCAAGCCCCAAGGGCTTGGTATGAAACCCTGTCTACTTTCCTTATTGAGAATAAATTCTCAAGAGGAAAAATTGACAAAACTCTATTCCTTAGGGAATCCAAAGGCAAGATCATCTTAGTACAGATCTATGTTGATGACATAATCTTTGGATCTACTGAAAACAACCTTTGTAAAAAGTTTGCCAAACTTATGCAAGGGAAGTTTGAGATGAGCAGTATGGGGGAACTGAAGTTCTTCTTGGGACTCCAAGTAAGACAGACTGATGATGGCTTGTCCATATCCCAGTCTAAGTTCACCAAAGAATTGATTAAGAAATATGGTATGGAGTCATCCTCCACCATGAGAACTCCTATGGGAACAAGTATGCATATATGCAAAGATGATGCAGGTAAACCTGTTGATGAGACTTTGTATAGAGGAATAGTTGGCTCACTACTATATCTCACTGCTATTAGACCAGATATTATGTATGCTACATGTGTCTGTGCTAGGTACCAAGCCTGCCCTAAAGAATCTCATTATACTGCAGTCAAAAGGATTCTGAGATATCTCAAGGGCACACCTAATCTAGGTCTTTGGTACCCTAGGAATAGAGATTTTCAACTAACATGCTATTCAGATGCAGATTTTGCAGGATGTAGAGAGGATAGGAAGAGTACTACAGGTACTTGTCAATTCCTGGGAGGAAGACTAATATCATGGAGTAGTAAGAAGCAGACCAGTATGGCAATTTCGACAGCTGAGTCTGAGTATGTTGCTGCTGGAAGCTGCTGTGCACAGCTATTATGGATGCAACATCAGCTTAAGGATTATGGTATTCAAGTAAGTAGAACACCTCTTTTGTGTGATTCTAAGAGTGCAATTTCTATTGCTAATAATCCTGTTTCTCATAGTAGAACTAAGCATATAGAAATAAAATACCATTTTCTTAGAGAACATGTAGAAAAAGAAGACATCTCATTGGAATTTGTGAAAACAGATTATCAAATAGCAGATGTGTTTACTAAGCCCCTGGATGAGACCAAATTCAATAAATTCAAAATTGAATTAGGTATGTTAACCATTGATTAGTGTAATCACAAAATCATCAACAATGAAGTTGAAGTGGTAACAAGACATTCAAGTGATATAAAGAAACATTGAAGTAGTATCAAGTACTTTGTAGTACTTATAAGTTGTGTTGAACAAACAGAAATTGGCTAAGTAAGATGGTGTCGACACATTCCGTAATAATGTGTCGACTCAGGGTAGTAATGTCGACAAGTCAGAGATGTTGTGTCGACACAGAAAATATGTGTCGACACTTAAGAATCTTATTGTCGACTTATCCAGGAATGTAGTGTCGAATTCACCAGGATAGTGGTGTCGACACTTACAGATTTTGTGTCGACACTTATACTAAGAGTCGACACAGAATTTCTGAAGCTCTACTATATATCTCTGGTGTCGACATAACCGCAAATTGGTGTCGACACATAATAGACGGACTTGAAGTCGAGACAATAGAAACTTGTGTCGACACATTCCATCTGTGTCGACACTTATAGTATGTTTTTGGCGACTTTTGATCTTATTTAAACAGAGGGTATAAATAGGTCAAAAGCTCATTCTGTCGACACGCTTACAAGGTTTTCGAAACCCTGTGTCGACATTCTCCCTCTCTCTCTCTTTCTCTCATCTTTCAAGCTTTCTCGACTGATCAATGGCGCCAAAGATTGAAGATAATGTGAATGAAGGATATGAGTTGGTGCGCCAGGCCTTTGCTGCTGCCCCTCTAGATGTTCTCGGGGTTATCTCTCTCCTCTCGACTCAGGATTAGAATTTCTGGTCTCCGAACCATCTAAGATATGGAAGAAGGAGGTGCATGAGTTCTATACTTCTGCATCTGTCGACTCTGAAAATCATAAGATAAAATCCATAGTCCATGGGTCACCAGTGGAAATTACACCAAGTAAGTTAAGAACAATTCTACAATTACCTATAATTGAGAATGAAGAGGATGTCCCTGCTTCTAAATCAAGGGAGGCTCTTCAATGGTGTGGATTGGATTCCACCATGAAAATTGGAGCTGCCTTCAATAGGAAAGGAATGAATCAACAGGGCAAGTTTCTGTCTGAAGTGGTTGGAAAAGTTATTTTGTGCAAGCCAGGTGGACATGATAGGATTTCTGCCTATATGTTCAGCCTAATGACCAGGATTGTGTTTACAATTCCAATGGATTGGTCAACTGTAATCTTTGAAAAGATTAAGGAAGGAATCAAGAAGCCAAATCTGGCTAGAATAATGAGTATATACCTAAGTAAGGAGATTCCTGATGTTATGCAACAACAACCTGGAACAAAAATTAATCACATGAGAAGGATGGACATGAGATTGTTCTCCAGATGGGATAGGGTGCTGACCAAAGAGATGCCTGAAGTGGAAAGGCAGGATTCACCTGAGAAATCCCCAGGTCATGCTACCAGTACTGAGCACCAACAAGAAGAGCAAGTAAGACAAGAGGTTGAAGATCAGCCTGCTTCTACACAAGTTCAGGATGCCACAATACCTGAAATTCAAGAAGAAGAAATAAGAATACCAGCTCAGCAAGTTTATTCACCTACACAGACTGTATCTACTCATGATCAGGTACAGGTGCAGGGGGAGCTGGTGTATTTTCTTACAAAAGACATTTCTAATATTTCTATTTTTGCACAGGTCCAGGAAAAGCAAGTGTCCTCATCTGCCCAGGACATCCCCAATACTGAACAAGTACAGGGGGAGAAGCTGTCTGAGCAAGTGCAAGAGGAAGCTCAAATTGATTTATCTCAAGATTTGAATACTGCAGATGTACCAGCCCAAAAGGAATATACTCTTGAGGAGTTATTTCCAAATGATGAAATAGTTACTGATAGAATGGAAGTGGAGCAAGCAATTGAGGGGGAGCCTGTGCATGTTGAGACTGTACAACATGGCACTGAAGCAGCTGTTCCTCCTCCTCCCAAAGAAAGAGTTCAAATTGATAGTACTTCTGATTCTGAGAGTGAAGAAGCCAGGGTGGCTAAGAAGAGAAAACTTATGGTCTTCCAGAGAAGGAGCAAGAGCTACAAGCAGGCTCTACAGTCTACAGCACATCACACTCCTTCTGACTTTGATTATAACAAGTTTTTGGTCGATTTACAAGTGAAATTGGATGAACACAGAGTGGCCATTGAAAAATATGTTGATGAGAACAACAAGTCCCTGCAATTTGACTTAGCTCAAGATATAAAATCTATTAGGTTTGAGGTCAATATGCATAAGAAGGAGATGATAGATTGCTTCCATAAGGGAGGTAATGCTGTGGTGTATTTGGCAAAACAACAGCAGACTATCATCCCTAAGGTGGATGATATTGCTTTAAAGCAAAGCTATGTCTTGGAAAATCAGATAAGGATGAATGACAATTTAACTGAATCTCATCATGAGATCATTGAGGAATTGAAAAAGATTGTTCCAGGCCTGCCTGCAGCTAGAGCAAAAGAAATGGAAGAATTTGATAAGAACTTTCAAGCTGCTATTGATTCGGTTAAAACTGCTATCACTACCTCTCAAAAGGAAATATCTGACAAGCTTCTAAAGTTAAAACCATTCTTTAAAGAGGGTGTGAATTATCTGGATGGCCAAATCAGATTTCAGAAGGAATATCTAAGAGATCATATTTCTAGAGAAGCCATAAAGGGGGAGAGGTTGTTAGTTCATGCAGGCTCAGAGCACACCAAATGGGTGACCAATAGTATTCGAGCCACATTGGGATATCCACCATTGTGTGATGATGCTATGGTGGCTGAGTCAGGAATACAAACAAGTCTACTTGAAGGCAATCAACCTGAGGTTGCCCAAGTCATTTACCCTCCTCCAGATTATGATATGATTGATCAGCAAGTTCAAGGAATGTATAGTCCTCCAAAGGAGGTTACTAATGTTGTTATTGGGAAGGTTGATAAGCCTGAGGCTACTTTGAAAGACCAGCAAGATGCTCTACTATCTAAGAAAAGATTTAGAGAGCAGGCTGAACTTAAGCCAGACTTTGAGCAGTGGAGTCCTACTTCCAGAAATATAATACTCACTGCATGGAAGGCTGTCAAAGACCAACAACATGAGAGAGGCAAGTGGTTCAATGAGATGGAATGGCAGAAGTATGAAGCCAGGCAAGAGGCAATAGTATAGTTTAGAAGAAAAGCCAAGCTGGGTAGGCAGCCTCCAGATGCTCAGGAGCCAAGCAAGTACTTTCCAAAGCTCTTTCATTATTTTGAAAGGCAAAGGCTCAAGGAAGAAGCAAAGAAGAAGGCTGATCTAAAAGGCAAGAAGCCAGCTGAAGATTCTGAAGCTCCTGTGAAGGCTCAAGTTCTATCTGGCAAAGGGATTGTCATTAAAGAGCCTGATCAGTCTTAATTTTTAGTTCTTTCAAAGTATTTTGTAATGTTTTGATTAAATCATTAAATGTAAATCCCTGTATTCAAACATTATCAAGTTATAAACAAAATGTTGGTTGGTATCATATAATGTTCATTCTGTGATGGATTGTTTTTATTTTGTTTATATTAAGTATTCCTATTATGTCATATATCATCAGTTTTTACTTTTTATAAATGGTGTATATCATTGGCTATAGGGTTATGACTTCTCCAAATAGGGGGAGATTGTTGGGTACATTGGAAAATGTGTACCTGATTTGAAGAAGCCCAACTTAGCTCAATGATATACATCAAGGTGTATTTGATGTTGTTTTGAGTTGACATGTGCAAGTGAAGAAGTATTAAAGAATGCAGAAAAATATTCTAAGTCCACATGTCGACACCTGAAGAAATTGTGTCGACACTTCAGAATATTTGTGTCGACACTTCAGAATATCAGTGTCGACACAGAGAAAGATAGTCGACCACACTTATGTCGACACTGGGAAGCAGTGTCGACACATAAAGAAAATCGTCGACCTCAGCACTGGGAAGTAGTGTCGACACAGTGAAAGATTGTCGACACAGAGAAAGATAGTCGACCACATTTATGTCGACACTGGGAAGCAGTGTCAACACATAAAGAAAATCGTCGACCTCAGCACTGGGAAGCAGTGTCGACATAGTGAAAGATAGTCGACCAGAAGCAGTGTCGACATAGTGAAAGATAGTCGACCAGAGAAAGATAGTCGACTAGTGAAAGATAGTCGACCAGAGAAAGATAGTCGACTAGTGAAAGATAGTCGACCAGAAAAAGATTGTCGACTCACAGAAGAAGATAGTCGACCTCAACTGTGTCGACACTGGGTGGATGTGTCGACACCTTGAGATTGAGTCGACACATATTGGCAGAAGTCGACTATGTTTGTGTCAACACCAGAAGACTGAGTCGACACATTTTGGCAGAATTGAAGATTGCTGTGTCGACACCAGAAGGCTGAGTCGACACATACTGAGTTCTGAATCTACAACAACTGTGTCGACACACAGGACTTGTGTCGACACACTGCAGAGTCTAGACCAAGTTATTTTCTGAAGAAGCTGTGTCGACTTAAAGGCAACTTAGTCGACATCATCAAAGACTGTGTCGACACCAAAGTCACTTGTGTCGACACAGATAGACAGATTGGTCTCGACACTTTCTAACAGACTGTCTCGACATTTTGCTGTCCAAGGCTAAGGTACAGGAACTGTTTGAAGACTTGACAGCTGTGGGTTGCCACCGTTTAACTGAAGCTGTCAGACCTGTCAGAAAATAGTTAGAAACCGGATCAGCCGGTTACCATGAAGAAAGTCTATAAATAGACACATTCAGAAGGAAATTAAAACGAACTAAGAAAGATAACTGAAGAAGATCTAAGAAGAAGAAACAGAAGGATTACGATCCTGTTGTAGTTTCAATTCAAGAAAGTGCTAAGCTCTAAAGAAGATCTTCATCAGTGGATCTAAGAAGAAGAAGAAGTCTGAAGTATCAAAAAAGGTGTTGGATAGAGAGGGATCCAGTCATCTTGAAGAAGAAGAAGGAAGCCATCAGTGGTTTCTCAAGAAGCTGTTTGGAAATCAACTCAGCTAAGTTCAGATTCAAGAAGCTTTGAAGAAAGCTCAGATTCAGTTGATTTCATCAGCTGATCAAGAAGTGTCTTGTCCTCTTCTCTCTCAACAAAGGCAAGACATTAAAATATTTTTTCTAAATTTCTGTAGGATCTGTTTACACAGATCTGAGTTGTAAGCCTGTGTTATAAAGGCTGAGTGTAGGAGAAGGTTATTCTCTGAGTGGTAGGCCTTGAGGCAAGGCTGAGGTAGGGCTGTTGAGCCTGAGTTGTAGGAACCTATCCAGGTTCTGAGCTGTAGGATCTGAGGATCTGAGAATAGTGGAAGTTTGGCCGAATCTAGCATATTGCTAGATAGGTGAAGGGGGAAAGTGGATGTACCCAGACCTTGGGGAACCACTATAAAATATTGTGCAATCTGTGATGCTTAGTTATCTGTGAATGCTGTGCTAGATGTTTTAATTTGTAATTGAATTCTGCCTAGAAGTATAAACAAGAAATTTGAACCTATTCACCCCCCCTCTAGGTGTTTAGGTTGTCTTGAAAGTAAAACTATCACCCTAGGCAATCCGGAGGCAGACTACTCGCCGCGCTGGGCTCGCCACCTCCCAGTTTGCACAGGCCTTTCTTGCCATTTAAACGAAAACCAGAAAATTTCACAAGTAAAACTTGAAGGGGGTGGAATGCACCATCGGGGCTCGTCCTCTTCGCAGGATGTTGAGGACTCGGCTCACCACCTTTCTGCCGAGCTAAGCCCGCGAGCCCTGACTCGCTTGTGAGGACTTCCACCCCCTTATCCTTAGGAAAAGTACCGATCTTTTCAAATAACTCCCGGAGAGGGTGGGACTCCCTTGAGTGACATCCAGCCCTGCCAGCTAGGTGAGAGCCTGACAGCGGGATCTACTCGGGGTCTGGGTAGACTCCCTCGAGTGACATCCAGCCCTGCCAGCTAGGTGAGAGCCTGACAGCGGGATCTGCTCGGGGTCTGGGTAGACTCTCTCGAGTGACATCTAGCCCTGCTAGTTAGGTGAGAGCCTGACAGCGATATCTGCTCGGGGTCTAGGTAGACTCTCTCGAGTGACATCCAGCCCTGCCAGCTAGGTGAGAGCCTGGCAGCGAGATCTGCTCGGGGTCTGGGTAGATTCTCTCGAGTGACATCCAGCCCTGCCAGTTAGGTGAGAGCCTGACAACGGGATCTGATCGAGATCTGGGTAGACTCTCTCGAGTGACAACAAAGCATACATATCGCGACGTTTTTTTAAGCCTTTCACGGCGCTTTTTAAACGCCACTATTCTTATGGCGGCGTTTTGGCAAACGCCGCAAGTTCGCTGCAATAAGAGGCGTCGTTAAAACCTTTGCGGCGTTTTGTACAAAGCGACGTTATTGCCTATTGCATACAACGACGTTTTTGTAGATAAAAACGCGACTAACGAAAATATATTGATCAGATTAAATAATGATTTTTGCGGCGTTTTCTGTCGTAAAGCACCGCTACTGATACCGACATCGGCGACGCTCTTTCATAGCAAACGCCGCCAAATTGTTTATTGTTGTTTTTTAAAAAATTGAAGCAGTCGACATCCTGCTTGCTCCATCCATCAGTACATTAAACAATGTATCTCATCAATAGCCATATCCAGTCAAGAAGGAATGTCCATGAAATATAATTCTCAACCCCCATTTCAACAAAAACCTATTTTTTGAGAAATGTACATTTTGGGTTTTTATGCAAATTAAAATTCATCATTATTTACTTTACAGAATTGAATCAATGCAAAAACCTGACTTCTTCCTCACATTAGCTTGATTAACATTCAACTGTGAGAGAAGTGCACTAAGCAACTCAGTATGATCCTTTGTCATCAAGTTGTCAAATCTATGCAGCACATTGCATAATATATCAAGACTTAATTTCACAGTAAATTTATGTACTGTTGCCCCGATATATTTAAAAGAAAACTGAGCATAGTAGTTCATAAATACTTTAAGAGTATCCATAAGAGCAAAACAAGTGTACCTAACATACTTATTATGTTCTTTTGGTAATCCAGGCGCAAAAGATATGTATTGGTGATAAGAAATCTTAACTTCATAAGTCAATTATAGAAAAAATGTTTAAATTGCTAATAAGAATGAACCAATCAATATAATGCTTAGAAACTAAGGGCAGTATAGCCAAAAGAACTACATTAGAAAAGGAGAACTCAGAGGACATTGACATACAGCATACCCAAGCCAAGTGTTAGTTATTTCAAACTCTAGATGGATACACGACCGATCAGAAATTGGAGTACGAAGCTCCCTCTCTACAGCCACATTAGATCTGCAATAAAAAAATCACCATGTCACAGAATTTTCCACGGCAAGACAATCCTACTAAGAGATGATTTTCAGTGAATGAAATTTTTCCATTACCTGCAAGGATGCTAAATGTCATGAACTGCATGCATGGCCATTGGCAAGACTCCAACTCGTTTCACCATGTGTTTGTTCTACAGGATCAATGAATACAACACGATATTCAAGAACTGTAGCAATATAAGTAGTTCCACTTGATTTATCATCCTCATCACGACGTAACAAATCCTCATCGCGACGTACCAAGAAATTGCAACAATTTATTACCAAAACCAATCAAGCATTTCACAAGAGAAGATACAGACAAGTAAAACCTATTTGGAAGGCTAATGCCAGCCCTTTTAAGAAGGTTCTCAGCAGCTTTAGTTGCTGATGAATAAACTTCTTCCTGTGGAAAAGAAGGAAAGCACCAAAAAAATAATGTATTTTAAGTTATTTTCTTTTCATTTTTGTACTCTGACAACCAATCTTTCCTTGTATCCTCTAACACCCAACAACCGTCTTCCCTTGAAAAAATCGCACCATATCTCATGTACCATTTTTTCAAGAGCACACATTTCCTCAAACTTGGCTTCTCGCCACTTGCGATGACTAGGAGTTTTCTGCCAAAATGAAGATATAAATGTAGAAAATACAGGAAACAAATGATCTATGTGAAATGATCAAAGAAACATAAGACACAAACTGAGACAAATGATATTGGGTAGAAGTACCTTCTCTTATAGTGATAGATTCGATGGATCAGTAGTCAAATTTGGCGTCCTGCGAGAAACTTGTGTGTTTACACCCTTATTTCTTTAGGAGTTAACCTGCAAAGGAGGAGCATGAGAGGCAGTTAGAGGCAACATGAGGGTAACTGCGGGAACATGAGGGATATTTGTAGGAAGCTGGTATGAAGGAGGAATGGGTAAAAGTGTAGGTGAGGACTCCTAAAGTAATAAGGAGCTCACTTCCATCATGAGGGAGGATCCCCTTGAAGTGAGGTCCCGTACTATCTTTCAGATTCATAGTAACAAATACCTTCTTGGTTACATGATCGGGGGCAACGCCCCCGAAACAAAATCAGTTTGGGGTTTCCCGGGTGTTAGGGCTGGATATCAGCCCGTTTTCGCATAGCTACGCATGCGGCAAACCAATTGAAAAATTAAATCTAAGCATTATTTAGCATATTTCTAATAGCCGAGGCAAAGCGTAACTAAGGCTGAAATCCCCCTCAAATGGAACACAGTGTATTGAAGTATTTTTAATGATCAGCATGATTTATTTGTAATCAAGAAACACAAACTGTAGGAAGATTCAATTTTCCTCTTCGGTGAAAACAAAAACAAAATAGTAGAGCATCACAGTAGAGCAAAATTTTAAAAAACTGAAAAATAAATTGAAAATGAATTAGGAAAGATGAAAGAAAATAAAAAAATTTCATGCCAAGCCTCTGACATTAATGCAAACTATAGGAAAATAATCAGTTTTTCAGTAGAAAAGAGGAAGGACGTAGGTCTTTTGAGAGGGATTTAAACCCACGCATTTCCCTATCTGCCTTCCACCACTGGTGAAAACAAAGCTTATACCTATTTAGGAAGAGAACCGGTCGAAAGGAGAAGCTAATGTCGCCGCCAACCGCACTCCGCAGAAGGTGTCGCCACCAGCCGCACTTCGTAGAAGGGCTTGGAGATCAAGAAGTAGGGCTCCAACAGAGCTTGGATCGGCGATGTTAGAGCTGGATTGAGATGCAGGCCTCCAGCAGAGCCTCACCGGCTTGGAGATCGAGAAATGCAGGCCTCAAGTAGAGCTTCACCGGCTTGGAGATGGAGAATGGGGATGCAGTGCCATGAATGGGATGCGGCGCGATGAATGGGAAGCGGCGGGATAAATCTAGGGCATCGGCTGAATAGCGGGGGGGGGGGGTTAAAATAAGTGGTTAATTTTATTTTATTTTTAATGCATTTGGCCACGTTTTTCCTTAAAAGCGCCGCAAAAAACCAACATTAACTTATAAATACAGCGACGTTTTAAGAAACGCCGCAAAAAAAACGCTGCCATAGAGCTACACTGTTGTAGTGCCTGCCAGTTAGGTGAGAGCCTGACAGCAAGATCTGATCGAGATCTGGGTAGACTCTCTCGAGTGACATCCAGCCTTGCCAGCTAGGTGAGAGCCTGGCAGCGAGATCTGTTCGGGGTCTGGGGAGACTCTCTTGAGTGACATCCAGCCCTGCCAGCTAGGTGAGAGCCTGGCAGCGGAATCTGCTCGGGGTCTGGGGAGACTCTCTTGAGTGACATCCAGTCCTGCCAGCTAGGTGAGAGCCTGACAGCGGGATCTGTTCGGGGTTTGGGTAAACTCTCTCGAGTGACATCCAGCCCTGCCAGCTAGGTGAGAGCCTGACAGCGGGATTTGCTCGGGGTTTGGGTAGACTCTCTCGAGTGACATCCAGCCCTGCCAGTTAGGTGAGTGCCTGACAGCGGGATCTGCTCGGGGTCTGGGTAGACTCTCTCGAGTGACATCCAGCCATGCCAGTTAGGTGATAGCCTGACAACATGATCTGCACGGGGCCAGGGTAGACTCTCTTGAGTGACATCCAGCCCTGCCAGCTAGGTGAGAGCTTGACAGCGGGATCTGCTCGGGGTCTGGGTAGATTCTCTCGAGTGACATCCAGCCCTGCCAACTAAGTGAGACCCTGACAGCGGGATCTGCTCGGGGTCTGATAAGTGAACTCTTTACTTGCTCATGCGAATTATTGTAGGGACATTGACACATCAAGAAGCTTTATTAGAAAAAGAACATTACTTATATGGTGTTGGGTACATTGGAAAATGTGTACCTGATTTGAAGAAGCCTAACTTAGCTCAATGATATGCATCAAGGTGTATTTGATATTATTTTGAGTTGACATGTGCAGGTTAAGAATGTATTATAAAGCAGGAAAATTATTCTAAGTCCATGTGTCGACACCAAAAGAAGCTGTGTCGACACTTCAGAATAATTGTGTCGACACTTGAAGAAGGCTATGTCGACACAGAGAAAAAGAGTCGACAACATCTGTGTCGACATCGGGAAGCAGTGTCGACACACTGAGGCTGAGTCGACACATATAGGCAGAGTAGACAACAGCTGTGTCGACACCTAAAAGCAGTGTTGACACATACTATGTTCTGAATCTACATCAACTGTGTCGACACACAGGACTTGTGTCGACACACTGCAAAGTCTAGACCAAGTCATTTGCTGAAGAATGATGAAGTGTTTGAGTCGACACAAATACTCAGTGTCGACTCATTCTCAAGATGCAGTATGAAGAAGCTGAGTCGACTTAAAGGCAGACATGTCGACATCATCAAAGGCTGTGTCAACACCAAAGTTACTTGTGTCGACACATATGCACAGATGGTCTCGACACTTTCTGACAGACAGTCTAGACACTTTGCTGACCAAGACAAAGCCACAAGATCTATTTGAAGACTTGACAGCTATGAGTTACAACAGGTTAACTGAAGCTGTCAGACTTGTCAGAAGTTAGTTAGAAACCAGATCAGCCGGTTACCATGAAGAAGGTCTATAAATAGACAGATTCAGAAGTAGAATGAACGACAATTGATTTTTGATTAAGAAGCAACACACATAGAAACTGATTGAGTAATCAAATCAAGAAAGTGCAAGGCACGGAAGAAGATCTTCATCAGAAGATCTAAGAAGACATTCTGAAGGGTGCAACCTCTCAGGATCTGTCTAAGTAGAATTCGTCCAAGAATTCTGAAGTATTATCAAAGGTATTGGATAGAGAGAGATCCAGCCATTTGAAGATCAAGAAGGAAGCTGTCACAGGTTTCTCAAGAAGCTGTCAGGAAATCAACTTAGCTAAGTTCAGATTCAAGAAGCTTTGAAGAAAGCTAAGATTCAGTTGATTTCATCCATCAGCTGATCAAGTGCTGTCTTGTCCCTTCTCTTTCAACAAAGGCAAGATATAATAAAACTCTTTTCAAATTCTGTAGGATCTATTAATATAGATCTGAGTTGTAAGCCTATGTTATAAAGGCTGAGTGTAGGAGATTTGATCTCTGAGTGGTAGGGCTGTGTATGCCTGAGTGTAGGAGAAGGTATTTCTCTGAGTTGTAGGCATTGTGTCAAGGCTGAGGTAGGGCTGATTAGCCTGAGTTATAAGAACCTTTCCAGGTTCTGAGCTGGATCTGAGGATCTGAGTTAAAGAAGGAAGTTAGGCCGAATCTAGCACACTGCTAGATAGGTGAAGGGGGAAAGTGGATGTACCCAGACCTTGGGGAACCACTATAAATCTGTGTGCATTCTATGATGTGTGAATATCTGTGATTGTTGTGCTGTATTTGCTGAAGTATATTCTGCATTCTATTTTATTCAGTAGTTATATTCTGCCTAAAGTGAAAATAAGCATTAGAACCTATTCACCCCCCCCCTCTAGGTGTTTAGGTAGTCTTGAAAGTAAAACTATCAAGTGGTATCAGAGGTAGGTTGCTCAAATAAGGACTTAACAGTCTGAGTTAGATCCCTAAAGGCAGAATCAAGAATCAAGAAAATGGGTTCGAGAGAGAATCACAAGGAACTAGGGTCAATGAAATTACCCTTCTGCAGAAAAGAAATCTTTGGAATCTGGAAAGAAAGGGTTAGGTTGTTTATGGAGGCTTCCGACCCAAGGATATACATCACAGTATAAGAAGGGCCCTTCATTCCAATGAAGGTATCAGTTCTTGATGCAAATATTCAAACTCTAAAGAGTTATTCTGAAATGACCAAGGATGAAATCATATTGGCAACTATGGATAAGAGAGCTCAGAATATCATAGTGAGTGTCATAGATGATTCTACATTCCAAAATCTGATTCACTGTAAAACCTCCAAGGAAATGTGGGACACTTTGATTGTCTACATGGAGGGGTCTGAAGAAGTTAGACAGGATATGAAGTCTATGCTCAACCAAGAGTATGAGAGTTTCAGACAAGGGAAGTCTGATAGCATTACTGAATGCTGCAAGAAATTCTACAGGATAGTAAATGAATTGATGTCCTATGGAAGGATCTTCAGTACCTATGAACTGAATGACAAATTCCTAAGGTCCTTGACAAAGGATTGAGACACCAAGATTTGTGCCATAAGAGAAGTGCCTAAACTGGCAGAGATTTCTCCTCCATCCTTGTTTGGAAAGTTGTTATCATATGAAATGCAACTAATGGCTAGGAAGGAGGAAGAAAAGAATTCAAAAGGAGAGCATAGAGAGAAGTCAGTGGCCTTCAAGGCAGAAGCCACTAGAAAGAATAGGAGGATATCTCCATCACCTCCTAAGGAAGTTGCTGAAGTTAACTCAGAAATTTCAGATAATCAGATTTCAGAAAGCAGTGATTCAGATACAGATTTTACTGCTTTTACAAGACAGTTTCAGAGGTTCTTAAAGAAGAAGCAGTGGAAGTCAAGGCCCTCCACATCACAGCCAGCTGATGATTACTATCAGAAGAGAAAATCATCAAGACAGGAGAAGAGCAGAACTAAGCCCAACAAAGCTACAACTTCAAAGATTGTTTGCTATTGCTGTAACAGGCCAGGACATGTAGTGGCTGAATGTCCTGATAAGAGGAAGGAGTCAACAGACAGAAAGAAGACTCATCAAAAGGGCAAGAAGGAGAAATCCTTTGTTGCTAAGAAGGAGAAGAGCCTTACAGATCAATCTACTTCAAAGTCAGAATCTGAAGCTGAAGCATACATTGGGCTGTATGCAGCCAATGAAGAAGAGGAGTTTATGCAATTGCTGAACTCCATCTATGATCAAGAAGACCATCAGTGCATGGGACTGATGGCGGGATCAGAAGAAGACATGTGCCAGAATCAGTCTGGTCCCAGTAAGGTACATTGTCCTTCTATAAAATCAGTTTGTAGTACTAGTGCAGAATCAGCTACATCTGCATCAAGTGATGTAGATGGATCTGAATCTGAAGGTGATGTGTATCAGTTGATAGATAAGTGTGGGGACTTGTTGCAGGCTCTTAAGAAAAGCAAGAACCTAGTCAAAACTCAGGCTCAGGAAATTGCTGATCTGAAGGTGGCTGTAACTGAGTTTGAAAAAATAATGGATCAAAAGTTAAATGAGATTGCCAAACTAAAAAATATAACCATTATTCAGATGGGCACAATCAAATATAACAATGATCAAATTAAGAGTCTGGAGGCCAGACTAAGAATAGAGAAAGATTTAGTGACTAGTTACTCTAAGCAGAAATCTGTCTTACCTTTAATAGATGAGTTTGTGGCTCAAAAGGGTAAGCCAGGATTAGGCTTCAAAGGTAACCCCAGGGCTGCCCAATTCAAGAGAAAAGGCAAAGCTCTTGTCCAGCCACTAATCCTTTCAGTCCCTGTTATGTTTAGAAAGGTGCAAGTGCCTTCTAACAAATATGATCTTGAGAATATTCATGGTCATATTAAGACTAATGTTCTGATAAACAAGGGTGTAAATGCCAATAGGTCTACCCATGTTCATAAACCCCATGGTTATGAGAAATCTGTGGGTAAAGCTGCAGCAGCACCAACACTGGACAGAAATTCTTCTGTTAAGGGTGTATCAAGACCTGAATACAACAAGTTTGAATATTGGTGTTGTGGCAAGAGATGCCATTTTGCCTTAGACTGCTGGCATAACACAAATGTAAGGAAGAATAATAGTCTACCAGTTAGAAGAGCTACTGGTAGTCTTAATATGAATGGTGCTAACCTGAACCAAGGACCCAAGACTTACTTAGGTTCTAAGGGAAAGTAATTCTGTATTGCAGGAAAGTCCAAGTTGCCATGCCCCTATATGGTACTTGGACAGTGGATGTTCCAGGCACATGACTGGAATAAAGGGCCTGCTGAAGGAGTACACATCTGTCAAAGATGGACCTAAAGTAATCTTTGGTGGATCTGAAAGAGGAATCATCAAAGGGTTTGGTAACATTTCTTCAAACCAAATTACAATCACCCAAGTGGCTTATGTAAATGGTTTGAAACATAATCTAATAAGCATAAGTCAGCTGAGTGATCTTGGATATGACATTTCATTTGTTAAGGATGGATGTCATATCAAAAGGTCAAGTGATCAAAAGATCATATTGACTGGGTATAGAAAGAGAAATGTTTATTGTCTTAATTTTGTATGTGAGAACAAGGTTTCTCCCATCTGTCTTGTAGCTGATGATAATGCATCTCTTTGTGTCAAGTGGCACAAGAGGTTGGCTCATCTTAACTACAAGACAATTGGCCAACTCTTTAGCAAAGAGTTAGTGAGGAATGGTTCTCAAGTTAAGTGTATAAAGGAAGGGATATGTTCAGCTTGTCAAAAGGGCAAGCAGACAAAATCCTCCTTTCATAGCCTTGAAAACAAGGATTCTGTGAGGTGCTTATACCTCTTACATATGGATCTTTTTGGTCCTATGCCAGTTCATAGTCTAAGTAGGAAGGTCTACACTTTTGTGGTTGTAGATGACTATTCTAGATATACATGGGTGTTCTTTCTGAGACAAAAATTAGAAACCCCAAGTGTCTTACTTAGTTTTGTGAAACAAATTCATAATGAACTAAACTGTACAGCGGTCAAAATCAGAAGTGACCATGACACTGAATTTCAATCTGAAAGTATGATAAAATTATGTGAAGACTTTGAGATTTTCCAAGAGTTCTCCTCACCTAGAACACCTCAGCAAAATGGTATTGCTGAAAGAAAGAATAGGACATTGATTGAAGCTGGTAGAACTCTATTGAGTGACACCTCTCTTCCAGAATATTTCTGGGCTGAGGCAGTAAACATTGTATGTCATGTGATCAATAGGGCTTCTATCACCAAGTGCCACAAAAAGACTCCCTATGAAATTATGAAAGGTAGAAAAGCAAATCTATCCTACTTTAGGATCTTTGGTTGCAAGTGCTATATACTTAACAATGACAAGTCATATCTAACTAAGTTTGCTGCTAAATCCCAAGATGGGATATTTGTTGGGTACAACATAAATAGTAAGGCCTATAGAGTCTTCAACTTGACTACTCAAGTTGTAGAAGAATCTGTACATGTTGTATTTGATGAAACAAGATTAATCAACAGTGAGTTGCCTTGTAGATCAAATAATTCAACAGGTATAAGCAAAAGGATGGACAAGCTTTCCATTGCAGAAGCATCAAATGCAGATGAAGCATTGGAAAATGAAGGCTACTGTCCAGGGGGAGTACAAGACTCTATAGAAGCTGATGACAACCCAGAGATACAGCATGATGAAGGAGCTGGAGATGTTCAACCTGAAGGAAATTTACCTCCAGCCATAAGACATCTAAAAGATCATCCAGATAATCAAATAATAGGTGATCCAAGACAAGGAGTGCAGACTAGAAGCAGAAATCTGAGCACAGTCCTGTTGATGCGCGAAATGCGATTCCAACCAGTTAACGGGTGTTCGATCTCACGGGCTAAGGATGAAGGAAGAAGGGTTGCGGGGATAGAGAGGAAGCTTGCTTGAGCAGAGGAGAAGCTTGCTTGAGCAGAGGAGAAGCTTGCTCAGGCAGAGAGGAAGCTTGCTCAGGTACTGTTGAGCAGACAGCTACTTGAATGGTTAGCTTTGCAGGTTGATGCCGAGAGAGGAGAGAAGAAGAGAGGAGGCCGCTAGCAGCGGCAACAGCAGACTTCGCCCGCCGCGGCTTGAATGCCACTCTTGCGACGGGCTTTTCCTTTATTCAAGAAGAGTTACAATTTGCCATTGCACCATTACATAGAAAGAGCAGTAAAGGGTACAATGGGGGAAGCTGGCGGCTGAGGAGGAAATGCCAGAAACTAAGCAAAAGGAGCTGCAGAGGACTGGAGAACTGAAGCTGCAGATGCTGCCCAAGCTGCCTGCCGAGGGCAGAAAAAACTAAGTCCACAGCCCTTGACGACCTGGGCGGACTGGAGATTTGAGTCTGACGACCTTGCTTGATCAAGCTGTGACGGACTGGAAAACTGAGTCCGTAGCCTTTGATCGAGGTTGCAGTTCTCCTCCCACCGATCCAGAATGAGAGGTCTTGGGGGGTATTTATAGGCTCGGGGAGAATCTTTGAAGCGGGGCCCAGTGACGTCATCCTTGACGACCTCGGCGACCTGAGCAACCTGACTGAGCAACCTGAGGAGCAGGCAGACGGAGCCCGAGCAGGCAACTCTGGGCTGATTGGGGGGACTCCAGGAGGAGTCCTCCTTTGCAGGAGCGGAGGCCGCCCCTAGCGGCGGCCTGGGCGGACTCGGGTGAGTCCGCCCGGCAGGCGAGGCCGCCCCTAGCGGCGGCCTGGGCGGACTCGGGTGAGTCCGCCCGGCAGGCGAGGCCGCCCCTAGCGGCGGCCTGGGCGGACTCAGGTGAGTCCGCCCAGCAGGCGAGGCCGCCCCTAGCGGCGGCCTAGGCGAACTCGGGTGAGTCCGCCCAGCAGGCGAGGCCGCCCCTAGCGGCGGCCTGGGCGGACTCAGGTGAGTCCGCCCAGCAGGCGAGGCAGCCCCTAGCGGCGGCCTGGGCGGACTCGGGTGAGTCCGCCCAGCAGGCGAGGCCGCCCCTAGCGGCGGCCTGGGCGGACTCGGGTGAGTCTGCCCAGCAAGCGAGGCCGCCCCTAGCGGCGGCCTGGGCGGACTCGGGTGAGTCCGCCCGGCAGGCGAGGCCGCCCCTAGCGGCGGCCCGCGAAGGCCAGCGGAGGCCGCCCCCTAGCGGGTCGGCCTGGGCGGACTCCAGGGGGAGTCCGCCCGACAAACGGAGGCCGCCCCTGGCGGGCGGCTGGCGGAACACCCATCCTTGAGCGATTTTGGACCCGATAGTCCGCCTTGCGCAGACTTGGTGATCATCATGGGTAGCCTACTCCTTGCGGGTGGGAACCTGTAGGAGAAAAGCAGAAAAAATGGGCACCTTGGAGAGGATCGCTGATTTTTGGGTTAACATAATCCCCGCACTTTTTCAAGTTCCGCAGGGAACTTCGAAAAAAGTAGGAGACCCACGAAAATCGTGATCCACTCCGCAGAAATCAGGAGAGAGAAAAAATTTGAGAGTAGGAGAGATAAAACCTGATGTCTCTCCTCTGGAAAAATCTGTCAGTGTCTATCATTTACCTGTGAAGAAAAAGTTAATGCAGGCAAAAGGGAGGTACATTTTGCGTGTACTTGAGCTGCTTTTGTGAATGAGGAAGAGGATAACCGTCTTCCATTGAACTCTGCCAAAGTACAGATGAGAGAAAATATAGTAGGATAGTAATCTTACAAGTACCTGAAAGGGGCTTGCTGGTATCTGCTGATCTCTGCCAAAGTAGGGTGAGTGAGCAGATAGAAAAAGAAAATAAGCTGCAAGTACCTGAGAGGAACTTGCTACTATCTGCTAGCTTCTGCAAAAGTAAGGTGAGCGAGCAGATAGAAAAAGGAAAATAGACTGCAAGTACCTGAGAGGATCTTGCTATTATCTGCTAGTCTCTGCAAAAGGAGAGTAAGCAGGCAGATATGACAGGAGAGTAAGGTGCAAGTACCTGGGAGAAACTTGCCATTATCTGCTAGTCTCTGCAAAAGGAGAGTAGGCAACTGATATGATAGGAGAGAAAACTAAGTTCGCGAGTACCTGGGCGGAAACTGCGAATGTTGGCTGTTGATATGATAAGATGTAATTGGATAACAGAATAGATACCTGACACACTCTGCTATCGATTGAATAAAGATCAAAACTGCAATAATGATTGTCTTGCGTGATCAAGGTACAATGTCAACATAAAAATCCAGATCCGCGAGATAAGAAAATCTGAAAATAGATTCATGATGACATGGCTTGTTAATCAAGAAGATCCATATGCCTTAAATGATGTGTGATTAACATTTGATAGGAGAACTTGTTGATCATCATCTGATAAGAGCTTATGCAGGTAGTGCACATAGGATGATCATAAGTCAAGAAAAGATGTTGCAGATCCTTGGAATAGGTTGGATTCACTCTGTAAGATGGTAAAAAAGTCGAGAAAAGAGGCTGCCCCCGAGGATGAACTAAAAGGTTGAATGCTGCCACAGGTGTTCCCCGTGGGCATTATGCATCACTTGCCAAAGTCATCCTGGGTGTAGTCCTAACCAAAGCGGGCTGGCCGCGCATCCTTTAGAAGGGCACAAATAAACAAGAAATAACCCTAAGAAGGATCGACAGATGCACTGCTCTCTTGCCTCGGGTTACAAACATCGCTGATCAATTAGACTAGTTGCGCCAAGTGGCCTATTGCTTGTCTGCGGATTGATCAGCGGAGTTGTGAGTCCCGCGGAGGCACGGATCGAGAGTACCATAGAGTGTTCGGCCGTCACAGTTGTGAGATGATCGAGGAGACAAGGCTACACTTGATCGCCATTGCTTGTCAAGCAAAGATCATCATAACTGTAACGTATCCCTAGCGGAGCACGATAGAACTATCGCAGGAGGCCTCCCCTAAGCACTCACACTGCGCTAGACATCGGCCGGGATCCGAAGCCCCGTCATCCTCCGCACGAGAGTTGAACGGCCCCCACTACACATATGAGAAAACTCCTCATCATATGTGGTCATTGTGGTTTTACGCCTGAGGACAATCTCGAGGGGGCACTGAGCAAGACTTGGCGATATCTCGGTGGTTCAGTGATCTCTTTGGCAAAGAGAAAAATATGGTGAAGAAGCATCACAAAAAGGGAACTGTGTCAGTATGAGATCTCTGACGTAAGCTTTATTGAATGAAAAATGAAACACTTAGAAGTGCTGAAAAGTAAAATGTTTGAAGAGTAAAGTAAAGGTAACCAGTCACGATCGTGAGGGGCTTTGAGGAACTGCGATTGGTCATAGCTGATGACGCAAGAACTGTGTCCTCTTTGCTTCAAAACAGCCTTCCAAGGGGACCTTCGTCAACGACATCGATGCACTCACTTGCAAAATCAATGGACCCCAGACGGCCCTTGTCATGTATCTCTATGCACTCCAGCTGACCCTCAACCACCTCCTTGCCCTTGGAGGTGGAAGGTTGTGAAGAATCAATTTTCTTGACTAGGTCGTTGATCTTGCCCTCGATGAGCAATCTTTCAACCAATCGCCGAAGGGCCTTACAATCTTCAGTTAAATGACCTTTCTCTTTGTGGAATTCACAGAACGGGTCTGAATTTCTTGATCTCTGATTCGCCGGTTGGTAGGGCCTTTTGGGATATGCCTTATCCTTCATGATTTGGCTCACTTCTTGCATGACCTCATCTAGCTCAAATTCTGGCAGGTCACCTTCCTGCTGCTGATGAACTGCAGCTGTTAGCGGAGATGATGTTGATAATGGTAGCAGCCGCTCTTGGGTACGATCATGGCCTTGGAAAGGGTGTTGATGATGTTGAAATCTTCTTGCTTTCCTAGAGAGAGATGGAAAGTCTTTCCGAGGAGACCTCAGAGGTTGCTTATAAGAAGAAGAATTTTTCTCTGACACTAGCATGGAGATGAAGCTGGGGTTGCTCTTTTCACCGCGAATATACGAGTTGGCTAAACCAATCAGCTCTTGATAAGTCCTCGGTGCTCGGACATTAGCTTCAAACTTTAGTGGACCTTCATGCAGGTCGTGGATGAGAGCCACTCGGTACATTTCTTGATCAACGATCTCAATGTCCAAGATTTCTTTCTGAAAACGATCCACATAATGAGACCAAGTCTCATTCTCTCGCTGCCTGATCTCAAAGAGGGCTTCTGGACCGCCCTTCCTCTTTGAAGAGGTAGAAAACCTGAGCAGGAACTCCCTTCGCAAGTCAATAAAGGAAGAGATTGACTGAGGTCGCAGTCCATAGAACCAGTCTCTCACTTGACCATCAAAGGTCGTTACGAGGAGCTTGCTCTTGGTAGCATCTGAGAGGGTCTTGAGAGCGACGGCTGATTCAAAGGCTTGAAGATGCTTGACAGGATCAGTCTCCCCAGTGTAAATGGGCAACCGTGGCTCTCGGAAGTTGACTGGAGTTGGCTCATACCGAACACTCTCCGTAAACGGCGATGGCTCTTCTGGTTCTACTGCATAAGGAAAGTAAGGAGCATGAGCAGTAGTTGCAAAAGGAGCAGGAGGATAGGAGTAAAAGGTTGCTGCGGGAGGAGCAAAGGCAGCAGCTGAAGAGGAGGGGTGACTTCCCTGAAAGTTCAAAAATCTGGCTGGACTTCCCCGGGCAGCCTCCCGGAAGAAGTTTTGACGAGCTGCAAACTCATCATCTTGAGATCGCAAGGGAGCTGCTGGCCCCTGCGGAAAGGTTGGAGTATAAAGAGGAGGATAGACCGGCGGATAAGCCGGTGGATAAACTTGAGGAGTCTCTGATGTTGGTGCTAGATTGACTGGAGGAACTGGCGCTGCTGAAGATTGGGCGACCAATTGCTGAGTGAGAGCTGCTAGAGTACGGTTGATGGCTTGAAACTGTTGGGCAGTTTCTCTGCGAGATTGCTCTAAGGCCTCCCAAAGAGAATCATCACTGGGACTTGGAGAAAGACTCTCAGCTGGTTGATGGTCTGACATGAGTAACTACTGCTTTCACTGTCTAATTGAGATCTGAAGGTCGCGTATTAACTGTTGATGCGCGAAATGCGATTCCAACCAGTTAACGGGTGTTCGATCTCACAGGCTAAGGATGAAGGAAGAAGGGTTGTGGGGATAGAGAGGAAGCTTGCTTGAGCAGAGGAGAAGCTTGCTTGAGCAGAGGAGAAGCTTGCTCAGGCAGAGAGGAAGCTTGCTCAGGTACTGTCGAGCAGACAGCTACTTGAATGGTTAGCTTTGCAGGTTGATGCTGAGAGAGGAGAGAAGAAGAGAGGAGGCCGCTAGCAGCGGCAACAGCAGACTTCGCCCGCCGCGGCTTGAATGCCACTCTTGCGACGGGCTTTTCCTTTATTCAAGAAGAGTTACAATTTGCCATTGCACCATTACATAGAAAGAGCAGTAAAGGGTACAATGGGGGAAGCTGGCAGCTGAGGAAGGAAATGCCAGAAACTAAGCAAAAGGAGCTGCAGAGGACTGGAGAACTGAAGCTGCAGATGCTGCCCAAGCTGCCTGCCGAGGGCAGAAAAAACTAAGTCCACAACCCTTGACGACCTGGGCGGACTGGAGATTTGAGTCCGACGACCTTGCTTGATCAAGCTGTGACGGACTGGAAAACTGAGTCTGCAGCCTTTGATCGAGGTTGCAGTTCTCCTCCCGCCGATCCAGAATGAGGGGTCTTGGGGGGTATTTATAGGCCCGGGGAGAATCTTTGAAGCGGGGCCCAGTGACGTCATCCTTGATGACCTCGGCGACCTGAGCAACCTGACTGAGCAACCTGAGGAGCAGGCAGACGGAGCCCGAGCAGGCAACTCTGGGCTGATTGGGGGGACTCCAGGAGGAGTCCTCCTTTGCAGGAGCGGAGGCCGCCCCTAGCGGCGGCCTGGGCGGACTCGGGTGAGTCCGCCCGGCAGGCGAGGCCGCCCCTAGCGGCGGCCTGGGCGGACTCGGGTGAGTCCGCCCGGCAGGCGAGGCCGCCCCTAGCGGCGGCCTGGGCGGACTCAGGTGAGTCCGCCCAGCAGGCGAGGCCGCCCCTAGCGGCGGCCTGGGCGGACTCGGGTGAGTCCGCCCAGCAGGCGAGGCCGCCCCTAGCGGCGGCCTGGGCGGACTCGGGTGAGTCCGCCCAGCAGGCGAGGCCGCCCCTAGCGGCGGCCTGGGCGGACTCGGGTGAGTCCGCCCGGCAGGCGAGGTCGCCCCTAGCGGCGGCCCGCGAAGGCCAACGGAGGCCGCCCCCTAGCGGGTCGGCCTGGGCGGACTCCAGGGGGAGTCCGCCCGACAAACGGAGGCCGCCCCTGGCGGGCGGCTGGCAGAACACCCATCCTTGAGCGATTTTGGACCCGATAGTCCGCCTTGCGCAGACTTGGTGATCATCATGGGTAGCCTACTCCTTGCGGGTGGGAACCTGTAGGAGAAAAGCAGAAAAAATGGGCACCTTGGAGAGGATCGTTGATTTTTGGGTTAACAAGTCCTGCACTCAAGTTTCCTATCTCAAATGGAGCCTAAGAAATTTGAAGAAGCCATCCAAGACCAACACTGGATTAATGCTATGCAAGAGCAGCTTAATCAATTCAGAAGGTGCAAGGTCTGGGAGTTAGTTCCTAAACCAAGAGATCACAACATAATTGACACAAAGTGGATCTATAGGAACAAGTTGGATGAGAGTGGTGTAATTGTGAAGAATAAAACAAGATTGGTTGCTAAAGGATACAAGCATGAAGAAGGGATTGACTTTGATCAAATATTTGCCCCAGTATTAAGACTGGAGGCAATCAAAATGTTCTTTGCCTATGCAGCTTATCAAGGATTCAAAGTATACCAAATGGATGTGAAATCAGCATTTCTGAATGATGATCTAAAAGAAGAAGTCTATGTAGAGCAGCCATCAGGTTTTGTAGATTCTCTTAAACCTGGTTATGTTTATAGACTTAGGAAAGCATTGTATGGGTTAAAGCAAGCCCCAAGGGCTTGGTATGAAACCCTATCTACTTTCCTTATTGAGAACAAATTCTCAAGAGGTAAAATAGACAAAACTCTATTCTTTAGGGAATCTAAAGGTAAGATCATCTTAGTTCAGATCTATGTAAATGACATAATCTTTAGGTCTACAGAGAACAACCTTTGCAAAAAGTTTGACAAACTTATGCAAGGGGAGTTTGAAATGAGCAGTATGGGGGAACTTAAGTTCTTCTTGGGACTCCAAGTAAGACAGACTGAAGATGGCTTGTCCATATCCCAGTCTAAGTTCACCGAGGAATTAATTAAGAAGTATGGTATGGAGTCATCCTCCACCATGAGAACTCCTATGGGAACAAGTATGCATATATGCAAAGATGATGCAGGTAAACCTGTTGATGAGTCTTTGTATAGAGGAATAGTTGGCTCTCTATTATATCTCACTGCTAGTAGACCAGATATTATGTATGCTACATGTGTCTGTGCTAGGTACCAGACTTGCCCTAAAGAATCTCATTATACTGCAGTCAAAAAAATCTTGAGTTATCTTAAGGGCACACCTAATCTAGGCCTCTGGTACCCTAGGAATAGAGATTTTCTACTAACAGGTTATTCAGATGCAGATTTTGCAGGCTGTAGAGAAGATAGAAAGAGTACAACATGGACATGTCAGTTTTTGGGAGGAAGACTGATATCCTGGAGCAGTAAGAAGCAGACCAGTGTGGCAATATCCACAGCTGAGTCTGAATATGTTGCAGCTGGAAGTTGTTGTGCACAACTATTGTGGATTCAGCACCAGCTAAAGGACTATGGTATTCAAGTAAGTAGAACACCTTTATTGTGTGATTCTAAGAGTGCTATTTCTATTGCAAACAATCCTGTTTCACATAGTAGAACTAAGCATATAGAAATTAAATACCATTTTCTTAGAGAACATGTAGAAAAAGAGAACATCTCATTGGAATTTGTTAAAACAGATTTTCAAATTGCAGATGTATTTACTAAGCCACTGGATGAATTTAAATTCAATAGATTCAAAATTGAATTAGGAATGCTGACCATAGGTTAGTTTATCTAGTGGTTTCCAAAAACCAAATTTTGGCTAAGTCTAATGGTGTCGACACATTCAGAAATAAAGTGTCGACACAGAGAAGTCATGTCAACTAGTCAGAGAAATTGTGTCGACACAGAGAATATGTGTCGACATTTAAGGGTCAAATAGTCGACTCATCCAGAAATATAGTGTCGACTTCACAAGAATAATGGTGTCGATACTTACAGATTTTGTGTCGACACTTGTACTAAGAGTCGACACAGAATTTCTGATGTACTACTATATATCTCACGTGTCGACTTATCCTCAATGGGTGTCGACACATAGTAGTCAGCATTGGTATCGAGACAATAGAAGTTTGTGTCGGCACATTTCATCTGTGTCAACACATTTAGACTGTTTTTGCCCGACTTTTGACCTTCTTTCTTTAGAGGGTATAAATAGGTCAAGAATGTATTCTGTCGACACGCTCACAAGGTTTTTGAGACTAAAACCCTGTGTCGACAATCTCTCTTCTCTTCTCTCAAGATTTCTCATCTTTCCAATGGCGCCCAAAGTTGAAGACAATGTTAACGAAGGGTACGAGTTGGTGCGCAATGCTTTTGAGGATGCACCGACAGATATATAAAGGGTTATCACTCTAATTTCCGAGTCTGGATTAGAGTTTCTTGTTTCTGAACCAACAAAAATCTGGAAGAAAGAGGTAATTGAATTTTATACTTCTGCAACATTGGACTCTTCGGGCCTCAAGATCAAATCCACTATTCATGGGACAACAGTGAAACTTACTCCAAGAAGTTTAAGAAAGATTCTTCAACTACCTAGCATACAAGATGAAGAAGAGGTCCCAGCCACTAAGACAAGGGAGGCTCTCCAATGGTGTGGGTTGGATCCAACCATAAAGATTGGAGCAGTCATCAACCGAAAAGGAATGAATCAACAAGGCAAATTTCTATCTGAAGTAGTAGGAAAAGTAATTTTGTGTAAACCAGGAGGCCATGATAGGATTTCGGCCTTAATGTTTAATCTCATGACAAGGATAATCTTCAGGATTAACACAGACTGGTCAGGAGTTGTGTTTGATAAAATCAAGGAAGGTATTAAGAAGCCAAATTTGGCTAGGATTTTGAGTTTATACCTGGCTTGAGTCATTCCAGAAGTCATGCAACAGATACCAGGGTCCAAAATCAATCACATGAGAAAAATGGATATGAGATTATTCTCAAGGTGGGATAGAGTTTTGTCCAAAGAGATGTCTGCCGTGGACAGGCTGGACATAACTGAGATGTCACCTGGCCATGAACAAGGCACTGAACAACATCAAGAAGAACAAGTTAGAGAACCAGCTGAGGACCAGACAGGATCTACTCATGCCCAGGAAGAAAATACTCCTGCACAGGTGCAGGGGGAGCCAGTTCATTCTCCTGCCCAGAAAATTTCTAATCCTGAACAATTGCCGGGAGAGACCATTGTGGAAACAGTACAAGTGGAAGAAGGAATCAACTTATCAGAATATTTAAACACTGCAGATATTGATGTATCATCTCCTACACCAGCACAAAAGGAATTCACTCTGGAAGAGTTGTTTCTTGATGATGGCATTCCTTCTAATAGGATTGAGGAGGTAAAAGGTGCAGTTGAGGGGGAGCAAGTGAATGTTGAGAAAGAACAACATTTCACTGAGACAGAAATTCCTTCTTCACCTCCTGAAAGAGTACAGATTGAAAGTTCCTCAGACTCAGAGACAGAAGAAGCCAGAGAGGCTAAGAAAAGGAAGCTCATGGTCTTCAAGAGACGAAGCCATAGCTATAAGCAGGCTCTACAGACTTCAACTCATCAATCTTCTTCTGCTTTTGATTACAATAAGTTCATGGTAGATTTGCAGATAAAGATGGATGAGCAGATATTAGCTTTGGAGAGATATGTTGATGAGAGTAATCAATCACTTCAATTTGATTTGGCTCAAGACATTAAGTCCATCAGATTTGAAGTAAATCTGAATAAAAAGGAAATGACAGATTGCTTCCACAAGGGAGGTAATACTGTGGTCTACCTTGCTAAGCAACAACAGACTATTCTTACTAAAGTGGATGATATTGCATTGAAACAAGGATATGTTCTTGAAAATCAGCTAAGAATGAATGAAAATCTTATAGACTCTCACAATGCAATTCTCAATAAGTTAAAAGATACTGCTACCAGCCTGATTGCTGCAAGGGCTACAGACATAGAAGTTTATGATCAAAAGCTCAAGGCTGCCCTAGATTCAGTTCACACTGCTATCACCACCTCACAGAAAGAAATATCTGACAAGCTTCTTAAATTAAAACCATTCTTTAAAGAGGGTGTGAATTTTCTTGATAATCAAATAAGGTTTCAAAAGGATGATCTTAGGGATCATGTTGCCAGAGAAGTCCTAAAGGGGGAGAGGGTACTTATTCATGCTGGCTCAGAACATGCCAAGTGGGTAACCAACAGTGTAAGAGCCACATTGGGCTATCCACCATTATGTGATGATGATATTGTTGCTGAGTCAGGTATTCACCAAGGTCTACTTGAAGGCAATCAACCTGAGGTTGCCCAAGTCATTTACCCCCCTACTGATTTCGATATGATTCAACAGCAAGTGCAGGCCATGTACAGTCCTCCAAAGGAGGTTACAAATGTTGTTATTGAAAAAGTTGATAAGCCTGAAGCAAGTTTGAAAGAACAACAAGATGCTCAATTGTCCAAGAAGAGATTTAGAGAGCAAGCTGAACTTAGACCTGATTTTGAGCAGTGGAGTCCCACTTCAAGAAACATTATACTAACTGCCTGGAAGGCTGTTAAGGATCAAGTCCATGAAAGAGGAAAATGATATAATGAAATTGAATGGCAAAAGTATGAGGCTAGGCAGGAGGCCATAGTTCAGTTCAGAAGGAAAGCTAAGATGGGGAGGCTACCACCAGATGCTCAGGAGCCCAGCAAATATTTTCCCAAGCCCTTTCATTACTTTGAAAGGCAAAGGCTCAAGGAGGAAGCTTAGAAGAAAGCTGAACTGAAAGGCAAGATGCCTGCTGATGTTGCTGAACCTATTGTGAAGGCTCAAATTCAACCAGGCAAAGGAATTGTCATAAGGGAGCCTGATCAGTCTTAGATTAAGCTTATCAGTTCTTTCAAATATTTTGTAGTGATTTGTTTGTTTTACCAATCTATGTAAACAAGCTGTAACAAACATTTCTAAATGTATAAACAAAACTTTGTTATGTAATCATTTCTTCATGTTCATCTTTATTCTGTGATGAATCTGTTGCTTAATGTTTTGTTTTTAAATGTTTCCTGTTATGTCATGCTTATATACATCATCATGTTAAATTTTTATAAATGGTGTATATCATTAGCTAAAAGGGTTATGACTTCTCCAAATAGGGGGAGATTGTTGGGTACATTGGAAAATGTGTACCTGATTTGAAGAAGCCTAACTTAGCTCAATGATATACATCAAGGTGTATTTGATGTTATTTTGAGTTGACATGTGCAGGTTAAGAATGTACTATAAAGCAGGAAAATTATTCTAAGTCCATGTGTCGACACCAGAAGAAGCTGTGTCGACACTTCAGAATAATTGTGTCGACACTTGAAGAAGGCTATGTCGACACAGAGAAAAAGAGTCGACAATATCTGTGTCGACACCGGGAAGCAGTGTCGACACACTGAGGTTGAGTCGACACATATAGGCAGAGTAGACAACAGCTGTGTCGACACCTAAAGGCAGTGTCGACACATACTATGTTCTGAATCTACATCAACTGTGTCGACACACATGACTTGTGTCGACACACTGCAAAGTCTAGACCAAGTCATTTGCTGAAGAATGATGAAGTGTTTGAGTCGACACAAATACTCAGTGTCGACTCATTCTCAAGATGCAGTATGAAAAAGCTGAGTCGACTTAAAGGCAGACATGTCGACATCATCAAAGGCAGTGTCAACACCAAAGTTACTTGTGTCGACACATATGCACAGATGGTCTCGACACTTTCTGACAGACAGTCTAGACACTTTGCTGACCAAGACAAAGGCACAAGATCTATTTGAAGACTTGACAGCTATGAGTTACAACAGGTTAACTGAAGCTGTCAGACTTGTCAGAAGTTAGTTAGAAACCAGATCAGCCGGTTACCATGAAGAAGGTCTATAAATAGACAGATTCAGAAGTAGAATGGACAACAATTGATTTTTGATTAAGAAGCAACACACATAGAAACTGATTGAGTAATCAAATCAAGAAAGTGCAAGGCACGGAAGAAGATCTTCATCAGAAGATCTAAGAAGACATTCTGAAGGATACAACCTCTCAGGATCTGTCTAAGTAGAATTCGTCCAATAATTCTGAAGTATTATCAAAGGTATTGGATAGAGAGAGATCTAGCCATTTGAAGATCAAGAAGGAAGCTGTCACAGGTTTCTCAAGAAGCTGTCAGGAAATCAACTCAGCTAAGTTCAGATTCAAGAAGCTTTGAAGAAAGCTAAGATTCAGTTGATTTCATGCATCAGCTGATCAAGTGCTGTCTTGTCCCTTCTCTCTCAACAAAGGCAAGATATAATAAAACTCTTTTCAAATTCTGTAGGATCTATTAATATAGATCTGAGTTGTAAGCCTGTGTTATAAAAGCTGAGTGTAGGAGATTTGATCTCTGAGTGGTAGGGCTGTGTATGCCTGAGTGTAGGAGAAGGTATTTCTCTGAGTTGTAGGCCTTGTGTAAAGGCTGAGGTAGGGCTGATTAGCCTGAGTTGTAAGAACCTTTCCAGGTTCTGAGCTGTAGGATCTGAGGATCTGAGTTAAAGAAGGAAGTTAGGCCGAATCTAGCACACTGCTAGATAGGTGAAGGGGGAAAGTGGATGTACCCAGACCTTGGGGAACCACTATAAATCTGTGTGCATTCTATGATGTGTGAATATCTGTGATTGTTGTGCTGTATTTGCTGAAGTATATTCTGCATTCTATTTTATTCAGTAGTTATATTCTGCCTAAAGTGAAAATAAGCATTAGAACCTATTCACCCCCCCCCTCTAGGTGTTTAGGTAGTCTTGAAAGTAAAACTATCAAGTGGTATCAGAGGGAGGTTGCTCAAATAAGAACTTAACAGTCTGAGTTAGATCCCTAAAGGCAGAATCAAGAATCAAGAAAATGGGTTCGAGAGAGAATCACAAGGAACTAGGGTCAATGAAATTACCCTTCTGCAGAAAAGAAATCTTTGGAATCTGGAAAGAAAGGGTTAGGTTGTTTATGGAGGCTTCCGACCCAAGGATATACATCACAGTATAAGAAGGCCCCTTCATTCCAATGAAGGTATCAGTTCTTGATGCAAATATTCAAACTCCAAAGAGTTATTCTGAAATGACCAAGGATGAAATCATATTGGCAACTATGGATAAGAGAGCTCAGAATATCATAGTGAGTGTCATAGATGATTCTACATTCCAAAATCTGATTCACTATAAAACCTCCAAGGAAATATGGGACATTTTGATTGTCTACATGGAGGGGTCTGAAGAAGTTAGACAGGATATGAAGTCTATGCTCAACCAAGAGTATGAGAGTTTCAGACAAGGGAAGTCTGATAGCATAACTGAATGCTGCAAGAAATTCTACAGGATAGTAAATGAATTGATGTCCTATGGAAGGATCTTCAGTACCTATGAACTGAATGACAAATTCCTAAGGTCCTTGACAAAGGATTGAGACACCAAGATTTGTGTCATAAGAGAAGTGCCTAAACTGGCAGAGATTTCTCCTCCAACCTTGTTTGGAAAGTTGCTATCATATGAAATGCAACTAATGGCTAGGAAGGAGGAAGAAAAGAATTCAAAAGGAGAGCATAGAGAGAAGTCAGTGGCCTTCAAGGCAGAAGCCACTAGAAAGAATAGGAGGATATCTCCATCACCTCCTAAGGAAGTTGCTGAAGTTAACTCAGAAATTTCAGACAATCAGATTTCAGAAAGCAGTGATTCAGATACAGATTTTACTGCTTTTACAAGACAGTTTCAGAGGTTCTTAAAGAAGAAGCAGTGGAAGTCAAGGCCCTCCACATCACAGCTAACTAATGATTACTATCAGAAGAGAAAATCATCAAGACAGGAGAAGAGTAGAACTAAGCCCAGCAAAGCTACAACTTCAAAGATTGTTTGCTATTGCTGTAACAGGCCAGGACATGTAGTGGCTGAATGTCCTGATAAGAGGAAGGAGTCAACAGACAGAAAGAAGACTCATCAAAAGGGCAAGAAGGAGAAATCCTTTGTTGCTAAGAAGGAGAAGAGCCTTACAGATCAATCTACTTCAAAGTCAGAATCTGAAGCTGAAGCATACATTGGGCTGTATGCAGCCAATGAAGAAGAGGAGTTTATGCAATTGCTGAACTCCATCTATGATCAAGAAGACCATCAGTGCATGGGACTGATGGCGGGATCAGAAGAAGACATGTGTCAGAATCAGTCTGGTCCCAGTAAGGTACATTGTCCTTCTATAAAATCAGTTTGTAGTACTAGTGCAGAATCAGCTACATCTGCATCAAGTGATGTAGATGATCTGAATCTGAAGGTGATGTGTATCAGTTGATAGATAAGTGTGGGGACTTGTTGCAGGCTCTTAAGAAAAGCAAGAACCTAGTCAAAACTCAGGCTCAGGAAATTGCTGATCTGAAGGTGGCTGTAACTGAGTTTGAAAAAATAATGGATCAAAAGTTAAATGAGATTGCCAAACTGAAAAATATAACCATTATTCAGATGGGCACAATCAAATATAACAATGATCAAATTAAGAGTCTGGAGGCCAGACTAAGAATAGAGAAAGATTTAGTGGCTAGTTACTCTAAGCAGAAATCTGTCTTACCTTTAATAGATGAGTTTGTGGCTCAAAAGGGTAAGCCAGGATTAGGCTTCAAAGGTAACCCCAGGGCTGCCCAATTCAAGAGAAAAGGCAAAGCTCCTTCCCAGCCACTAAACCTTTCAGTCCCTGTTATGTTTAGAAAGGTGCAAGTGCCTTCTAACAAATATGATCTTGAGAATATTCATGGTCATATTAAGACTAATGTTCTGATAAACAAGGATGTAAATGCCAATAGGTCTACCCATGTTCATAAACCCCATGGTTATGAGAAATCTGTGGGTAAAGCTGCAGCAGCACCAACACTAGACAGAAATTCTTCTGTCAAGGGTGTATCAAGACCTGGATACAACAAGTTTGAATGTTGGTGTTGTGGCAAGAGATGCCATTTTGCCTTAGACTGCTGGCATAACATAAATGTAAGGAAGAATAATAGTCTACCAATTAGAAGAGCTGCTGGTAGTCTTAATATGAATGGTGCTAACCTGAACCAAGGACCCAAGACTTACTTAGGTTCTAAGGGAAAGTAATTCTGTATTGCAGGAAAGTCCAAGTTGCCATGCCCCTATATGGTACTTGAACAGTGGATGTTCCAGGCACATGACTGGAACAAAGGGCCTGCTGAAGGAGTACACATCTGTCAAAGATGGACTTAAAGTAATCTTTGGTGGATCTGAAAGAGGAATCATCAAAGGGTTTGGTAACATTTCTTCAAACCAAATTACCATCACCCAAGTGGCTTATGTAAATGGTTTGAAACATAATCTGATAAGCATAAGTCAGCTGAGTGATCTTGGATATGACATTTCATTTGTTAAAGATGGATGTCATATCAAAAGGTTAAGTGATCAAAAGATCATATTGACTGGGTATAGAAAGAGAAATGTTTATTGTCTTAATTTTGTATGTGAGAACAAGGTTTCTCCCATCTGTCTTGTAGCTGATGATAATGCATCTCTTTGTGTCAAGTGGCACAAGAGGTTGGCTCATCTTAACTACAAGACAATTGGCCAACTCTTTAGCAAAGAGTTAGTGAGGAATGGTTCTCAAGTTAAGTGTATAAAGGAAGGGATATGTTCAGCTTGTCAAAAGGGCAAGCAGACAAAATCCTCCTTTCATAGCCTTGAAAACAAGGATTCTGTGAGGTGCTTATACCTCTTACATATGGATCTTTTTGGTACTATGCCAGTTCATAGTCTAAGTAGGAAGGTCTACACTTTTGTGGTTGTAGATGACTATTCTAGATATACATGAGTGTTCTTTCTGAGACAAAAATTAGAAACCCCAAGTGTCTTACTTAGTTTTGTGAAACAAATTCATAATGAACTAAACAGTACAGTGGTCAAAATCAGAAGTGACCATGACACTGAATTTCAATCTGAAAGTATGACAAAATTATGTGAAGACTTTGAGATTTTCCAAGAGTTCTCCTCACCTAGAACACCTCAGCAAAATGGTATTGCTGAAAGAAAGAATAGGACATTGATTGAAGCTGGTAGAACTCTATTGAGTGACACCTCTCTTCCAGAATATTTCTGGGCTGAGGCAGTAAACATTGTATGTCATGTGATCAATAGGGCTTCTATCACCAAGTGCCACAAAAAGACTCCCTATGAAATTATGAAAGGTAGAAAAGCAAATCTATCCTACTTTAGGATCTTTGGTTGCAAGTACTATATACTTAACAATGACAAGTCATATCTAACTAAGTTTGCTGCTAAATCCCAAGATGGGATATTTGTTGGGTACAACATAAATAGTAAGGCCTATAGAGTCTTCAACTTGACTACTCAAGTTGTAGAAGAATCTGTACATGTTGTATTTGATGAAACAAGATTAATCAACAGTGAGTTGCCTTGTAGATCAAATAATTCAACAGGTATAAGCAAAAGGATGGACAAGCTTTCCATTGCAGAAGCATCAAATGCAGATGAAGCATTGGAAAATGAAGGCTACTATCCAGGGGAGTACAAGACTCTATAGAAGCTGATGACAACCAAGAGATACAGCATGATGAAGGAGCTGGAGATGTTCAACCTGAAGGAAATTTACCTCCAGCCATAAGACATATAAAAGATCATCCAGCTAATCAAATAATAGGTGATCCAAGACAAGGAGTGCAGACTAGAAGCAGAAATCTGAGCACAGTCCTGCACTCAAGTTTCCTATCTCAAATGGAGCCTAAGAAATTTGAAGAAGCCATCCAAGACCAACACTGGATTAATGCTATGCAAGAGCAGCTTAATCAATTCAGAAGGTGCAAGGTCTGGGAGTTAGTTCCTAAACCAAGAGACCACAACATAATTGACACAAAGTGGATCTATAGGAACAAGTTGGATGAGAGTGGTGTAATTGTGAAGAATAAAGCAAGATTGGTTGCTAAAGGATACAAGCATGAAAAAGGGATTGACTTTGATCAAACATTTGCCCCAGTATTAAGACTGGAGGCAATCAAAATGTTCTTTGCCTATGCAGCTTATCAAGGATTCAAAGTATACCAAATGGATGTAAAATCAGCATTTCTGAATGATGATCTAAAAGAAGAAGTCTATGTAGAGCAGCCATCAGGTTTTGTAGATTCTCTTAAACCTGGTTATGTTTATAGACTTAGGAAAGCATTGTATGGGTTAAAGCAAGCCCCAAGGGCTTAGTATGAAACCCTGTCTACTTTCCTTATTGAGAACAAATTCTCAAGAGGTAAAATAGACAAAACTCTATTCTTTAGGGAATCTAAAGGTAAGATCATCTTAGTTCAGATCTATGTAGATGACATAATCTTTGGGTCTACAGAGAACAACCTTTGCAAAAAGTTTGCCAAACTTATGCAAGGGAAGTTTGAAATGAGCAGTATGGGGGAACTTAAGTTCTTCTTGGGACTCCAAGTAAGACAGACTGAAGATGGCTTGTCCATATCCCAGTCTAAGTTCACCGAGGAATTAATTAAGAAGTATGGTATGGAGTCATCCTCCACCATGAGAACTCCTATGGGAACAAGTATGCATATATGCAAAGATGATGCAGGTAAACCTGTTGATGAGTCTTTGTATGGAGGAATAGTTGGCTCTCTATTATATCTCACTGCTAGTAGACCAGATATTATGTATGCTACATGTGTCTGTGCTAGGTACCAGACTTGCTCTAAAGAATCTCATTATACTGCAGTCAAAAAAATCTTGAGATATCTTAAGGGCACACCTAATCTAGGCCTCTGGTACCCTAGGAATAGAGATTTTTTACTAACAGGTTATTCAGATGCAGATTTTGCAGGCTGTAGAGAAGATAGAAAGAGTACAACATGGACATGTCAGTTTTTGGGAGGAAGACTGATATCCTGGAGCAGTAAGAAGCAGACCAGTGTGGCAATATCCACAGCTGAGTCTGAATATGTTGCAGCTGGAAGTTACTGTGCACAACTATTGTGGATTCAGCACCAGCTAAAGGACTATGGTATTCAAGTAAGTAGAACACCTTTATTGTGTGATTCTAAGAGTGCTATTTCTATTGCAAACAATCCTGTTTCACATAGTAGAACTAAGCATATAGAAATTAAATACCATTTTCTTAGAGAACATGTAGAAAAAGAGAACATCTCATTGGAATTTGTTAAAACAGATTTTCAAATTGCAGATGTATTTACTAAGCCACTGGATGAAACTAAATTCAATAGATTCAAAATTGAATTAGGAATGCTAACCATAGGTTAGTTTATCTAGTGGTTTCCAAAAACCAAATTTTGGCTAAGTCTAATGGTGTCGACACATTCAGAAATAAAGTGTCGACACAGAGAAGTCATGTCAACTAGTCAGAGAAATTGTGTCGACACAGAGAATATGTGTCGACATTTAAGGGTCAAATAGTCGACTCATCCAGAAATGTAGTGTCGACTTCACAAGAATAATGGTGTTGACACTTACAGATTTTGTGTCGACACTTGTACTAAGAGTCGACACAGAATTTCTGTTGCACTACTATGTATCTCACGTGTCGACTTATCCTCAATGGGTGTCGACACATAGTAGTCAGCATTGGTATCGAGACAATAGAAGTTTGTGTCGACACATTTCATCTGTGTCAACACATTTAGACTGTTTTTGCCCGACTTTTGACCTTCTTTCTTTAGAGGGTATAAATAGGTCAAGAATGTATTCTGTCGACACGCTCACAAGGTTTTTGAGACTAAAACCCTGTGTCGACAATCTCTCTTCTCTTCTCTCAAGATTTCTCATCTTTCCAATGGCGCCCAAAGTTGAAGACAATGTTAACGAAGGGTACGAGTTGGTGCGCAATGCTTTTGAGGATGCACCGACAGATATATAAAGGGTTATCACTCTAATTTCCGAGTCTGGATTAGAGTTTCTTGTTTCTGAACCAACAAAAATCTGGAAGAAAGAGGTAATTGAATTTTATACTTCTGCAACATTGGACTCTTCGGGCCTCAAGATCAAATCCACTATTCATGGGACAACAGTGAAACTTACTCCAAGAAGTTTAAGAAAGATTCTTCAACTACCTAGCATACAAGATGAAGAAGAGGTCCCAACCACTAAGACAAGGGAGGCTCTCCAATGGTGTGGATTGGATCCAACCATAAAGATTGGAGCAGTCATCAACCGAAAAGGAATGAATCAACAAGGCAAATTTCTATCTGAAGTAGTAGGAAAAGTAATTTTGTGTAAACCAGGAGGCCATGATAGGATTTCGGCCTTAATGTTTAATCTCATGACAAGGATAATCTTCAGGATTAACACAGACTGGTCAGGAGTTGTGTTTGATAAAATCAAGGAAGGTATTAAGAAGCCAAATTTGGCTAGGATTTTGAGTTTATACCTGGCTGGAGTCATTCCAGAAGTCATGCAACAGATACCAGGGTCCAAAATCAATCACATGAGAAAAATGGATATGAGATTATTCTCAAGGTGGGATAGAGTTTTGTCCAAAGAGATGCCTGCTGTGGACAGGCAGGACATAACTGAGATGTCACCTGGCCATGAACAAGGCACTGAACAACATCAAGAAGAACAAGTTAGAGAACCAGCTGAGGACCAGACAGGATCTACTCATGCCCAGGAAGAAAATACTCCTGCACAGGTGCAGGGGGAGCCAGTTCATTCTCCTTCCCAGAAAATTTCTAATCCTGAACAATTGTCGGGAGAGACCATTGTGGAAACAGTACAAGTGGAAGAAGGAATCAACTTATCAGAATATTTAAACACTGCAGATATTGATGTATCATCTCCTACACCAGCACAAAAGGAATTCACTCTGGAAGAGTTGTTTCTTGATGATGGCATTCCTTCTAATAGGATTGAGGAGGTAAAAGGTGCAGTTGAGGGGGAGCAAGTGAATGTTGAGAAAGAACAACATTTCACTGAGACAGAAATTCCTTCTTCACCTCCTGAAAGAGTACAGATTGAAAGTTCCTCAGACTCAGAGACAGAAGAAGCCAGAGAGGCTAAGAAAAGGAAGCTCATGGTCTTCAAGAGACGAAGCCATAGCTATAAGCAGGCTCTACAGACTTCAACTCATCAATCTTCTTCTGCTTTTGATTACAATAAGTTCATGGTAGATTTGCAGATAAAGATGGATGAGCAGATATTAGCTTTGGAGAGATATGTTGATGAGAGTAATCAATCACTTCAATTTGATTTGGCTCAAGACATTAAGTCCATCAGATTTGAAGTAAATCTGAATAAAAAGGAAATGACAGATTGCTTCCACAAGGGAGGTAATGCTGTGGTCTACCTTGCTAAGCAACAACAGACTATTCTTACTAAAGTGGATGATATTGCATTGAAACAAGGATATGTTCTTGAAAATCAGCTAAGAATGAATGAAAATCTTACAGACTCTCACAATGCAATTCTCAATAAGTTAAAAGATACTGCTACCAGCCTGACTGCTGCAAGGGCTACAGACATAGAAGTTTATGATCAAAAGCTCAAGGCTGCCCTAGATTCAGTTCACACTGCTATCACCACCTCACAGAAAGAAATATCTGACAAGCTTCTTAAATTAAAACCATTCTTTAAAGAGGGTGTGAATTTTCTTGATAATCAAATAAGGTTTCAAAAGGATGATCTTAGGGATCATGTTGCCAGAGAAGTCCTAAAGGGGGAGAGGGTACTTATTCATGCTGGCTCAGAACATGCCAAGTGGGTAACCAACAGTGTAAGAGCCACATTGGGCTATCCACCATTATGTGATGATGATATTGTTGCTGAGTCAGGTATTCACCAAGGTCTACTTGAAGGCAATCAACCTGAGGTTGCCCAAGTCATTTACCCCCCTACTGATTTCGATATGATTCAACAGCAAGTGCAGGCCATGTACAGTCCTCCAAAGGAGGTTACAAATGTTGTTATTGAAAAAGTTGATAAGCCTGAAGCAAGTTTGAAAGAACAACAAGATGCTCAATTGTCCAAGAAGAGATTTAGAGAGCAAGCTGAACTTAGACCTGATTTTGAGCAGTGGAGTCCCACTTCAAGAAACATTATACTAACTGCCTGGAAGGCTGTTAAGGATCAAGTCCATGAAAGAGGAAAATGATATAATGAAATTGAATGGCAAAAGTATGAGGCTAGGCAGGAGGCCATAGTTCAGTTCAGAAGGAAAGCTAAGATGGGGAGGCTACCACCAGATGCTCAGGAGCCCAGCAAATATTTTCCCAAGCCCTTTCATTACTTTGAAAGGCAAAGGCTCAAGGAGGAAGCTCAGAAGAAAGCTGAACTGAAAGGCAAGATGCCTGCTGATGTTGCTGAACCTATTGTGAAGGCTCAAATTCAACCAGGCAAAGGAATTGTCATAAGGGAGCCTGATCAGTCTTAGATTAAGCTTATCAGTTCTTTCAAATATTTTGTAGTGATTTGTTTGTTTTACCAATCTATGTAAACAAGCTGTAACAAACATTTCTAAATGTATAAACAAAACTTTGTTATGTAATCATTTCTTCATGTTCATCTTTATTCTGTGATGAATCTGTTGCTTAATGTTTTGTTTTTAAATATTTCCTGTTATGTCATGCTTATATACATCATCATGTTAAATTTTTATAAATGGTGTATATCATTAGCTAAAAGGGTTATGACTTCTCCAAATAGGGGGAGATTGTTGGGTACATTGGAAAATGTGTACCTGATTTGAAGAAGCCTAACTTAGCTCAATGATATACATCAAGGTGTATTTGATGTTATTTTGAGTTGACATGTGCAGGTTAAGAATGTACTATAAAGCAGGAAAATTATTCTAAGTCTATGTGTCGACACCAGAAGAAGCTGTGTCGACACTTCAGAATAATTGTGTCGACACTTGAAGAAGGCTATGTCGACACAGAGAAAAAGAGTCGACAATATCTGTATCGACACCGGGAAGCAGTGTCGACACACTGAGGCTGAGTCGACACATATAGGCAGAGTAGACAACAGCTGTGTCGACACCTAAAGGCAGTGTCGACACATACTATGTTCTGAATCTACATCAACTGTGTCGACACACAGGACTTGTGTCGACACACTGCAAAGTCTAGACCAAGTCATTTGCTGAAGAATGATGAAGTGTTTGAGTCGACACAAATACTCAGTGTCGACTCATTCTCAAGATGCAGTATGAAGAAGCTGAGTCGACTTAAAGGCAGACATGTCAACATCATCAAAGGCTGTGTCAACACCAAAGTTACTTGTGTCGACACATATGCATAGATGGTCTCGACACTTTCTGACAGACAGTCTAGACACTTTGCTGACCAAGACAAAGGCACAAGATCTATTTGAAGACTTGACAGCTATGAGTTACAACAGGTTAACTGAAGTTGTCAGACTTGTCAGAAGTTAGTTAGAAACCAGATCAGCCGGTTACCATGAAGAAGGTCTATAAATAGACAGATTCAGAAGTAGAATGGACAACAATTGATTTTTGATTAAGAAGCAACACACATAGAAACTGATTGAGTAATCAAATCAAGAAAGTGCAAGGCACGGAAGAAGATCTTCATCAGAAGATCTAAGAAGACATTCTGAAGGATACAACCTCTCAGGATCTGTCTAAGTAGAATTCGTCCAAGAATTCTGAAGTATTATCAAAGGTATTGGATAGAGAGAGATCTAGCCATTTGAAGATCAAGAAGGAAGCTGTCACAGGTTTCTCAAGAAGCTGTCAGGAAATCAACTCATCTAAGTTCAGATTCAAGAAGCTTTGAAGAAAGCTAAGATTCAGTTGATTTCATGCATCAGCTGATCAAGTGCTGTCTTGTCCCTTCTCTCTCAACAAAGGCAAGATATAATAAAACTCTTTTCAAATTCTGTAGGATCTATTAATATAGATCTGAGTTGTAAGCCTATGTTATAAAGGTTGAGTGTAGGAGATTTGATCTCTGAGTGGTAGGGCTGTGTATGCCTGAGTGTAGGAGAAGGTATTTCTCTGAGTTGTAGGCCTTGTGTTAAGGCTGAGGTAGGGCTGATTAGCCTGAGTTGTAGGAACCTTTCCAGGTTCTGAGCTGTAGGATCTGAGTTAAAGAAGGAAGTTAGGCCGAATCTAGCACACTGCTAGATAGGTGAAGGGGGAAAGTGGATGTACCCAGACCTTGGGGAACCACTATAAATCTGTGTGCATTCTGTGATGTGTGAATATCTGTGATTGCTGTGCTGTGTTTGCTGAAGTATATTCTGCATTCTATTTTATTCAGTAGTTATATTCTGCCTAAAGTGAAAACAAGCATTAGAACCTATTCACCCCCCCCTCTAGGTGTTTAGGTAGTCTTGAAAGTAAAACTATCATATGGCTCAAGGGAAAAAACGTTTCAAGTCATCACCGCTCCAGGTGAGATTTAGGGTCTCGCCCTCCACATTTCGGAGGCGGTACCCTCCTGATTTCAATATTTCTTGTACAATATATGTACCCTCCTAGTTGGGGTTGAGTTTCCCCACGGCGGCTGACCTTCCTGCCGCATCCACCTTTTTTAGGACCAAGTCCCCTTCTGCAAACTGTTTGACCCTGACGTGCTTGTCAAATTACTTAGCCATTCTTCTTTTCACTTCTTACTGCCGGATGGTAGAGAGGTCACGTAGCTCTTTCACCATGTCGAGGGAGAGCCGCAACACCTCCTCATTTTCAGCTTATCATTCTTCCCTGCCTACCTCTGCCTCGACCACCCGAGGTATTCAGACCTCGAACTTAATTGGAAGCACTGTCTCACATCCATGGGAGAGCTTGAAGGGGGTCTCTTCCGTGGCGGTGTTGGGGTGGTTCTAAGGGCCCAAAGAACCGAGGGAAGCTGCTCCACCCAGCTACCCTTCAGGTTTTCAACTTTTTTCTTCAGGAGGTTCACTATGATTTTATTTGCCGCCTCCACCTACCCATTGCTCCTAGGGTGATAGACCGAGGAAATTCTGAGATCGATCCTGAGCTGCCCGCAGAAGCTGATGAACTCGGCGCTGACAAACTGAAGTCCGTTGTTCGTGACAATGGCTTGCGACAACCTGTGCCGGCAGATGATCTCCCCCCAAAAAAATTCCTGATAACCTTGGAGGTCACCTTAGCCAACGCCTTCACCTCCAACCACTTAGAAAAATAATCTATCATGACAAGTAGAAACCTCCTCTGCCCGCTGGCCTGGGGGAAAGGCTCTACCAAGTCCATTCCCCAGATGGCGAAGGGTCAGGGGGTCGTGATACTTCTGAGGCGCTGTGCCGGTTGCAGTTGACAGGGGGCAAACAACTAGCACTTGTGACATTTCTTCGTAAAATCCGCCGCGTCGTGGCCCAAGGTAGGCCAAAAATACCCTTGCCTGACAATCCTTCCTTCCAGGGTCTGACTCCCGGAGTGACTCCCACACTCCCCGGAGTGTACCTCCTCCAAGATCCTCTAGACCTCCCTCTCAGCCACGCAACGTGCCAACATCCTCGAGAGCGTCTTTCGGTATAGTTGTCCATCGCAGATGAGGTAGTACGTTGACTTATACTTGAATTTCTTCTTATACATTCCTTCTGGATACTCCCTTGTGGAAAGAAGGTTGTGAATGGGTCCATCCACGAGGGGTGTTGGTCAACCTGCATCAGCTCTCCCTCTTCAATGGAAGGGCGGAACAGGTGAGTGATGATACCCCCCATCCGGGGACCATGCTTTGCTAGTTGGTCCACCTGCTCGTTCTCTTCCATAGGCACGTGTCGGACGGAGAAGGTCTGGAACGTGTCGATGACCTCATTCACCTTCGCCAAGTATAATTGAAGGGTAGACTCCCTTGCCTCAAACTCCCCATTGATCTGAGAAGCCACCACCATGGAGTCAGTGAGGACCTCCACATCATGTACTCCTAGCTCCTTGGCCAGGCGGAGCCTTGCAATCACCGCCTCGTACTTGACCTGATTGTTAGTAATAGAAAAATCGATAACTATCGAATGTTCTATCTTTGTCCCTTGGGGGCTTTCCAAAATCACCCCCACCCCAAGGGAATGCTTACCTTAGGCACCATCCACCATTAACTTCCAGGGAACTGGGCGGGTGAGCTTTTCCTCCGCCACCTCGACCACACAGTCAGCCAAGAAGTCAGTCATTGCTTGGGCCTTGATCGAGAGGTGGGGAACAAAGGAGATATCAAACTCACTTAGTTCCACCAACCACTTAGCCAACCTGCCGGAATGCTCCATCCCCTCAAAGATGTTGTGGAGGTGTTGGTCAGTCACCACTAAGATTGAGTGTGCCTGGAAGTAGGGTTGGGGCCTTCGAGCCGAGATAACTAGGGTAAAGGCTAGCTTTTCCAAGATGGGGTATTGAAGCTCTGCCTTCCTCAGGACCCGACTCACATAATAGATGTGCAACTGTTTCTTCCCCTCTTCCCGGACCAATACAGAGCTCAAGGCTTTCGCTCCGACCCCAAGATATAAAGATAGATCCTCCCCCTCCTTCGGCCCTTGGAGAAGGGGGGCCTGAGTCAACTGCATCTTCAAGGCCTAGAATGCCTCCTCGCATTCCCTAGTCCACTCGAACTTCTTGCCTCCTTTTAACACTTTAAAGAAGGGAGAGCACTTCTCCCCGACCCGGGAAAGGAACCTGCTCAACCTTATCAGCTTCCCTATCAACCGCTGCACCTCTTTATCATTCTGAGGCGATCCCAGCTCCATTCTAACTCAAACCTTGTCAGGATTTGGCTCCACCCCCGCGGGGGTGAGAAGATGACCCAGGAACTTGCCCGTGCTGGCCCGGAAGACACACTTCAAGGGGTTCAACCTCATCTTGTACTTGCGCTAGGTGGTGAAAGTTTCCTCTAGGACCCAGAGGTGAGATTCCACGTCTCGACTCTTGATCATGAGGTCATCTGCATATACCTCTAGGTTCCTCCCCTTTTGTTCTTGGAAGACCCTATCCATCATCTTTTGATACGCTGCCCCTGTATTTTTCAGCCCAAATGGCATCATTTTGTAGCAGTAGCACACATCCCCCGTGATGAAGGAGACATATTTGATGTCGAGGGGGGGGGTGCATCCTAATCTGGTGGTAACCTAAAAATGCATCTAAGAAACTCATTACAGGAAAATCGATGACTGAGTCAACCAGTGCGTCGATCCGAGGAAAGGGATAACAGTCCTTAGTGCATGATTTATTAAGTAAAGGAAAATCGACACACATACGCCACCGATCGTCTCCTTTTTTGACCGTGACTACATTGGATACCCAGCCGGGGTACTGTATTTCGGATCCAAAGCCAGCCTTGAGGAGTTTGGTCACCTCCTCCCTGATGGGCTTAGCCAGCTTGTCCGCAACGGACCACTTTTTCTCTTGGATGGGGCGGGCCTCCGAGTCCTGATTGAGGCGGTGGCAAGCGACGTCTGCATCGATCCCTGACATCTCCGCGGCACTACAGGCGAAGATATCCACGTTCTTCTGGATGCACTCAAGCATCCTGCCCTGGACCTCTGGGGTCAGCCCCCCATTGATGCGAACCTTCTCCATCCTGCCTCTGAGGGTGAGAAACTCCATCTCCACCACCTCTTCTACAGCCTCCAGATGAGACTGCTCCCCCATTCTCCTACATCCTCCCCTCCTGTGGCAAGAACTTCTTCCTCAGCTTCCTCCACGGCTATCGCCTCGGCCGGCTCCTGGACTTCCTCCGCCACCTCCACCAGTGTGCAGCTCTCCTCCACCTCCATCTCCACTCCTGCCTCATGCTCCGCCTCCTCCATCCTCCGCTCCATATCCTCGGCCCCCTCTTGCCAAGAGATGGAGTTCACGATGGTGATGTAGCATTCCCTTGCCACCTTGGGGTCGCCCCGGACCCGGACCTAAATCCCCTCAGTGTTGAACTTCAGGCATTGGTGGAAGCATGAGGGGACGCAGCGGAAGGCGCTAATGAGGGGTCGCACGAAGATGGCCTTGTAGCTGCTGGGGGCGTCCACGATGACAAACCTGCAAGTGTGCGACTTCCCCCCAGAGTGACATGGAGTTTCACTCCTCCTTCAACCTCCTTCCTCTCCCCTGAGAACCCAAACAAAGGCCCATCCGAGGCCAGCACCCGCTTAGCCTCCACCTTCATCGCGTCAAATGCCTTTTTGAAGATGACGTTGACCGAACTCCCATTGTCAATGAGGATCCGGGATATAGTGAAATTCTCGATGGCTGTCTGGATGACCAGTGCATCGCAAAAGGAATCCTCGTGGTCCGGCATATCTTTCCTTGAGAAGGTGATCTTCTCCTCTGGGGGCGGGGTCTGGGATGTGGAGCCAATGCTCCTTCGGTACATGGTGTGGAGGCTTGCCTTCCGGGAAGCCTCAATCCCCACTCCCATGGATCACTATGATCCTTACCCGGGTTCCAACATCTGGCTAGTCCTTACACCTGTCCTCCTCTGCCCGAGGCAGGACTTCTTTGATCTGTACTCCCTGACGCTCTTGCTGTTGTTGTTGCTCCCTGTTTCCTCTCATCTCGAGGAACTCCGGGAATGTGGTGGTAGCGTGCCCCTCTTCTTGGTGGAAGTCATAGTAGGGCAACTCCACCCTAACTTCTCTTCTCCTTCTTCGCGCCGCTCTCCTCCTTTCCCCCAGGGCTATAATCATAGCTTGGTTTTGGTCGGGGAGAGGTGGTCTCTGGCCTTGCCTTCCACCTGGGGGGTAGAACTGACCCTAACCCCCCTGGCGGTTGTCTCCTCTATGGAAACCTCTCTGCGGCCCCTGGTCCTGCCACTCCGGCCTCCAACCTAGCCGATGATTTGGCTCTTCATGCCCCAACCTGGGTTGTTGATGTTGCTGTAGTTGCCACGTACTGTTCCCTTTGTCGGGGTCAGCTATCCTCTCCTCCTGACTTCTGCCACCCCTTGGTTTCTTCACCTCCTCCGTGGCCCACCTAGCCAACTTCCGAGCGAACTCCGGGTACGACGCCTACCCGTCAACTTCCCTTGCCGCCCTCTCCATCAGTTCCTCATAGGAGAGGGGCGACACCCACTTCAACTCCATTCTGAAGAAATCCTGCTGTAGCCCCAGGGTGAAGGTCATCATCAGGGTGTGCCCTGGCATCTCTTTGACCTGGGTCACCTCCTCCTGAAACCGGTCCACGTAGCTCCCCAGGGTCTCGTTCACCCCCTGCTTGATGTGGAACAGGGACTCCGACTCCTTCTTTCTCCTCTTGGAGGTGGTGAACCTCAGCATGAACCCCCAGTGCAGGTCCTTGAAACAGTAAATAGAGTTGGCCGGCAGCTGGTGGAACTACTCTCTCGCCTTCTCCTTGAGATTGATGGCGAAGAGCCTGCACTTGAACCCATCTGACATTTGTCGGATCGAGATCACATCCTCAAACCACTGGACGTGCTGGACTGGGTCTCCCTTCCCGGTGTAGTAAGACTTCTCTGGCTCCCTGAACCCCTCTGGAACCGGGGCGGAAGAAACCAATTCGTTGAAGGGGCCGCCTCCCCCTGCTGGGTGAGCTGGAGGGTCTCGCATCCCCCATCTCGCCGAACCTGCCACCGCTCGCCGATCCTGGGAAGAGAACTCGCCCGGGGAGCTCGCATCCTCTCCTTTCCTCCGCAACTTCCTTCCAAGTTCGCCTGTCGGGAGCGTCCTCGCCAAGGGCCGGGACCACGAGTACAGGTGCTGCTGGAGTCGAGCACTCAACACGCGCACTGAGTGTTAACCTGACAAGACCGACACCTCCTGCTTGAATTCTTCGAACATCCCCACCGTGGTGAGAGACGGGGGGGGGGGGGGGGGGGGGTGGCGAGTCGGACCTGTCCGAGCCTTGCCCTGATCCTCCCGTCATCGAGCTTGCTGAAGATTTTCTGTGCTGACCACGCTCCACGCTCACCGCACCAAAATGTTGAAACCGAAATCTCAATCTCTGTGGAGTTCACCCTTGGGAAAGGGGTGATCGAACAGATACTTCTCTCCTGCAAGCAAAATAACAAAGGAAAAGAAAAGGTAACTGACCCAAGGGCTTGGCGTGGAGGTCCCACCACACACTCAGAAGATCTTAGAGCGCTTCCACTCCTTAGCCAGAAGCCGAGCTAAGGTTACCTAATAAAGCGTTAGAAGACTAGAAGACAAGTTAACATGCCTTCTGAGGTACCCCTTGGGTCCTATTTATAGTTTTCTGAAAACGGACTGCAAATAGCCAACATCCGCTGTTCCAAACAGCTATGTGCATCCCAACTGAGTCTGCCAACAGCGTAACTCCGATGTTCTAACTGGCTATTGGCAGGCTAGTGGGGGCAAAATGGTAAAAAACATTATAGAACTGGGCGAGTGGCCCTCTGAAGCCTCCACTCGCCTGGGGCAGCGAGTGCTCGATGGAGCTGGCACTCGCCGCCTCCCTTTGGGTCTGGGCGAGTATGATCCCGACTGACCCTGCTCGCCTACCGCTTGCCGAGTAGCCTAGGGCGAGTGCGAGCCCTCCAGCTCTACTCACCCCCCCCCCCGATGAGTCCACCTTACCTGGGCGAGTCGGGGGCTGCCGAGCTCTGGCCCCATTGGGTGCTCGCCCGAAACTTGGACTGCTTGGTTCGGCCGATCTGGCTCCTGGCGACCCTACTCGCTGGATACAAGGTTGTACACCTGGGGGTTTGCTACCCTCTTAAAAGAGGAAACTAAATATGTCGTCATTAATGGCCATCATTGCATAATTTGCATAGCATTGCATATCAAAACATTACATTGCATAAGTGAGACCTTATTGTATACGTTCGTTTGAGATTTCATCGGATAAGTGATCAAACATGCAGATCCTTATCATATAAGTTTATTTAATAAGTTACTTTAATGCTTTGATACATGAACACTTAACATATAAGTTTATATGAGCATCCTTATATGTTAAGTTACATTTGTTGATGATATTATTTAGATGATGATAACTCTATGACTAATTCCATTATATTTACCTCATATTTGACCGTACTTGTATTATTGTATATGCTTGTACTAATATTGCAGCTTCTATGATCCCTCCTTCCACCCCGTACTTAAGGATGCATTGTGGAAGGGGGTGAAAATCACTTGGTCTTTTAAAAGACTAACCCTTTCATTATCTCCACCACAGGAGTGAGGAGAGTAACAATAGGAGCGGTAGCCATATCAGTCATACCAGTGTAAAGTAGTGTCATCTCCGTTGTCAGTTCTCATTGTGAGGGTGTTGTTGTTTCATTACTTTATCCCATAGGCTTGTAGCTTTTGTCATTGTACAAAGATTTATGAACAATGTATAATATTTTTTTTGTATAAATGTGATGACTAGTTGTATTTTTCATACTTTATACTTCTTATGAAATATAAATGTGACATGATGATAGTCTTAAAGAGTAAGCATCATGTGGTAGTGGCCAACCTATATGTCGGCACTATTGCTTGGTGGTTACCCTGAGCCTAAATTTCCCCTGTCATGCCTGCTTCCAGTGGGGGGTGGTGTTGGGAATGGGGGGGGGGGGGGGGGTCTTACAAATGACATCAGAGATGAACACAATCCTTGTATATGGAAGTCCATAGCCTCACAGAAAGCTTACTCAACATGTCTAGCCGGTTTGTGGACAAACCGGTGCAGCGGAAGCGAGTGACCACTTGTGTAAAAACATGAAATTACATGAAATCTCAGTTTTTTTTTTTTTTCAATTTTCACTCGATTAAACTTTGATGTTAAGATGTTGACCCTATCATCACATGTTAGTGATGATGTTGAATTATACATATTTATTCTACGCATCAACAATGTTTATTTTATTTAAATGGATTAAAATTAGTGTTTTATATAATAATATGCATTTAATAATTGTTTAGGTGTGTAAACACATGTTAAATTCAGATTCAGGCGAATCACGACACTTTTTGGGCTTAAAATGGATTAAATGATGAAGAGACACATCCCAAATGACTCGGGGAAGCATTTATTCATGGCCCAACACATGGTGACAGTTCTAGGGATCAAGCGATGTGATTTTTTAAGAAATACGGCCCAAGACACGATCCCATGCGCCTAGGAGTGTGCCAGTTTTTTCGATTGTTCTCAGCTCTATACATGTCCAGGAGTGAAACAAAGTGATCTTTGAGGCACACGATCATGACACATGCCAGCGTGCCTAGGTCATATATGATGAATACTACTCCCGATAGACCATCTCTATAAATAGTAGATTTTGACGAAGAACTCATGCTTGATTCGTCATTGAAGGACAAAAAACTTAAAAAGAGATATGGACACCATGAAGAAAGATGAGAAGGAGAAGAAGACTTGGAGTATGGAAATCCTTCATGCTTGGTTCCATATGTTTATACTATTCTCCCGTCTTCTCTACTTTATGTTTTTTTTGTTTTAGTTTGTTTATGTAATCATGTCTCACCATGTTGTTCCTAAATTGTAACTTTACTTTAGTCTAATCAAATAATTATTTTTCTTTGGCCCACCTCTTTTGCTAAGATTTATCCATGCTAATAATAAAATGAGCCTGTAGGCTGCAAATATCGATTTCATACAAGTTACAAAGGTGTGATTACAAAGAAAAGGAAAAAGCTAGCGGGTAAAAAGGTGACAAAGGAGTTAGATTCGAGACCGCTTCCACAGGTAGTAAGCTTGAGGATTTGAATCATCATGCCTTTTGAGTACTGTTCATCTTTATTTATAGGAGCAAGAGTCTGCCCAAAGGAGCAGGTTCTAAAATTACGGACTTCCTTGGGTACATGAGAACGAGGTAGAGATTAGAGGTTACTTAGTGTGCAAATGATAAAAAGAACTAGGACCGTGTGGTCCGGCGCCCAGCCTCAAGGTTGTCCTTGCTCCTCATATAGATAGCTGCAAAACTGTCCCGTGTGACTTGTGCGGTCACCGAAGGATCAAACCACCTCGACTGGTTTGGGGGAAAGGTGGTCGTAGGATTCCGGGTAAACACTCCAGTTTCATTGGCTTGGCTTCGGACATTGGTTTGCTCTAGTACCAAAGCTCATCCCGGGCCGCCACTTCTTCTTATCGGTCTCCTTATGCCACTTATGATTAAAATGTATGGGTAGATAGTGCAATTCGGATTAGATAAGATGCCAATGCGCTTTTCTTTTCTCTAAGAAACATAGTATAACTGACAGCCTCTGAATTTTCCAATCTTGAGTTTTGGTTATGGTGCAAAAATATCATGAATACTTAAATTTGAGAACCGTAAATGCTTACTTTATTGTGCGATTAACGGATTTGTTGAGGGTTGTTTGGTATTCTAAGCTTTAAATTGATAAGTATTGTTAGCATATCGTGGCGCTATGACATCCTCCACAATGTTCATATCTAGAGCAATGAGGGACCCTACACATGAACAATTGTTGATAAGGTGGGTATTGAAGTTACTATTTTTGGTCAAAAGGATAGGATTGTTTTGAAACTAATGCAAATGCAAATGTTGGAGCTTTATACAAGTTATACATTATTAATGTGTTAAGTGCCTCTTGAAATTGAAAAGTATTTATAAAAGATTTTGTTTATAAAATGTTATTGCTATCAAATTATATACTAATGCATTTGTGCGTGTTTATGCGTGGGTGTGTCGGCGCCCGCATGACAACATCGTGCACGAGTGGCAACTGTTCGGATGCGGGCACAATTCGGATTATATATATAAATATAATTTTTGAATACAAATAAAAATAATCCAACTGAAACCACACTGAGTCTTCTGCACCCTAAGCCCTAAATACAGTTAAATTTTCATTCAAAATCACAGTTGGAATGACTTATAGTGTCACCGTTTTCATCGATTTTCTTCGACGACATCGAGAGTATATTCTAAGATCTTCATGGAGGTGAAATCTAGTAATGGACCAATGTTAGATAAGTAAAAAGTGACCCTAAAAACCTAAACTACACACAAGAACTTACCTATAATTTTTCCGAAGCTTTCCATCAACAACTATGGATCGACCGAACTGTATTCCAGTCAAAAGAAGCTCGCTCCAGTAGAAAGAAACTCGGAGCAAGCTCGTACAATGCACTATCAGAAATCTCAAACTAGGAGGAAGCTAGGACTCCCATGACTCAAGCACTCAGAGTCAGAGAAAGATCGAATCACTATTTTTTCTAAAGCACATTCCAGTATGAAGAAGAAGGCTATGATAAAGCTCAGAGCAAGCTCGTACTATGCACCAGCTTGTAAGAGCCAGCTCACACTAAGAGAAAGGAGCTGGTACCCGCGGCTACTTAGAGGAAGGTGCAAAGATAATAGTGCCTATCGGATTTAAGATCTGACCGCTGCGATTAAAGCGAGCAGAAAAATAAAAAAATTTTAGTAGGAGTTATCTTGATCAGACCACAGGCCTGACAGATCAGACGGCTCGCAATGCACGCGTGCACATTCCTCTAGGTACACGCGAGTACCTAAAAATTTCCTAAGAGAAAGCTTGAACCGTGCACCAGCTCTCACCGAAAGGGAAAAAAATTAGGTCTGCCTAACCAATCAGAGAGAGAGAACTTGAGAGGGCCCGCGCAAAAGCGTATGGCAGAAGCCAAAACTGTGCGGGCCCCGCCTCATTTTCAAATCTCCTATTGGTGAGGACCTAGATGAACCTCCGCCTGGCCTACCTAATATTTTCTCCATCGAAAGTGGCACAACCGAGGACACTAATTTTGACGGAAAGAGGCAAAAAAGAGAAAATGTCGTGGGACCGGGCAAAAATCCTGCTATTATTCTCGCACGATAGTATCGTGCGAGAGCTATGTACATAAATTTTATACGTAATAAATGATACTGATAGCATGGGCAAATCGGTCTTTTCACATGCTGTCACCGGCGCCAGCCTAGCGATCGGGCGCGGTAGAATTCGGCCCGATAAATAAGCCTTTATTCCCTGTTTTGGCGGCCGAACGCCAATTATAGCCATTGGTTCTTCCCAGCTTCAGCGACAGCAGATTTCTCCCACGTTGAGGCTCCCCTTCAAGCTTCGATCGACGCCCTGTAACTCGCCCCGCCCCAATTTACCAAAAAGTTGTGGCTCAGATTTCTCCTGGCCCTCTTCAGGTCTGCCAATGGCGACATCACAGTGGAGAGTTAGGGCAACGATGAGAGGAAAGAGAACGAAAGAGTGGGGAGTTCTTGAGTTAGGCATGCCGAATCGACAGCTCCTTTCGCCGGCAATTGCCACCTTGATGAATCTGCTTGTCTATAAACTGGTGACGGATGGAGAGGAAATTATACTGGCTTCTTTTCCGGGCTCTAATGGGAGGCGGATCGTACTCGGGGAGGGGAGGGATGAAGAGATAGGAAGGGGGTTTTCGATCGCCGGAGTTTCCCACCGTTTTGTCCGTCTATCTTGATTATTTGAGTAGAATTTGTGCCAGGCTTAATGATTTACGTTTCTGAGTCGGGGATGGGAAGGAGCCCGGCGAGGGTGCAGTCAAAGGTGATTAATGGCTCCTGGATTTTGAAAGTGAATATGTTTGTTGTTGATTTGTAGTGTGTTCTTCTTGTAATTTGGGATTTGCAGACGAGGAAGCCTTACACGATCACGAAGCAGCGAGAGAAGTGGACTGATGAGGAGCATGGCAAGTTTTTGGAAGCTCTCAGGCTGCACGGCAGGGCATGGCAGCGTATTCAAGGTAATGGCGTTCTTGATTTTTTTGTTCTAATTGTTAGCTTTTTTTATTGTGTTTAGGGTTTTTTTTACTGGTTCTATCATCTATGGCTGTGCAGACATAAGACTGCAAACTGCACTTGAATGATTTTATCATATTCCAAAGATGTTGTGATTCATGAATTAATGAAATGGGTTCTGGTAGTTCATTCTTAAAGTAAATTTAGTAAAATTATAATATGTGTAGTAACGCAGAAGAAAGTATCCACATTGGGACTGTGCAAGATCACTAAATGTTTACCTTGATTTATAAAGTAGAGTTATAGAAAATATCATTTTTCTTCAAAGGTAGAGTTTGGATTGTCCTTGCATCCTTCCGTCATCCTAGAGATGGATAGAGTATTATTTCTCCCGCACTGCACCTAGGTATTGTGTTGTTAGTAGTCACACTCATATCCTACCCCGCGACATATTTACTGATAAAAGATGCAATGAACTAGTTAAATACTTTTTTTGAAAACATATTTTACTATTTGAGGCACCTGTTAGGCGTTGTGAGAGTCTAGTCACTAGACATGTTAAACGAGGGAGGGGCAAACCAATAAATACTTGGAAAGAGGAAAGACATGATGTACTTAGGCATTAGTGAGATTATGACAAAAGATAGGGCACAATGGCGATAAAGGATCCATATAGCCGACCCCAGTATAATGGGATAAAGTCTTGAATGTTGTTGTTATATTTTACTATTTGAATTTTCTCTTTAAATACCTTTGTAAAACTCACTCTTCCTCAAGGGCATATCTAGGCCAAAGAATTCTGCAAAATGATTAGTGTATTTGAATTCCTCTCATTGTGGAAATGAATTTTGACTTCTTATACGTCAAACACAGAGGCCAGATGAGGGAAAAACGGCTCCGGTAAGATGGAGGCATTCAATTTTTTTTGCTGGAGGAGGTTTATATCTAACCCCCTTGTTAAAATTCCTACACCCGCCCATACTCTTCCTAATACAAACATGTTACTTTTAGATGTTGATATTATGCAATAATTGAATTATCTTTCATTTAGATAAAAATCATATTGGTTGATAAAAATTGAAAATCTTGTCAAATGACCGTGCATGGGATTGGATTATCGATTGGAATGCGACGGAGTAAGACGTTGAGGAGGGTCATTGATGATTGTTCCCCTCAATCCTCATTGGTGACCTATGTTGTGATGGGAGATTGGAGTTTTTTTGCGGTGTCCGAATTGGGGACGTCGAGCATGTTGGAGGAGCGTAGTTGATGTAGACTGAATTTGGGAAAAATATATGCAGATAAATTAAGAAGCGCAACCAAGTAATTTAAACATGTTATGATCCTAAGAGAAAGTGGGTTCCTCGTTAGTACATCCATATCTTAATCGTTTTACATTAATATTTAGTGGAGATCAAAGCGGGCTAGTACGTTGCAAGAGTTTCACAAATGAATAGTTGTAAGACAAGCAATTAGCATGAGAAATAATGGCAATGGAAAAGAGTGGGTGCAAGCAGTGGGACGTGATCACTTTACATTTCATTGCATAAAATTAAACTAATAGAGAGAGAGTCGAAATTATACTTGCAATGATTTTATGTGGCTTGATGGGGGGAGAGTGGTGGTGGGATTTTTGGAATTAATTGATAAATATTGGGCTGAATGGGTTCAGGTGCACATGGAGAGGGAAGTGACGTGATATGGAGTTCGGCAGTTATTGGTGGCTCGAGGGTTATATCCAGTTGGACCTCATGGAGGGAGTAGGAGCTCGGGAGAAATCGTGGTTGACAGGGGAGAGGTCGCTGAAGGGGTTGTCAGGTAGGGACGTAGAAGAGAAGGACAGTCACTGTGAGCAACAGAGGTGCGCCGATGTCACCTGAGAAGGGTCGGGATGGGATTGCCGGAAGTAGACCGTCCTTCAGGAGGAATTGTCGGAGGCGAGTGAGGCTTTAGTTGAAGGCGAAAGGAGGTGGGCGTGAGACGTCGTGTAAGAATCTTGCTGGAATATCGAGAAATAAAAGGTTTTCAACAGAGGCATGCTGACGTTGTCGTAGGAGGGTCGGGTAGGAGTCTTGCTGGAATATCGAGAAATATAAGGGTTTCAACAGAGGCATGCCGATGTTGCCGTAGGAGGGCTGGGATGGGGTCGCCGGAGGTTGACCGACCCTCGGGAGTTTTCTTCGGAGGAGGGAGAGGCATTAGTGGAAGGTGGAAGGAGGTGGGCGGTGAGGCATCGAGTAGGAGTCTTTTGATGGGCTTTTGAGAAACAGAACTGTCTGTTTCTCGATTCTTTCCAGCCGGCCTTAGGTTTTAGTTTGCGTAGGTTTAAATAAGGAGAAATGTATCAAAAGTCACAAATCATTTAAGAGGAGGGGAAACAAAGTCATGGAGAATCAATGCATTTAGACTATTGGGAATCAATGCGTGCGGCGTCGAGAAGCGCAGATGAAGAGGAACATGCAGGCGACTGCGGGGATGGAGTCGAGTGGCTGTTGGCGGTGAGCGGGAAGCAGCGGCGGGATGTCGCCGCAGTGGAGAGAGGAAGAATCATTGCTCTGAAGAGGAATGTTCTACAGGAGGGAGGAAAGTCCACTGATACCAAAAATGTTATGTGCTTGTTTGGTTGGCGATCGATGGAGGCGGGATACAAGGACAAGCCCTAAAATGGAGGTAGAGGAATGAAGGAGCTTGGGGGAAGAGGATGTGAGGAAGCCTAAGGGGAAGGAAGCGGACTTAAAGAGGGAGAGAGGAATTTTAGAGAAAAGAACTTGATATTTCATTACCTCCCGTCTTACTTGACAAGGCCTCCTTATATAATGCCCCAAAGACACGAGCTTGAATACCCGATTCAAAGAAACTATACAAAATATTAAAATGCATATATAATACTATGATGCACATAACTTGCTCAATACCTACGATATTGAAACACTCAATACACTTGAGTCGATACAACTCAAATTAATATAAATAAACTCCTAATATCAGATAACCAATGGGGTGAAATCCTTAACAATATCCACAAATCCTGACCATTCTAGTAAGTGGGGTTTAAAATAAAGTTGCTGGGTAAAATAAATTCCACAAATCCTGACCATTCCATGTGAAGGTTGAAAACTTAATAAAGCCTGGGCTGTTTAACAGTCACTTCGCAATGCATCCAACCATACATTGTAGTTGGTAGATTTAGGGCCTGTTAGGGTGGGTGGCGGCGTTTGGAGATGAAGTGGTTGGAGATGGAGATAGAACGGCATTCGTAGTTGTGAGTCCTTCTCTGTGACTAGAGTTAGACAAAAAATGAAGTTTTGGGGATCTGTGTTTCCAAATGGAGGCTAGCCAAACGGAAAAATTGCATGTGTTATTTAAAAACCACAAAGGAGAAAAACACCCAAACCAACTGTTTCGGTACTCGGTGGTGGCATCTCTATGGAACATAGTCGCTGCAGGAAAGCCGTTTTCATCCCGAACTCGATCCCTCAACCATCTGCCGTAACCATGTTCAGGCTTTTGGCATTCCTGCTTCTGCCTCAACTACCTCCACAACTGAGCATGCATCTTAGAAATTGACATTCTGACATTTAGTCACTGATAATGTGGAATTATGCTCTGCACGGCTACTGTGCTTGAGTAGTATAACCTTACAGTAGAAATACATCCTGTTTGTTCTTCAACTGACATTTAACTTTACTTCAATGCAGAGCACATTGGTACAAAATCTGCTGTTCAGATAAGAAGCCACGCTCAGAAGTTCTTCTTGAAGGTTAAGGATTTCATAATTTTCTCTTTATTTTTTATTAGGTGATACAAGGCATTCATACTTTTTTTATTGATTACTACAGAAAGCTACTTGCAAGGGTTTTGCAAATCAAAATTTCTAAAAAAATCATTTACTCCTAAGAGAAAAACTGCATACCTGACATTTTCCCTTCTTTTTTACTTCTATTTATTGTTTCAACGGCAGTTCCCGTTGCTTTGATCATATTCTTAAGCTTCTTTCTTTTATAAAATTTTTGCTTCTTGGTGAAACTTGGAATGTTAGAACTGCTGATTTTGTTGGATATGTTTTGGATATTTCAAAAGTCACTCAAGAGATCCTTTGTCACAATTTAAATTTTGGCAGACATATGTATGTAGGAATGGATGTCGGATGTTTCTATATAACATCAATTACTACGGTATGCCAAAAAGAATTTATGTTGCCGCGCAAGTGATTTACCAACAATTAATAAGCTATTTGGATAAAAGAAAGTTTGCTTGAAGTCAAAATTTTGATTATTTACTCTAAACAAAGTTATATTGCTTTGATTTATGTCGGTAAATTTGTTATCTGGCTTGTTTATTGGCATCGTGTTGGTAAAAACCCAACTCTTGATTTGATATATAGTTTAAAGAGTGATTAATTAGACAAACACCCATGTTTTATAGAAGAGTTATTTTTGTCATATGGACTTAGTATCTAGGCTACAAGATTGTGCCCTAAGAAGGCAACAGAAGAACTCGGGTTCAAAGTAATGTTGCATCAAAATATAGTCAACGCAACTTCAAACAACGATGAAATATCTGAGTATGCGTCACAATCTCAATGCAGCGCTAGACTTTAGTGTCAGGATATTCAAGCTGCATCGAATAGTAAAACCTGTACCAAATCACTTAAGAAAGGCTTCTATCACAAACATGGGCACATCTCAATGCAGAAAATATATAATTTGCAATCTAAATAATTTCTCTTTATATAAATCTAGAATTAGATTATGTATGAATTTTGTTGATGAGAAAATTTATGATGTTATCTTGTCAGGTCATGTAATTCCTACAATGATAGATGACAATGGAGAAAGTGTGCTTATCTCCAGAAATAAATGGTCAGAAAGAAATAGGAAGGCCAAAACATACGACACTGACGCCATAAACATTCTTATGACAATAATGTCTGATGATATTTTTCTGAAAGTTGCTGACTGTACATCAACAAAAGAAATATGAGAGTCCCTAACCATATTAGCAGAAGGCTTTACTAATGAAATGAGAAATGAACAATCATCTTTAATTTCTCCTAATAGCATTAAGGAGACAAAAAACCGATGTCTCCTTGCTAAAACTAGGATCCAAAGTGAAGAAAACCTCTCAAGCTCAGATAATGAAGAAAAGGTTGAGGATACTGAAGTCGCAGTATGACTTTCAATGACTCAGACCTCGAAGAAGTCACTCATGTAAATAAGGTACAATCCTTCAACTCCACCGGCCGCAATACATCTGAACCTAAAAAAGATTTTGAAGTCCTTCATATTGCTCATCTCAAGGCTGTGAAAGAAATCAAAGATCTCAAGAAAGATCTGACATCACCAAAAAAACAATGATGAATGATGTCACTGATATTAAAAATTAGTCTTTTAAAATACAAAACACCAAACTTGAAAGAGAAATTATCTCCCTAAAATATGAAGTTGCTGAGTTGAATAATCAACTTACCAAAACCAAAAAGTTAAAAATTCTTTAAATGGTAGAAGCAACAAGCTAAAAGACATCTCTAAAAACCTTAAAATAAGGTTTATAAATCTAGGGCTAGGAGCTGATCCTGCCATGCATCAAATCCCGTGTAACACTACACGACACAACCCATATGCGTTGAATACGATTTGACCTGATTTTGGTCTCTAGACTACTGCCTCTCTCTTCAGCAGGTTTGATAAAATAAGTGAGAAATTTCTACCATCATTTTCACAATAATTCTTTAAATGGTAGAAGCAACAAGCTAAAAGACATCTCCAAAAAATTTAAAATAAGGTTTATAAATCTAGGGCTAGGAGCTGATCCTGCTATGCCAAAGGGTCCTTTGGACATTCCTGTTTGGAAGAGCCCAGTGACATTTGTCAAAGACAAAGGCTCAATATCTCGTGAAGATGTTTTTCTAATATCAAAGTCTAGCAGTAAAAATCATAATAAGGAAAACCTTCCCATCTCTTTCTCCCGAGAAGGATCACTTAAAAAAGATCTAAGAGAATTGATTTAAAGAAAAATGAAGCCTATTAAAAAGTCAAATAAAACCAAGCATTCAAAGTATGCGTTAAATAGAAATTGACACAACTTCATACTAGTAGATATTGTGTGATAGGGGTTTATCTGTATTTACAGGTCTTGTATATATAACCCCAAGATGGGTCATTATTGATATGCAATATATAATTCTAAGATGTTATCAGAGGGTAGGGTTTAACTCTCCCGATCCCTCTCCCGCTCGTCTGTGTCGATCGACCCCGAGCGACGTCTCTTCCGATCGTCTCCCGCCGTTCGACTGCTGCGTCGATCCCGACTGCTCCCTCCGCTGCGTCGGCACCAGTGCTTTCTTCGATCGACTGAGTCGATCCCGTCTGCTTCCTTCGGTTGACCAATCGATCCCGTCTCTGTTTCAGCGCCGATCGATCCTGCTCCAGATCTCGGTGTCGACGTCGTCGTCCTCTTTCCAGTTTTTTTCGTGCTGACGACCTTCAATGGATCCCGCCTCGACTCACAGTGGCTATCTTCCCAAACCTGATGTGCTGCTCAACGGGCAGAACTACGAGGCTTGGTCTTCCACCATGCGCATGCATCTCCGAGGCCTACGCCTTTGGGGCCATTTAGATGGATCCTGCCCAACACCGTTGCTCCCTGCCGCCTCTTCAACTGAGTCTTCTGTTTCCACATCCAGCACCGGTGTTTCCTCAGCTCAGGCTTTGGCCAAGTGGCAGGGCGATGACTCCAGGGCTATTGCTATCCTTGGCCAGTCTTGTGAGGTACCCATCTGCCTGGCCATCTGTGAGTTCCCTACCGCCAAGGCGATCTGGGATCATCTTTCCGATCTCTATCAGCCTTCCAGTCAGGCACTTCAGTATTCATTGTTACAGACTCTTGCAGCTGCTTACCAGCGCGACCGCTCAGTTCAGGAGTTTTTTACTGAGATCACTTCCCTCTGGCGTCAGTGTGAAGAGATGGCGCCGCCCCATTGCCTGTCCTGCTGCCATTGCGTTGCCACCGCTTAGTACATAGATGCCTGCCGTGTCTACGATTTCTTGATGTGCCTGCGCCCGGAGTTTGAGTCTGCCCGCTCACAGTTTCTCCATCGGGGTACTCTACCCACACTTCGTGACACTCTGTCCACGATTCTGGCGGAGGAGACTCGTCTTCGTACCATGGAGGGGACGCAACACACTACCTCCCCCCATGTTGTCGTGGCTGCTCCTCAGTTTGCTCCACAGCCTCCGCTGCCACCTTCTCCAGGGCTCAGTACTCCTGTGCGACCGTCTGCTCCGTTTCCTACCCAGGGACCCTCTTCCCAGGGTCCCAATGCTGCGCAGCGACGGTCTGTTCGTTGTCATTATTGTCATGCACCGGGCCACAGAGTGTCTGAGTGTCGCAAGCTTCAGCGCTCCCAGCAGAACATCCAGTCTCGTGACACCCAGCAGCGTGCAGCTCCAGTTATGCCTGTGCCTCCTCCGACAGCCTCCTTCTCTGAGCAGCTCATACAGCTGGCTCAACAGCTGTCTTCAGACACCTTCCCGAGTACATCTGCAGCCACAGTTGGTCAGGACTCTACCTCTGTTGATCCCTCAGCGGCCTCTGCCCCGTCAGGTATCTCTCCGTCCTCGTGGTTACTTGACTCTGTAGCCTCTTTTCATATGACCTATGATGTCACCCATCTTCATGCCTACCAGTCTGTTTCCTCCGACCTACGTGTTATTATTGCTGATGGCACCACCCTTCCTGTTACCAGTCGTGGCCTTCTCCACACCCCTCAGTTCCACATTCTTGTTGTTGCCTACATCCTTCAGCTCTCCATGAACCTCATCTCCGCCAGCTAGCTTGCCTTTAGTGGTTACCTTGTTGTTTGTGATGAGTTTGTTTGTCATGTGCATGATCGTCTTACGGGGACCCTCATTGGAGCTGGTCGTCGCCATAGTGGGGTATATCTCCTTGAGTACCTTCGTCTGCCATCAGTCACACCGTCCCCAACTGCTCCTCTTTTATGTCTTTCTGCTGCTTCCTTTCGTCAGTGGCACCATCGTCTTGGTCATCCCAGTGGCGCCCGTCTTTCAACTCTTGTTCGTCAGGGTGTTTTGGGTCGTGTATCTGTTGGCACTAGTCACTCTTGTACGGGTTGTAAGCTTGGAAAATGCTACAACTCCCCTATCAGTCTAGTATGTATAGGTCTTCTGCTCCTTTTGAGTTAGTCCATTCTGATGTATGAGGGCCCGCTCCTTTTGTATCCAAGGGTGGACACCGCTATTATGTCTTGTTTATTGATTATTTTTCTCGTTTCACTTGGATATATATGTTGCGTTCTCGTGCTGAGTTTTTTTAGGTTTATGTTACTTTCTCCACCATGGTTCGTACTCAGTTCTCCGTCTCTATTTGTATTTTTTCGCTCCGACTCAGGGGGGAGTACCTATCGCATGAGTTCCGTGACCTCGCTTCTTATGACACACTCCCGCAGCTCTCCTGTCCTGGTGCTCATTCCCAGAATGACACTGCGGAAAGGAAACATCGCCACATCATTGAGACCGCTCACACTCTTCTTTTGGCTTCCCATGTTCCCCCACATTTTTGGGCTGAGGCTGTCTCCACCGCTGTCTTTCTCATCAACCTTCAGCCATCCACTTTCCTTCAGGGTCGATGTCCCGGTGAGTGTTTGTTCTCTCATCCTCCTCGATACACTCATCTTCGTGTGTTCGGATGTCTGTGTTATGCCCTATTACCACCACGTGAGCGGACTAAGCTCTCTACTCAGTCTGCTGCATGTGTTTTTCTAAGCTACAGCTCAGAGCACAAGGGTTACCGTTGTTTTGACCATGTTGCGCGCCGTCTTCGCATTTCTCGTGATGTCACCTTCGTTGAGGACCAACCTTTCTTCCTTTCTTCATCCACCTCTGCTTCACCCTCATCCACTACCCCGACTGATATTCAGTTTCTTATTTTTCCTACCGTACCACCACCTGTTTTGCCACCACCGTCAGACCAGTCACCAGCAGAGCTACCGCCATCATCGTCATCTCCCTCTTCTGATCCTCTCCACCTCCTCATGTTCTGCCATCTCCCGGCCCTCTACCTCCTATTCTCCACCACTACACTCGTCGTGCTCCGACTACCCCACAGGTGCCCCCAGTCTTCAGTGAGAGTCCCGTAGATGATCCGCCTGTCAGACGCTACCCCATTCGAGATCGACATCCACCAGATCGCCTCGGTTTTACCACCCAGCCACTCCACCTCACTGCTCTTCCTGCTACCTCCACCAGTGCTTCATAGCCTAGTTCCTACCGCGAGGCTGCTCAGGTTCCTAAGTGGCAGACCGCTATGTTTGATGAGTTGGCTGCTCTTGAGCGTACCTCTACTTGGGATCTTGTGCCTCTTCCTCCTGGTGCTGTTCCCATCACTTGCAAGTGGGTCTATAAGATCAAGACTCGCTCTGATGGTTCTATTGAGCGGTACAAGGCTCGCCTGGTTGTTCGGGGTTTTCAGCAGGAGCATGGTCGAGACTTTGATGGGACTTTTGCTCCTGTGGCACACATGATCACGATCAGGACACTTGTTGTTGTTGCTGCTATCCATCGTTGGTCCCTGTTTCAGCTGGATGTGAAGAATGCGTTTCTTCACAGTGACCTACAACAGGAGTCTACATGGTTCCTCCTCCCGGTTTTGCTGCTCCTCTTGGCATGGTTTGTCGCTTGCGTCGTGCTCTCTATGGTTTCAAACAGGCCCCTCGAGCCTGGTTTGAGCGCTTCAGCTCTGTCGTTACAGCCGTTGGTTTTCAGCCCAGCCAGCAAGACCCGGCCCTGTTTGTTCACACTCTTCCCGAGGCCGGACTCTTCTTCTGCTCTATGTGGATGATATGATCATCACTGGTGACGACCCGACTTTCATTGAATTTGTCAAGCATCACCTGCAGCAGCAATTTTAGATGACAGATTTGGGACCTTTGAGCTATTTTCTGGGAATTGAGTTCTCTTCCACCTCTGCAGGGTTCCAGCTCTCTCAGCAGCGGTATACTACTGATCTTCTAGCTCGGGTTGCTCTTTCCGACACCCGCACTGTTGCCATACCGATGGAGCTTCACCTGCAACTTCAGGCTGATGGGGGGATCCCTCTTGCTGACCCCACTCGCTATCGTCATTTGGTCGGCAGCCTGGTCTATCTCACCATCACTCGGCCAGATATTGCTCATGCAGTCCATGTGTTGAGCCAGTTTGTTAGCACTCCTACATCAGTTCATTATGCTCACTTGCTGCGTGTACTGCGTTACCTTCATGCGACTCCTGGCCGTGGTCTGTTCTTCTCCAGAAGCAGTTCCCTCCAGCTTTCTGCTTTCTCTGATGCTACTTGGGCTAGTGATCATTCTGATCGTCGCTCTGTCACTGGTTTCTGTCTGTTTTTGGGCTCCTCCTTGCTTGCTTGGAAGTCCAAGAAACAGTCTGGTGTTTCCCGCTCTAGTACTGAGGCTGAGCTACGCGCCATGATGTCTACGACCGAGGAGATTATCTGGCTTCGTTGGCTTCTTGCAGATTTTGGCATTGTCTCATCATGACCAACCACTCTCTTTTGTGACAACACTGGTGCCATTCAGCTCACACTGAATCCAGTGAAGTTTTTCCTCTCCAAGCACATTGGAGTAGACGTCTTCTTCCTCCGTGAGCAGTACAGTCGACGCACATTGGTTCCCCAGTATGTTTCCACTCAGCATCAGATTGCGGACTTGTTCACCAAGCCCCAGACAAGGGTTCAGCATGACTATCTTATGTCCAAACTCTCGATGTATGATCCCCCGTGAGTTTGAGGGGGGGGGGGGTGTTAGATATTGTGTGTATGTATAGGGGCTTATCTGTATTTACCTGTATATGTTCGGGTCTTGTATATATAACCCCAAGATGGGTCATTATTGATATGCAATATACAATTCTAAGATATACATGCGTCAAATAGTAACCAATGCAACATTGAAGTCGCGCCAAATGCTATTCCATGTAAGCATCAAATCTCGTGTAACACTACACGACACAACCCATATGCGTTGAATACGATTTGACCTGATTTTGGTTTCCAGACTGCTGCCTCTCTTCAGCAGGTCTGATAAAATAAGTGTGAGAAATTTCTACCATCTTTTTCACAATAATTATTAAAAAAGAAAAACTAAATATAACATGTATGAGTGTCATTGCCGCCTATGTTGCACCGACACCGACACGCGACACGCGACAAGACAAGACACGCGACACGTCAATTCTAAAAAATATCATATTCCAACACGTTGGGATATATATATTAAATATATTTTTTATAATTATCAAAATCTTAAAATATTTAACAAAAAAAAATGAACAATTAACAAATAGTCAAAAAAGTACGTCCTGTTTAAATATTACTCATCAAATATTCAAATATAAACTTAACAACAACAACAACATTCAAGCCTTTATCCCACTATAGTGGGGGTCAGCTATATGGATCCTTTGTCGCCATTGTGCCCTATATTTTTTCATAATCTCATTAATGCCTAAGTACATTATGTCTTTCCTTACAGTTTCATTCCAAGTCTTTATTGGTTTGCCCCTCCCTCGTTTAACATGCCTAGTGACTAGACTCTCACAACGCCTAACAGGTGCCTATAATGGTCTCCTTTGTACGTGTCCAAACCATCTTAGACGAGCTTCTCGCATCTTCTCTGCAATTGGTGCTACTCCTGTCTTATCCCTGATACTTTCATTCCTAATTTTATCCAATCTCGTGTGTTCACACATCCACCTAAACATTCACATCTCCGCAACTCCCATTTTATGCTCATGTACACAATTCACTGTCCAACATTCAGAACCATAGAGCATCGCGGGTCTAATTGCAGTACGGTAAAACTTACCATTATATATCATCAAAAAATAATAGAACATTAAAATATTGCCATTATATATAATCAATGAGAATGAAATCCTTACAGTACGGTAAAACTTGCCCAACACTCAGATGTCTTTTAGTTTGTTGTCTTAAATGTAAACTTAACAAAATGCTAAAAAATGATAAAACATTAAAATATTGTCATTATATATCATCAATAAAAATAATGGATTTTCAAACAAACCTTTTCCCTCACTTTCAATCTTCTTTTTTCTAGAGAAAATATCCACCCCACTAGTAGATTCACCTTCACTATTTGAAATGCTAGAAGGGGGCAAATGCACTTTTTTAGGAGCAAGACTCGTTATTCTCATTCACCTCTTATTCTAGTTTCTACATCTCAAACAGATCACTACTTGAGACTTTTACACACTTTTCAATTTCTTTTTCACCAATCATTAACAAATGTGCTCTCACTTTTATATATGAATTTATAAAATATTTTTCACAAAAAGTGTACTTCCAAAACAAATTGCTTCCCGCCTCACTATGAGTAGCTAGCTTAGGGGACATGCGTGTCCGATTGAGCGGGACACATGAGTTTCACGTGAGCTAACGTATCGGACTTCCGACACGCGTGTCAGAGAGTATCGGAGAGTCGGACAAGTCTCGGAGAGTCCGACACCGACACACTGGGCATTTTGAAGTGTCAGTGCTTCATAGATTGCTGTCGTAAGGTAGGGCATTTCATGAGAGATAAATGATATAATTTATCTGCAACTACTCTCCCTAGAAGCTCTGTGAGACCCCCTCTTTACTCTCTCACAGTAGCAATTATTTTAGAACCTCAAGACCTAATATAAACTAGGGTCCTTATGAGGTCTATTCCTATTACAGGTAAAATGCCCCTCCACCACTAGCCAGCTGTGGAATGAAAAGTTATTTAAGAATGTTAAATTATTGGAATAAGTGAATTTATTTAACCGTAAGACATAAGAAATAAAAATTATATGCATAAGCAGACACACTTCCTAACTAAGATAAGTCTAGTGTCTGGCGTCTAGAAGTCAGTCACTGCATTGGGATCACAAGTGGTAAAAGACAAGAAAAGCTTTTCATCTCCTCGGTACCAAGAGTGTAACGTCTCTTGAAAACTCAAAAGGTTAGCAGACGCACCTTTATTCCTTCCAATCGTTTCGGTCAAAAGAACTGAATGGTCATATAATCTTAGTAAGGCGTTTAGGTTTTCTTGCATATTTAAGAACCGCTCAAACTGAGGATTTCATTCCCATTCGAAGTCACAACTATCTCACTTCTTCCTCCGTCCTCGTATTTGCTGCCTCTAGTTTTTGAATCTCTCCGTCTTTTTCAAGCAATACTTTTAACTCCTTTAAACTGCTCTCTCCCAGGATGGTCTTGATCTCTATTCTCTATAGAATCAAGAAGGGGGAGAAACATGAAATGTGTTATATCACATATGGTCACTGAGAGCTAGTTCTTTGCATGATGAGGTTGATGTAAAACAACCTCTTACAAAGGCCGACAATGCCACATATGCTCATTGGATGTCTAATGAGGTATGTTGACTACCATGGATGGAGAGGCATCTCAGAAGATGCTTGAAGATATCTCCTACCACATCAAGAGCCCACCGTCCTCCTGTGGATGCAGCAGAGGAGAGGGCAACAATCAAGGGTGAGAAATATGTGCAGGGCAGAGCACAGTCTCATTCCCAAATCCCCCTCTCCCACTTCTATTTGAAAGATGATTAATAAATTGTTTAAAAGAGGATTTAGAATCTAGGATTCTCCATGTAAGTAGAACATTAGGAAACAAAATGTTCGCTAAGCATTATAAAGAAATGTAAATGGCTAAAAATGCTAAAAAATAATGTCTGTGAAATGCATTTTATTTTTGAGAAATGTGTTACATCTTATTGTATGCATTCTTTTTATTTGAGCAATAAATATTATCCGTGTATATGAAGAAATCCTTTTAGTTCTTTTCTTTTGAAAATCACTTAAATTTTTTGTAAAAATTGGTATATCAAGGGAAGATTGTTGGGAAAAACCCACATCTTGATTTGATATACAGTTTAAAGAATAATGAATTAGATCATTACCCATGTTGTAAAGAAGGATAATTTTTCATAAGGACTTTGCATTTAGGCTACAAGATTGTGCCCTAAGAAGGCAGCAGAAGAACTTGGGTTCAAAGTAATGTAGCGTCAAAATATAGTCAACGCAACGATGAAATATCTGAGTAAGCGTCACAATCTCAAAGCAACGCTAGACTTTAGCGTCTGTATGTTCAAGCTGCATCGAATAGTAAAACCCGTGCTATGTCGGCTACAAAGAAGTTGCGTCGAAATCTTCCAAGTAGTGTTGTACCTTAAAACAACGCTAAAACCATAAATCAGTGTCAAATTCGACAAAGTAGCATCAAAATCTATTGAACAAAGCTGGAACTTTCAAACATCGTTCAAGTCACAAGAGCAGCGTCGAGATGCCTCTAAACAAACAAAGCTTATGTTGATCTGATGTAGGGTAGGCTATCTATTATGCAACCTAGGTTGACTCTAGTGAGTGGACACGTGAATGCTATGATGAGATGCACAAAACCCGTTAGGCAATTATTTCAAACAATGATTCACAACCACGCATAATTAAATTAGGCAACAATGATTCTTTTAGGGCAATTAAGCAAGGCTTTCCTCCAAGCGGAGGGCCAAATTAAGCGCGCTGCAAATAGTTCCTTCCTGCAATCAACGCTTTCACGGGCAAAATTCCACAACAAAATATTTTATGCAAGCACAAACTATCTCAAACAATAATCAAAACTGAGAACTAGAAATCCATACAACAAACAACTCACAAACATAAGGGATGTCCGAGGCGGGAGAGATCCGGCGGTTTCGGGAATAGATCCGGGTTGGTGAATCGAAACGGTGGTTGTCCACGGTGGAAAATGGGTGCGGAGGGTTGGAAACGGGTAGATCCGGTAATATTATGACGGATCCGGGTTACGGAGGGGAAATATGTAAGTGGAGGGTAGATCGGTGAAGGGTAGCGCTAGATCAAAGTAGATCTAGGGTTTTCGGAGCGGTTGGAAGTGGATCCACGAAGGGGAGAAGAAGTGAGGGGGTGGGTGAACAGTAACGGCGGATGAACAGTGCGGATGAACAGTACCAGCGGATGAACAATGCGTATGAACAGTTCCGGCGGGTGAACAGTGCGGGTGAATAGATATTTCTGGGTTTCTGGACAGCGGTAGGGTTGAGATTTGGGGGCTATAGGGGTTGCGGATGAGGGTTTCAGAGGGGGAAAAAGAAGGTTATGGATGGGTAGTACCTTGGGGATGAAGTTCCACCGCTAGGAGTCAACACCTAGGGCTCCACGGCGTCGGCACCGTGGCGTGATCGCGGAGGTCCGGGAATCTCTTCTCCAAAACCAGCAATGAGTCTCTCCAAGCCTCTAACACTCCTATTTATAATATTCTAACATTAGGGCAACCCGGATTCGACGTCTATGATTGGCCGACGAGTCCTCGTGCCAAACATAAGCAAATGAAAGTAAAAATAACAAAGTTATATATCAAAAAGATTCGCGGCACGCATCCGGACGCATCCGCGGGGTCGGATCGTCCCTCCGCTCAAGTCTTCCGGCGAGAATATACGAAAGTGGGCCCCGCCTTGTTACGGGCCGATGGTCCCCCATCATGATCTCTCAGATTTCCTCCAAAGGTCATCTTTCTCTTGGAACTTGTCACTATTAAAATTATAGATAGAATACAACCGTTAGATTTCTGTTTTTAGCAAGTTGTTTAGGCCTATGAAAGTGCCCTTCAGAGCATGCTTAAGGATATTTAGGAACGAGTTCAAAAACAAGAAGGTATATATATAAACGACGCCAACAAACAAGAAATGTGAAAAAGGAAGGAAGTCAGATGAAAACACATAACAGGAAGATCAACCTTCCTCAAATGTGCAATGCATAGAAGAAACCTTATCAACAACTCCTTGTTCTGAAAGTCTCCTTATCCAAAGACTCATCACTAGTGATAGTGAAATTCCTGCTGCGGCAGAAGAGTGGACGTACCCGTGTTTGGGGAACCACTATATTTCCTGCGTCGTCTGTGTTGTTTGCATTCACTCCATGTTTTTCATTTCCACACTTTTTTTATTGTTGTGCTTGCGATATGCTCAGGGGTATTTTGAGAAACTGTCAAAAATAGTAAAGCTAAATCAGTGTAAAATTTTAATTACTCTATTCCTCCCCTTTAGAGTACATCTCAAGTGATTAATTTCTCATTTTTACATCATGTTTTGGATCAATATTGGGGTCGAACTTATCGGCGATGCGCACAACCAACCATAGATTGATTTCCCTTTGTATCTTTAATTTTTTCGTGTATTTATTTTGTTACATTGTTAACTCACCTATAAGATGTCAAAATGAGGGGCATTTTAGACAATGAACATTAAGATCTCTTACTTAGGGATAGGGGAAACCATTACAAGATATGAATGAAATTATCTCTTTCTTTTCCTCTCTCTCTCACTCACACTCTCTTCCTCTCTCTATCTCCTATTCTCTATTCTGTGCCCTACTTCATGGTTCTCTCGATACCTTTGCATCACGCGACCGAATTGAACAGTCAACTCCTTCGAAGGATCGGTTCCACCTCTCTTCCACGCCACTTCCATCATAGCTCTTCCGGGTGGAAGGGGAACTCCAACCCTCTCTGGGACTTCTTCCCGGCTCTCCCTAGCACAAGTATTGAAATATGGTTCGATACTGTTTTGGTTTGAGTATAACAAATCTTGATAAATATCTATTCTATGCTTGCAAGTGTTCTCATAGTATTGAAACCGAAAACTCGGTCTCTGTGGAGTTCACCCTTGGGGAAGGGGTGATCACACACTTCTCTCTCGCGGGCCAGACGACTAAGGAAAAAGAATAAGGGACGGACCCAAGGGCTTGGCGTAGAGGTCTCACCACACACCCGGAAGATCTTAGAGCGCTTCCCCTTTCTAGCCAAATGCTGAGCTAAGGATACCTCAGAAAGCGCAAGAAGACCGGGGCACAAATAAGCTTGCCTTCTGAAGTACCCCCTTGGGTCTATTTATAGATTTCTGAAAACGGTCTGCAAATAGCCAACCTTCGCTGTTCTGAACAGCTTTGTGCAACCCAATTGGTCTACCAACAGCGTAACTCCGTTGTTCCAACAGGCTATAGACAGACCAGCGGGGGTAAAACAGTAAAGATACATCACAGGAGACTGGGCGAGTGGCCCTATGGAGCCTAGGACTGTTCACGAACCGAATCGAATCGAATATTTCTTCAATCGAATCCAAATTTAACATATAATGCAGAGATTCGGATTCGGATTCGTTCGAATATTAGGATTCGGATTCGGATTCGAATTCGATATGAAATGTTGGATTCAAATTCGGGTTCGAATTAAGATTCGAATTAGGATTCGAACAAGGATTCGAATTCGAATTCGATTTTTTCTATTAAGAATAATTAAATATATAATTTTATTAAATATATATAATTTTATTTAAGTAATTTTACTATTCGCGAACTATTCGCGAATACTTCGAATAGGGATAAACTTATTCAGATTCGGATTCGAAAATTATTCGAATTCGAATTTGGATTCGAATTCAAAAATTACGAATATTTATCGAATCTTCACGAATCGAATCTCGAATTATTCACGAACTATACTATTTGTTAACAGCCCCAATGGAGCCTCCACTCACCGGGGGAGGCGAGTGCTCGATGGAGCTGGCACTCGCCGCCTCTTCCAGCCCTGGGCGAGTGCGGGCCCGGCTTGCCTCACTTGCCCGCTGCAAGCCGAACCCCCGGGGTGAGTGCGAGCTGACCCACTCCACTCTCCCGCTGCTCGCGGGGCCCCTGGGACGAGTGCGACCCAACCCACTCCACCCGCCCCTCAAACGATCCACCCCCACTTGGGCAAGCGGACTGCTGGACTTTGGCCGATCTGGCTCCTGTCGACCGCTACTCGCCGGATATGAGGTTGTACATAATCCCCGCTCTTTGCGAGGTTGGTCCAAGCTCGGGAAGAAACATCCAACCTCGCAATATGCGGCGAGTGCGACAGGGGCCAGAGAATCTTTTGGTGGGCTCCACCAGCGGCTATATATATAGGTCCGCGTACCTGGACGACCTTTGTCATTCCCTCTTACTTGAGCCTTGCCGAGATGCCTCTCTCCAAAGAACTCTAAGAGAAGCTCAGCCGCGCCTGCGAGCTCAACGCCGCTCGCGCTGACGCGTTAGTCGGCCTGCCTCCCATCACTGCACTGCGCAAGCCAACGAAATCCAAACCTTCCAAGAAGGCCAAGTCCATCCCAAAGGATGCTGAATCCATCTACCGCGACCTGGAGTCTAGCTTGACTTCTAGGCTCGCCTCCTCCAAACCGGCTGCCGGCCTCAAGGGGAAAGTAGTCTTCAACATTCCCGCCGACCCCGAGGACCATCAATCCAATACAGAGACCTCCACACCGCGAGTCCACACCCCACACGGCAAGTCGCAGCCTCAGACTCCCCACACACTCGCCTGCAAAGTAAATCGCCCCCCTTTTGGACCACAGGGCTGGATTCGCTGAAATTCAGATCGCCAGCTCGCATTCCTTCTCAGCAGCCCACAAATACTCCTGCACTCGCGGGGGAAAGAGCCGGGGACATCCCGGTTCCCAGCTTCAATCTCATCTCCCCGGGAATCCATCCTCCGGGTCGCGGCAAGAACTTGGCCCTGCCTCATCCGCACACCTTCCAAGAATTGCCGAGCTCATCCCGTTTTCTCTGCTTTCTCTAGAATGTTTTGCCTAGGCCTCTTTGGTTCTCGTACCCTCTTCCTGCTTGAGTTGATTGTTTTTTGCAGGTCTCCTTGCTCCGTCTGAAGTTGAAGAATCTTCAGAACAAGCTTGCCACTCGCCACCCCCTGAGCCTGGAGTGGAGAGCTTCCTGGATGACTCGCTAGATCCTGCCGAGCTGAGGCGGCGAGTAGTGGAGGTGCTGAAGAAGCAGGACGCCGCCCTACGCAAACTTCGAGCGGACAACGCATACAGCGAGCAGAGGCTGCAGGCGCTGGAGCGGGATTATGTGTTGCTCACGGGCAAGGTGGAGCACGGCTCGGCGAGCGAGATGATGTCTCCCACCCCAGTTATGGAGAAAATTGATGAAAGCCTGTAGACCTTCGGCAGGGACCTGGACTTGGTCCGCGAGTTCCTCAACCCGCGCCGACCTCCGGGGATGGGGGCGCGAGGCCGGAGTAGATGGAAATGGCTCCCTAGCTGAGCCTACCGGCCCTCGCCCCCAGCACCCCAGCTCGCGCGGGTTGACCGAACTTTCTTTGCCTGTTATGAACTTCATTCTCGGGGCTGCGAACGTCCCTGTCTGTAATAACTTGAATAATTTTTTAGAACTCAATAATATTTGAAAATAATAGGGTGTGCTATCTAGATTCAGCTCGCACTGGGATAGGCCAGATCGCCGGGTGGCGAGCTGGAATCGGAGAGCTGGGGCTGGCGAGCGAGACTGACCGGTCAGCTCGGCCATAAATCCCGTTTTCTATAAATAGGCCCCCTCACCACCCCCTGGCTATCGCCTTAATTGCATTCATACCCCCTTTGCTGCTTTGCTCGCAACCCGCTCTCGCGTCCCAACTTTTTCATAGACATGGTGAAGACGTGACCTGACGCCGATGGACGGTCCAAGTGCGCCCGTCAGTTCGCCGAATACCTCTTTTTCGACAGAAACACCACCGAGCGCGAGCTTGCCGCCTTCAAGACCGAGTACCTGCCCCCCGACTATGAGGTGCGCCGGCCCAGAGAGGGCGAGACCATCAACACCTTCTACCGGGACGAACTCGCCTTCCCCATCTCGCACTTCGAGGTGGGGTTGCGCCTTACCCTCTAGTCGGAAATCCGCCAGATCCTCAAGTACTTTGGGGCGGTTCCGGCTTAGCTAAACCCGAATGCGATCGCCATGATGGTCGCATTGGCCTGCCACCTCCGCCGAGAGCGGATCGAATTCAACCTCGCTGTCTTCCGCAAACTCTTCACCTACTGTGCGACCAGCGACGGGGTCGCCTTCATGATGGGCTCGCACATCAAGATCCGCGAGACCGCAAACAAAAACCACAACTGGGTCTCCAAGGTCGTCTTCATCAAGGGCGACCTGGACAACATTACCTTCTCCCCCCAGCAAAAGAGCGAGGAGGTATATCGGGCTCCAACGCTATCCGGCGTCGACGTCGACATCAAGCTGCACAGGTTCTTCCTGGGGAAGGACTTCGAGGTCGCCTTCCTTCGAAGGGGCCTCGACTCGCTCCCCCCAGTTCTTCCCAACGAAGGTATAAGTCTTCCCTACTCGCCCTACCGGCTCGCCCACAATCATTGCTTTTCTAACCTAAGTCCTTTTCTGCAGGGGAGCGATCAATTCCCGAGCATCCTCCCCATGCGGACTCAGGAGCCTACCCGGACCCGCTCGCGCGCGAGCGGGCAGTAGCAGCGGCCTGCCGAGGCGAGTAGGAGTCAGGTAGACCTTCCTCCCGCCGGAAATGACCTGGCCTTGAAGGGTCTAGCTCGCCTCGCCGCCCCCACAACCAATGAAGATGAAGGCGACGGTGGTCTCCCGGGGGGACTACAACAACAAGTTCGGGGGAGACCACAACAACAACAACAAGTTTACATAAGCTCGCCAGAGACCACACCAGAAGGGTCGCCAGAGACCTCGCTGAAGGGCTCGCTAGAGAAGAACTTGGAGGGTGGCGAGCCCTCCGCCTCCCTTGCTGCAGCGGCGACCGGGGCCCACGAGCCGGGCCTGCCGAAGAGCCACCCCCTCTTCGGCTTTGGGGGAAAGTCAAAAGACCCGGTCGGCGAGCCGATGGTGCGGTGGGATGAGCAGACCCACAAGGTCTCCATCTCATCACTCCATCCCTCTTGGTCGGGGGGTCAACCCGCCTCCGGGCACGCCTATGCGCTAGGCTTTGACCTATATGGGCACGAGGACGCCGAGGCCTACAAGAGCCTGACCCTTCGTCAGCTCTGTTGCGAAGGTCTACAGGCCCAGATGCGGGCCCTGGAGCTGCACCACATGGTGGTCCTCCGCGGCTTCAACCTCAACCACCAGCTGCTGAAAGCGGAGCAGGATCGCGACCTCGCCAAGGATAATGCTGCCGACCTGGCGAGGCGACTGCAAGTCGCTGAGAACCTCCTCGCAAAGGCCACCGGTTGGCTGGTAAGCGTCGGCCATCCCCTTCCTTTTTCCCTTAGGATTTTTTTTACGCATGTATGTCTTACCTTACCTTTTTCCCAGGATACCGAAGCCGCGAGTGAGCTGCGAGCTCGCGCCACCGAGTTGGAGGCTCGCACCGCCGAGACGAAGGCTCGCGTAGCCGAGCTGGAGAAGGAGATCAACAGACTGAGGGAGGAGAACAAAGGGCTCAAGGGTGAGCTGATCCGGCAGACAGACATCTTCCTCTCCAGTCTGGCGGCGAGCCGAGCATCCCTCCCAAATGGCCAAAAGTCTACAGCGAGGCCGAGGTCACCGAGAGGCTGCGGACCAACTCCATCAACATCGCCGACTACACCCTCCAGATGATGAAAGACATGGAGGTGTTGGTGGAGGGATGCAAAGAGATCACAGCGAGGGACCTTGTGCCGAACTTGTTCCCGCCGGGCACCCCTCCCAGCGAGGAGGAAAGCTTTGAGTCGCTGTTCAAGGATGTCAAGGGCTACAAGGATGGTCGCACATCCGGAGGGGAAGGTGAGGAGGATCACCCGTCCGGAGGGGAGGGCGAGAGCTGACTCGCATCCCCTTCCCATTTTTGTTCTTTTTCTTTTGTAATCCTCCCCCCTTTTGTAACATGTAATATTTATTAATGAAAAAGTACTTAGCTTGAATTCGTCCCTTCTCTTTTTTTGAATCCACCGTGATGTACTCGCCTGCGAGCTTACCTCCTCGTTGGGCGACCTCGCTAGGATAGAGCTTGCCGCTAGAATGTATCTGAGTTAGGATTCGTGTCTGCGGAGAGACCTTAGGAGCTCGCCGACCCTAGACAATTAGGAGGCGGGCCATCCGCCGAACTAAGCTCGCGAGTACCCAACTCGCCCTCGAGTTGCCTATTTCGTCAATCGTCAAGTTGAAGTTGTTAGAGATTCCTAAGTAAAAATCCGAGCTGGTGGGAAGTACTTGCCGAGGACTGCCTTGCCTCACCATCCTTAGTGGATGCCGAGATCTCTGCTCGGAGGGGAAGGCGAGGAGGATCACCCGTCCGGAGGGGAGGGCGAGAGCTGACTCACATCCCCTTCCCATTTTTGTTCTTTTTCTTTTGTAATCCTCCCCCCTTTTGTAACATGTAATATTTATTAATGAAAAAGTACTTAGCTTGAATTCATCCCTTCTCTTTTTTTGAATCCACTGTGATGACTGCGAGCTGATCTCCTCGTTGGGCGACCTCGCTAGGATAGAGCTTGCCGCTAGAATGTATCTGAGTTAGAATTCGTGTCTGCGGAGAGACCTTAGGAGCTCGCCGACCCTAGACAATTAGGAGGCGGGCCATCCTCCGAACTAAGCTCGCGAGTACCCAGCTCGCCCGCGAGTTGCCCATTTCGTCAATCGTCAAGTTGAAGTTGTTAGAGATTCCTAAGTAAAAACCCGAGGGGGTGGGAAGTACTTGCCGAGGACTGCCTTGCCTCACCATCCTTAGTGGATGCCGAGATCTCTGCTCGCCGTACTCTCATCTTGTCATGGGATGATGCTACCCCCAGCCTATCGTCTGGCGGTAGCGCTCTTGACGATTCCTCGAAAGCGCTGAGTGGTCTCGCCGAAGGCATTTGCTAACGCGGTGCGATAGCTTACTATCTCCAGGCAGTAAAAACCCGAGCGTCTAGCCTTTTAATTCACCGAGCTACCGCCTGCGATAGGACTATCACTGCGCAATAGCCTCCAATGACCTCTACTCCTTTTGGGGTGTTACAATCCTCCTCTCCTTACAGAAATTTCGTCCCAAAATTTACATACATCTATAAGAAAGACAGCAACTTAAATGTCACATCAATTTTTTATTCATAAAAATGGTTTTATAACAACGTTACACAAACAACTCAGGATATTCAATACGCATGGTTTGCTCTCTTTCCCATGTCAGCTCCTCACAACCACAGTTGTCCCACCGGACCTTGACCATCCCGATTGTCTTGTTTCGTAGCTGCTTGATCGTCGTATCCTCGATCCGAATGGGCCTAACTCTCGTTGTTAGCCCACTATCGACCGGTACTCGATCATCCTCAACCACGCGAGTTGGCTCTTTCACAGCTTTTCGAAGCACGGATATGTGGAACACATCGTGTAAGCCACCCAATTATGCTGAAAGAGCTAGCCGATAGACAACTTTTCCAACTCGCTCCACCACCTCGAACGGACCAAGATACCTCGGGCTTAACTTTTTCAAGCGCCGAATCCTGGACACGCCTTTGAATGGTTTGATCTTCAAGTATACCCAATCGCCTACCGCAAACTCCACGTTTCGGTGTTTGGCGTTGTAGTACTTAGCCTGTCTATCTTGAACTATCAGTAGTCTCTCTCGGATAGTTCGTATTGTTGAATTAGCTTCTTTAACTTCCTTCCGCTTATACAACTTAGTTTCGCCTGATTCTGCCCAAGCTAACGGTGTACGGCACTTCCTACCATACAAAGCTTCAAAAGGCGTCATTTGTATACTAGCTTGATAGCTATTGTTGTAAGCGAATTCAACCATATGGAGGTGATCTTCCCACCTCTTCCCGAAATCCAGGGCGCACATACGGAACATATCCTCCATTGTTCTGTTGGTCCTCTCAGTCTGGTCATTCGTTTGCGGATGGAAGGCCGTACTGAACGTTAATTTAGTCCCCAACAACTGATGGATTATCCTCCAATCATTTGAAGTGAAGAGTCCATCTCGATCACTTACGATGCTACGAGACACGTCGTGCAATCGTACGATAGTATCCACATATAGCTTGGCCAATTTTTCCACTGAATCGTCCTTCCTGTTTGGTATGAAATGCGACACTTTAGTTAATCGGTCAGCGATCACTCACACGACATCATATCCGCTCTGAGATCTCGGCAGACCATGCACAAAATCCATAGAAATGTCGTCGAACTTCCATACCGGGATTGGTAACGAATTCAGGAAACCACCAGGTTTCTGACATTCAGTCTTCACTAAGGCACAAGTTTGACATTTTGCCACGTAATGGGCTATGTGCTTCAAACCATGCCACCAGAACACCTTTTTCATGTCCTTATACATCTTCGTGCTCCATCTCCATCCTCCGTTCCTGCTCCTCGGTGACTCACCATCCTCCAGCCTCCTGCTCCGCCACCTCCATCCTCCGCTCCATCTCCTCGGCCCCCTCCTGCCAAGAAATGGAGTTCACCGCGGTGACGCAACACTCCCTCGCCACCTTAGGATCCCCTCGGACCCGGGCCTAGATCCCCTCGGCGTTGAACTTCAGGCATCGGTGGAAAGAAGAGGGGACGCAACTGAAGGCGCTGATGAGAGGCCGTCTGAAGATGGTGTTGTAACTGCTGGGGGCATCTACAATGACGAACCTATAGTTTCGGGACTGCCCCCCTAGAGTGACATGGAGCCACACTCCTCCTTCCACCTCCTTCCTCTCCCCAGAGAACCCAAACAGAGGACCATCCGAGGCCAGCACCCTCTTGGCCTCCACCTTCATTGCGTCAAACACCTTATTTAAAATGACGTTGACCGAACTCCCGTTATTAATGAGGATCCTGGAGGCAGTAAACCCTTCGACCGCGGTCTGAATGACCAACGCGTCGCAGAAGGGATCCTCATGATCTGACATGTCGCTCCTAGAGAAGGTGATCTTCTCCTCCGGGGGTGGAGTCTGGGATGTGGAGCCAACGCTCCTCCGGTACATGGTGTGGAGGCTTGTCTTCCGGGAAGCCTCAACTCCTACCCCCCCCCCCCCGTGGATCACCCCGATCCCTCCTCGGGCCCCAACATCGGCCCGGTCCTCACATATGTCCTCCTCTGCCCGAGGCAAGACTTCATCGATCCGCACCTCCCGGCGGTCCCGCTGCTGCTCCCTGTTTCCTCTCACCTCGAGGAACTCCGGGCACGTGGCTGTAGCATGCCCCTCCTCCCGGTGGAAGTCACAGTAGGGTAGCTCTACCCTGACCTTCCTTCTTCTCCTCTACTGGCCCCTCCTCTGCATGGCTATTGTCATAGCCTGATGCTGATCAGGGAGAGGAGGCCTCTGACCCTGCCTCCAGCCTGGAGGATGGAACTGCCCCTGGCCCCCCTGGCGGTTGTCTCCTCCACGGAAACCTCTCTGCTGCCCCGGATCCCGCCACTCCTGCTGCCTCCAGCCGAGCCTATTATTCGGCTCCTGGCGCCCCCACCTCGAATGCTGCTGCAGCTGCTGCTGCTGTTCCCGCTGCCGGGGTTCAGCTCTCCTCACCTCCTGACCTCGGCCACCTTCTGGCCCCTTCTCCTCCTCCGTGGCGCACCTGGCCAACTTCTTCGCGAACTCGGGGTTCGACGCCTCCCCGTCGACTTCCCTTGCCGCCCTCTCCATCAACTCCTCGTAGGAGAGAGGCGACACCCTCTTCAGCTCCATCCTAAAGAAACCTTGTTGTTGCCCCAAGGTGAAGACCATCATCAGGGTGTGCCTGACATCTCCTGGACCTGGGTGACCTCCTGGAACCGGTTCACGTAACTCCCCAAGGTCTCGTTCACCCCCTGCTTGATGTGGAATAGCGACTCCGGCTCCTTCCTCTTCTTGGAGGTGGTGAACCTCAACATGAACCCCCGACGCAGGTCCTCGAAGCAGTAGATTGAGTTGGCCGGCAGTTGGTGGAACCACTCCCTCGCCTTCTCCTTGAGGGTGATGACGAAGAGTCTGCACTTAAAGGCATCCGACATCTGCCTTATCAAAACCACATCCTCAAATCACTGGATGTGCTGGACTGGGTCGTCCTTTCCGGTGTAGTAGGATATCTCCGGCTCGCTGAACCCCTCTGGAACTGGGGCAGAAGAAACCACCTCGCTGAAGGGGCCACCTCCCCCTGCTGGGCGAGCCGGAGGATCTCGCACCACCATCTCGCCGAACCGGCCTCCACTCGCCGACCCGGGGAAGAGCACTCGCCTGGGGAGATCGTGCTCCCTCGCCTCCTCTGCAACCTCCTTCCCAGCTCGCCGAGCCGGGGCATCCTCGCCTAGATCCGGGGCGGCGGCGACTGGGACAGCTGGTGTCGAGCACTTCGGCACGCGCGCCGAGTGCGAACCTGACGAGGCCAAGCACCTCCTGCCTGAATTCCTCGAACATCCCCACCGTGGCGAGAGGGGGAGGGGGTGGCGAGTCGGCCCTGTTCGAACGTTGCCCTTCTCCTCCAGTCATCGAGCCTGCTGAAGATTTTCTGTGCTGACCATGCTCCACGCCCATCGCACCAAAATTTTGAAACCGAAAACTCGGTCTCTATGGAGTTCACCCTTGGGGAAGGGGTGATCGCACACTTCTCTCTCGCGGGCCAAACGGCTAAGGAAAAAGAATAAGGGACAAGCCCAATGGCTCGGCGTGGAGGTCCCACCACACACCCGGAAGATTTAGAGCGCTTTCCCTCCCTAGCCAAATGCCTTGCTAAGGATACCTCAAAAAGCGCAAGAAGACCGAGGCACAAGTAAACATGCCTTCTGAGGTACACCCCCTTGAATTTATTTATAGATTTCTAAAAACGGCATGCAAATAGCTAACCTCCGCTGTTCTGAACAGCTATGTGCAACCCAATTGGGTCTGCCAACAGCGTAACTCCGCTGTTCCAACAGGCTATAGACAGGCCAGCGGGGGTAAAACAGTAAAGATACATTGCAGGAGACTGGGCCAGTGGCCCTATGGAGCTAGCACTCACCGCCTCTTCCAGCCTTGGGTGAGTGCGGGCCCGACCTGCCTCACTCGCCCGCTACACGTCGAACCCCCGGGGCGAGTGCGAGCCGACCCACTCCACTCGCCCGCCGCTCGCGGGGCCCCTAGGGCGAGTGCGAGCCGACCCACTCCACTCGCCCCTCAAACGATCCACCCCCACTTGGGCGAGCCGGACTGCTGGACTTTGGCCGATCTGGCTCCTGTCGACCGCTACTCGCTGGATATGGGGTTGTACACATAGTGTGCAGGTTTAGGAATAATAGTTGATACAAAGAATGAATTATAAGGAACGAGACGAGCTGAAAGGAAACAAGTCTAAAATAGACAGCTACCGCCTATAGTAGCTGGTATCGCCCTGCGGTAGTACTCGATGTACATTTCGACATGCAGTCAATGATCAGCTGTGGATTTGGAAATTTCTTAGGCTATCTAGAGGAATTTCATGAAGGATGCTACTGTTGTAGAATGAAAAGCCTTGATCCTCTTTGAGCAGATCAAGTATATATATATATATATATATCTTAAATATAATATGACCTATACAGACTATTTACAGACCAAATAACATAAAATAACAATAATCCTAATACTCTTCCTCAAGCTGGTGCAAAGATGTCAATCATGCCCAACTTGGAAATAGTCAAATCTGAATGAGTAGGACCAACAACTTTAGTGACAGCGTCAACAAGCTGTTCGGCCGAGGAGATCAAAGCTGGAAGGATAGTCCCAGTACGGACGTGGTCACGCAGAAAATAAACATCCATATCGATGTGCTTGGTGCGCTCATGTAGTACCGAGTCCTGAGTAAGTAGGAGAGCTGACTTATTATCACAGTAGAGAGTCGAGCCAGTAGCAAGAGATAGGCCAAGTTCAGTCAGCAGTGATCGAAACCAAACCAACTCAGTGACGTCGAGATCCATAGCGCGGTACTCTGACTCAACAAAAGAGCGGGATACTAAAGGTTGTTTCTTGCTCTGCCACGAAACAAGGTGATCACCATGGAATACGCAAAGCCCTGTCGTTGACCGTCGATCAGTCAAAGAACCAGCAAAATCTGCATCAATGAATCATGAGAGACTAGAGGCACTATCAACCCGATAGAACAACCCAAGACCAGGGGCGCGTTAAGATAGCGAATAACACGTCGAGCAGCTTCTAGGTGAGATGTCCTGGGAGAATGCATAAACTGACTCAAAACGCCCACTGAGAAGCTGATGTCAGGCCTAGTATTGGTCAAGTATATCAAGCGGCCAACCAGACGCTGGTACTGGGAGGGGTCTGGTAGAGGATCGCTAGATTCAACATGAAGGCGTTGGTTGGTATCCATAGGAGTACTCGCAGGGCGACGCCCAAGTAGGCCCATGTCCCGAAGAAGGTCTAAGGTGTAATTGCGCAGCGATATCAAGATGCCCTGCCATGAGCGAGCTACTTCAATCCCAAGAAAATAACGGAGAGGTCCAATGTCTTTCAACTCGAAGGTTGAGCGAAGTATAGCTTTCACTTCAGAGATGCCAGAAGGGTCATCCCCCGTGAGAATAATATCGTCCATGTAGACCAAGACAATAACCCGACGACCCTCGGGAGTCGAACGAATGAAGCAAGTGTGGTCTGCACGACACTGAGTGAAACCTGACTGAAGAATAACCGAGATGAACCATTCAAATCAGGCCCACAGGGATTGCTTTAAGCCGTACAAAGACTTGAGCAGGCGACAAACTCTCCTCGAATACTCCTCTGAAGAGCAAACCCGGAGGGAGGTGCCATATAGACCTACTCCTGTAAATCACCATGCAGGAAAACATTTTTGACGTCGAGCTGGTAGAGCGGCCACACCCGAGAAGCCGCAAGCGAGAGGCGAGAGGCGAGAGCAAAAGACGAACACTGGTCAACTTAGCCACGGGAGCAAAGGTGGCACCAAACTCGTCCGGAGTCTGAGTAAAGCCCTTGGCCACCAAACGAGCCTTATAACGATCAATGGTACCATCAACAGAGTACTTCACTGTATAGACCCATTTGCACCCAACTGTACGTTTCCCAGGAGAAAGAGGAACCAAAGACCATGTCCCAATACGACGGAGAGCAGACATCTCCTCCATAGCCCGAACCCACCGCGGGTCACGGAGAGCCTCAGCGGTCGAGCAGACAGGCGAACAGAATCAGCAGTAGCCACAAAAGCCTGGTAAGAGGGTGAGAAACTGATGTTACCTGAAACCTAGGGCTGCAGTTTTCGAATATAAAAGAGTGATCTTTTAAAATATTTTGGGCGCGAGAGGCCTTCGCGGGCTAATTTAAACGGATAAAACGACCTAAGTGTCACAAACACTCGCCCCACACGATTATAGCGACTTCATGAGACAATTCCACAGACGTCACATTCAACAGAGTGGTAATGCGGATATGTAACTAACGATAGTTAGGAGACATGATTAGTTAGGGCAAACTCAAATTAATTACCATTCGTTTAAATATCATAAACATAAAAATGTACTTGAGGATGGAGCCAGGAGAAGCGAGGTATACCCAAGGCAGAGAGGCAGTGGCTGGAGCTATAGTGACCAGAGAACTGTCCGGTGGCTGGAGCAAGACAGGGTTGCTGGAAGCTTGATGGGTTGCTGGAGAAGCCTGAATCCGCCGAAGGAAGACATCAGACGCCTCGACGGTGGTAGGCGGCGCTTCAAGCAGCGGAAGTGACAGGCGGCGAAGCTTCGCGGGAGGTTTCCGTCAAGCAGGAGAAATCTGGAAGGTTGCGGCCGGAGCTGGAGAAGAAACCAGCAGCAGCTGGGTCGTCGGATACAGTGGGGGAGAGGCCGGAAGGCAGCGGTGGAGGTATCTGGAGGTGGCCTTGTCGGAGGAGTTAGGCGCGGAAGAGGCAGTGAAAAACCCGTCGAAGAAAGCGTCGCAGGTCGGCGACGGGTTGCTGGCGGGCTCTTGTGACAAGCGACGGGGGCAAGGCGCAACGCTGGAGCGGCTACAGGCGAATGCGTTTGTTAGGAAGGGGACACCAGAATCGGGAAGTACGGGGAAGCAGGGCTCGGGCGGCGCCGAGGAAGAACCGATGGGAAAAACCAAGATTGGTTCCTTCAGTTCAATTTCCAGCCACCGAAAACAGGAAGGGGGAGGCTGATTTTATAAGGGGGGATTAGGGTTTTCTTTCATAGGAATAATGAGCTTTGGAGGGGGCTTAAGATTTGATAAAAGGAGTGGGGCGTGACCTCAAATATTTCTCATCTTAAAAAAAACATTTCAGATTTGAATAGTTAATTAATATAAGGCTTGCCCTAAACTAACTTATCGCCTAAATTATCGGGCCTATGCATTCAGGGTCTTGTTGTCCAGTCACCCCAACGAGCTAAACAAAATTTGCGCGAACAACACGCGCGATACAAAAATACATAAAAGCTCTAATAACGTGCGCGATACAACTCAACACAACAACATAAGACCAAATGCGCCACAACATTCTCTACACAAATAAAACATGTACAAATAAAAATAAAGATGCGTCGCGGGTTGCATTAGAAACGCTGATAGGAAACAACACTAGCGAGTGGATGCTCAGTAACAGAGGAACGAACACAAGTACGCTTACACTTGTGAAGAGCAATAGGTAAGTCAACAAAAGAAGTAAAGGAGAGAGGCTCAAGAGAGTTACCTGCGTCCGGAAGAGGCTACTGATCCAGGACTGGAGGAGAAGTGAGTGTAGCGGGTGGAGGGGGTGGCTGGCGGCGAGAGTATGCCAGCAAGATAGAAGGAGCAACGGGGGGGGGGGGGCAGCGGCTGGTGGTGAGTAAAAGACCGGGAGAGGTTGCACAACAGTAGGAAGTGCAGGAGGTGTCAAATGTGCAGGATAAAAAGGAACCTCCTCATGGAATGTCACATCCATAGAATGATTCGACGCAACTGGGTGTCATAGCAGTGATAACCCTTAGTGGTAGTCTAGTAGCCGAGGAAGAGGCAGCGGATGACCTTGTCGTCGAGTTTGGTCCTAGAAGGACGTCGTTCCTGGACAAAACACACAACCAAAGACCCGGTGAGGGATGGGGAAGGAGGAAACTGGAGGATGAACGGGACTGAAGGGGGTAACACCACCAAGGGGACGAGAAGGAGTCCTATTAATAAGGAAAGCTGATGTAAGAAGAGCAACACTCAATAGGACTTAGGGACATTCATTCCCCGAAGAAGGCAACGAACAAAGTCTAAGAGGTGGCGGTTTTTGCGTTCGGCCACCCCATTCTGCTCGGGGGTACCTGGACACGAAAATTAGTGTAGAGTGCCCTCATTGCGGAGAAAGTGATCAAAAGGACAAGAAGTGTACTCCCCTCCATTGTCGGAGCGGAGGATATGAACATGTTACGCCCCTGAACATGACTCAGTTCTTTGGGCGTACTTACGCTCGCAGGCGGAAGACGAAAACAGACGACAATGGGGCTGAACCAACCGGTTCAACCCCCACTCTCTAAAGTGGCGGGTTGGGGGGCTGAACCACCTCGGTTCAACCCCGCGTGGGAGGGGTCGGCCGTCCCCTCTTGGCCCGACCATTTATATATATACCCGGGCCCCTTGGTGTGGAGTATGCAAGAATAATTTCAGGTATTTCTTCCCTCTTTCTCCCTAATCCTAATCTCTCTTAGCTCTCTCATTAGCCTCTACTTCTCTAGCTTTCTCTTAACAATTGGTATCAGTCTATCAGAGGATTCGATACTCCACCATGGTGACCACACACACGCAAGAAGAAATTACTCGACTGGAAACCCTACAAGAAAACTTCGCCGGCTTGACGGACTCGGTGGCCGCCATCGAGGAGGAAATGAGAGCCTCCACACAGCGATTGGAAGAACGGATCGACACCCGGATGGAGGAGATCAAGGCGCTGTTAGAGCAAAATTTGAAGGGGAAGGTGACGACGCACGAAGAGGCCGGCGAAATACAAAATCAGGCCGCGGAAACCCACGCGTCCCAACTTCACGGCCCGCAAGCGGGCGAAATCGCGGGATAGGCCGATCCCGCGCATACAGGTGCGGTATCGAGCGAATCCGGAGTCGGTGGCGTCGGCGGCTACACAGCAGGGTGGGGGAGCCGGGGGTTGTCGCCGGCGGCCGGATCGACTCCCATACGGGCGGGGGATGGTTGCACAGTGCTTCCAGGCTGTGTGCGGCACCATGACGAGCAAGGAGAGTTCGGCGGGGGACGCTCGCCATAGATTCGGGCCGGCAGCGAGCCGGGAGGGGCCGGAAGGGCTTTCGGAGGACCAATGGGAGGAGCGGGGGGCATCTTGCCGCCACCGTGGGGCACAAGTGCCAGAAAATACAGGTTTTTTATGTTACATGAGGATGCCGAAGACGAGATCGTTCCGGGAATAGAGTTGGAGGAGGACTTAGACTTGACCGAGTTCAGTGTGTCCCTACAGGCCATGGAGGGATGCAGCATGCCCCTTACTATGCGGATCGGGGGAAGGATCAATCAGGAGAAGGTGAAGATTCTGGTGGATAGTGGGAGCACCCACAACTTCATTCACCCTGATGTGGCACAACGGGCGGGGCATGCGATTGATAAGGGGCCCACCTTTCAGGTCATGGTGGCCGATGAAAGCAAACTGCAGTGCGAAGGGGTGATGAAGGGGGTGGAGCTACGGATACAGGGTACGTAGGGCGCACAGACGTCTACCTTCTACCCATCCGAGGGTCTAACATTGTGCTAGGGGTGTAGTGGCTACAACAGCTGAGGCGGGTGAACTTTGACTGGGATCAGATGACGATGGAGTTCCTACAGCACGGAAAACAACACTGCTTGAGCGGCCTCAAATCTATCTTCTTTAATTGAACCTTCTCCCGAATGAAATGACAATCAACTTCAATGTGTTTAGTCCTTTCATGGAAAACATGTTTCTTAGCAATGTGTATGACAGCTTGACTGTCGCAAAACATAGTGGCCGGTGAGGAAAGCTTGACTCCTAAATCACCTAGGAGACCTTCAATCCATGTAAGCTCCGATACAACGACTACCGTTGAACGATATTCGGCTTCAGCAGATGAGCATTATGGTGCACGAGGACGGAAACAGGATGCGGGATACAATACGAAACGGATACGGAAAACGCGATTTTTAAAAAATAAGGATACGGGAAACGTTTTAAAATTTTGTTAATTATTTTAATATAAGTATTAATTATTATAAAATAAGACAACTAACAAACTAAGTGCACATATCTTGAATTGTAACGAAAAAATTTGTGTAAGACTTCAACATGACCCTAATATAATACGCTCTAAATAATGTGTTATGCATTGATTGACCATGTTTAAGGATAGTATGCAAGGCAATTGTAATGTGCTATGCAATGCAATTGACCTATTTAAAACTGAAATCAAATCAATATTAGATGCATTGTTTGACCATGTGGAGACATTTTGTACGAGTATAGCAAGATAAAGTTGCATTTGATTGATTGAAATTTAGGTAACAAGCCTTGGTATGCCAGAATACTCATATAAAGTTTTGGATCATCAAAATATAACTTAAGTCAATGCCAAAAATAACAATTACACAAATATATCATGTAGTTACATTAATAGACAGTTTCTATAGGAATAAATCTTGGGTATCTTTCTAAAAAAGCAAATATTAGAAATGACAATGATCAAACTCGGAAGAAGAAAATGAGGAAGAAGAAGAAGAAGAGGAGGAGGAAAAAGAAGAGGATGAGAAAAAATAATAAGAGGAAGAAGAAGACGAGGAAGAGCTTTCGAGCCTGTCGACGACGGCGTGATCTGGAGCGACAATGGAGGAAGAAGAGGAGGAGAAAAAAGAAGAGGATGGGATTGAGAGCAGAGAGTGGGATCTGGAGCGGCAATGGAGCAGCGACAAGAGAGGGGAGTGCTTCGACGGGCGTGATGCCGAAGAGTTTTGACGCAAAGACCTCTCCTCTCGACGACGACGTGATGCTGCCTACGGGAGAACTTCGTGCGCCCGATGAATCGCGTAAGCATAAAGCTAAGTCGTGAAGTGAATAAGTAGTTGGACTTTTACCGCACGGGAATCGCGTATCCCGCAAGCGGGATACGCGATTCCGAATTAAAAATGTTTTTTTATTTAAAAATGAGTTTTCTGGAGTTTCGGAAACGCGTTTCAGTGTGTTTTCGGGAATTTCCTGTATCCGATACGCGTCCGAGCCGATACGTTGAGCATTTTTAAGTATTCGTGTTTCGTAGGATGAGCGAGCAACTACAGACTATTTCTTACTATGCTAGATAATGAGATGTCCTCCAAAATAAGTGCAGTATTCACTTGTGGAATGACGATCATCCAATGAACCAGCATAATCAGCGTCATAATATGAAATCAGAGATAAGGGAGACGAAGAGGGTTTGTATACAAGTCCTTGTTCGGGAGCGGTCTTCAAGTATCGAAGAACACGCTAAACTTCCTGGAGATGAGAGATATGTGGCTCATGCATGAACCGACTGACAATTCCAACAACGAATGATATATCTGGTCTTGTAACAGTGAAATATATCAGCTTTCCCACAAGACGACGATAATACTCTGGGTTCGGAAGGAGAAGATCAAAGTCTGAGGCATGAGCGCAGAGCTTGTGATTGATGTCCATGGGAGTGTCGGTAGGCTTGCATCCAGAGTACCCTACATCATGAAGCAAGTCAAGGAAATACTTTCTTTGAGATAAAACATGGTCATCTGGTCACCGAGCCACCTCGAGTCCCATAAAATATCGAAGATTTCCCAAGTCTTTCATTTGAAATACAGTCGTCAGATGTTGTTTGATCATGTGTATTCCTGTGAGATCGTCTCCCGTAATCAAGATATCATCAACATACACCAAGAGAATCACCGTGCCTGTTGGAAGATGACGAGTGAATAGAGAGAAGTCGACTGAACTTTGAGTGAACCCAACAACACTAACAATCTGACTGAACTTATCAAACCATGCTCGAGAAGACTGTTTGAGAGCATAAAGTGATTTCTTCAGACGACATACAAGAGACTCCCCCGCGGTCTCAAACCATGCTCGAGGAGACTGTAAATGTTACCTTCTTTGAGGATCAACCATTTTACTCCACTCCTCATGATGTTTTCTCTCCCACGGCTCTCCCACGGCTCTCCCACACCCGGTTGTTCCTTCTCACATTGATCCTCCCTTGCTCCTTATTCCTAATCCCGCACTATCCTTCCCTCAACCACTTCTTACATCTCTTTCCGTGCTCCCCTCTCCTCCTCTCTTCCTCTACAAGTCTACACTCGTCGTTGCCCTCGGTCTGACGCCCTGCGACAGTTACTTCCTACTGATGCTGCTCTCCGGCCCGATAACCTGCATACGGCTGCCTCCCACGATGCGGTTTCTTCTACCACCCACCCTACATCTAATTATGTTTTCTTGCATCGCATCTCCCTACCTCTTCTCAAATTCACAATTTATACCTACCTCTTTGCAAGATGCTCTCCAACATCCGGGGTGGCGTGCAACCATGAATGTGGAAATATCTGCCCTCTGGGCTAATCAGACTTAAGATCTTGTGTCTCTTTCTCCGTGACAAATTTGTGTGGGATACAAGTGGATCTTTATGATAAAACATGCTTTATACTGGACAAGTTACTCAACAACAAGGTCTCGATTATGATGTGACCTTCTTGCTAGTCGCCAAGTTAAATATTATTCGTGTCCTGATCTCCTTGGCAGTTCATCGACAGTGACCCTTACATCAATTGGAGGTCAAAAATATCTTTCTCAATGACGATCTCCTAGAGATTGTCTACATGCACCAACCTCCCGGGTTTAAGACCACTGAGGAGTCTCGCGTTTGTCACCTCAAGAAATCTATTTATGGTCTCAAACAGTCTCCTCGTACATGGTTTGACAAGTTCAATGAGGTTGTCCGTGATGTTGGATTTACTTAAAGCTCGTCTTACTTCTTTCTCTTTACTCGTTATCGACCGACGGACACATTGATTCTCTTAGGTTACGTCGATTATATTATGATTACTGGTGATGACTCCAAAACATACAAATGATCAAGCAAACTAAAGATCTGAAAAATCTTCCGTACTTCCTTTGTCTTAGGTTGCGCGATGTCCTGATAGTCTCATCTTATCTCAACGAAAGTACTTTCTTGACCTTCTTCATGATGTTAGCTATTCTGGATGTAAGCCGGCTAATACTCCTATGCATGTCAACCACAGGCTCTGCGCTCATAACTCTGACTCCGATCTACTACTTCCAAATCTAGTGTATTACCGTCATCTTGTCGGAAATCTATTTTATCTTACTGTTACAAAACCTAATATCTCATTTGTCAGTCGATTCATGCATGCTCCACGAACCTCTCACCTCCAAGCCGTCGAGCGCATCATTAAATATTTGAAGACAACTCCTTAACAAGGGCTTGTATACAAACCTTCTTCTTTTTCTTCTTCTTCGTCTCTATCTTTGATTGTCTACTCTGATGTTGACTATGCTGGCTCTCTGGATGATCAACACTCCACAAGTGGTTTTTGTACTTACTTTGGAGGATACTTTATTACCCGGCGCAGCAAGAAGTAGTTTGTGGTTGCTCGCTCATCTGCATAAGCCGAGTATCGTTCAATGACCGCTATTATGTCTGAGCTTACCCTGCTAAAAAATTTCATAAGTGATTTGAGAGTCAAACTTCACTCATCGGCTACTCTATTTTGCGACAAACAATCCGCTATACACATTGCCAAGAATCCTATATTCCAAGAATGAACCAAACACAGAAATTGATTTATGACAATTCAATTGAAGCAGTTGGAATAAAAATATGTTCCTACTGCTGGGCAAGTTGCTGATATTCTCACTAAGCCCTAACTACGACCATTATACTATCAATTTTTCTCCTAGCTTGGTGCTTACAGTCTGTTTGCTCCAGCTTACGAGGGAGTGTTGAAGGAAATATGTATAAATGTCTAGAATTAGACTCATCTTGAGCCCACTAGCTCATTAGATTTTAGTCCCACATCTTAGAATGAGATTTCTCTCCTCTTTCTCTCTCTTCCTATATAAGTGTACACATACCTGTATGTATTTACCAAGAAAGAGAAATTAATAAAAATTTCTTTTATTTTTATCCATTACTGTGTATTTCTACAACTTCAATTCTGCTTTACTTTTAGATTTGGACTGAAGGTTCTTTATCTTTCATCATCAACAACAACTTATTGACTTCCTATTTCCTTTGACTTCTTCCCTTTGTTATATCATCATTACTTAATAAAGAATATTTATACTAGTTTGGTAGATTTAGAAGTTCAATAAATTTTAAATTGTTAATATATTAAAATATTAAAAAGTAAAAAAAAAAATTATATTTATATATAATTATGTATATAAATAATTTAACATTAAAACCCGATATATCTTTACCAAGAGCTTGAGCTGTGACATTTTGACTGACAATATCTCCAAGCTGAGAATGATCGAAATATACCTCCATCTTTTGAGGGTAGAGTTGACTTAGATGAATTAAAGTCTATTGTAAATGCCCACTATAAAGGACCATGTTTCTCTTTATTATTTTTTAATCCCCCACCTAAAATATTTGTTTAGGTTCTCCTCCTTTGCGTAAATAAGAGGTATTATACAATATTTAAATTTTAGATTGAAAATAATATATTCTTGATTTCTCAACTGTTATCTGATGGGATTTCATCCGATCGTGCATTTGGAGGCGCGGGACCCACGTTCGTCTATTCCCGCAGGAACGCTTGATCGGACCGCCGATCCGACTCCGCGGTTGCGTCCGGAACGTCGCTGCGAGTCGAAATCTTATATTTATGTATTTTATTTGGATTTATATGTTGTTATTTAGAGGCCGAACCCATCGGCCAATCATAGCCGTTGATGGTGAAGCCCTAGGGTGTTATTTCTTATAAATAGGGAGTTGTGGGCTGGTTTAGTTTCGGATTGCAGAATTTTGGAGAAAGAATCCCGGAATCCTGTGATCTCCCCACGGTGCCGACTCCGTGGAGCCCTAGGTGACGACTCCTAGGCGTTCATCCTCTTCCCCAAGGTAAACCCTAACCTTCCCTACTTTTTCCCACCATTTCCTCCCCTTTCCCACCCCCGGAACTCCCTCTAACAGCCCTCAGCCCGCCGGCTACGGCCCCTCCTCAAACCGCCGGCCGTCCGCCCCTCCCAAGCAGCCGCCGCCTTCCGCCCTTCCCAAGCAGCCGCCGGACTGGCTGCTGCCAGCCCCCGCCCTTCTCCAGCCCCTCTTGCCATTTCCGTCCCCTCCTAGGGCCCTCCTAGCCCTAGCCGGCCACTCCTCTCTTCCCCGTCGTGGATCCACTTCTCCCCCACTACTCCACAATCCCTAACCCTCCTAGATCCGGGTTCTATTGTCCCGATCTATCCTTTCCCGCCCCGATCCGACATTCCACCACCGGATCTACCTTCCCCGAGTCCGGATCTACGTACTCCTATCCGGATCTACTCCATCGCCCTCCGATTCCGTTATTTGCCACCAAAACAGCCCCCACCCGCCTTTGCTACCTCCGTCTCCACCCTCGGCACCCGATCCACGCATCCGGACTTATCACCTCCATCGCCCTAAACCAGCCCGCTAGTCGTGAGTTTTATTTTTTGTGATTTGGATTGTTGTATTTGCAATATTATTATTGGAAAACTTCATATTTTGTTTGGCTCTAGTTTGTAGCGTCTTGTGTCAATTGATTACTAATTTGCAGGAGGACCGATTCGCCGCACGCTTCGCTTTGGCCCTCTGAGCGGAGGAAAGCCAACTATAATTGCCAAAATTAAATTATATTGTTTTCTTTGCTTTCGAGTAATTTTGTGGTGCCAAATTATCTTTGCTCATAAAATTCGTCGCCGTCCCTGACGGTTGTGTCGCATATAGAGTCTAGATTGTGCACCCACGGCCTACCCTACATCAATTGGTATCAGAGCCCAAGGTTTGGGCCACTTGCATGCTCCGTAGTGGTAGGAATTATAGAGTCAGCATGGCTGAACCACAGATCACCGATGACCGAGCGACGAGCTCGAACTCGAACGCCGCTTTTGCGGAGTTCCAGCGGCTTGTCTTAGATCGTCTTGACACCATATGGGCCCAGTTTGACGAGGTGCGTCATGACCTCACCGAAGTGAACCGTCGCTTAGGCCACTTAGAGGACGCCAGGGAAACACCGACACAGCACGCCGAGTCACTTGAGGACGACCCCGATGCTCCTCTACGTTATGACCAGCGCCAGAGAGGTGGTTATCCACATGCAGACCGCCCCCGTCGTGACCCTCACCACCGAGTCCCAGCCCCGCCGGTTAGGCGACATCCTGATCCGGTGCGTGAGAGGCCCCTACCTCCACGGGACGATTACCGTATGCCTCGTCGGCCTCCGCATGAGCCCAGAGGCCGAGGGCCCCCACTTGGCCCCCGAGACTACCACCATGACGAGTACTATCCTCCAGGTCGGAGAGAGCGCGGTCCCCCACCCGCTCGACACGACTACTTTCAGGATGACTACCCCGAGGAGTACCCCGACCCACGGAGAGGTGGTCACCACCTTGACATTACTCGTCGTATCCGACTCGACGCCCCTTCGTTCGATGGTCGGCTAGATCCGAAAGCCTTCAGCGACTGGCTTTTGGATATGGACCACTATTTCGAGTGGTACGACATGAGCGACGAGCGGTGCGTCCGGTTCGCGAAGATGAAGTTGGTCGGGCAAGCCAAGGTGTTTTGGATCAGTGTTGAGAGAGCCCTAGAGCGGGATGGTTATTACCCCATCACCAGGTGGGATGAGATGAAGGAGCGACTGAAAGAGAAGTACCTCCCCGCATCATATCGTGATCAACTGTTTGAGCAGCTGCAGAACTTACGGCAGGGGACCCTTACCGTTGCCGAGTACATGGCCCGCTTCGATGAGTTGATCGTTAGGAGTGATGTTTCCGAGGAGCCTATTGCCACTGCCTCTCGCTTCAAGGCTGGCCTTCGTGCCGATATTCGGAGAGAGTTGATTCCCCACCGTTTGGAGACTGTTGACCAGATATTCCAGCTCTCCCTTGAGTACGAGCAGTACCTGCGTTCGTCTGGTACGAGGCAGTTCACCCCCCGGACTGATTCCTCGACATTTAAGAAACCCGCTCCGCCCCAGACCACTCCAGCTGCACCCTCACGTATCCCCGCGGATGCGAAGGGTAAAGCCATAGCCACTGATGATCAGCGGTCTGGAGGCATTGTATGCTTTAGATGCTCTGGCAGAGGCCACGTGGCGGCGCGGTGCCCCACGCGGAACCTGCTAGTTGAGGGTGAGGAACAACAAGGGTTAGAGGAGGAAGAGGAGGCCCCGGAGGAAGTTAGGGCCGCAGTCGAGGAGGGTTGGGAGAGTGACGCCGAGCGATCGTTAGAGGTAGGAGTGATTCGACGCCTCTTGCACACCCCCCGTGTGGATGAGGACTGGCGACGCACGACTATCTTCTACACCTACTTTCCTAGTGCAGGCGGACCCTGCAAACTAGCCATTGATAGTGGGAGTTGCGTGAATATCGTCGCCCAGAAGGCACTTGACCGTATGCAGGTGAGAGCAGAGCCTCACCCCCATCCGTACCGTGTCGTCTGGGTTGACAAGACGGCGATTCAGGTCACCCAGCGCTGCTTAGTCCCGCTCACTATCGCGTCCTTTCAGGACAAGGTTTGGTGCGATGTCATTCCCATGGACGTCGCCCACGTGTTGCTTGGCCGCCCCTGGCTCTTTGATCGTGATGTTACGTGCTTCGGTCGCTCGAACACGTATGTCTTTTATGATAAGGGGCGGAAGATCACGTTGACACCCACCCAGCCCCGAGATCGACCTAAGGGTGTGGTAGAGCCGTCTGTGAGCACGAGCGCCTCGCGGCCCCTGCATATTCTGAGGCGAGGCGAGTTCCTACGAGATAGTGCTGAGTCCGACGTTATTTATGTGGTTGCCGCCACCCAGGTTGCTGAGGACGCCCCAGTTGATTTCCCTCCCGCGGTGCGTCCCTTGTTAGGCGAGTTTACGGACATTATGCCAGACGAGCTCCCCGATGAGCTGCCTCCCCCGCGGGACATTCAGCATGCCATTGATTTAGTCCCGGGAGCTTCCCTCCCGAACCTGCCCCACTACCGTATGCACCCGGATGAGCACGCGGAGCTCAAACGGCAGGTCGACGAGCTTCTCCGGAAGCAGTTCATTCGTGAGAGCATGAGTCCTTGTGCGGTCCCCGCCCTTCTTACTCCTAAGAAGGACGGTAGTTGGCGTATGTGCATCGACAGCCGCGCCATTAATAAGATCACGGTCAAGTATCGTTTCCCTATTCCACGACTCGATGACTTACTAGACACTATGTCTGGTGCCCAGATCTTTTCCAAGATCGACCTCCGCAGTGGGTACCATCAGATTCGTGTTCGTGAAGGGGACGAGTGGAAGACCGCATTTAAGACCAAGGCCGGTCTGTATGAGTGGTTAGTTATGCCATTCGGGCTATCTAACGCCCCGAGCACGTTTATGCGCGTGATGACGCAGGTGTTGCGGCCCTACATGGGCAAGTTTCTGGTAGTGTACTTTGATGACATATTAGTCTACAGCCAGACGCAGGCCGCTCACCTCGATCATCTGAGACTTCTCTTTGGCACCCTTCGCCAAGAGAAACTGTATGTGAACCTGATGAAGTGCGCCTTCCTCTCCGAGTCCGTTCACTTTCTGGGCTTTATCATTTCCTCCACCGGAGTCTCCGTGGATCCTGAGAAGGTCAAATCTATCCGAGATTGGCCTGTGCCTAAAAATATCCACGAGGCTCGTAGTTTTCACGGCCTTGCCACCTTCTACAGGCGGTTTGTCCAGGGGTTCAGCTCGATCATGGCCCCCTTCACGAGCTGTCTCAAGAAGGGAGAGTTTCAGTGGACCCCCGCAGCCACTAAAGCCTTTGAGGAGATTAAGGAGAGGTTGACGACAGCTCCCGTCCTACGATTGCCAGATTTTAGTCGCGCTTTTGAGGTCGCCTGCGACGCCTCGGGTATCGGTATAGGTGGCGTGTTGAGCCAAGAGGGACACCCAGTTTCTTACTTTAGTGAGAAATTGAATGAAGCTAAGCAAAAGTACTCGAACTACGATCGAGAATTTTACGCTATTGTCCAGTCTCTGCGCTACTGGCGACACTACCTCCTCCCCCGGGAGTTCGTGTTGTACTCCGACCACCAGGCCCTCCGTTACCTCGATTCACAACGCAAGTTGGGCCACCGACATGCGAAGTGGGTCGAGTATCTGCAGGATTTCCATTATGTTCTCAAGCACCGCGCGGGTGTTGAGAACAAGCCGGCTGACGCGTTGAGTCGCCGCGTATCCCTATTGCAGACGATGACGGCGAGTGTGCAGGGCCTTGAGCGACTGATGCTCGATTACCCCACGTGTCCTGACTTTGGCGAGATTTACACCGCCTTGTCCCGAGACCCACCCGACCCCGTTGAGGGATACCAGATTTACGAGGGATATCTGTACCGGGGTTCTCGCCTGTGCGTTCCTCAGACGTCTTACCGAGACTATCTGATTTGGGAACTGCACGCGGGCGGAGCCGCGGGTCACTTTGGGCGGGATAAGTTTATAGCCATTGTTGAGGACCGTCTCTACTGGCCCAGCCTCAAGAAGGACGTAGCTCGGGTTGTGCGCCACTGCCGCATCTGCCAGACGGCCAAGGGAAGTAAACAGAACACCGGCCTCTATACACCCCTACCTGTTCCACACCGCCCTTGGGAAGACATCAGCATGGACTTTGTTCTCGGACTCCCCCGCACCTTACGGAAACACGATTCCATCTTCGTGGTGGTTGACCGGTTTTCGAAAATGGCACACTTCATTGCTTGCCGCAAGACGGCAGATGCGACCCACGTCGCATCTATATTCATGAGGGATGTCTTTCGGTTGCATGGCCTACCCAAGTCGATTGTGTCCGACCGTGATGTGAGATTCATGAGCTATTTTTGGAAAACCCTGTGGCACAAGACTGGTACTACCCTTAGGTTTTCCTCCGCATATCACCCACAGACGGACGGTCAGACTGAGGTAGTGAATAGGAGTCTAGGGAATCTGTTGCGGTGTCTAGCTGGAGAGCATGTAGGTAGCTGGGACTTAGATTTGCCGATCGCCGAGTTTGCATATAATAGTTCGGTCAATAGGTCCACTGGGCTGAGCCCATTCCATATAGTGTCAGGATATGACCCCAGGAAACCCATTGACCTTATCCCGAGCCCGTTAGAGTCCCGTCCTAGTGAGTCCGCAGAATCATTTGCACAGCACCTGCATGAGTTGCATGAGTCGGTCCGCCGACGCATTATTATGAGCAATGAAAATTATAAGGCCCACGCGGATAAACGAAAGCGGGAACGTATTTTTAATGTTGGCGATCAGGTGATGGTACGAATCCGCTCGGAGAGGCTCCCTTCTGGGCCTGCCAAAAAGCTAAGCGCCAAGCGAATGGGCCCTTTCTCGGTTGTTAATCGGATTGGGACAAACGCCTACAGGCTGGATATCCCAGCAAATATGGGGATTCACCCAGTATTTAATGTTGAGGATCTGACACCCTATCACGAGCCTCATGACTATGTGGACCCGGGCAGTGGAGGCGATCCACTTCCTCACTCCTTGCCACCCTTCCCCACCACCCCACCCATGTCGAGCAGCCACCTCAGTCCACCCATTGCCCATATCCCTCCTCCTGGACAGTCGTCGTCTATGGTTCCGCCGTCGGCGTCACCGATCACTCCGGGCCCCACCATGAGAGAGTTGAGAGATGAGAGCATTACTGAGATCAGATCCCACCAGATTGTCCCCACCACAGACGGGCCACGTCTTCGCTACTTGGTTCATTGGCGCGGCCGCCCCGACGCGGACGACACTTGGATACTACCAGCTGAGCTTGCTCAACTCGCCCCCGGGCTTCGACTCCAGTACGATCGTCTCCATTCTTCGGAGATGAATGCTTTTCAGTCGGGGGGAGTTGATGGGATTTCATCCGATCGTGCATTTGGAGGCGCGGGACCCACGTTCGTCTATTCCCGCAGGAACGCTTGATCGGACCGCCGATCCGACTCCGCGGTTGCGTCCGGAACGTCGCTGCGAGTCGAAATCTTATATTTATGTATTTTATTTGGATTTATATGTTGTTATTTAGAGGCCGAACCCATCGGCCAATCATAGCCGTTGATGGTGAAGCCCTAGGGTGTTATTTCTTATAAATAGGGAGTTGTGGGCTGGTTTAGTTTCGGATTGCAGAATTTTGGAGAAAGAATCCCGGAATCCTGTGATCTCCCCACGGTGCCGACTCCGTGGAGCCCTAGGTGACGACTCCTAGGCGTTCATCCTCTTCCCCAAGGTAAACCCTAACCTTCCCTACTTTTTCCCACCATTTCCTCCCCTTTCCCACCCCCGGAACTCCCTCTAACAGCCCTCAGCCCGCCGGCTACGGCCCCTCCTCAAACCGCCGGCCGTCCGCCCCTCCCAAGCAGCCGCCGCCTTCCGCCCTTCCCAAGCAGCCGCCGGACTGGCTGCTGCCAGCCCCCGCCCTTCTCCAGCCCCTCTTGCCATTTCCGTCCCCTCCTAGGGCCCTCCTAGCCCTAGCCGGCCACTCCTCTCTTCCCCGTCGTGGATCCACTTCTCCCCCACTACTCCACAATCCCTAACCCTCCTAGATCCGGGTTCTATTGTCCCGATCTATCCTTTCCCGCCCCGATCCGACATTCCACCACCGGATCTACCTTCCCCGAGTCCGGATCTACGTACTCCTATCCGGATCTACTCCATCGCCCTCCGATTCCGTTATTTGCCACCAAAACAGCCCCCACCCGCCTTTGCTACCTCCGTCTCCACCCTCGGCACCCGATCCACGCATCCGGACTTATCACCTCCATCGCCCTAAACCAGCCCGCTAGTCGTGAGTTTTATTTTTTGTGATTTGGATTGTTGTATTTGCAATATTATTATTGGAAAACTTCATATTTTGTTTGGCTCTAGTTTGTAGCGTCTTGTGTCAATTGATTACTAATTTGCAGGAGGACCGATTCGCCGCACGCTTCGCTTTGGCCCTCTGAGCGGAGGAAAGCCAACTATAATTGCCAAAATTAAATTATATTGTTTTCTTTGCTTTCGAGTAATTTTGTGGTGCCAAATTATCTTTGCTCATAAAATTCGTCGCCGTCCCTGACGGTTGTGTCGCATATAGAGTCTAGATTGTGCACCCACGGCCTACCCTATATCATTATCTCATTGAAAAAAAACAGAAGTAAAAGCATCCTCCTCTAGTCTCTTATTTTATGGAAATCATTAATTTGGCTTTCTGACCAAAAAATGTATATTTCTCTTTGATGTATACAGTTGGAGAAAGGGAATGGAGGCAAGTCTCCTGGACATTCTCATGACATAGAAATTCCTCCCCCGAGGCCTAAAAGAAGACCATACATTTCATATCCTCGACAAACTGGTGCAGCTTCACGAAGTTCGTCCGAGGAAGTAAGAGAGAAAAGCTTATCAAAATTGTTTTTGTTAAGCACAAAAAAAGTGGCATTGGATGCAAAAACAAAGGTATAAAATTCCAAATTACTTTTAGTCATGATGTTTCTCTTGTTGTACTTATTTCCTCTCTTAAAAATGTGATGCATGAATCTGGTCTTATCATGATCCTATTGCTTATGGCAAAATGTGATGCAGACATTTGGAAAAGATCCTCCTTCCACTTCTATTTATTTTCACAATGATGACATTTCAGAACGTTCACAAGAACACATTCCAATGATGTGCGAGTTGAAAGAAAAGAGGAATCAGTTATCGACAGAGCTGAAGAAAAATGATGCAGAATTGCCGATTTTTGAAACGAATGAAAATTTGACAGATTCTCATTTTGGATTTACATCATCAAAGGATAATCTAGAAGATGGTCAAAGCCATGAAAAACTTGCTGTTCAATTTGAAGGTATAAAATATTCTGGTGAAGGCATCTCGACATCATTCTCGTCTCTTATAGAAAAAGCGGATCTTAACCTGTCCCTTGATTCTACAAGATCAGCAGCACATAGGCCAAAAAATTCTGCAGCAATATCTTCCATCCATCAGTCAGTCCCATCTATTTCACTTGTTAACCACCTCCAGAATGATGAGAATGCCTTTGATGCACTCATAAGCTTAACCAACCACTTTCCAAGTCTCCTTGCATCTGCCTTGCTACAAAATCCAGCCATTTATCATGCTGCAAGTGTCGCAGCTGCAATACTGCCAACTACTTTAGTGGAGTTCTCCATGCATTCAAATACTCAGTTGGCTGGTGAAGCTCCAAAGAAGCAATCAAGTGCATCTCCAGGCATGCTGGCTATTGTAACAGCCACAATTGCAGCTGCATCTGCTTGGTGGAGAGTGCATGGCCTATTACCATCTCCTTTTCTTGCAAACCACACACTTCTGCAAACCACAGAGGTATCCCAAGTTCATGAAGATGATGGCAGCAACTCCAAAGATAATATTAACCAGAATCTCAAGCAGAAATCCGCTGTGCAAACTTGCTCTGCATTACTGAAGCTGTCTTCATTACCAGATACTTGTTTGAATCAGGTACCAGGAAAAAAGAAACATGATCCTTCTTCTTGTGATTCAAACACATCTCCTAGCTGTGAAGTAGAGAAAGATGCTGCTTTGAATAAGGAAAAAGTATTAAGAATCCGTGAAGCTGAATTGGCTCCCTCCCCTAGTCAAGAGTTTAGAGATGCTTACTGTAGCAAGCGTCTTGAACAGGTTGCCACCTACCATCAAAGCTAAATTTTACCAATTTTGTCTAAAGCTCTTCATAGAGCTCTCATTTGATTGTATTAAGTTAGAAACACATTTTGTAAAAACATAGAATATGTTAAATTTAATATCTGGTTGAAGTGATTAGTGGTCTAAACCCTAAACCAAACGAGCCGATAATATTGTTTTTTTTATGGAGCATGACATTAGTGTTTAGGGTTTATACAAAGTTCCTTGAATTTCAAATTCTTGAAAAGTACACATAGAACTCTTGCATCTCAATGCATGGCTAATGTTAAAATACCTGCACATATGTTTTTATGAAGACTGGTATACTAATTTTTCATCCTAAGTTCTAATTGTACTTCTTTGCAAGGTTTAGAGAATTATAAAGATTTCTCCCAAACTTATAAAATCTTGTATCATGATGAGTTTTATACATAAAGACCACTAGAAGTTTGATGCAGAACATCCGCCATGTCTTAGTTTGTTTTCTCGCATTGTCAGGGTTCACTCGCCCTCCAATGGCCGCAGGGTTTCTCACCGCTTCGTTTGGATGATTATGCGGCGTTTAATCCTGGAAAGGAGGAAGCCTTTCGACTGCAGATCGATCTCAACAGGAAGGCATTCACTGCAACTACCTGCAATGTTTCAAATGAAATAGCGCTGAATGATTCGGGAATTGCAACATACAAGGGACATTTGGTGGATGCTGAGAAGTATAACACTGACCAAGAGGAAAGCAGCGCGAAGAGAACTTGCTTGTAAGCAGAATCATGAGCACAAGTTCAGATTCAGAGTATAGTGGAGAGAAAGTGATGCAGTGTATGAAGAATTATTTAGGTATGTATTATGAATTTTAGATTTATTTTAATGGAGTAAGTATCTATTTTTCGAATGATTATTTACAGTTTTATATGAATAAGGGATTATTCTCTTTATTAACTATTAGTTAGGATAGGCTAAACATTAGTTTAAGATGGAATTGGATTCTAAACTTATCTTTGTAGTCCTATTTTTATAATACTACATGAATGACTGTTGATTTCATTATTGAATGAAGATTGAGTGTATAAATTTTCATTCCCTCTCCTCTTAACTTACTCGATATCCCCTGTTCTTCTCACTTTTCTGATTCCTTTATATTTCCCTATGTTTCTCGATGACAGAAAGCTTTAGGCTCCGTTTGGCATGGCGGTGGCAGTCGTGAATGCGGTAGTTATGAACCATCGTTCATGAATGGCTGACCTCACCTAAGGAACTTCATCCACTTTTATGTTAAAAATTGACCAACATACATTTTATGATGGTGACATTTAGCAAATAAGCCGTGCCAAACAGAGCCGTAATCTCTCAAAGATTAGAAAAGCTGCTGACATAGTTTTTCTTCTTGCTTGTATGTACTGGATTTTAGTTTTGTATATTTGATCATTATGTTGTTTTTTGGGGCGGTCTCTCAAAGAATCTCCCTCGAGAAAGAAATAAAATGTGTATGATTTAGGCTTCGTTGGGCGCGGCGTTTTTTTTGCTCCGGTTAGTTTGGACAAAAATGCCACTATCATAGAATGTATGTTTGGCATGACAATTGACAAAGGTTATGACTGCCACCCAGAAAAGAAAACTAGCTTTATATGTTCACGAACGATGGTTCATAGTCACTGTATTCACAACCTCTGCTGCCGTGCCAAACGGAGTCTTAATCACTAGTAAATGTGTTGATTTCTATAATATCATAGTAGTGTTGACTCTTGAGATGATTTATTAGTTTGGCGTTTGGCTTAGGCGGCGGGAGGAGGAGGGGTTTTGGAACCGGAGGGGGGAGGCCGCGGTTAGAATCCCTCCGTTTTCCTCCATTTCCCATGACACGGTAGGTGCAAACGGAGCAAACGCCGCCGGTGGCCATTTAGTTACCCGCCGTGCGGCGGCATTTGCCCCAAACGGAGAGCTCCAAACGATGCGCCAAACTAGAAGCAATATTTATATATATTAAGTACCGCAATAAGGTTATTGTGTTGCGTTCATCAGAATTTTAAGCCCACCAGAATCTGATTTTCTGCTTCATTTGACTCCTCAATCAGCTTGATGATTGTCTGGGTTATCATTCAATTACCGTCGTGCGATAACACTACCATGTTGCGGAAAGTCATTACAAAATGGTCTTCTACTCCTGCCAAAGTTTTCGTTTAAATGACTCTTGACAGCTGTCCAACAATAGTTATCATTAGCGATAAAGGATACCGCTTCGCGGTAGTACTCATTTCAGAGCACTACACCCATCTTTCTATCTCATTCGATTATTCTCGTACAATATGCTATTTTACATGTATGATCTACAGACTTAAAACACAAAACAAGCTTGATCAAATGTATAATGTGATTTCTTATTCTCAAATCAAGAGATACGAAACACATGTTCCAATTTTTTTTAGCTCATTTTGTAAGCAGACAATCCGTATTTTTGGAGGCTTACTGCCGACAAAGCCCCCTGAGACTATAAACATGCCGTGACAGTAAATCTAAAAGCATCGATAAACAAGTCACGAACTCCCCCAGTACTCACACAACCATAAAAGTTGAAAGCATGAATATACTCAAGCGGATATCAATGTTAACCTTATGTAACATTGTTGTAATCATTTTTTGAACTATAAATAACATCACACACAACAAAGGTCCGCGTTGTGTGAATTCTGGTCTCGCCGTAAGAGGCAACCTTCTTCCCTGCTTTGGTACTTGCAGAAACAAGTACTCATCGTACCCTGGGTCATAGTACTCGCAACAAAGTACATAACCACTCACAATCACAACATCTCGTTTTCTTTTCTGCCGAGTGAGGTCGGGGGAAACTTTTCACCCCCAACACCATGAACAGTAGCTTTAAGGCATTCACAAACCAAACAGAGGACTCTCCTAGCACTTGCACTTCCATAAAACAGAACATGGGAGTACCTTAACAAAGAGCAAATTTTCCTCTTGAAACACTATTGTAACTCATTTTGAATTATTAATAGTATCATGCACAACTAAGGTTCGCGCTATGTTAAATCTGGTTTTGTTGCACGTGACATCCTTCTCCCCTTGCTTTGGTACTCCGACACACAGTGCTCGCTGATCACTAAAACCTAGTGCTCGCTGATCACTAAAACCTAGTGCTCGCAGCAAAATATCCAACCACTCACAATCAGCCCATCTCATTTTTTGCGGAGTGTGGACTTGGGGAACATTTTTCATCCCAACTTTCACCCTTATATACAATTCCATGCACAATAACCAGATATATATGAAAGATTATAACATTGGATGAAAGCCTAAATATGTGGGCAACCATTCTAAATTGATAAGCCAGTGTTTCATCCTCACACAAGTGCCAAAGTTAAGACTATTGTAATGTAGCAAAAACAACAATGGAAAATAATATTAATTCAAAAAATACATACTTATGAATGTGATAATTCCAATGAGAATAACAATCTCAAAACTATTTCATTTAAAACAAAAACAAGGCATAAAAGTACTCTTAATTTTATATTACAATGCAAATATTAAGCAAAGACAAACATATATTTCAAACTATACATAGATATATATTTGCATGCATGCATATATGCTTGTTGCAATACTCCAACTATTTAGTGAACTCCAGAACCCAACATCCAGAGAAAATGTAGATGGCTCTGATTGTAGAGAAGCCGGCTTCCTTTGCCAACAACTCGAACTCTTTCTCCGTCCTCTCTTTTCCTCCAGGATTGTGAGCTAGCATGATGAGATCGATAAGAAAGACGGTCTGCGCAGCGAGATTTGCTTTAGGCTCCGCTGGAAGAATGCATTCGGCCAAAATCACCTTCCCGTTAGCGGGCAGCGCCTTCCAGCAATTCTTCAATATTTTCAAGCCGTGTTCGTCGCTCCAATCGTGAAGAATCCACTGCCAAATTTACTGCTTTCACTTTTAAAAGGCAATGTGTGATATAAAACACTAGTTTAACACAAGGAAAATGTCATAACTGTTATAAGGCTAATCATTTGAATAGCCAAACACTGCATTTTTAGGAATGAGCTCAAAAGATTCATCACTGCTACCACTCCCAGTCAAAGTGAAAGATAATTAACTCAATTTCATGTTCTGGTCAGTACCAGATATGCTGTTGAGAACCCGAGCGTAGGGCTCAACAACAGCGCCCCAGCCTCCCACCAACACGAGCCAAATTGGTTCAAGCAAATCACCAAACACTTGAAGAGCACCAACTTCTTGACCTCTCGAACACTTCACCAAGCCACAACTACAGCCCAGATTAATATAGGTATCCTCCCAACATCTTGATTTATCAAAGAAAGCTCCATCACATGAATTAACAGCTCATAGACTCAATCCAAATCAGCACATAAAAGGCATAGATAACATGGCACCACTCAAGCAAAGAAAATAACATAACCCCTGCTGTCTATCCCTTCTCAAAACATCCGATCGTTGCAGCCCAAACAATCCAGAAAATTCACCTTTGCTGGACGATCCGGGAATCCGTCGCCCGCCCTATAGCATCCGCAAAATCGATCCTCTAGCTTGAGATCTACTCACCTCCCGGCTAGTCCAAGTGAACGCCGACCGAATCGCCGCACACCGACTCCCAAGCTCGCCGGACAGCTCGCCGGTCCGCCGCAACAGTGGTTCCTCCCGAAGAGAACCCCGCCGTTTCCTGCTTCCTCCAAAATAGTCGATACCCTAATTGTTTTTCCGCCTCCCCCTCATAAACTCCTTTCTAAACTCTCCCCAAAAAGCCCCTGGGCCAAGCCCACTTACAGCCTACATAAATTCCAAATTACAAAAGAAACAAAAAGAAATTACACACTCTAAACTAGATAACGCCAAAACAGCCCCCCCCACCCCCCGGTCGCACCCCCCCCCCCCCGGTCGCACCCCCCCCCCTTCATGCGCTCCCAAAGCTGTGTCGTCGACTGGGTTTCCGAACCCGGGCGCTCCTCCGTAGCGGAACTTCATCATTCCCTTCTCCTTCAAGAACATCCTTGTCCTCAAGAGTGAGATTTGGAAATGTAGTCTTCGCTTCCTCGTAATCCTCCCATGTTGCGTCCTCCAACGGTAACCCCTGCCAACGTATCAACACTTGTCATGTCCTTGGTCCATCCTTACTCTTCTTCCCTTGTCGATAGCGGAGAGCTTCCTTAGGCTTCAGCACCATGTTTCCTTCACCATCGAAATTTGGGAGCTCCTCTACCACATGCTCCGGTTCCCCAATTCTTTTCTTCAAGGCGGTGACATGGAACACCGGGTGTAAAAGGGAGGAAGCGGGTAATTCAAGTTTGTATGCCACCTCTCCGACGCGCTCCAACACCTTGAAAGGCCCATAGTATCTTTGAGACAATTTGACATTAAACTTTCTTTTTTAACGACCTTTGCCGGTAAGGTTGTAACTTAAGGTACACGAAGTCTCCCGGCTCAAAGCTCACGTCTCTCCTCCCTTGATCATAGTATTTCTTCATTCTCCCTTGCGCCTTACATAACGCCTTCTTCGCCTTAGTGAGGACCTCGTCCCGAGTCAGTAACTCTTGTTCCACATCTTCCTCCTTGGCCGTACCCTTCTCATAACTGCTCAAGCGTGACGGACTCCTCCCATAAGTAACCTCAAAAGGGCTCGTATCAATTGCAGCATGATACGAGGTGTTGTACCAATACTCGGCCCATGACAAATACTCCTTCCATCTTGCTTGTTCCTCATGACAGTAGCTCCGTAGGTATTGCTCCAACGTTCTATTTACCACCTTGGTTTGCCCATCCGTTTGGGGATGGTAGGATGAGCTTGCCTTCAACTTGCTACCTTGTAAAGTGAAAAGCTCTTGCCAAAATGAACTCATGAATAATTTACCCCGGTCCGTCACAATGCTCCTTGGCATGCCGTGCAACCTCACTACATTCTCCACAAATATCTTGGCCACGCTACTCGCCGTGAATGGATGGCGGAGAGGAATGAAATGAGCCCCCTTACTCAATCTATCCACCACCACCAATATGGTATCGAACCCCTTGCTTGTAGGTAGGCCTTCCACAAAGTCCATAGATAGATCTTCCCAAATCCTCGCCGGTGTTGGTAGCGGTTGTAATAACCCCATAGGAGCTCTTTGGTCGTACTTTATTTTTTGGCATATGTCACATCGGGCCACCCATTCCATCACCTCTTTCTTCAAGCCTTCCCAATAGAAGATGTGCTTTAGTTTGATATACGTCCGCAACCACCCGGAATGTCCCCCCTCTTTGCTATTGTGAAAGTGGTCCAAAATATCTTCACGTAGCCTTGGTACTTTTGGCACATATACTCCATTCTTGTAGTAAATTAAGCCTCCCCTCATGTTGTAGCCCGCCACCCCTTCTTCATGTTTCTCCAACTTGGCGCAAATCTCCAACGCCCTCTTGTCGAGCTTGACCGCCCCACGTATTCGATCCCAGATTTCCCATTCGGCACCACTCAAGGCTTGAAGTCCGGCCTCCATCTCGTCGTAAACCGTCCACAACATCGGGCTCCCCTCCTTCCTAGATAGCGCATCAGCCACCTTGTTTTCCTTCCCCGGTCGATAGACTATGTCATACTCAAATCCGAGCAACTTCACCATGAATTTTTGTTGTTCCGGGGTGACAATCCGCTGCTCTAATAGGTGCCTCAATGGTTGGTGGTCGGTCACTATGGTGAACTTGCGGCCCAAAAGATAAGGTCGCCATACCTTTACCGCATGTATGACCGCTAGCATCTCACGGGCATAAGTGCTCCAAGCCTTCTTCATAGGCCCCAATGCTTTGGAGACAAAAGCCAATGGCCTCTTCTCTTGCACCAAAACAGCCCCTATACCTTCCCCACTAGCATCCGTGTAAACTTCAAAAGGTCTCTCGAAATTCGGTAAAGCAAGCACCGGAGTTTGAGTCATTGCTCTCTTCAATTCTTCAAAGGCTCTCCTTGCCTCATCATTCCACTCGAGAGGCTCCTTCCCAATCATGGAGGTCAATGGCTTGGCAATCATCCCATAATTCCTCACAAAACACCGGTAGTAACCGGTTAACCCCAAAAATCCTCTCAAAGCGGTAACGTTGGCCGGTAAAGGCCAATCCACCATGGCCTCAATCTTCCTCGCGTCCACCTTAACCCCTTCCTCAGAAATGATATGACCCAAGTATTCCAACTCCTTTTGTACAAAATCACACTTTGATAGCTTGATGAAGAAATGATGTTCCTCCAATAGCCCCAACACCACCTTGAGTTGCCCAATGTGCTCCTCCATTGACGTAGAATACACAAGAATGTCATCAAAAAATACCAACACGAACTTGCGGAGTAGAGGTTTGAATATGACATTCATGGCGGCTTGAAAAGTGGAGGGCGCGTTGCACAACCCGAACGGCATGACCATGTACTCGTAATGCCCCGAATGTGTCCTAAAGGCCGTCTTGTGCACGTCTTCTTCTTTCATCCTGACTTGGTGGTAGCCTGCCCTCAAGTCAAGCTTGGTGAACACCGTCGCACCATATAGCTCATCCAACATCTCATCAACTGTGGGAATGGGAAAACGATCTTTGACCGTGGCTTCATTCAAGGCGCGATAGTCCGTGCAAAATCTCCACGAACCGTCCTTCTTCCTTACCAACAACACCGGTGAAGAGAATGGGCTAGTACTGGCTCGTATCAACCCTTGGGACAACATCTCATCCACTTGCCGTTCTATCTCCTCTTTTTGAAAGTGAGCATACCGGTAGGGAGGTACGTTGATCGGTCTTGCTACGTCATGAAGTACGATGCGGTGATCGAACGGACGAGGGGGCGGCAACCCTTTTGGCATTTCCAACACACGTTTGTGCTTCTCCACTACACACTGAATAGGTGGGAGCAGCTTTTGCAATTTTTCCTCAAGCGTCTCCTCCCCTTGCTTCCTTCCCGCCCTCTCTTGGTTGGCACCGGCTAAGACCACTACATAACAACTTGCACCACCCTTCTAAAGTCTCTCCATCACATTGGCCGCACACGGTTGAATTTCGGTGGGCGTTAATGCCTTCCACAACCTCTTCTTACCTCCCAATTTAAACTCCATAGTCATAGCCTCATAGTCATTCAACACTTTCCCAATGCTTTTCAACCAAGCATTACCAAGCACCACGTCTAACCCCACGATCGTAAGGACATGCAGATCGGCACAAATTCGCACCCCTTGTACATTAAGCTTCACATCCCGTACAACCTCCTCACATTTGAGTTTTTCCCCATTGGCCACCCTCACCTCAAAGGGTTCCACTGCCACCCCTTTAAGACCCACTCTCTTTGTGATGCTTGCATTGACGAAGTTGTGGGAGGACCCGCTATCCACCAATAATGTAACCTCATGCTTCCCAATCCATGCCATAAGCCTCATCGTGGCCGGTGTCCTCGCCCCCGACATGGCATTGAGGGACAACTCCGCCGTGTCGTTTCCCAACATCTCGTGATGGCTGTCCCCACTATCCAATTCCTCATTTTCTTCTTCACTACTTGTCTCCACTATTTGAAATACTTGGCCCGTCTTGCACCGATGTTCCTTGCCCCACTTCTCCCCACATTTGAAACATAGCCCCTTGGTAATGCGCTCCTGAACTTCCTCTTTGGTTAGCTTCTTTATCTCTTTTTTGCCTTTAGTCACATCTCCCGCGATCTCTTTTCCCTTTGATGGTGGGTTACCCCATTTTTCTCCGGGTTTATCTTTGCTGGTGCGCTTGTCCGCATGGTAACTTTCCTCCAAAATCTCAGCCATTTTCATGGCTTCTTGTAGCCTACGTGGGTGCCTCAACTTGAGCTCCCGGGACACCCATGGTTTGAGCCCATCAAGAAAATCCCTCATTAGTGCCTCCTCCGACCACCCCCGCACCATGGTTTGGAGTCGTCGAAACTCTTCAATATAGTCTTGTACCTTGCCTTCTTGTTTAAGCTTTGCCAATTGCCCATGGTGATTCGCTACCGGTGAAGTTCCCCATTGCTCCATAAACTCTTGTTCGAAAACGGTCCAACCCAACCGCCGCCCATCTTGCTCAAATCTGAATTTGAGCCATCTCCACCACTTGCTAGCTCTCCCATCAAGAAAACAACATGCCACATCCACTCTTTCGTCACGGGGTACCTCATACATGTGAAAATAGTGTTTGGCCTTGTCAAGCCACTCATGGGCGTCCCCCCCCATTGTAGCGGGGAAAATCAATTCGCGGTTTCCGCGGCCGCTGGTCCTGGTAGTACCTCCCCCTTCCATACTCACCATCTCGGCGCCAACGCCCCCCTTGTCCTTGTCGTGGCCCTCCATGGTAATCCTCCCTGTCCGGTTCTCTTCGACGCTCCGGTCTTCCCATCTCGATCCCGTCGCTGTCATCTCCTTGATAATCCCAACCGTGATGGTCCGTTCTTCGGATTGGAGCAAGGGAATAATCTGTCTCATTAAGCCACCTGTCCACAGCCACTTCTTCACCTTCAATCCCTCCTCCTCTCCTCCTTCCTGCCCATCGTGGTTCGCCCTCCGGTAGTGACCTCTCCGAACCGGAGTCATCCCGAGCTTCCCCTTTGTCAGCACTGCGTTGTTGGCTACGACTCGTCATCCCCTCTCTTTCTTCCCGCCTTTGATTACTCGCGGACAACTGAGTTATCGACGTTCGCAGCTCCGCTATCGCCGCCATGAGCTCCTTTTGTCCCCCTTCCAGTAGCTCCAACCTAACCCGATTAGACCCCGGGCCGCCTTCTTGCTCAGGCCCAACAGATTTCTTGAGTTCCCCACGAGAAGATTCTCTCAACGAGAGCACCAAATTGTTGAGAACCCGAGCGTAGGGCTCAACAACAGCGCCCCAGCCGCCCACCAACACGAGCCAAACTGGTTCAAGCAAATCACCAAACACTTGAAGAGCACCAACTTCTTGACCTCGCGAACACTTCACCAAGCCACAACTACAGCCCAGATTAATATAGGTATCCTCCCAACATCTCGATTTATCAAAGAAAGCTCCATCACATGAATTAACAGCTCATAGACTCAATCCAAATCAGCACATAAAAGGCATAGATAACATGGCACCACTCAAGCAAAGAAAATAACATAACCCCTGCTGTCTATCCCTTCTCAAAACATCCGATCGTTGCAGCCCAAACAGTCCAGAAAATTCACCTTTGCTGGACGATCCGGGAATCCGTCGCCCGCCCTATAGCATCCGCAAAATCGATCCTCTAGCTTGAGATCTACTCACCTCCCGGCTAGTCCAAGTGAACGCCGACCGAATCGCCGCACACCGACTCCCAAGCTCGCCGGACAGCTCGCCGGTCCGCCGCAACAGTGGTTCCTCCCGAAGAGAACCCCGCCGTTTCCTGCTTCCTCCAAAATAGTCGATACCCTAACTGTTTTTCCGCCTCCCCCTCATAAACTCCTTTCTAAACTCTCCCCAAAAAGCCCTTGGGCCAAGCCCACTTACAGTCTACATAAATTCCAAATTACAAAAGAAACAAAAAGAAATTACACACTCTAAACTAGATAACGCCAAAACAGCCCCCCCCCCCCCGGTCGCACCCCCCCTTCATGCGCTCCCAAAGCTGTGTCGTCGACTGGGTTTCCGAACCCAGGCGCTCCTCCGTAGCGGAACTTCATCATATGCCTACCTAAAATGGGATCTGGATTCTTTTCGTTTGAGGGCTCAGATGGAGGTTCATTTCATGGTATAAATGCATTCTCACTTGATCTAACGGTGTAGAATTTTTAGAGTAAAAGAAAGAAATATATAAGGATGGGATTAGTGAACCCGCCGGATCAGCCGAGACCGTGAAATGGATACTATTCATTTCACTTCAAATGGAGAGGATCCTAATCGCGAAAAATGGGACTAACATGAAGATGATGGCAGGATGACATCCCACCGCGCTAATGAATCACATATTCTAAATTTACAGTTCATCACTTCAGGCTTTGTTTGGCTTAGATTCTACTGAACTCCATCTGTGACTTCACCGCAGACACAATAGCGATTGTGAAACTATATATACCTTGTACCCCGAAATATATTATCTTCGGCACTTTGCACTCCAAGCCAAAATTCTAGGGATATTTTTGTCGCCCGCACCACCCTTTGACAACGATTCGCTACTCGGTGTTATCGAAATCATGGAGCAATTTGTCAACTGAACAATGCTCTTCGGCGTGGACGAGACGACGTAGACATATTCAAGGCAATCGGCCTCAGGCTTCTCGCCATGGAGCAACTCCTCGACTCGCACTCGAAATGGCGAGGCAAAGCCGTCCTCGTTCAGATTGCGAACCCCGCATGAGACAGCAGCAAGGATAGGAATATAATGTATTTTGGGTGCTACCCAGACAAAAATACCCCTAAAATTTTCCTGAGGTGCAAAGTGTCAAAGATAATCCCTTTCGGAGGTACAAGTCGCCAAATATAATGTATTTTGGGGGAGCAAAAAGCCGAATTTAAACTTTCGGCATGCAATGTACCAAAAAAGCCAAGTTTGGAAGGTGCAAAATATCAAAAACTCATTTTGAAATCATTATTGGCAAAGCCTATAGTCCATTGGTTTTCATTAAATTGAGGTATAATGAGAATTAGAAATCTATTTTTTTTATTATTGAAATTGAACTTAAATTCCAAATCTAACGGCCTAATTTGCATCCAACCCAACAGACCATCAAAATTATAGTTAATTTTCTAAATTTTAAGATGGACCAACCTTCATGAAGATGGCATCAGCAGTTGGAATGCTATGGAACATGTCTCCTCCCACATGCTCCACTCCTGCATATTATCATTTTCAATTCAGTATATAAGACTGTGTTAAACCATCACACTCATTTTTCATTTCAAAATTCAGGTCAACAATAAAAGAGGCAGAGCCAATGATAAACATGAGTAGACCGTCTGAGTAGGCGGCATGTCACTACTGTTCGCATGTCATTTTTTAGTTCATGCTAGACAGTCCGACACGCCCCTCAATGTGAACCTGACTCTAATACCATGTTAAACCATCAAACTCATTTTTCATTCCAAAATCCGAGTCAAGGATGGAAGAGGCGGGGCCAATTATAAAAACGAGTTGACCGTCAGAGTAGGCGGTGTGTGACTAATCTTAACACGTCTTTTTTTTGTTTATGCAAGACCATCCAACACGCCCCCGAATGTGAACCTGACTCTCATACTATGTTAAACAACCGCACTCAATTTCCATTCCTAAAATCGAGTCAAAGATAGAAGCAACATGCCTATTACAAGCATGAGTGGACCGTTTGGATAGGCGGTGCGTCACTAATCACAACATGTCTTTTTTTAGTTCATGTTAGACCGTCCAACACGCCCCCACAATGTGAACTTGACTCTAATACCATGTTAAACCATCACACTCATTTTTCATTTCAAAACCCGAGTCAAGGATAGGAGAGGCGGGGCCAATTATAAACACGAGTTGACCGTCTGAGTAGGCGGTGTATGACTAATCTTAACACGTCTTTTTTTGGTTTATGCAAGACCATCCAACACACCACCCAATGTTAACCTGACTCCAATACTATGTTGAACAACCACACTCAAATCCTAAACCCTAAACCAAGTCAAAGATAGAAGAGGCGGGCCTATTACAAGTATGAGTGGACCGTCTGGCTAGATGGTGTGTGACTAATCGCAACATGTCTTTTTTTAGTTAATGCTAGACCGTCCAACACGCCCTCACAATGTGATACTATGTTAACCCATTTCATTTCAAAACTCGGGTCAAAGATAAAAGAGACGAGTCTATTACAACTAGTGTGTGAATAGACGGTGTGGGACTAATCATTGAACAAAATTTATTTTGTTTAAAATTGGGAATAAGATGACAAACCAGGCAGAGGCGGAGCCTCAGAGATCACATGAGGAAGATCAAAATTAATCCCTCGAATCTCCGGATACTTGGCCGTAATCTTTCCGATCGTCGCTCCGACGCCGCCGCCGACGTCCACCAGCGAGCCCAGCCCATCAAACCCTTGATAGATCTCCAACAGTTTATTTGTTATGATGGATGAATGGCCGGACATCCCGTCGTTGAAAACCCTATTAAACCTAGGGTCCTTTCCATGGTACTCGAAAGCCGTCATGCCGTAGGCCATATTGAACGGAATCCCGCCGGCCGCCACCGCGTCCTTCAGATAATACCAGCTCTCCATGAGAACCCTGTCCTGGTTCATCAGGGCGAGCCCGGCCATGGAAGCCCCGTCGGCATTCGGCGTCAGAAATTTGCACACCGGCGCGGCGCCGTAGAGGTGCTCGCCGGATCGGGAGACGGAGCAGGTGAGGATAGAGTAGCTGGCCAGGAGGTGGAGGATCCGGTCGAGCGTGTCGGCGGCGTGGGGGTTTGAGGTGAGGGGAAGGCGAGCGGCGAGCTCGATGGCGGAGAGTTGAGCGCCGGGGCCGGCGCCGGCGATGGTTTCGAGCAGGCCGAGCTCGATGGCGGTTTTGAGGGTCATGGGGAGGACGGAGAAGCTTACCAGCTGCATTGCGTAGAGAGAGGCCGTCTCGTCAGCATCGCCGTCAGCAACGGCGGCGGCGGCGGCGGATCCCATCGCTTGGAAAGTGAATGAGAGTGCTCCGATCTGTGGAAAGTATTGGGGGGGCATTTTGAAGGGGATTGGGGCTCACCAACCGATCACCTAACGCTCCACTTTGGCTCCCTTTCGCGGGGTCGTGACGATCGTGAATGCAGTGGTTATGAATTGTGGTTCGTGAACGCCCGACCTCACCTAAGGCTGTATTTGGAAAGACGTGTTTTTTTGGGAGGCATTTTAGTCTTTTTTAGGTTTATCTTAATTTCTTTCAGAAATATGATGGGTTAGAGTTCTTATTTTGAAGTGAGGTGTGAAGTTGTAATTGTATTGGTCACTATTTTCTCTTTTACAGATGATAGTGAATAGCTCCTTCCAGTGGACGTATGTGTTTCTCGTCGAACCACGTAAATCACATTGTATTTATTGTTTGTTGTTGTGTGATTTTTCGTTTTTCCGCATCGTTTTGCACAGCACGTCGGCGGCTGGAAAAGGAGCAAACGCCGCGGCTGGTTGAGACCAGAGGGGGTGAACTGCGGCCCGGAAGGGAGCGTCTTCTATGTTCCGCAGAGGGAGGCGGGAGCAAAGCAGAGGGGGAGGGCGTTTGGTCATTTTTTTCCACCGTGGGGCGGTAGTTGCACTCGCACTCGAGCTCCACTGGCGCACCAAACCATGCCTAAGAAACTTCATCCTCTTTTATGTTCAAAACTAGTTTTATTTTCTTGGCGGCAGTCATAGCCATTGTTTTGCCAAACATGCATCCTACGTCGATAGAGTTTTTTAAATAAACTAATCCAAGCAAAAAAAATCACACCAAATTTAAATCTTTGATTGAGAGATGGTGTTTAGCATAGAGTTGTCGGTTGGTCATAAACCAAGTTTATGGAGCTTGATTGAGAGCATTCTCGTGGAGAAAAATGCTAAGTTTTTGAAACCCTGGAGCATCATCGCACGAGCATCTACGTGAGTGTTTTTCAGTGCCTTCTCTGGAGCTCACAAAAGGGTCCAAATGAACACCGGATATTGTGCAAGCTAGAAAGTACAACACTCAAGTCTTTATCCCACTATTGTGGGGTGGGCTATATGGATCCTTTGTCGTCATTGTGCCCCATCTTTTGTCATAATCTCACTAATGCCTAAGTACATCATATCTTTTTGCATAGTTTCATTCCAAGTCTTTATTGGTCCACCCCTCCCTCGTTTAACATGCCTACTGACTAGACTTCTCACAACGCCTAACAGGTGCCTCTAATGGTCTCCTTTGTACGTGTCCAAACCATCTTAGTCGAGCTTCTCTCATCTTCTTTGCAGTTGGTGCTACTCCTATCTTAAACCTGATACATTCATTCCTAATTTTATCTAGTCTCGTGTGTCCACACATCCACCTAAGCATTCTCATTTCCGTAACTCCCATTTTTTGCTCATGTACAAAATTCACTGCCCAACACTCAGAACCATAGAGCACCGCTGGTCTAATTGCAGTACGGTAAAACTTTCCCTTGAGTTTTAATGATACTTTACGATCACATAAGATCCCTAACGCGTCTCTCCACTTCAACCAACCCACTTGGATTCTATGTGTGTCACATCTTTATTAATACCTCCACTTCCCTTGTGCAAGCTAGAGAGTCTGAGCAAAAAAAATCACACCAAATGAAGGCTCTGTTTGGGGGGGACTTATTTTCGTCGGTCAAGCGGTTACGACCGCAAGAACCCAACCTTAATTGATCGCTTAACCGGTAAAAATAAGTCCCCCCAAACGGAGCCGAAGCCTTTGATTGAGAAATGGTGGTTCAGCCATGAAGGAAGCCGGGAGTAGTTGGCCGGTCATAAAATTATCAAATGGAGGATTTATCTCCCAAAAAGAATGATTAATCTCGCCAGCCATTTATGCATTTCACGAATTTCAAGACCGGATGAACGGTGCTGATCCAGGCGGACGGTTGGGAATTCGTCGCAAACTAACTGTTGAGCGGTTCGATTGAGTGACTTGTGAACTGCAGTTGGGCCGAATGGTTGAACCGTCCCACTCAAACTCCAAAATATGCTGTGATAAATCGGGTTTTTTTTTTGTTTTTTTTGTTTTAGGACTCTTCAAAGTCTTAATAATCACAACCTGCCTCCCCCGTCCCGTTTGCGCGACCATCTCTTTCCCGACCGCTGCACTCGCATGAGTCCAGCAACCGTCGGCGTCGCATCTCTGGCTACGCTCGCATGAGTTCAAGCTGATGGGAGTTGAATCGCTCGCAAGCCCGGGCACACAAATAAGAGAATAAAGCTACAAATAATCGCAAACACAAACATACATGAAAAACCCTCTCAACCCACCAAAGTGTGCTCCTGCGCACCACCCTACAGAATGCGCCCACGCGCGTTGTTCTCTAGAATGCGTCTCAGACAGTTCTCCAAAACACTTCACGCGCGCCACTCATTAGAGGGTCGCTCTCCAGAACGCCTCCATTCCCCTCCCCAGAACACGGCCTACATGCTGCTCTCCAACATGCACCCCACACTGTGCTTTTTAGGACATGCTCCTACTGTTAAAACAACTGAAGACGCAATATTATTTTCTTGAGTGGTGGCATGTCACCCTCGCAAAAATAAGTTATCTTAATACATATCTAATGAATTTTCGCAAACAAGTTCAGACCATGTGATATTTTTCTTTTTCAGATTTTTCACGTAAACTCTTATGTTGATTCTAAACTCTAAATTCTAAATCCGAAACTGTAAGACGAATATTTATTACATTCTATAAGCTTTAATCGACCTCAAACAATACAATATTACAAAAAAAACTTATAATTGCAATGATAAAAGGACACTTGTTTTTTTAAAAAATAGTATGGATGTTATAAAAAAAAATGTGTATACATTATTTATATAAATTAACAGTATTTTATGTAAATAAATAACGGCGTTAATATTCGCACACCCGTTTTATCGACTCATATCCTCAAAATTTAAAACTTATAATATTGTTTTATTATTCAAAATAAGTAAAGGTACCCCTTCATCCCTCCTCATTCTCCAAAAAGAAAGTCAATACAACTTTTTTGTCACCAGGTGATTGTAGGGCTGAGCATATTATTCGAAACCCGAAAGTCGCTCGAAAATTGAGCTGAATCAGAATCAAGCCATTTCGAGTCAAGCCGACTCAACTAGAAATTGATTTCGAGCCGAGTTTGAGTCGAAAATTTGGACTTCGAGCCAAACCAAAATCGCTCAAACTTGACTCGATATCAGCGCTGGATGACTGTCATACTTGAAGCAAGGCGAATTTCTTATTTCTCCTTTGGTTTTATTTTAGATTCTCCAACTTTTTCTTCAGAGTTCTTTTAGTACTATTGTAAGAAAAAGATGAAACTGATATTTATTGAAACATGTTAGTTTCGTCTTATTGCTTTATCATGATTCCATGTCTAATTGCTGAAAAAATATCAAGCTCGAAGATGAATTTTCTACGAACTCACTAGTACGTTATATAGTTAAATATTCAAGGCATTTCATCATCTTCTTCAAAGGTGTAAATTAAGTATGTTTTAATTTTAAACATGCATATTGACATGCAATTTATGTCTTAGGCTCCGTTTGACACTTTGACACGATGTAAATGCATGAGTTAAAACGTCATTTCGTTAACGATCGCCTAATAAATATCATCCGTTTGGACATAAAAGTGGACGAAGTTCCTTAGGTGAACGTTAACATATGACAATTTAACACCCCCGTGTTCATGACCGCCACCACCGTGCCAAATGGAGCCTTAAGCTTCGTTTGATTAAGCGGTGGCGGGAGCAGCCGGCGGCTGGAAAGGGAGCTTTGGGACCAGAGGGGGGGAGGTGGGGATCAAAACGGAGCGGCAGGAGGTCTTTTCCTCCTTGCTGCGGGCGCAAACGGAGCAAACGGAGACGTCGTCCCATTTGATTAGACGCTATCCAGTAGCGTTTGCCGTAAACCCTGGCTGAAAACACTTCAACAAATAAATCCTTAGTGTCGAACAAATTCATCAACGAGGGGGGAGTACTTGACTTTGGTATTCAATGTGAGGGTTAATACTTTCGTATGCATTAACACAAGAATTAAATCAACATATCTAAAAAATAAATGCAATAAGCTCTTGAGAAGATACCAAATAAATTCACCCTATGTGTAATGTTTTATATCATTATGCCTACGCTTTAAATTTAAACGAAAGACCGAATGTACTTTTTGGCTACGCCTGCCTCATTGAAGATGCACGCAAGGTGTTCGATAAAATTTCTTAACAAAACATTTGATCGAATCTCTCTCGCCTACAATGTTCTAATCATGAGAAAGAAGAGAATTACTCAGTACAATAGATAAACTAATTAGTTCAATCACATGATACAAATAACAAAAACAACACTCAAGCCTTTATCCCACTATACTGTGGTCGGCTATATGGATGTTTTGGCTTCATTTGGTTCGGCGGTGGCGGATTGATCCGGCGGGTGGAAACGGAGTGTTCGAATCGGATGGGGGAGGTGGCTGCTCCAAACGGAGCTTTTTGGGGCGTTTCTCAAGGCGGGCGGGTGGAAACAGAGCAAACCAGAATTGGCTATGTGTAAATTGTGTTTTCAAATAAATTGTCAAGACAGCTATATCCAGACTGACCACTTACAGGTTCACAAGTCTTTATGATTTTTTAAATTGAATTGCACTTAATTTGTTTTCTCCATAGCAGAAATTGATCAACACGTAACAACACCCTAAAAATAATCGCACCGGCAATCAACAAAAGTATTAAAACGATTTAGGCTTTGTTTGGCGTGATGGTGGTAATCGCGAACACAGTGGTCATGAACCGTCGTTCTTGAACACCCGACGTCACCTAAGATAAATTCATGCATTTTATGCTCAAAACTACTTTATTTTCTTGGTAGCCGTCATAATCTCTGTCTTGCCAAACATACATTCTATGATAAGAGCGTTTTTGATCAAATTCACCTGAGCAAATAAGCCGCTAAACGGAGCCCTAATTTGACAGGATTTTGAGAAAACAACATGAACATCAGGAAAATAGAGAAAATGGAGCTGTGATCTCAGGTGCAGATGGGGCAGAATACAAGTCCATTCTCATTACAGTCAGGACACCTCACCCCCATCCCCTTCGGGCGCACTCCGCCGCTCCCTTTCGCCCCCTCGGCCACCGCCGGCTCCAAAACCAGCTTCCGGCTTCCACTGCATCTGAGACAGGGGAAGAACCTCGCCCCTCCGCATCCATCGCAAGCCCCCCCAACATGCCGGGACTTGGCCAGCCCATCGACAAGAAATCCGAGCACGCCCTCCTCGTGCATCCGCATCACTTGCTCTACGCCGCCAATGTGCCTGCCCCTCACAAACACTCTCGGGACGGCGACCCGCCCGCCCATGAGATCGCGAAGCTCCTCCCTGAACCCGAGATCCATCGACACGTCGCGCTCCCTGAACCAGACGCCGAGCCCCTCGAGCGCCGCCCGCACCGCGTTGCAGTTCTCGAAGGTGCTGCGAATCCCACGCAGCGTCGTCGTGTAGAGAACCACCGCCTGCTCGCCTCCCGGCGGGCACCGCCTCTCGAAGGCCTCGAGGTTTATGGGCTCGAGAGGGGTGAGCGGGTCGAGACCCGCCATTAGCTCCCAGGAGTTGATGATTTCGGGTTCGGGCCGGCGGCGAGAAAGGCAGGAGATGGTGGAGGAGATCGCGGATAACGGGGGAGGCAGGGGAGCATGAGGAAGAGAGGGCGAATCGAGAGTGGACAGGAGGCCGTATGTGGTGGAGGTGAGGTAGACAATGTGGTGGCCAAGGCCGGAGGTGAGGTTGCCGGCGTCGCCGTCGCCGTCGCCGTCTAGGTAGGAGGAGGAGGCGCAGCCCATGGAGGAGAGGTTGTGTAGAAAACAGAGGAGATTGGAGTGAAGATGGAAGTGAAAAGGGGGAGCTTAATTTGGAGGCTGGAGCGGGAAGAAGGATTTCAAAATTTTCAAAAGTGGGGCCCGCACTGATTAATCTTTTTACTGTTCTGCTTTTAATTGGAAGATGGTCGCATAAGCTTTCCGTGCGGGTTTGTCGCGGAGCGGAAGGAGGGGTTTTTAAATATGAGCATTATTAGAATATTAGTAGTATTTTAATGTGATTGTTATTAGCACTACAGTTTTGATCAGTCGTATTACGTTTTCTCCGAATTTTTTGCGCATTTTTGAAATACGGGTTGTACATGCATTTTTAGGAAAAGTGTTCAACACGAAAGTTGTAAATTTCGACGAGGTGCTATTTGTTGAATATTTTGTGTACATTCGCATGTGTGGAGATCGATTCATTAGTGACTTCTGGGTTGCGTGTCTACCAAGGACAAAGCTCATGCTAAACATATTATAAATAATTATTTTAAATTTGATGAGTTATTGTAGAATATTTTGACTCAAAGTCCAGTCCTAACACTAACACAATTGAAAATAGGTGATTGTTATTAGCAATATAGTTTTGGGTAGTCACACTACGTTTTCTCCTAATTTTTCGCGTCTTTTAGAAATACGTCTTGAACATGCATTTTTAGCGAAAGTGTTCGACACGAAAGTTGTAGATCTCGTTTTGTGTTGAACACTTTTCCTGAAAATGCATATACATGACGTACTTTGGAAATACATCCAGATTTCGCGCCTTTTAGAAATACGTCTTGTACATGCATTTTTAGGAAAAGTGTTCAACACAAAAGTTGTAGATCTCGTCGAGAAAAAGTGTTGAACATTTTTCCTAAAAATGCATGTACAAGGCGTATTTCCAAAAGTGCGAAAAATTAGGAGAAAACATAGTGCGATTAGTCAAAACTATAGCACTAATAACAATCACCTATTTTAAATTGCCTTAGTGTTAGGATTGGACTTTGGGTCAAAATATTCTACAATAACTCATAAAATTTAAAATAACTATTTATAGTATTTTTAGCATAGAGTTTTGTCCTTGATAGACACGTAGCCCAGAAATCACTAATGAATCGGTCTTCACACGTGCGAATATACACAATATTCAACAAATAGCACAACGCATCTTCCTAATAGCCATCATATTATAGTAGCATTCGGTAGAATTCCATCTTTACACTATTAAAAAAATTTTAAAAAAAATCATGCATTTTCTCTTCAATACTTGCATATTCTTCTTAAAAATTGAAAGGATAATATTACACTCATCTAAAACATACAAAAAAAATCACAAAAAGTAGGCTTCACTCAGTACAAAAACACATCACCTTCTTATTTTCCCAATTTTACAAACCTAATTACAAGAATCAGGTGTTTTTGTACTGAGTGACCTATTTTTTGTGATTTTTTTGTATGTTTAGATGAGTATAGTACTATCCATATTTAAATGACATGTGTATTTTGACTTTTCATTAATTTTTTTCACAGCCATTCCTAGGGGTGTGCATAAAAACCGGGCTCGGGGGGCCGGGCTCGGCCCGGTAAAGGCCCGGCTAGGCTCGGGCTCAGGCCGGGCTATGGGGCCTAACAAGGCCCCATATATGAGCATTTGCCCGGCCCGGTGCCCGGCACGGGCCAGGCCGGGCAAAGCCCGGTTTCTAGGTCTGGGCTAAGCCCGGGCCAAGCTCCTACGCGCCTTTTAAAACTGCGTCTTTTAGGAGCATTTTCCGGAGAAGTGTTCAACATGAAAGTTGTAGATCTCGACAATATCTACAACTTTCATGTTGAACACTTTTTGATTTGAAGCTGTTTAGGCCCCCGATTTGGCCCCCGAAAAAAATCATCCGGATGATTTTTTTCGGGTGCCAAATCGGGGGCCTAAACGGCTTCAAATCAAAAAGTGTTAAACATAAAAGTTGTAGATATCGTCGAGATCTACAACTTTCATGTTGAACACTTCTCCCAAAAATGCACCTAGAAGACGCAGTTCAAAAAGGGGCGTATGTCTTTTTTAAAAATAATTATTTTTTTTTTATAAAAAAAGGGCCCGGGCTAAGCCTGGGCCCGGCCCGGCCCGGCCTTGGGGGTCTTAGCAGGCCCCCTCCCGGAGCTAGAAGCCGGGCCCGGCTGCAATCAGGGCCCGGACCTGAGAGGCCCGGTTTAGGCCCGGGCCCGGGGGGCTTTTTGAACACGACTAGCCATTCCCATGGAAATTTGCAATTGATTGGGTCAACATTGCCACCTCATCATCTTCTCCATCAGCCCATGCATTTCATGTTTCCCAGGTTCTATTTTGCACAAAATCAAGTCCGTCATAGCTATCTTCATCTCTGGTAAACTTTTTGGCGTTTCACCGCCGCCGGAGGGTTTACTCCTAACATTATGAGAGGTCGTCCTCTCACATAGCGAGAAGGCAGTTTTTGAAGCGGACATATACAAAATTTCTTTGAAATAGTCGGCGAGACCAAGGATGCTGCCGACAAAAAATAGGAGGCGGCGGGCGTTCCATGAGTGGCCATGAAGCTCTTCGATGGGGTGCTATTATAGCGATCTTCAATTATAAATAATACATTAATTTGTAGATTTTCGGGGTGCTATCAGCGAGATGCGAGGTGCTAATATCATCGCTTTAAAACATTGATGTCTTAAATTTTTATGTCCAATACTTGGTTATAGATTTGTCCCCTGATTATACATTTAATTTATCCCAATATTATAATTAAACATACATAATATTTTCTAATAATAAGTAATATGTTTATTCATATCAAAAGTCAACAAAAATGACTAAATTTAAACTATATAAATCATATAATGTAATTAAGAAATAAAACATCATTACATAAAATGCTTGAGTAAACAGTCTGCATTGGTGATTTTGCACATACACAACACACTAACATTTAAACACGCCCACTAATGCTGGTGTTTGTTAGCACTTTACATGACAATGAGCACGCTTAGAGTCCGTTCGTTAGATCGGAATCGAAGCGTTAGAATTGAAATTGAATTGACAATTCCAATTCTAGCATTCTGTGACAATAAAAATACTTTGGAATTGGAATTCATTTCAATTCTCATAGAAATTGGTTAAAAATGAAACATGTTTCCCTCAATTCAGATCTCGTGAGGTCTTCATTCGCAATTCCAACCCTACTAGTGGACCCTCGACTCTCTCAAAAAGACCTCGACATCAACTCTGTTGCTCACCCGGGGGCGCATTTTTTGCCAAAGAGCGAATTTTCGGGGGGGGGGGGGGGGGGGGGGGGGGGGCATTTTCCCGCCTGGGCACTCGTTTTTCGCCCAGGCGCGTATTTTTCGGTGGATCGGGCACTTTTCGACCGAGCACGCATTTTTTCCCGGGTGCGCATTTTTCGCCCAGACGCGCATTTTTCCGTCCGGGTGCGCATTTTTCGCCCAGACTCAAACTCGGCTCGAAATCGAAAATTCCGAGTCGACTCAAAATCAAATCGAGTCTGCTCAAAATTGAGTAATTTTACTCTTTATTCAAAATTATATTGAGCAACCTATAAATTTAACAAATGAAACAATTAAAACCTTCATTTTTTTAATTTAATTTTAAATTTGTTATTTTTAATCTTAAAATAAAAATATATTAATAAATACATAATATTTTTAATTAATTCGAGTTGATTCGAATCATATTTCGAACGATTCAGAGTTGCCTCAAAATCAACTCGAAATCAGATTCGAGTCGGATTGAATCGACTCAAATTGAGTCGAATCAATTTTAACCGATTCCGATTCTGCTCAATTTTTGAACAATTTTAGAGCGACTTTTGAGTTTTAAATAATATGCTCAGCCCTAAATGAACCGTTCCTTCACATTCAATTCAGAAGTAAAACAATAGGCCAAACGCATGAAGTTGATAACAAACATATAATTAAAATGGCAGAAGACAGAATAGTCTGTACATAAAATCTAGTAACTATTGGTAAAGCAATAGCCCATATAGCTCACAATACTCACGCATAAGATGTGAATACTGAAGCCAATCATGGTTAGCAGTACACTCAAGGTTTGACTCCTTATGTAACGCTTCGCGCCTTGGACGGTGTCAGGCGATAGTAACGAAGAGAACAAATATCGATCGGAACAGAACGGTGAAATTGAAATCTAGGATGTCTTTTTCACAGCGTTTTGTCCTCCTGTTTTATTGGGAAGAAGAAAGAAAAAGAAAAGAGTTCTTTTTTCATTTTCCCGGGTTTTTTGCTGACCTCGTAAACTCGGTCACCGCCCCGTGGGGAAGGGGCCGAAGCATTAAACTAAGGCTCCGTTTGGGGGGGCTTATTTTCACCGGTCAAGCGGTTACGACCGCATGTACCGGGCCTTAATTAAGGCACCGTTTGGCACGATGGTTACGGTCATGAACGTATGGATTAAATCGTCATTCATGAAGGATCATCTAACAAACATCATCCATTTGAACATAAAAGTGGATGAAATTTATTTCACCAGGGACTTACTTTCACTGTTTGGGGGGGGGGGGGGGGGGGGGGTTACTTTCACGGAGGACTGACTTACTTTCACCGGTCATAACCGCTTGACCGGTGAAAGTAAGTCCCCCCAAACGGAGCCTGAGGCTGCATTTGGCGTGGCTTATCACGACTTATTTGCTAGAGCTAGCTAGAGAATCTATGTATGGGGCTGTGCAGGGCTTGTTATATGAACACTAGCCAGATACAATTGAACGCAGAGACTCCAAGAGCCATGTGTTAAAGTCGTGTACAGCTCGGGAACCCAACCTGGAGCAGTCTAGGTGCAGGAATGAAGGATACATCTTGTACACGGCCATGTAAAGAGCAGCAATGTAATGAGTCTTAGGCTGCATTTGACGCGGCTTATCGTAACTTATTTGCTCCGGTGAGGTTGGGCAAAAATGTCATTGTCATAGAATATATGTTTGGTATTACAATTACCAAAAAGAAATTAGTTTGGGGCATAAGATTTTGATATGACAATAACATTTTTGTCCAACCTCACCGGAGCAAAATAAGCCACGTCAAACGCAGCCTTAATTGACTTTTTTGACCTGATTCGAGTCATAAAACTTGGGGATTGTTGATCCAATGACTAGGATTAGACCTGGGGAGGTATAGATAATGGATGAGGGGTTCAGAACCCCTCCTTAAAACTTTATTTTCTCTTTTCTATGGTGAGAAGGAGAGGAGGAAGAAAGTTCTTTTGAGGAGGAAGATAGAGTTACAGCTAGAGATCCAAGAGGACGTCGATAGATATCTATCGACGACTACACGTAGAGCTTGCTTCCTCATTTGTACATCTCCGTCTTATCCAAGGAACCCAACTCCGGAAGAAAATCAAAGTGGTTAATGATACGTGTTTTCATCATGTTTTTCTTAGTGTTTTCATCCATTCATGCGTTGGAAATGCTTGATTAATGCTCATATCATGTTTATTTGTATTTTTGAACTGCGTGGATGAATTATTCGTACAAGTGTGGCTTTTTGTGCAATTTAGAAGAGGTTATGTTCAAATTAGCTCACATACGTCCGTGCGGACTTTCGGCACGCGTGTGTGCCTCTTTCACCCTCAGCCTGCACAATTTCGGTCATTCCGAATTTGCGTGTGCATTATTTTGCACGCGTGTGTGTGTGCACCTTCATTCTATGCGTGCACGCTTGCTTTGCACCGCACGCGCGTGCGCTTTGCAGCACACGTGTGTGCCCTGTTTTCCTACAAAATGCTATTTTGCGATTTCAGCAGAAGTTCGACCGGGAGAAGTGTTGCCTTCTCTATTTTTCACCCAGGATGTTAGGGTTTCGTCCCTAGGCCTTCTCCAACATCCCCAAAGATTCTGAAGGAAGGGAAAACATCAACGTAGTTGCATTGCGAAATAGCATCGACGAGAAGATTTCAATCTCACGTCTTTAACATAAGTAAACTCCACCCCGTCGTGTTCCGCGTGAGATCGATACTCGGGGGTAATTCCTCGTTTTATTATTACTTGACGACATTAATACTCTTGCCGTAGCCGCATCAACTTTTTAGCGTCATTGCCGGGGAACACATGACACATCACGTGTGAGTTTCTTTCGAGAGATTTGAGAGAGAGTAGTCCTTTCAGCTACACAATGCATTACTTCGCCTTTTCATTTTTCCTTGTGATTTCTGTATTTAGTTTATCTGGTTGATCCTGGAGAAGATCAAGGGTGTTTTGGCTCCATTTGACCCAAAGATCGAGCGAACACGGCAAAATCTTAGACGAGAGCAAGATCGAGTCATGGACCAACACGATTTCCCTCCAAATCCCAAGAATATTAATGCAATTAATCTTGATCCGAACATGCTCGTTGATGAAGAAGTGGTGTAGCCGCAGGCTCGCACAATGCTTGAGTACACTACCCCCACCATGGGTAGCGTCAACCCTACATTGAGCCCAACCACCACGAATCAACAATTTGAGACCAGGCCCTCTATTCTAAACATGCTTTGAAGCTCCGTCCACTCCTGCGACTTATCCCGTGAGGTCCCGCATCTGCATATCTGCAATTTCCTTAAAATCGGTGACACCCTTCGGATTAAGGGCGTGTCCGATGGCACCATAAAGATTAAGCTTTTCCCATTCACTCTTAGGGATAAGGTCAAGTCATGTGTCTATTTCATCCCCAGCGAAATTATCACCACGTGGACTGATCTTGCAAATGCATTCCTAAATGAGTTTTTCCCTGCCTCTAAAATTTTAGCTGCTCGTAATGAAATTGCGACCTTTCGGCAACGTGATCAAAAATCCCTTGCCAAAGTCTGGGAAAGGTTTAATGAGCCCCTTAGGAGGTGCCCTCAGCATGAGATGCCTCTATGGACGCTTGTAAACACATTCTATGACGCTATTGATCTTGGCATTAGATCAAAAGTCGACTCTGCTGCAGGTGGATCTATGATAGAAATGACTCCCGGGGATATGTGGAATATTATGAAAAACTTAGCACAACAGAATGTCCAGTGGGGTGATAGGAGTGCCCTTAGAAAGGTAACCAGCTTATATGAAGTTGATCCTTTCACAGCAAACTCTGACCAACTAGGGGCAATGTCCAAAAAAATAGAAGAGTCGAACCTGAAGGGGAAAGCGACCCCATTTGTGGCCCCAACGCATGTCGTGTTCTGCCATGGTGACACCCTTGTTGGGCAAGCAAGTGGAAGCCCCCCCCCCCCCCCCCCCAGCAATCTGGAGTTCCCCATTACCAAAATAAGCAAGAAGAGCGCGTGCCATGGAAAGACAAGCTTGATCAGAATATTGACTTCACAAAACCAGTCATTGTAAATAGAAATGCCACGATAAAGAATCTGGAAACCCAAATTGCACAACTTGCCAAATTAATCATGGAACGAATGCTCGGTACCCTTCCTAGCCAGTCAGAGAACAACCCAAGAGAGCAAGGCCGAAGTTCCTCCGACCTTGCTCCCGACTCTTGTAGGGGTATTGTGGTAGATTGCAAAATAAACAGCATTCCCACTCAAGTTCTAGTGGACACGGGCTCCTCGCGAAACATTACGTTCAACATCAATACTAATATGGAGGACGTGCCGCTGATTTTGGCAAAATGGTGAGGGTGTTATTACTATTGGGGCGAGCAAAGATGCGGAGATCACTTTAGAGGGAAGCACTATAACTGCGGAGTTCCAAGTAATCGACCGCCGGAAAATGACTGACCACCAGTTTTCAATCAACCATTACTTATAACTCTGGGCGCTACTTTGCACTTTGCAGAGGGACACATCTCTTTCCCTTCTAATGTGACACAGTGACACTCTCCCACCCCACCCTTATTTGAGTTGATGGCAAATAATATAAAAAAGAATATATATATATATATATATATATAATATAATTAACTAAAATACTATAAAATAATATATAAGTAACTAAAATAGAACATATAATATAAAAAACTAACCAAACCAAAAAAATACTATATATTTATATACATAATAACTTACAAAATTACAAAAGTATAAAAAAGACAGAAAAAATGTGTTGGCTAAAGATCTCCTAATCATAGGGCATTATTGCCCAAAAAAAAACCAGTATATAAATATTAAAGGATAAAAAATGTACCTGATGGATATTGTGCATGCGGAGACCACTCCGCTATTATATAAAAATACATACGAGTACAATTTGATTCAAAAATGAGCTGGATCGACCCAAACCGAGCTCCGCCTAATTCGAGTTCGGCCAGAATCAACTTCAATTCATCAGCAATCATCGACCTGACTTTGATATGAACAAAAAAGATCATCCAAGTTCCAGGACATTAGATCTTCAAGTCAAATCAACAGCCCTTCTCCAAAGAGTACTGGCATGGGAATAAACCTTTCATAGTAAGACAACTATATTTTTAGAATTCAATCCATTTGTAGCCAACTAAAAGAGTACTGCAATTAGACCAGCGATGCTCTATGATTCTGAGTGTTGGGCAGTGAATTGTGTATAAGAGCGAAAAATGGGAGTTGCGGAGATGATAATGCTTAGGTGGATGTGTGGACACACTTAACTGAATAAAATTAGGAATGAATATATCAGGGATAAGACAGGAGTGGCACCAAATGCAGAGAAGATGCGAGAAGCTCGACTAAGATGGTTTGGACACGTACAAAGGAGGCCATTAGTGGCGCATGTTAGGCATTGTGAGAGTTTAGTCACTAGCCATGTTAACGGGGGAGGGGTACACCAATAAAGATTTGGAATGAAACTATAAGGAAATACATGATGTACTTAGGCATTAGATTATGATTAAAGATAGGGCACAATGGAGAAAAAATCTACATAACCGACCCCACTATAATGGGATAAAGACTTGATTGTTGTTATATATATATATATATATATATATATATATATATATATATATATATATATATATATATATATATATATATTGAAATATATTAAAATATACTGTATTTTATTAATAAATGACTATATAATTAAATTGTCATGCACAACTAAATTTAAAATGTGACATATACAGCGAGTGTGATAAAATAGTCATTTATTAATAAAATGACTAGTGGGATAAAGGTTGGAGTGTTGTTGTTGTAATCCAATTGTAACCAACTGAATTACTTAAACTAAGAACAAGACATAAGTGACAAATAGAGGCATCTACTCACTATTAGCAGATTAAGGCTCCATTTGGGGGGACTTGTTTTCACCGGTCAAGCGGTTGCGACCGCATGAACCGGACCTTAATTAAGGTCCGGTTCATGCGGTCGCAACCGCTTGACCGGTGAAAACAAGTCCCCCCAAACGGAGCCTAAGAACAAAGCATTCTTACAGGGGAGAACACCACTGTCAGAGGAGCATGATCAGAAAGGAAATAATCCTCAGGCCATATTCCTTTCTCCATTTCTGGTGGAAATAGTGAAGCGTTCTTCACATCAAATCCAAAGACCTGACTGCCATGGCTCTCTCCATGGATGCTCTGTCCCCCTCCGTTCATCGCTTCCTTGTTCTTCTCTAAACATGGCATATTCCAAATCTCCTGCAGCAAGTTATAAACACACATAAAAAGCTATGACTTCGACCGGACACACATATATAGATAGCAGAAGAATACCATAAATTCTCCATAGTCAAGAATACCATTTCCGTCAATGTCAGCATGGTTCCACAAATCTTCCATCTCTTCAGCACTAAGGCCACTGGAATGGCCAGTAAGACCCAACTGTACCAGATAAAAGTGTCAGCAATGACATTTTAATACAAGTTCTATATTCTTCATTTAAAATACTGTATAGACCTGACAAAGAGCTTGGCAGAAACCAGCAAAAGTAACATAATCCCCAGGGCTGTCTGCTTTAAGAAAAGCAAAGGCATTTTTCTCTGTAAGAGAAGTTTCACGGAGAAGAAGATACTGTGACAGGAAAAGAAAAAAGGTTAAAACCCTAAAATTCAATGCATCTATATGTTTATAAGTGAGAATTTGAAAATTGCAGGCTCATACTTTTGACATGCATAAGAATGTCTTAGGAAGCCTGCAGAAACAGAAGGAAAAAACAATATAACCACCTCCAATTACTAATATTACATAACACCTGAAATTCTTCAGCATACATTAAAACTTGTATGACAACAAACATAATCAAAATAACTGATAGCCTACTAAAATCTATCATCTTTGCAGAGGTTGTAATGGGTTTAGCAGCAGTTTTTATCCTGCTGTTTTACTGACAGCAGTTAAATTTGTCCGAATAATCCGCTTCTCAAATAAGCAGCCCTGAATCATTTCACGCAAACCCAACATTTGTGCGCAGCTTATAACTGCTCCAACAGAATTTTGTTAAACTCACAAGAGGTTAAAACCACTGTTATATTACCTTATGCGCCATCTTGTTGTGCTTTTAGTATTTATTCTCAGCAGCTTTAACCGCGTTAACAGGGATTTTAACTGTTGCTAATCTACCGTATAACTTAGAATTCGGTAGTTCTGCTGCCGCAAAAGCATCTCAGTATGAAAATGAGAAAATAAGTCAGGCGCTGACCTTCATGATACCCAGTACAGCTTCATTCCAACTAGTCTTCAGGGGCTTCTGGTGCTTATCAGGATTCAGAAGCCAGATAAAGTCAACACCACAGATATTTCCACGATGATTTCGATGACTAACCCACTTCAAAGTCAAAGAGAAAGATTCAGATTATCATCCATGTAATTTGAAGCAGATGAAATATACTCCAAAATAACTACCTTGTGGGCATCTGAATCATTATCAGTATACTGATGGGCAATATCATATGAGGACACAAAGCCCTGAGACCTCAGGAACTTGTAAACATGACCCCTCTTACTTCCATTCCAGTCACTGCAATCAATACCACATTAAGACATTGGCTTGATTTTAAAATCTAAGAAATATATATTTCGAATGTACTACTGACCCACAAAGTATAACTGGCAGAGGGTTCAGCATATTTTCCTTCTGATACGATTCCACATATTGAAGGATCTTGCAAACCTACCAATGCAACAAATTATAACAAGGCATAAGCAAATCATCAGCACACTATCAGCTGGGTTTTGAATGGCAAGGTATATACTGATGCAACTTTGAAACACAGATCACCGGGAGTCCGCCAAACCACCCACACGAACTAGGCTGAAGCTCTAGCCGCCACTCAAAAAGGAGCAAGAGAACATACAGAAGCAAACACTGGAAATTTTGATTCAAAACAGGGCATCCCTTGTTAGAACCCCGCAAGAGTACTGTGCGATCAGGAGGTCAGCAAGAGAATCGTGCGAGGGAAAGAATGGCGGCGGTTTTCCAAGTGAGTTCAGCCTAGGTCTCAATGATCCATTCACCCCAAATAGCATTACACACATGAGGCCCCTATATATAGGTCAGAAAAACAAAAGAAATATGCAACATAAAATAGAGATAGAATGTGACATATGAAAATGAAGACGCAACATTCTTAACAACTTAATAAAACATATATATAAGTAATTGATAGTGGGTTGTGGGCCCATAACGTCAAGTGTTCGAAGATCAGAGGATGAGAAGGCGTGATGACCACTTGGTAAGTGGGTGGAGGATTCACAATGTGGGGAAGCCAATGTAATGGCTTGTTCGAGCACCAAGGTGACTTTGTTGCTACATAAGCCTTTTGACAATGTTGTTCAACCCCATTATTGGACTTCTGCGAATAGGCTCGCAAAACCTGAGTTAATGTCGTGTTGTTACGTTCTTCCCAATAATATTTGTCTTATCCTCAAGTTACAAATCTGGAAAATGGAGCGAGAAAGTGTCATGTTGTCATAACAAAGTGATTCTTCCATTGGTGAGGAATTGAGGGTTAGGAGTGCAGCACACACAAATGACCTCCAGATCATACGGCCAAATAGAGTCAACCACATGTTCGTTCGGAATAGTGGCTTCGTTAGTGTTATCCTAGAATACCCACTTGAGTGGTGCCACATGGAATATTTTGTACCCAGTTCTATAGTGGAAGCTGAAGGAGGAAAGTGACCTCTCCATTACGATCGTTGAAAGTGCACTAGAAAACTAAATATTTCTCTAGAGGGGGGTGACGAGGGAATAAAATTTTGTAAATCACACACAATCACAGGATACAGAAATTAAATCTAAGCTATAGAGAGACACACACAAGAGATTTTATAGAGGTTCCCCCAATAAATTTGGGTCATCTCCTCTTCCATAATCCTTGTGGGATAGTGTTGCCTATATGCCAGACCAGTTAAAGTATTTTTCCACCCGAAGAATCAATAACCCAATCAGAGCCCTTTTCGCTAGGGAACCACACAGAATCTTTTGAGGGGAGATTTTAAACCCTTTACAACAGTTTGTGAATGTTTCATAGTGGGGGAACTGCCACCAAGGAGAGGTGATTATATCTGAACCTTAAAAAGAAGACAGGCTCAAATTACAAAGAGAGAAATTAGGGTTGAAGAATAAGAAAGAGAATACAAAACTTGGAGGGGGAAGAAGAGTATCTTCTGTAATAGGATGCTCTTTTTATAGCCTTCTTTAATTCTTCAAAAGCCAAAAAAGATTGATACAGTAACGGCGCATTCCTTTTCTTGAACAGTAGCATCCCTATTTTGAATCCCGCCAAATTTGAATCCTAATCGGTGATCATAGAGCGCCCGGTCGGCGAACAAAAATGGAAGATCTCTATTCTTCATAAGAAAGCTTCAACCCGTGAGCATTGATAGAGAGACGGCTCAGTCGGCGATTTTTGAGGCTCGGTCGGCGATTTCTGAGGCTCGGTCGGCGAACAACGATCATAGTTCTTCGTTCTACTAGCTGTAAAGGAGTTTTGGGACTGGTAAAGAGAAAAGGTCATCGGTCGGCGATTCTTGAATCTGGTCGGTGAACATTGTGTGAAAGAGCTTGATGTAGACTCCGGTTAGGATTTTCAAAATGATATATATATATATATATATATATATATATATATATATATATATATATATATATTTAAAATGAGATAAAATGAAAAGAACAAGCGGACCGAGAGGCCAATTCGGACTTCGCGCGCAAATCAACTTCGTCGTTCTGGAATTTAAGAAATGCGTTAGCGTTGCTCGAGTGGATCTCTCACGTGCTATAAGGTTTAAATCCTTCACGAAATTTACGCGGCCACAAACAAATTTGTAAGTAATAATTTATGAATTAAACGGTACTAATAATAGTGTGAACGCAAAGGCAAGCCCAAGGTTATTTAATTGAAATGCATAATTTACTACTAACGCCGGGGAGAGGACGGAAATACCCAAGTACTCGCAGGAGATGAATGCCTCACTCCAAACCTTCCACGCAAGGGAAGAAATGGTAGCCGACTGCCATACGGTGTTTTCAGTTCCTGCGGCCAGAGGAGAGGGTGAGGTCGGCGGTGCACAGGATCGCCAGGCTGTCGGAATAGTGTTCTGAGGTCGTCGGAGGCCCGACAACGTGAATCTGGTGCGGTAGGTGTAGGCTCCTGGTATGGTTAGGCGTGACGAGTGCGTCTTCTACGTCTGGCAACAGATTCGGGCGAAAGTCCTCCTCTGGTTGCAGCGACGGTGAACGGGAAAGGGGAACCACGGGATGATCTCAACCGACAAGAAGCAGGAAACGGAGGATCGTTTCCCACTTTGTCCGGTTCTTCAAATTTCCTTCGCCGTTGAATCTTAAATATTTGCACAGCCTTGAATTCCTTACCAAAAGAAAAATAATTCCTAACAGGAATTTTATTATTTGTTTCCTGACTTGTCATAGCAGCCTTGGGGGACAAGCTAACACAACTTTCCAGATATTACGGCCTCCTTTCCAAAATATTTCCGGAATATAAATGTTTTAAATTTTTGGACTTGTTATATTAAATTTATGCATTATTAAATAATTTAGGTTTGCCCTTACTATCATACTACTACTAATATCAGACCTCTTTAATTATGGTCCCAACGGCCGGTCAAACCGATGAGCCGGAAAATAAAACACGTACAAAATATTGAAAACGAGTACATGAAATAATAAATTGCATAAATAAAGATATGAAAAAGCTATGATGCGTCGCAGGATGCATCAATTCCCCGGGGATTGCAAGAGCTTGACCCCGGCGAGAGTTCGCAAAAACTAGCAATATCGAGATCTGGGCGACGACGGTGTAGCTCTTTAGTGCTGATCCAAGAGCTGTTTGTGATGTCTCGTCCCCGCCAAGAGACAAAGTAGCGCTGGTAAGTTCCGTGGCAAGTACGAAACTCTCATACATCTAGAACATGATCTATCTCCTCAGTTGTGGGCGTCTGCACTGGAGCTATGTCGGGTGGAATCTCTGGAACTAGGCGGATCTCCATAGAATGACGTCAGATCGACCACGTTAAATATCGATGAAGTACCAAATTCAACGGGTAATCTACGAGATAGACATTCTCCCTGATGCGCTTCCGGATTTGGAAAGGTCCAAACTTTCTTTGTTGTATTTTATGGTATGTACCCTGAGTGAATCTCTGCTTCCGGAAATAAGCACTCAATCTCCTTCTGAACAGTATAACTCTCGACGATGAAGATCGACCAGAGATTTATATTTTTCAGAAGTCGCTCGCAATTTATTAGTAATATTTTTATGCAATTCTCTTAAATAATCAACACGGGCTTGCACATCAAAAGAAATACGTTCATGAATTGAAAGAGAGTGACGATCAAGTAAATGAGGTATTGAGAATCCATAAACAATCACGAAAGGAGATTTAGTAGTGGAGCGATTAGTAGAATTATTGAATGCAAATTCAGATTGTGGCAGTATAAGATCTCATTGTTTCGGATTCTCCCCAGTCAAACACCTAAGAAAGTCCCTCAAACTCCTATTAACGACCTCAGTCTGCCCATCAGTCTGAGAGCGATATGCACTGTTAGATTAAAGTTTAGCATCTAATCGGATCCACAATGTTTTCCAAAAATACCCCATGAAAAGTGTATCCTTATTGGAAGTGATTGATTTAGGAATTCCGTGCAATCTGACGATTTCTTTTAAAAAAAAGTTCACTGACGTGTACAACAGTAGAAGTTTTCCTACACGGAATAAAATGTGTCATCTTCGAAAACCGATCTACGAATACAAAAATAGAATCGACTTCCCTCTGAGTGCGAGGAAGTCCTACCACGAAATCCATCAAGATGTCATCCCATGGCCGCTCGGGTATCGGTAAAAGGGTGGATAGTCCGGTGTTTTGGGCATGCCCTTTATATCGCTGATAAGTCATGCACTGCCTAACAAACTTGATGACGACATGCTTCCTATTGGGCCAATAATATCGTGCACTAGCGGGATATAACAATTTGGATTGACCCACGTGCCCTCCTAAACCGAATGAGTAGAGCTCCCTAAGTAATGTCTCTCATAGAGGTCCTTCACAGATGCAAAGATAGGTGCCCCAAAATAGGTATCCCTCACTCGCTACGTACTGTGTGGTGAGATCAGTCTCACTGTGCTGACATGAGATCCAAATATCACGAAAGAAGGGATCAGTGGCGTATAAGTCGCGCTGTGAATCTAGATCAGTAATGTACGGTTGTAGGGTAACTAATAAATGGGTTCAACGACTAAGCGTATCGGCTACTCGGTTTGTGACACAGGGTTTGCGCTTCAAATGGAAGGTGAACTCCTGCAGGTAAGAAGCCCACTTGTCATGACATCTGATCTCCTTCTGGGAGTTCAGATGTTTTAATTCCTCGTGATCGGTATTCAGTACAAACTCGTGTTGAATCATATAGTGTCTCCAATGACGGAGAGTCTGGATGATAACGTAAAACTCTATGTCATAGGTGGAATATCTAATCTTTACTTCGTTCAGCTTCTCGCTAAAGAATGTTATAGGTCGACCCACCTGACTCAGAACTGCGCCAATGCCTATAATAGATGCATCACAATCAACTTCAAAAATCTTATCAAAATCAGGCAACGCTAATACAGGTGCACTCGTGAGCCTTTTTTAACTATTACAAACGCATGTTCGGCTTCTTCAGTCCAAATAAACAATCCTTTCTTAAAAGGATCGATCGCAGGTGCTATCATGGTACTAAAGTTTCGAATAAACCGCTGATAAAAAGATGCTAGCCCATGAAATCCCCGAGTCTCAGTAATCGTCCTAAGTCTAGGCCATGATTCCATCGTCTTGACCTTCACTCTATCAACTTTAATGCCCTCAGAAGAAACGATATATTTTAAGAAGGTCAGACTATCAGTCATAAACATGCACTTCTTCAAATTTATATATAATTTATTTTCACGCAAAATTTCTAAGACTTTCGAAGATGAATCATGTGCTGATCGTGATCAAGGCTATAAATCAAAATATCGTCAAAGTACACCACTACGCAAACTCCAATGAATGGCCTAAGAACTTGATTCATCACTCGCATAAATGTATTGGGGGCATTGGAGAGCCCAAAAGGCATCACCAGCCACTCGTATAAACCCTCCCTATTCTTAAATATAGTCTTCCATTCATCCCCTAGATTTGTCCGTTGGTATCAGAGGTAGGTTTGGTTCGCTCTTATTGCGAATCAAATAATCCGGGTTCCAAAAAAAAAAAAATTAAAAATTTTCTATGTATTTTCAAAATCAAAACAAAAAAATTATGTCCTTTTAATTTAAAAACTTTATTTTATTATTATTCTTATTATTTAAAAAAAGGTTTTTTCTAATTAACTTATCGTTTTTTTTAATTAAAAAAAATCAATTAAAATTTTTGAGAAATTTTATTTTAAATGTAAAAGCGAGTCTATCACCTAGAAAATAGCATGGGGAATCTCACCCAACCTATGGACGACTTAATGAAAGCGGTCGACAATCTCACCACCGTTGTGAAAGATCTAGGGCATGTAGTGGACGAATGACGCACATCGGTAAACACTATAAAGGCCACCATACACTTAAATCAAGTACCTATCCCAGTGATCGAAGTCGACCCTAACCTTAGGCAACTAGAACCTGCCCAACCTAATGACGTAACCCCCATCGTTGGGATGTAGGGATCAAACAAGACGTTGGTGATTTTGAGGGACATTTAGAACCCCAGGGATGTTTAGATTGGTGTGAACGAATGAATCTTTTCCTGGATTGAAAGCAATTGCCCCAAGCTAGGCAAATTGAGTACGCCACGCTTAGACTGAAAGGGTCTTCCCTAATTTAGTGGGGACAATTAGAGTGATCTAGGTTCAATCTAGAAATGCCCCTGATCACTACTTGGAACGAATTTAAAATTCAGCTGCGTAAACGTTACGTTCCCTCTGACTATATACAAACCTTGTATCGTAAGTTTCATAACCTGCGATAGGACAAATCAACCGTGGATGAGTACACAAATGATATTCTTGTACTCCAGTCTCGCCTCGACCTCCGAGTGGACGATGACATGATCGTTTCCCGTTACCTGAACGGGTTATGCTACTCCATTAGAGATCAGTTAGAACTCCTTGACTATATAAGGATTTAGGAAAGGTCTCGAGCCGCGCGCGTAGAGTAGAAGCCCTGCAGAACCGGACAAATTGGGAAACGATCCTCCGTTTCCTGCTTCTTGTCGGTTGAGATCATCTTGTGGTTCCCCTTTCCCGTTCACCGCCGCTGCAACCAGAGGAGGACTTCCGCCCGAATCTGCCACCGGACGCAGAAGATGCACTCGTCACACCAAACCATACCAGGCGCCGCCACCCACCGCACCAGATTCACGTTGTCGGGTCGACGTCGACCTCGAAACGCTATTCCGACGGCCTGGCGATCCTGTGCGCCGTCGACCTCACCCTCTCCTCCGGCCGCAGGAACTGAAAACACTGTCTGGCAGTCGGCTACCATTTCTTCCCTTGCGTGGAAGGTTTGGAACGAGCCATTCATCTCCTGCAAGTACTTGGGTATTCCTGTCCTCTCCCTGGCGTTGGTAGTAAATTTATGCATTTCAATTAAATAACTTTGGACTTGCCTTTGCGTTCACACTATTATTAGTACCGTTTAATTCATAAATTATTGCTTACAAATTTTGCTTGTGGTCGCGTAAATTTCGTGAAGGATTTAAACCTTAGAGCACGTGAGAGATCCACTCGAGCGACGTTAGCGAATTTCTTAAATTCCAGAACGACAAAGTCGATTTGCGCGCGAAATCCGATTTGGCCGCTCGGCCCGCTTGTTCTTTTCAATTTATCTCATTTAATATATATATATATATATATATATATATATATATCATTTTGAAAATCCTAACTCGAATGTACATCAGTTTTAAGTGTATGGAGTCGGGACATAAGTCTTCTGAGTGCCATGCGACGCATCAGAGCTTTAGCTCGATTAGCGAACAGGTCTTTAGTCAGCTAAAGCTGAGTGAATGAACTCAAGCACGACCGGCGATATAATCTTCGGTCGACGTTCGGACATCCAGTCAGCGATCGTCAATTATTTGTCTCCAATTCTGCATGGACAGAGATTTTTGCAACAACTTGTTTGGCTTCATCTTGAGAGCTTAAATTTGAGATTGAGAAACAATATGTTCTAAACAAGCTTAGTGCCCTATCTTTTGTCATAATCACTAATGTCTAAGTACATCATGTCTTTCCTTAAAGTTTCATTCCAAGTCTTTATTGGTCTACCCCTCCCTCGTTTAACATGGCTAGTGACGAGACACTCACAACGCCTAACAGGTGCCTCTAATGGTCTCCTTTGTACGTGTCTAAACCATCTTAGTCGAGCTTCTCGCATCTTCTCTACAATTGTTGTTACTCATGTCTTATCCCTGATACATTCATTCCTAATTTTATCCAGTCTCGTGTGTCCACACATCCACCTAAACATTCTCATCTCCGTAATTCTCATTTTTTGTTACTGCAGACAATTCACTACCCAACACTCAGAACCATAGAGCATCGCTGGTCTAATGGCAGTACGATAAAACTTGCCCTTGAGTTTTAATGGTACTTTACGATCACATAAGATCCCTGACGCGCCTCTCCATTTCAGCCACAACCCACTTGGATTCTATGCGTCACATCTTTATCAATACCTCCGTCTTTTTGAACTATCGATCCAAGATATTTAAAACACTCACTACGAAAAATATCTTGATCACCCAACTTAATAACGAGGTCATCCGTCCTTCTTGCACTGCTAAATTTAAGCTCCATATACACTTTCTTTTGCCTGCTCAACCTAAAACCCTTTTTTTTCTAAAATGTCTCGCCAAGATTCAAGTTTTGCATTTACACCCTCGCTCGTCTCATCGACCAAAATGATATTATCCACAAACAATAAACACCAAGGTATTGCTTGTTCAATATGTCCGGTGAGGTCGTCTAAGATAAGGGTAAAGAGATAAGGGCTTAAAGCTGAACCTTGATGTAAGTCAACAGTGATAGGGAATTCCTGTGTTAATCCTTCAGATGTCCTCACCCTTGTCACTGAATTTGTATACATATCTTTGATTATGTCAATGTATGATACATTTACATCTTTCTTTTCTAAGAATCTCCATAAGATCTCTCTTAGATCTCTATCATAAGCCTTCTCAAGATCGATAAATAACATATGCAAATCTTGTTTTCTTTCTCGGTAGTTCTCAATGAGTCTCCTCAGAGATGTATAGCTTCCATGGTCGACCCCCCTGACATAAATCCAAATTGATTCACCAAGATGTTAGTCTCTCATCTTACTCTTCTTTTTATTACTCATTCGCATAGTTTCATACTTGTCATGGCATGACTCATCAATTTAATTCATTTGTAATTAACACAATTTTGTATATCTCTTTTGTTATTATACAAAGATACCAAGATACTTTCACTCCATTGGTCTAACATCCTCTTTGACTTCAGTATCTTATTGAAAAAACATGCAATCCACAAAATTCATGCATTCCCTAGACATTTTCATATTTCATTAGGTATATCGTCTGACCCAACCGTCTTTTCATTTTTTATCTTCTTTAGAACATCATTTACCATTGATACTTGAATTTTATGATAAAATATTATGTTCATATACTTCTCCGATTTGCTTAACTCTTACAAGTTCAAATCATCTAAAAAAGAAATATATCATCTAGAAAAAATAGAAAATATCGAGAAGGAAAAAAATACAAATAAAGATACACATAAGCAAGTTAAATCTTCACTTGCATTCAATCTGAATACACTTAAACATGAAATAGTTACAAGCATAGTACTCGCAATTTTTTTAAAAAATTACATATATAAATTTTCTTTTGAATCAACATCTCTTCTTGGCAGAGAGGAAATTTTTGATGTTCTTCTAGGATTTTCCTTTAATCTCTGATGCTTTGGATAGGCATGCTTCCTTCTTAGATAAAGATTTGACAAACTGAAAGGAGAAACATCTTTGAATGATGTTCTACCTAATAGATCATTCAGTTTATCTTCATCAGAAACAACCTCATCTAAAGAATCAGAAGATGGAAGGATGGGCTCATTATAAAGGGGGCTTGCAATCAAGGATGCGGTGGCCTCTGGAGGAATGGGATGAAGTGGAGCAGAAAAAGTGATAGTATGAGCTGAGGGCAAGGTCAATCCCTTTCTTAGAGGAGGACAAGGATGGAGTAGAAGAGGAGAATTGGAGGATAGGATGTAACGTCCTAAATATTCTAAAAATTAAATGGACGGTGTGCAAATAGCATAGTGGGGTTGCGCTTAGCAATTTTGATTTTAGGTTTAAATAAACCCCTCTCAAAACCCTAAGCATCCGACCCCCCCCCCCCTCTCGTTCTCCTCTCTCTCTTGCGTGATCATGTTCTTGTGTGGCCAGCCGCACAGGATCCCCCTCTCTCAACATATCTTTCTCGGATGCCGACCGGAAGGAGAAAGAGGCCTCCCCCTTCACTTTGTCGTTGTCGTATAGCCCCTACGCCGCCGATGGTGACAAGGCCGAGCTCTTGCATTTAACCCCCTTTCCCATGTAGAGTCATCAATCGCCCCTCTCCTCCTCTCTCGATCACTTCTGGAGGTCGCCGACGACTGGGGAGAGGCCTCTGGTTGCTGCTGCCACCGTTTGAAGCCCCTACCAGTCAATAGGAAGGAGGAAGGAGGTCCATCTTTCCCCCTCTTGATTTTCTCCCTTTTTGGGTGTCCGCCGACTGGAACAGCAAGGATCACACTGTTTTTCGTGTAAGTCAGAGTAGGAGAATCTGCTGTGGTTGCAAGGTGGCCGACCCCTTTTGAGGTGATCCCCTTGCCGAAGCCTTGTTTTCCCCTCTATCGAGTCAGGTTGGAGCTTGTTCTGCCTAGAGAAATCCAAGTCCAAGAAGAGAAAGTCGTTCGCAATTCCTCCAAAACGCGCGTCAAGGGTAACGATTCTTTTCCTCGGTCTTAGAACTGTCGTTATGTGCATTTGTTGATTTTGGTGAAAGGAGAGTCCCCATACGCTGATCCGGTTGAGGACGGGGACTCCGCCAGGGCGTGGGATTGTGACCCCAAGACGTGGGATTGATACATAATTTATTTTTTTGTCGCGCTCTTTTAGACTAATGTGAAATCTATCCCTCCCATCGGTACAGTTGAGTGCGAAATACGATCACATGCCTCTCATCGCATTTACGTGAATTTGAATGTCTTTAGGGTTTAGGTCGTATGATTTTCGGTGTCATTGACATGTGCGTAATGGTATGAATAAGATGACCCATGGAGTGCCCCTTCGTTCTTTGTTCTGTATGCTATGATTTATGTGCGTACTTTCTGGAGAGTGATGTACTCGCTCCGGAGTCAGCTAGGATGGTAGGAATTCAGGTTCTATGTCTGACATGTAGATCTTCTGAATGTGAACGCAACTGCAGTGCATTTGAGATGGTGAGATCAATTTCTCTAAAACATCCTTACATGTAACATTGATTCATGTACAGTGTTCTTATAATATTTTTTCATAATAATTAATAGGTGTGAAGGGGATCCTTGGCGCACTAGTTGAAGTGTTGTCATGTAACCTTGAGGTTGCGGGTTCGAGTCCTGGAAGCAACCTCTAGCAAAAATGCAGGGTAAGGTTTGCCTGCATTTCACCCTTGTGGTGGGGCCCTTCCTCGAACCCTTGTTGTGCAGGGATGCTTTGTGCATCGGGCTGCCCTTTTATAATAATTGACATGTGCATTTAAAATGAAGAAATCACTTACATCAAAAAAAATGAATGATCTAATTTTTGTGATGTACATAAAGTTGATGGAACGACAAGATAGAAGAGATGTAAGCTCTGTCTGGAGCGGCGACTGCGGATCAGAGAGCTGCTCTTTGATCCGCAACTGCGATATTATGTTGTTTGGGGGGCAGCATATGAAAAGCACTTTTCTAAAATCTGGCGTATAAGCAGATTTCTGGAGCATTGTTCAGATTTTTGGAGCGTCGTTCAGCACTCGCGTATTGCTCCTTGGAAATCCCGTCTTAGGTTCTTCCTGATCGCGATATTCTTCTATTCCTCTTCCACGACGACAACAAGCCTCCGACAACCACGACAACGAGCCTCCTCTTCCAGATCCAGCCATTCTGAGCCCTCCTCCGACGATTTGGAGCCCCCGACGACCTCACCTCGATCCAACCAGTGAAGTTCCCGTCATTCTGAACCCTCCTCCGACCATTCCAAGCCCTCCTCCGGCCATTCTGAGCCCTCCTCCGGCCATTCTGTCCCCTCCTCCGGCCATCCTAGTCCTCCACTAGCTACCGAGCCCTCCTCCGGCCATTCCGAGCCCTCCTCCGGCCATTCTGAGCTCTCCTCCCGTCATTTCGAGCCCACCTCCGGCCATTCCGAGCCCTCCTCAAGCCATTTTGACCCCCTCCTCTTCCAGATCTATTCAGATTCCAAACCCTAGTTTTCTGAGCCTGATTTTTCTACCAAACGGTCTGTAGCTCTATCTGTAGAGCTTTTTTGAGAGCTTTTTCTAAGAGCTCCTCCACTCCATCAACAACTTCTCCATCTTCCAGAGCTGTCCCAAACAGAGTCGTAATTTAAGTAAAAGTTTTTAATTTTAAGAATATGTTACGGGCCTACTTCCGTAACAGCGTTAACTCGCTGCAGTAGTGGCCGGAGGCGGAGAAGATGACGGTGGTGGAGGATACCGTGGAGCCGGAACCGCGGCTGCCTAAGAGGGATTGCTCATTAGGAAGAGAGAGCTACCAGTTATCTCACAAGAGGGGACAAGAACTAGATTTCATTCATTGATAATCTCATACAAGATACTAAGGGTCTATTTATAAAACCCCCGGGTGGCACACCCGTAAATACATGAAGATGCAAGTAATAATAAAATACCCTAATATAATAAGACTCACTCCTAATACAAACCCACTACATATAATATGATAAATGGCGAAGGATCCAAAACCGATCTGTAACATCTCATCCGCCCTTGAAATCGAGCTTGCCCTCAAGATCGAACTCCACGCGGCGACTGGATCATCCGGTAGCTTGATCTCCTGCCAAAACAATGCATGATATCGTGTAGCAACGGCGGCAGCGGCGGTGAGTAGTGGTGGTGCCGGTGGGCATACGAGCGGCAAAAGAAATGGGTTTGACACGGTCGGTGGAGCGGTGAGGAGTAGCAACAACAAGTAGGTCAGGGAAGCAACGACCGACAGAAGGAACAGATTAGTAGGCGGTGAGGTGACCGTCGCGGTCTGCGGAGTGGTGACCGGCGGAATAAGTGTTGGCGGAATGGCGACCCTGATGTCTGACGAAGGTGGCCCAAGGTGGGGCGGTACCGCCACGACAGGTGATGGCGGAAGGGTAATTACCGCTAAGAGCGGTGGCACGTTAGCGGCCGGCGCAGATGGCGATTGCACGAAGAGAGACGGTGGTGGAAGCGGCAAGGAAACGTGTTGCGGCAGAAAGTCAGCTGTCGGATTCTTAATGTGATGGAGGAGTGCGTCGACATTCCGGAGAAGTGTGTCCATGGAGGTCCTCATTTCTCGTAGTTTCGATTGGATGGCGGCGACAGCCGCGGCAGTCAACTTGGTGTTCCTCATAAGTAGATAATATGATTTAAAATTTTAAGTAATGAATTAATCAAGAGTAGTACTTGATTAAATAAATTAAACATTTAAATAGGTTGGGAAGTCATAAAAAGTGAGATGATGGGGGAGGTTTAAACAATTAAACATTTAAACCAAGGAAATAAAAAGAGGGATGGTGGGGAAGTAATTAAATAGAAGTAAGGTGGGGTCCACGGAGTGTGCTGGACTGCTAGGTTGGGGCGGGGTGGGCTTCGAGGAAAAGCAGGAGCGCGGGCGGCTCGAGGAAAGCAGGTAGAAGCGGGCGGCTCGAGGGAAATAGGGAGACGCGGCTCTGGAACGACGATTGCCGAGCAATGATCGTCAGCGGCTTTGACGAGGGATGGATTCCGGTCGGTCGACGATCCAACGGAACGCCTGTCGGAGCCACCAATGATCTTCAGCGGATTTGCAGGAGGCGGGGGTTGATGAAGAGGGCACGCCGGAGGCTGGAGATGAGGTGTGGTTCGACGAAGAAGAGTCGGCGGGTCGTGCGGCTCGAGACAGCAGAGCCGGCGATCGGTAAGATGAACAGTTGTGAAAGTGCGCTGGAGTTGATTATGACGGAGCTCCAGGCGACGAGGATGCACGCGACGGGGTCGATTTCGACTGAGTTGCACGCGGCAGGGACTGATTTCGACGGAGTTGCATGCAGAAGCAGAGGTGGTGTGCTATTGCTGACCCGTCGGAAGAGCTGATCGAGAACGGGAGAAAGGAAAATGGCGTCGATGCGGTGCTGGCGTGCGTCCACGGAAGAGGATCGAGACCCTCTGATACCAAGTTGTTACGGGCCTACTTCCGTAACAGCGTTAACTCGCTGCAGTAGTGGCTGTAGGCGGAGAAGATGGCGGTGGTGGAGGATACCGTGGAGCCGAAACCGCGGCTGGCTAAGTAGGGTTGCTCGTTAGGAGGAGAGAACTACCAGTTATCTCAAGAGAGGGGACAAGAACTAGATTTCATTCATTGATAATCTCATACAAGACACTAAGGGTCTATTTATAGAACCCCCGGGTGGCACACCCGTAAATACATGAAGATGCAAGTAATAATAAAATACCCTAATATAATAAGACTCACTCCTAATACAAACCCAGTACATATAATATGATAAATGACGAAGGATCCAAAACCGATCCGTAACAGAATATCCCTTCTGATGACAAATGAATCACAGAGAGAGAAGATTCAATTCTTCCTCATAAGGGCAACTAGTTAGAGATTCTTCAAAATAGAGATCCAATTGAAATTTATAGTGATGATTGTGTTGAAAGAAATGTTGAATGATGGTGCAAATTTTGTCACCTAAATTCTTCCACGCACAAACTTTGGAGAGTTACGGCGAGGACGAAAATTGCAACCGACCGGTTACTAACCCTGCCAACGGTTAGGCAGGTAGAAAGGAAATCGCATAAGAGGAAGTGCCGCTGAAAGCGGCGAACACCAGATTTGACCTACCGCGACAAATGTCTTCCTTGCGACGGGCCTCTTGATTGATCAAAAAAGAGGTTACAAGTGGCGAGTACAAGCAGATACACGAAGAGACTGATGAGAGCCGAACTTAGTGTCCACACATACGACTGGGCAGGGTCTGGCCTAAGTTCGTCGTCTCCCTTCATGCGCCCTTGGCCCTCTATTTATACCGGAGAATAGGCCGCTCGAATAGTTACCAAAATGCCAGGCATTTAATGATTTACTTACTGCAACATTAAATGGGCAGCCGCCCGAGGTACAAGAAGAGTCGGGCAGCAGAGAGTTAAGAGAATAGACAGCATATGCGACTGCTAGACTGGAGAGTCCACCGAGGCTCCTGGGGAGAATCCGCCTCAACATTGTCAGCTGCCCGCGAGCAAGCTCTCCTGGGAAGAGAGCGTCCTGCCGTTCACCCGCAACTGTGCCCGGGACCTCCTGAGGAGTGTTCGCAGATGCTAGGAGTGTCCGCCCTCCTGTTGTATCCGGCTCTGTCTGATGTTGTCCACACACCGCGGGATTTGAGTTAACATAATCCCCGCACTTTTTTGAGTCTGTGAGGACTCCGAAAAAGTACACTGATAACCACAAATCTCGCGCCTCATAATTCGCGCCGCTTCAGAGTTTATAAATAGCGCTGGAGGGCCCACCTCTTTTGTTCGTCCTTCCTTGCCTTCTACTCTGCGACCTCGAGGAAAGTTAGATGGCGAGCTTGAACCGAGTTGTTCTTCGAGGATGGGGGTAGCCAAAGCCGGCGATCTCCCCAGCGAACCGTCGAGGGTCGGACTGTTGCAAACACCCGTCGGGGGTCTTGCTGACGGTGCGCGTCCAAGAAGAAGGCTGTCTAAAACGACGACCAAGAAGGCCCGCCCAATTCAGATGGGCCGAACGTTGAGAGCGCCTCCTCAGGCATCTGGGAGGTCGACCAAGGACTACGGGTTGAGATGAATGCATTGAGGGGGCATGTTGTCCACAACGCGGTTGGGGAGGAGTTGATGATGAAGGTGCATCCCTTCCTGCAGCAAGCTACCCGCGCACCCGATGTCGTTAAAGCGTTGTCAGCGAGGGAGGCGCGGCGGATGCAAACTCTTGGTGTTCCCGCGAAGGCAACAACGCACAAGGCATCAGAGAGAACGAAACTCCGGAGGTTAGAAGAAGAGGCCGCAAGCGTCCCTGCAAATAAAATCAAAGTAGACCGTGGAGCTGAAAAATGGACCGCCACCAAAGCGGAAGCGCCGGACGGAGTCCCTTGTGGAGTCAGGTGCGGGCAAGAGGCCGCTGGGAGCTCGGGAGGACTTTGTTCCTCCGGTGGGCTGTGCGGAGGCCCTGGACCAGATGGATGCTTTTGTGGCAAACTTGGTGGGCAATCCTGGAGATATTATGCATCTGCCGGAACCCAAGAGGTGGTTTGCCATACATCGCCGCCGTGAATCAGCCGTCATCCCTCCCCTTGTGGGGCGGTTCCCAGGGAGCAGTCACAATCCCATGTACAGTTGCAGGCGATGCAGAGAAAATGAGAAATCTCGCTAATGGCCTACTTGAAGTGGACGGATCCTGTAGCCGCAAAGCGTCCGCGGTCTGAATCCGTGCAGGTTCCCGCCACCCCGTGGATTGATTTTGGTTCTTTCGGGTCCCTTGAGAGCGGTGCTTCTGCGGTTGACGCGGGCATTTTGGCGAAGATCCTGTTTGACGTCTTCGGAGATTCAGAGCCCGGGGCGCCGGTCACCGTGGCGAAGGGTAGGACTCCCACCCTGTACTGCTTTTCAACTTAATTCGCTAATGTAAATTACTTACCTTTCGTCGGTCATCGATGCAAAACCCATGCGAGGAGATCGTGACTACGAGATGAGTTTGAGAGCTCTGCGGGACGCTATTGGGCGGATGCAGCTGCGGATTGTGCGATTGGAGGCGGACCTTGTTGATCTGAAGGCGACCATTGAGCATCCTGGCGGACAGTGATAACCGCGCGCGCCTCCTTTTGCGAATATTGTCTCTTGCTGCGTCATAGGGAACTTCTAACTATAATCGTTAGTCCGGAATGAATAAATAACATAGTTGTCTACTTTAATTTTTATGCGAAATCTTTTTATGAAAAAACGACCACGTGTTGGGGCGCGACTTGAGGGCGCGGTTTCGAGCGGGCGTCCTTCAAGGGGGATTCGTGTTAGTGTCGTTTCGTCTTCCCAGGGAATACTATAAAAAAGGGGGCCCAGCCTCGAACCTTGTACGAGCTACAAGTCAGTGGCATACTCCTAAGGATGGAGCGAACTCCTGCATTGCTGCGAACCGAATGTGCGGTTGCTTTCCTTAGCAATCTATCGCCGCCTTCAGAAGGAAATAACGTAGAACTAGCTAACCTAATGTCGTGGATTCTGCTCAACAAATGCTTTGTCGCGCGGAAGTCGAGGGGAGGAGAGAGGGTTATCTTCGAAAGTGAACTCGTGATACCCTTTGCCCATTTTGAAGCGAGTGGGCGTTCCCTGTTTTCGAGGAGATAGTGAAAATATTGAACTTCTTCAGAGTAGTGCCAGCGCAATTGTCACCGGATTCAATTGCAATCATAGTTTCCTATGTGACTTACCTGCGGACATAGGATTTGCTTCTCCCTGGAGGTGTTTCGCTCTCTGCTCTTAACGTGGGATGACAAGCGCGGGTTGCTGAGTTTTGGGTCGGATAAAATGCGCGCTCTGAGCCCGCCGAGCAGAGCTGCAAATTGGAAACTCGTTTCACCTTCTTTAAGGGAGATTTTGATGACCTCCAGACCATTCCCAACTCTCAGAACGAAGAGGTCTTCCTGCCACCCGAATTATTTGTAATAGGCGCGCGGATTGTTCGCTTTTTGAAGAGCGAGTACCCGGATACTCGCCACTATGTGCACTAGGTGGGTAAAATGTCGCGGGCCCCTATCGAGGAATGTAAGTAATCCATAACACAAACCAAGTGTCTGCACGTACCTGGCCTGACCCTTTTTGCCTGCAATTGTCCTAATGGTGCCTGGCTCCAAGTCGTACGTTCCGCCCAGGGAAGTCCTGGTCGCGACCGAGAAGCGGTGTTCCAAGAGTAAGCGAAAGACTGACGCTGAGGAGCCCACTCAAGCGGTCTCGGAGTTTGTCGACGAGGTAGGAAACCCGTTGATCCACCGGGAACCCAAATTTGTGAGGCTTAGTACCGAGCTCCCCTCCTGAAAGGCGTCCGCACGGGCTCTCTCTCAGACCATGGCGGTTGCAGCGACGACCTTCGGCGCGAAAGACCGTCGAGAAGTCCAGGTGGTCTCCCCTGAAGAGCACCTGGCAAAGGCGGCAGCAACGACACTTCGCGCGCTTTCTTTTAAAATCGCGGTGGAGACACCTTGACGAGGCACTAGCGGCAAATGCCCGCCTGCGTGAAAGGATAAAGGTAACCAGCTTATTTTAAAAAAAATTATCCGCATACCCGCGATGATGTTCACACTCCGACGGATTATGAACTCAGGTGAAGAGGACGGCAGAGATCCCGCGGCTTCGTCGGGAGATGGCTCATTCGGGCAGACAATCCGTGAAGAAGGCTTTATGCCTCCTGACGGAACATGGCGCCTTGAAGCCGGAGTTCGCTAACATGGATCACGCAACCCTGTTCGCGGGAAATGAGGAGGCCGAACTTTCTAGCTTGGATGCTGACTCCGCCGAAGAGTGACCGCTTTCCATAATGTTGTATTACAATCTCCCCTACTTCCCTGTAATGCGTAAGGACATTAATGAAAAACTATTTGATCGTTACCTGTCGCGCGAACTATGCCTGCATTTATTGGATCATAATGTCTGTTACTTGACCGAATTTCCGCCCGCGCGCGTATGTTAGAGAGGGAATACAAGGTGGAGTGCGACTACTCGAGCGGGCACTCGCCGAGAAGACAGAGGCAGAGCGTGTGATTACTCAAGCGGCCACTCACCGAGAAGAACGAGGCAGAGTGTGCGATTACACAAGCAGGCACTCGCCAAGAAGACCGAGGCAGAGTGTGCGATTACTCAAGCGGACACTCGTCGAGAAGACCAAAGCAGAGTGTGAGATTACTCAAGCGGGCACTCGCCGAGAAGATCGAGGTAAAGTGTGCGATTACTCAAGCGGACACTCGCCAAGAAGACCGAGACAGAGTGTGCGATTACTCAAACGAGCACTCGTCGAGAAGACTGAGGCAGAGTGTGCGATTACTCAAGCGGACACTCGCTGAGAAGCCTCCTCCAAGGGAATTTGGACGTCCAACATTCGTTACCTAGGGGCCTGTCGCCTGAGGTTAAAGCTCCCAGCCAGGCATATGGCTTCCGCGGGGTTCTCGTCTGCAAACAGCGTTGAAAAGCGCTGAAGGGGGATAAAGCACCTATTGTTCAGAGCTTGTCCTCGGAAAAGGTAACTATAACGGTAGCGATGCCTAAGTCGATGTGTGGCTGGCTATCAAGTCCGGACCTACCACATATGCCCATCGGGAGTGTCTCCACGAGAGGCAATCACAATGGTCTTAGGGTGGGGAAAGTAGCTCACACCGGCAGGAGGGTCGAGAGCTTGATAACCTCCGCTCGACACGTCCGAGGGGGTTCAAGCAAGCTTCGGGACTCACCAGATGAACAGAAAGGAGTGTCAATTCCGCATTTAAATAATCTAGGGTAATCAAGTATTGAGCAACGGACTACCTTTCAAAAAAGGAGAACATCATAGCAGATTTCAAAACATGAAAGAAAGAAAATGATTGTCACACATAGCCTCCTGAGAGTTTCTTGCCGACTGTCGAGCATTAGGAAGAAAACTTGGTCATGATACTGCTCCCTACCCTAGGAGGGACGTATTCCTCCACTGAATTCACGGATCGGATGTAACATTCCCGCGCGGTCCGCGGATCACTCTGGACCCGAAATCGTCTCCCTCTGAGCGGGAACTTCAGCACTTGGTGATAGGTTGACGTGATTGCTTGGAAATCATCTAGCAGGGGCCTCCCAAAGATTGCATTATAGTTGTATGGTGCATCTATTACAAGAAAAGACTCCAGTCGCGCCACCCCGCACAGGACGACACTGAGTTCCAAAGCTCCTTTGACCTCCTTTCTTTCTCCCATGAAGACGTAGAGCGGACCATCACAGGCTTTCAGGGGCCTATTCGTCTTCATGGCTTTATAAGCTGGCTTAAATAAGACGTTCACAGAGATTCTTGTATCGATAAGAATACGTGTCACAGTATAGTCTTCAAGGACGGCTTTTATCACAACTGCATCATGGAAAAGGTTGGTGGTATGAAGATCTTCTTCTTAGAAGATGACCATCCCCCAGAGGGGAGATGCAAGTGATGCTGAGGCTACCTCCCAATCTTGCAGTCGCTTCATACTTCTTTTGCGGGAAGATTCCAACCCGGTCTCGTCGTGTATATAATGAATGTACCCCAACGGGCCATCCCCATCTATCTCCAAGCACTCTTCTTCGGCGCCTCACCCGACGCTACAGTTTTGTTCGATTGCATTGCACCTAGGGACGCTGGGCCCTGCAACCTCCTTCCCCTTGTCCTTCCGGAATGGGGCTTATTCGTTCTTTACTTCCAACAGATACTTTAGTTTCCCTTCCCTCAGCAGCCTTTCGACGAGGTCGCAGAGGACCCGATAGTTTTCTGTGTTGTGACCCGCGTCACGATGGAACTTGCGGTATAAGTTGGTATTTTTGCCTCCAAACCCTCCCTTCATTGGCTGGGAGGTTTGAAGCCTGGTTATTGGCTTATTGTTGGAGAACTTCGACAAATTCCTCCATCGGGACACCTATGTCTGTATATTCTTGTAGCTCGTTCTCCCACTGCTCCGAAGAGGCTGCCAACAGGAGCGGAGGGTTGTCGTTGTCGCCTTGTTGCTGCTGTGATAGTTGTTGATGAAGCTGCTCAGGCCATATCTGTTGAAAATGTTTGGGGTCTCGCTGATGGAGATTTCGTCCCCTTTGATTTAGGGGGAGGAAGCCTTGACGGATGTGGTTATTTTTCTGAGGCGGGACAGGGGGTCGGCCAGAAGAGTTTTGTAGGCACTTCGCTCCTAGATCCGAAAATCCTGCAACAGATTATTCATTGTTTAGCTCCCCCTCGATAAACTGATTGACTCTCTCGATGAGCTTCGCATAGGTACGTGGTTTCTTCTCACTGATTGGGAATTTGAACAGTCCTGGCTTGAGGCTGTTAGTGAAGGTCACTCGGTAGATCTGAAGATCTACATCAGGGATCTCCATGATCAAGATTTGGAAACGATCAACGTATTGTCCCAAAGACTCCTTTGAACCCTGTCGAATCTGGAATAGGGCATCGACATTTGCCCTTCTCCGTTTGAACATGACGAACCTTTGCAGGAACTACTTTCTTAACTCTCGGAAGGATCTGACTGAATCGGTCAGGAGGCTAAAGAACCACTCGCTTGCTTTGCCATCAAGGGTAGTAGAGAGAAGCTTGCAACGCAACCCCTCAGAGAGAGGTTGAAGAGAGACAATGGCGTTGAACGCCTGCAGGTGATAGGCAGGATCCTCCTTACCCGAGAACCGCGGGAGTCGGGGCTCCCTGAAGCCATGCAGAGAGGTTTCCTCTGCAATGTCAAAAATGAAGGGTGAAAAGCACTCGACCCCTTCCTCTGGGTTCTCCTCAAAATCCAGTGCCCTTCCCTAATACCGCGGGAGTCGGGGCTCCCCCCGCCCACAGCGGGATTTGGGTTAACATTGAAGAAACCACCACTTAAGTAGACAAAGAATGTAAGTTTGATATAAATCATTTGATAAAACAAAAAATTTCAAAAATAATAAGGAAGCAAGCTCTCATTTAATTAAATTCTTTTGTTTTAGGTGTAGTCGATGATCTCACCATAATACGCGGTGATCTCGATGATATCGAGTATATTAGCGAAAGTAAATGAGATGATGATGAAAATGTCAGTGATGATGATGAGGAAAATGCGATACTTGATGATGAGGATATGGTCGATGTACTTGTTAAGGATTTGTACTAAGAATTTTATGATTGACCATCCGGTTGTCAAACAAAACTATTATTTTATATTTTATAATGATGTGTACTTTATTTTTACAAATGCATAATTATAGTTAGAACTATGCTATTTTTTAGTTTAGTTTATTTACTTTCTTTTAAATTATGATATAATTATTCAACAATTGATTACTTTATACTTTTTTGTGTTGATTATTTGTGTAATTGGATGATATCAAATTCAATTTCATTTTTAAGTTATAGTTTATGAATATAGTAGAATCTTTCGATCCAACCCACCTAAGATCTTGATCCTAATAACCTTGACGGCAACTAGGAAGGTGTCAGAGCAAAACTATAGTACCCGGATAGGGTTCAATTAAGTTATTGAGGTCAGAGGCCGACATATGGCAATTGTTGTGAGTGCTTTTTTGACGAGGTCAGAGGCCACACAGTTTCGTTGCGGTGCTTTTCTGTTTGGTCAAAATTGAACCCTTGCGGTGTGGTTGCAGTTTGAGCACAAACCGCACCAAATTACATCCCTTGCAGGCCTAACAGCACAGAGAAGTTCAACCACTGTTCGTGCATTTGTGGTAATGGCGTTGTATTAGGGACTTTGTCAAAGTTGTGTAGGATAATGGAAATATGAATTGGTGTAGCCAAGGAAACCAATAGAGGGCAGATTCCTCCATTTCAACAAGGGCGATAGAGAAACATTGTGGATTAGACACCCCATTATTCTCAAAAAAAAGTTCATCTCAGACCATTCAACCCATGGGGGCTTGTCCATTGAAAGAGGGCACATCGAGCAGGTACGGTAGTTGGGAAAGTGTCGAAGCATAACTATAGTCCCCAAATAAGGTTCAACTGAGTTGCAAGGTCAGAGGCCGACAGATGCCACGTGTTACGAGTCGGGCAAGGGTGGAGAGGCGGAGGAACACTAGAGTTGTTGGAGGATTACAAGGATGGAGTTATGATGCTATTTAGAATGCTTCCTGAAAGTGTTAAGGCAAGCATGGAGATCGACAACTAATTTTTTCCACCGTCTCAATAAAATGTCATGGTTCAATTCCATGGCATGAACATGGAACCCTTGAATAGAAAGAGAGAGAGAGAGAGAGAGAGAGAGAGAGAGAGAAAGAGCATGGTGTGGCATTGCTAAGGAACGACAGAAGCAGTGGAACATCAATTAGATGCAACTTATGGCGCAAGGCGATTGAATGTCACGTATGGAGCCATGTGGAATCAGCAACGCCATTGCGTTGTGTTTCACTCAAGACATAAGAACAGAACATGTGGGGAAGCGTGAGGCATGGATGATTTGGGACTAGGGTTGGCGCCGACAACTCTATAGGTAGGGAACGGGGCAGATCGGACCAATATTAGGACTCGGCAAGAGGGACACCGCATGACATGGAGGTCTAGAAGAGAGTTGTGCGCAAGAAGGAAGCACAACAATTTTCCAAGGAAGTTCAGCATAGGGCTCAAAATTTATTTCATCCAAGTTAACACATACATGAGGCCCCTATATATAGTTTCCGATCACAAAATAGGAATGTGACATAAAATAGAAATAGGAATGCTACATAAAATAGAAAATGAAACGTGATATACTAAAATATAGTCTACTAATTGCATAATTAATTAACAGTCAGTATCATCCAGGATATGTAAGCTGACGCCATTCTTCGGCCTTCACTAATGGATTCGTGAAAGTTGATTTGATGTTTTGTCATCATGCTCCAATATAGCATCAGCTATTTTATTACTCATGAGGAAAATTTGTTATACTGTTCCATCAATCACAAAAGTTTATTTTGCTTGAAATTGGTCTCAAAAATTTGTATCTTGTCTGAGATAAATCTCTCACTAACATTTTGTCATGTACACTAAAGGACTACAGATGCATGGTCCTGACCCGACATATGACTAGGATTCAATTAAAAATATTTAAATGTATTTTATTAATAAGAAAACTATTTTGAACTCGATTAAATAAGGAATTCAAACCATATTCCATAATCATGGTTCGAGTTATTTTTAAATGATTTTCATTATAAAGGTAGTTTAGTAATTGATGTGACACTATAGTTTCATTCAAGACTGTGCATGGTTCTAAATTCTACTCAAACCCATAATCATGATTTGAGTAATTTAAAATTTAATTTTATTAATATGATAACCGTTAGAAAAGCCTACTTTAGGGCACATCTAGGGGCCCATTCTTCTCTCTTCTCTCTCTATTTGTATTAGTCCCACATCTTAATTTGAGATTTCTCTCTTTCTTCTTCTCTTATATAAATGTATTCATACTTGCAATTATCAATTCAAAAAGTATATACAAGGTTTGGAGCTTTCTCTACATGGTATCAGAGGGACCGGTTCGACGCATGCGGTTTCCCCTTTTCTGACCGCCCAGCCCGCACTCCCTCTTGTCCGCAGCTTGCTCTGCGGTCTCCCTCCTACCCGCCTACCCGCCTGTCTCCGCGGGCTCCTCTTGTGCGGACTGCGGGTCTGTCCGCTCTTCCCTTATCCGCGCGGCTTTTGCGGCCTGCACTTTCTGCATCCGCTTCTCCTCTCCCTCTCCGTGGTTCCACCCTCCTCAGGCTTCTTATAGCCATCTTTTGCTCTGACCCGTGGGGCCCTCCTCTCTTATCCGCCGCGGACTCTCCTCTTGTCCGCTGCGGTCTCCTTGCTGCTTGAGTTCTTCAACCTCGCGGTCTCCTCTTCTCCGCTGCGAGCTCCTCTCCTTATCCGCTGCAGACTCTCCTTTTAACCGCGCAGTCTCTTCTTCTGTCTGCTCGAGCTTCTCTACTCGCGGACTTCTCCTTCCCCGCAGCGGGCTCTTCTCTTGTCCGCCGCGAGTTCCTCTTCTCTCGCCTGCTCGCGTGGTTGTTTCTGGACTCTAGCCGCGACCTGCCTCCTCTTCTCGCGGCCTCGACTCGTCGCTTACTCTACCCGCGCGGACCACCTTTCTGTCTACCCGCCGCGGTCTCTCTTCCTGTCCGCTGCGGGCCCTTCCTCTTACTGCTTTGAGTTGTTTTTACTCGCGGTCTCGTCTCCTGACCGCTCGAGTTCCTAACTCGCAGTATCTTGCTTCCCGCTGTGACCTTTCCTTACCGGTGCGAGTTCTCCTCTCTATCTCTATCCGCGGTTGTCCACCTGACCGTGCGGATTTCCCTTTCCCAATTTTGGTCGCGATCTGCCTAATCGCTGGTGTGTCCGCACGGACTGATCCTCTTCTCGCTGCGGCCTCCCACTCTGCCTCTTCTTGGTGCGACCTGCTTCTCGCTGTCGACTGCTCCTTCTCGCTGCGGTCTGGTCCTTCCCACTGCGGCCTGGTTCTTGCTGTCGCCGGCTTCTTGCTACGGCCTGGTCTTTCTCTATCCGCCCGGTCTGGTTCCTTATTCGCCAGGTGTTTGCTTATATTGCGGTCTTCTCCTAACCGCGCAGCCTGCTTGTTTCTAGCCGCTGTGGACTCTGTTCTTACCGCGCTGGTCGTGGCCATTTCTTGCCGCTGGTGCATTGTCACCGTGACCATTGCGTACTATTCCTTGCAAAATGATCAGCATTCCTCCGGGCTCCGTGGTGTCTGTTTCCGATGGTGGTACCTCCTGCCTTGCTCACAGTTCATCCTGGATTTTGGATTCCGGGGCCTCTCACCACATTACATCATGGAAACCACCCCAATATTTGAACTACGTGCATCCCCAGTTCATTACTGTTGCTAGTGGGGACACACTTCCCGTCTCTGGTGCGGCAGATATTAACCTCACTCCCTCCATTACTCTTCGCTCTGCTCTTCATGTTCCGGGCTCTCCGTTCAACCTTCTCTCTACTGGTCGACTCACTGCTGACCTCGATTGTTCTGTTATTTTTTCTTCTAACTCGTGTGTTGTGCAGGATCGCAAGACGTAAACCATCATTGGAAAATGGCATCTATCAAATGGTCTTTATATCCTTATCTGTCTCCCCCAACGGTGCTGTCGTCTATTAGCTCAGTTGACTGGCATCGACGTCTGGGTCAGGCTCCTCTAAACATCCTCAAAAAATCTCTCCCAGACGTGTCATTCCACGAGTTCACGTGTGAGTCATGTATCTATGGGAAACATCATCGCTCTAGGTTCTCACCACATCCTTCTCGGCGTCCTGCTCCCTTTGATCTTGTTCACTCCGATATTTGGGCCCTTACAAAATTACAAGTGTTTTTGGATACCATTACTTTGTCACATTTGTCGATGACTACTCTCGGGTGACCTGGCTGTATCTCCTTCGTGACCGCTCTGAATTGCCCGGTGTATTCCGTATCTTTTTCATTGAAACTCGCAATCAGTTCTCCACAACCATTAAAACCCTCTGCACCGATAATACCCGTGAATACATTAGTCATACCTTCTCTCACCTCTGTGCGGAGTTTGGGATCATCCATCAGACCTCCTGTGTCTATACTCCCCAACAAAATGGCGTTGCTGAACGCAAGAATCGACACCTGCTCGAGGTCACCCGTTCCCTTATGATTCAGATGAATGTTCCAAAATAATATTGTAATTTTGCGGTTTCAACCGCTTGCACTCTTATTAACCAGATGCATTCATCTATCCTCAATTTTGCGGTTCCCTTCAATCTCCTTTTTCCCTCCCAACCTCCATTCTCCATCACCCCACGCGTGTTTGGTTGCGTACGTTTTGTTCATCATCTTGGCCCGTCCACTGACAAACTTACCCCTCGTGCCACTAAATATATGTTTGTGGCTATTCTCGAACTCAGAAGGGCTACGTTTGTTTTTCTCCCACGGATCGCAAGGTGGTTACTTCTGCTGATGTCACCTTCCTCGAAGATCAGCCGTATTACTCTCAACCTATTGACCCTTCTCTTCCGCCACCTCTCCCGCGACCTGTTATTCCCGTAAATTCCACCATTCCACCTCTACTTCCCCCACCCATCCCACCTAAACCACCTACACCACCAGTCATTCGTGTGTACACTCGACGTCCTCCCTCATCTACTACCCTACGAGAGCTGCCCCGCTCTAATGATGCTTTGCAACCTGCGGATCCGACAACTGCTTCAACTGCCCACTCGATGGCCAACTTTGTCTCTCTTCACCGCCTCTCTCCGGAACTCCGTCAGAGTCCTCTCTCTTTATCCTTTATCTTCACCCCTAATTCTGTACAGGAGGCTCTTCACCACCCCGGATGGCAGGCGGCCATGGAAGATGAAATGCAGGCTCTCTGGGCTAACCGAACTTGGGATCTGGTTCCTCTTCCTGCAGGTCAATCCTGTGTTAGCTGCAAGTGGATCTTTGTTATTAAACATGCGGCGGATGGCACCGTTGAGCGTCTAAAGGCCCGCCTCGTGGCCCGGGGTTTTACTCAGCAACATGACCTTGATTATGAGGAAACCTTTTCTCCGGTGGCAAAATTGAACACGGTCCGTGTTCTTCTCTCCCTGGCTGTTCATCGTCATTGGCCACTTTATCAGCTGGATATTAAGAACGCGTTTCTCAACGGAGATCTGCAGGAGACTGTTTACATGTACCAACCTCCCGGGTTTGAGACCACGGGGGAGTCTCGGGTCTGTCATCTTCGGAAATCTATTTATGGTCTCAAACAGTCCCCGCGCGCTTGGTTTGAAAAATTCAAAAAGGTTGTATGTGATAGTGGCTTTATTCGGAGCTCGGCTGATTTTTCTCTCTTCACCCGACACCGGTCAACCGGAACTGTGATCCTACTTATCTATGTCGACGATATCCTCATTACTGGCGACGATATTACAGGGATACAACATATCAAGAAGCAGTTAAACTCTACTTTTCAGACCAAAGATCTTGGCAACCTTCGGTATTTCCTTGGGCTTGAGGTTGCACGACGCCTTGATGGTCTTGTGTTAACCCAACATAAGTATTGTATGGACCTCCTTCATGATGCCGGTTATTCTGGATGCAAACCTGCGGATACTCCTATGGATGCAAATCACAAACTCTCAGCCCACAGCTCTGACTCCGACAATCTCCTTACAAATCCACAATACTATAGACGCTTGGTTGGGAAGCTGATCTACCTTACGGTCACTCGACCAGATATCTCTTTTGTTGTGGGAGTCGTAAGTCGTTTTATGCATGCTCCTCGGACATCTCACCTTCAAGCTGTCGAGCGCATTCTTCGATATCTCAAGATCGCTCCAGGACAAGGGCTTGTGTATAAGTCATCCACATCTCTATCCCTTGTCGCGTACTCTGACATTGACTATGTCGGGTCCATTGATGATAGGCGTTCCACAACAGGTTTTGTACCTACTTCGGTGGACATCTCATAACCTGGCGTAGCAAGAAACAGAATGTGGTTGCTCGCTCTTCTGCTGAAGCTAAGTACCGCGCTATGGCTGCTGTTGTTTCCGAGTTAACTTGGCTTGAGAGCCTTCTGAGAGAGTTGGGTGTTCGTCTCTCATCACCAGCGACCCTATTTTGTGACAGTCAGGCGGCAATCCATATTGCCAAGAATCCAGTCTTTCACGAACGCACAAAGCATATTGAAGTTGACTGTCACTTTATCCGAGAAAAGGTACAGGCAAAGAAGAAAGATTTGGAACATGTTCCTGCTGCAAGCCAAGTTGCTGACATCCTGACTAAAGCTCTCTCCCGGCCACTATACTACCAGTTTTTATCCAAGCTTGGTGCCTACGACTTGTACGCTCCAGCTTGCGGGGGAGTGTTAGAAAAGCCTACTTTATGGCCCATCTAGGGGCCCATTCTTCTCTCTTCTCTCTCTATTTGTATTAGTCCCACATCTTGGTTTGGGATTTCTCTCTTTCTTCTTCTCCTATATAAATGTATTCATACTTGTAATTATCAATTCAAGAAGTATATACAAGGTTTGGAGCTTTCTCTACAATAACAGTATTTTATTTTGCAGTTGATTCAGCATTATGGGGTTCCATTAATAACAGTTTTTAAATTTTAATTTAATAGAAATCCAAACCGATTTCATATTAATAAGATCAACAATTTATTTTTTTACATGAATCTTAGCAAGTGCCCAGTCTGCTACATATAGGCATATTCCCTTAGCTTACATAACGAAATATTAGCAAGAAACTTAATCCAAACAAGTCAGAAACAATTGAGACGAATTTCAAACAAAATAAATGTGTGGGATTGAATACTGTTAAAATAGCCCATGTAAAGGGCCCATTATTGGGCCCATTTATTGTTTTTATCTTCTCTCCTCCTTTAGTCCCACATCTTGTATAGGATTTTCTCATCTCTTCTTCTCCCTATATATTTGTATTCTCTCCTTGTATTTACATACTCAGGTAATACATACAAGCTTTTGAGCTCTTCCAACATGGTATCAGAGGGAGCGGTATCTCCTGTGCGGTCTCACCGTTTTTAACCGCCCAGGCCGCCCAACCCGCCACTCCCTCCGCCCCTCTCCGCTTCTCCTGCGGATTGTGCGCCTATCCGCTGCGATCTCCTATCCGCGGGTTCCTACCCGCGGGTTCTGCGGTTAGCTCTTTTGCTTTCCTCCTCCCCTCTCCCTTTCCGTGGTTCCACCCTCTTCAGGCTTTTTATAGCCACCATTCTCTCTAGTTCGTGGGACCCAATTCTTCTCTATCCGCTGAGGTTTCTCGTCTATCCGCTGCGAGCTCCTCTCCTTGCTGCGAGCTCTTCTCTATCCGCTGTAAGCTCCTCTCTATCCGCTGCGGGTTCTCTCTTGCGGGCTGTTCTTATCCGCCTCTCTCCGCTTCCTTCTTCTCGCTTGCGACCTCGCGGTTTCCTTCCGCGAGCTGACCGCTGCTGGCTTCACCTTGACCGGGGCGGTCTCTCTTCTGTTTCTGCCCTCTGGTCGCGAACTGACTACTCGCTGGTGTTCGGCTTGACCGTGCGGACTGCTGCCTATCCGCATTCTGGTCGTGGTCTTCCTCAGTCCTTCTCGCGGCGGCCTCCGTATCTTCTCGCAGGCGGTCTGTCCTCTACTCGCCGCGGCCTCGCTTTCTTCTCGCAGCGGCCTCGCTTTCTTCTCGCAGCGGCCTCCTGCCCTTCTCGCAGCGACCTCGGCCGTCTGTCCCTGCGGTCTGTCTGTATGGGCTCTTCCGACAACTCCTCTGGCTCGACGGCCAGCCCGCCTACTGACCGCCCGGCTTATCCGACTGACCGCCCGGCTACCACTCCAGAAGTCCGTGATGAGTTGCGCATCACTACCATCTCTCTCTCTGGAAAGAAGAACTTCGTCCCCTGGGTACATTCAGTTAGACGGGTTCTTCAGGCCAAGGGCCTTCTTCCTCACCTTACTCAGGCTCCTCCCACCCCTCCTACCGATGACTGGCTCCGCAATGATGGCCGAGTTCAGACCTGGATCTTGAACTCTTTAGATGGTGAGCCATATCAAATGGCTATGTATCATGAGACTGCCAAAGATATGTGGACTGAGCTACACTCCTTATATTCTGGACGGGACAGCCTCCAGCATCTCTACGACATCATCACTGACCTTTTCTCTCTCGACGCTGGAGGGGCTTCAGATATGACATCCTTTGTTGCTCGCGCAAAGACTCTTGCCGAAGCATGGATCCAGCATCAGCCGTTCACCAATGATGTTGTTGCTCAGCGTGCTCAGAAGGAAGCTGCTTGTACTGCCATCCTCATGGCTCGTCTTCCCCCTCACCTTCAGAGCATTCGTGCTCAGGTCCTGGCTTCCTCTACCACACCATCATTCTCTGATGTGTGTTCCATGCTTCTCCATGTTCCAACTCCTCCAGATACTACGGCTCCTCCGGCCCTTCTTCAACAGGCTCCTTCACTTCTACCATTCCCTCCTCCTTCTACTCGGGGGGGTCGTTCGGTATCCCGCGGCCGTGGTCGCGGTGGCCGGGGTCGGCCGAAGTGTTCCTTCTGCGGGAAAGATGGTCATCTCGAGGCCACTTGTTACAAGAAAGTTGGCTATCCTCCGCGCCCGACGGCATCTGTTGCTACTGATGCTGGTCCTCCTGATCTTGACAGTGTCCGCCTTCAGCTCCAGCACCTCCAGGGATTGCTCAACCCACCATCTGCCTATGTTGCCTCCGTCTCTAACACAGGTACCGCTTGTCTTTCCACTGGCTTGGGTTGGATTGTGGACTCTGGCGCTACTCATCACATTACTCCACATCAACCTGCCCAGTACCTGACTTCTTCATATCCACAGTCTATTACTGTGGCTAATGGGGCCACTGTCCCCGTCTCCGGCTCGGCAGATCTTCCTCTCACCTCCTCCATCTCCCTTTGCTCGGCTCTTCACGTCCCGAGTTCCCCGTTCAATTTACTTTCTGTTGGACGACTTACTAATGATCTGAACTGTTCTGTTATATTCACTTCCTCTTCTTTTATTATACAGGATCGGCGGACGCAGACTACCATTGGTAAAGGCCGGCTGCGGAATGGGCTCTACCTTCTCGACGATTCTCCCACCATCCTCTCATCCGTCTCTTCCACTGATTGGCATCGTCGACTTGGGCATGCTCCTCTACCGATCCTCAAGCGGGCTCTCCCGGATGTTTCTTTTACCCCCTTTCAGTGTGACTCATGTATCCTCGGAAAGCAGACTCGTTCATCTTTTTCTTCCCATTGTACTCGGAGTGCTGCTCCTTTTGATTTAGTGCATTCAGATATTTGGGGACCATTTAAAATTACTAGTATTTCTGGTTTCCGATATTTTATAACATTTATTGATGATCACTCTCGCACTACCTGGCTGTACTTACTTCGTGACCGCTCCGAGCTTCCCCGTGTCTTTCGGGCATTTGTCCTCGAAACTCGTACACAATTCCACACGACCATCAAAGTTCTACGGACTGACAATGCCAGTGAGTACACTAGTCACAAATTTACTGCTTTATGTTCTGAGTTTGGCATTCTACATCAAACTTCCTGCGCTTACACACGGCAACAAAACGGTGTTGCCGAACGCAAGAATCGCCACTTACTCGATGTTGCCCGTCATGCTTCAAATGCATGTCCCTAAACCATATTGGAATTTTGCGGTCTCAACCGCCTACTTTCACATTAACCGCCTCCCTTCCTCTATTCTCAACTATACTACTCTGTTTAGCATCCTCTTTCCCTCAACTCCGGTCTTTCCTCTCCCACCTCGTGTATTCGGTACCCTATGCTACGTCCACCGTTTGGGGCCTTCCTCGGATAAGCTTGATCCTCGGGCGGCCAAGCATATATTTGTTGGTTATTCACGCACCCAAAAGGGGTATGTATGTTATTCTCCTACTACCCGCAAGATCTCCGTTTCTGCTGATGTCACTTTCCGCGAAGATCAACCATTCTTTCCTGCTCCTTCAGCCGACCATCTCCCACCCATACCTTCTCCTCCAGCCCTCCCACGCCCCGTCATTCCCGCCACCACTCCTCCGACTGTCGTTCCCTCTGAACCGACTGTCGTTCCCTCCAAACCACCAGTTATTCGCGTCTACACGCGTCGCTCTACCCCTTCCGTTGCCCCTCTATCGTCGGTCCCTACTATGGATACTCTGCGTCCACATGATCAGGTATTGCCTTCCACTGCTCATCCAATGGCAAACTGCGTTTCTCTTCATCGCCTCTCTCCCCATTTACACACTTTGGCTACTTCTCTCTCTTCGGTTGCTATTCCTAATTCTGTGCAGGAGGCGCTTACACATCCAGGATGGCGAGCAGCCATGGAGGAAGAAATGTCTGCTCTCTGGTCTAACCAGACTTGGTCGGTTGTTCCCCTTCCCCCGGGCCAGAAACCAGTTGGGTGCAAGTGGGTGTTTGTCATCAAACATGCTGCGGATGGGATAATTGACCGCCTAAAAGCCCGTATTGTGGCTAGAGGTTTCACTCAACAGGAGGGGCTAGATTATGAAGAAACGTTCTCTCCGGTAGCGAAACTTAATAGTGTTCGAGTCCTCATCTCTGTTGTTGTTCATCGTCGGTGGCCTCTCCTTCAGCTAGATATCAAGAATGCGTTTTTGAACGGGGATCTCCAGGAAACTGTCTACATGCAACAACCACCCGGGTTTGAGACCACGGGGGAGTCTCAGGTCTGCCATCTTAAAAAGGCTCTATATGGTCTCAAACAATCTCCAAGGGCATGGTTTGAAAAATTCAGCAAGGTCCTCCGTGAAATTGGCTTCACTCGGAGCTCGGCCGATTTTTCGCTCTTTACTCGTCACCGACCAACAAGAACGGTTATTCTGTTAGTATATGTCGACGATATTATCATTACTGGAGATGACTCTTAAGGGATACAGGCCGTCAAAATCCATCTAAACTCAGTTTTTCAGACAAAGGATTTGGGATCTCTTCGCTATTTTTTGGGTCTTGAAATTGCCAGAAGGTCGGATGGGCTCACTCTCTCTCAACGGAAATACTGTCTTGACCTTCTTCATGATGCGGGTCAATCCGGATGCAAGCCAAGTGATACTCCTATGGATGTGAACCACAAACTGTGTGCCCAGGCATCTGACTCCGATCACCTTCTCCAGAACTCGGAATACTATCGACGCCTTGTTGGAAAACTGATATATCTCACAGTTACCAGACCGGATATTTCCTTTGTTGTTGGTCTTGTCAGCAGATACATGCACTCTCCTCGAAAATCTCATCTTCAAGCAGTAGAACGAATTCTCAGGTATCTGAAAAACGCTCCTGGCCAGGGACTTGTCTACAGGACCTCCTCTTCTGCTTCAACACTGGTGACATATTAAGATGCTGATTACGCTGGTTCTCTCGATGACCGGCGATCTACGAGTGGTTTTTGCACTTACCTTAGAGGACATCTTGTTACTTGGCGGAGTAAGAAACAAGCGGTCGTTGCTCGATCGTCAGCCGAGGCAGAGTACCGGGCAATGACATCTGTTGTATCAGAATTGACATGGCTTGAAAGCCTTCTAACTGATCTGGGTGTAAAATTACCATCACCGGTTCGTCTCCTTTGTGACAGTCAAGCAGCCATACACATCACAAAGAACCCGGTCTTTCACGAAAGAACGAAGCATATTGAGGTCGATTGTCACTTCATCCGGAAAAAGGTTCAAATGAAGAAGATTGACCTAAGCCATGTCCCAGGATCAGAACAAGTTGCGGATGTTTTCACGAAGGCTCTCTCCAAGACACTCTTCTATCAATGCTTGTCCAAGCTTGGTGCATACGATTTGTACGCTCCAGCTTGCGGGGGAGTGTTAAAATAGCCCATGTAAAGGGCCCATTATTGGGCCCATTTATTGTTTTTATCTTCTCTCCTCCTTTAGTCCCACATCTTGTATAGGATTTTCTCCTCTCTTCTTCTCCCTATATATTTGTATTCTCTCCTTGTATTTACATACTCAGGTAATACATACAAGCTTTTGAGCTCTTCCAACAAATACAAATTGAGAATAAAGTTTAGAGACTAATTGAACTACTTTTCCTAATTACTATGAATAAATATTTACAAGATGAAAAGGCCAAACAAATTGGGGGGGGGGGGGTCTATCAAGTCGGCCAGTGTGTTGCCGATTTCAAAATGCACAAAAGAAGCCCTAGTGAGAGCTAAACAACCAACTAAGGTCAAGTAATCACCGTTGTATAGAAGATGTCTCCCACATCACATATAAAGGTGATATATTAATAATTAATAACTAAAAGAAAGTGTACCTGATGTAAACGAGCTATGCAAATGGAGTGATCATGTGGAAACAACAAGTGGGTATTCACAATGATAATTTCTTGAGGCAAGTTGCAATTTCTACTTTGCCAAAAAGGAACAACAGATTCAACATGCAAAAGCTGAGCAACTCGATCTCCAAAGTCATTGAAAAGCATCTCCTGATAGTTAAGAACTCTAAAACAGTCTCTACTTACAGCAGTAAGTAGACCTGCAGAGAAGTCAGCACAAAAGTACTTTAAGCATATGCATCACTTAGTCATCTAAAATAAAATCTCGGATTCAGTTGATTGAGAAATAAGCATGGCTTGAGGAATTAAAAGTAACCTATGAGTTCGGAGAAAATAGCTTAAGTTCAGAAGGTTTATGAACAGTCTCATTAATGCAGCATCAAAAGCATTACCTACTAAGAATATGAATATTTCATTATTTAAACATTGGCTCAAATTAGGAAGGCCTAATGAAGCATGTGTTGTAAATGCATGAATGTCTTTTGCTGAACTGTGAAGTCTAACGTATCTTTGAACCTTGTCGTCTTCCAGGTCTCTGGTAGGGTTAGCCCCAATTTTTGTGTTCCCTGGTAAAATAAAAAAATGTGTTCCCCTGTAGGATAAAAATACAAATATACATAATTATAAATTTCTTGGCTTGTAGATTTGTTTAGCTTTGCACAATTTGTGGGTTGGAAAAATGTTGTGGGTTTCACTCCCCACTATTATGTTATCATTAATCGAGTCAATCGGGCTTTATTATGTTTCCCTTCATTAGATTTTATTATTAAACGATGTTTAGGTAAGTCCAAGTGTGGGGGCATAGTTACATTTATGTCCATTGTATCTTTTATTTAAGGGCTCTTTGGGCTAATGGAATAGCATCGAAGAAGTTATCTCTATTCTCTTGTCTTTGTTATGAGATATTTGTATCTCTCTTTATTCAAGCACACCCTGCCTAGGCAACCGCAGTTTCGGCTTCACGGTATCCTCCGCATCCCCTCCTCTGTCTATCCTCCGACGAGCCCATAACAACTTGGAATCAGAATTTTTCCCTCTTGCATTTATTTGATAGAAAGAGGAGTGTCCATGCTTGGAGAACCTCTATAAATTTGTGTGTTCTTTCTCTATAAATAGGTTAACTTTCATGCATTTTTAGTGCATTTCTCTGTTTCTGTGATGTGTTATAAAAGGGTGAAGGATTTTGGATACTCTATTCAGCTTCCTCCCTGTGTTAATATTCTCTAAGGGGTAACACCTTGATAAACCAAGATCATATACTCTTGACAAGTTTACACTCTGAAAATCTATAATTAGACTTTATATAAACTCTATTGATGAAGATGAATTTGATTATATTACAGAAGGTTCTTTCAAACCTACAAAGGTAGATTCTACAATAGAAAGAGGAATCCCTGAGTCCAAATGCTGAATGGAGTGAAGGAGACAGAAGAGCAAGGCTTTGTGATGCTAATACCGTGAATATCTTAATCTCATCTATGCCAGATGACATCTACCAAAGAGTGGTAGCTTGTAATTTTGTAAAGCAAATTTGAGAATCCCTCCTCATATTTATTGAACTATAGGTGAAAGAAAAGATAAAAGATCCATTCTCATTATCCAATACGAGAAATTTAATAAGGTAACTAAAGAAAATGTCTACGATATATATCATAGATTCACCCATATCATTAATGAAAATAAGAAGTTAATAACTTAACAAAGAAAACTCCACTACAAATATTAATGATGATCTCCTTCAAGTTTTTCTAGATCATGGGATTCTAGAATATGGGAAATAAAAAAAATCAAGATGCTATAAGGAAATATTCATTGATACTCGCTTAGAAAACTAAAATTTCCTATGAGATGCTCCTCAAGTTGACAAGATAATGAACAAAAAGAAAAGGGACTCAACACAGAAGGAAAAATCAGTTTCACTCAATGCAAAAAACCTCACCAACTAATGATGATGAGCTCATCAGTCTTGTGGGCAAAAGATTCAAGAAATAGATAAAGACTGAAGATTTCAGGAAAGGAGATGACATACATAGGTACAGGTATGAAAATTCTCCTTCAAATGAAATTACTTGCTACACATGCAAGAAGCCAGAACACATTGCACCAAAATGTCTTGAAGAAAAGAAAGACAAGCATAAGAGATGTGACAAATAAAAGAAGAACAGCAAACCAAGAAGCAAACCTGAGCAGAAGAGAGGGGAAAGAAAGACAATGATAGAAGTTTTATTGCGGGACTTGGAGTGGCACAGAATTAGAAAGGTTCTCCAGTCAGAAAGTGAAGAAGAAGATCCTGAAAGCAAGTGTTTCAGCTTCTCTACAAGATGACGATAATACTCTGGGTTCGGAAGGAGTAGATCGGAGATGGAGGGATGAGCGCAGAGCTTGTGATTGACATTCATAAGCGTATCAACAGACTTGCATTCAGAATATCCAGCATCATGAAGAAGGTCAAGATAGTACTTCCGTTGAAATTGAGCAAGACCATCAGGATGTCGCGCTACCTCGAGACCAAAGAAATACCGAAGATTTCTTAGGTCTTTAGTTTGAAAAACAGATGTTAAGTGTTGCTTGATCATGTGCATTCTTTTGAAATCATCATCATTCATCAAAATATCATCGACATAAACCAAGAGAATCATTGTGCATGTCGGACAATGAAGAGTAAATAGAGAAAAGTCAATCAAGCTTCGAGTGAACCCAACATCGTGAACAACCTGACTAAACCTGTCAAATCATGCTCGAAGAGACTGTTTGAGACCATAAAAAAAAATTGAGGTGACATACAAGGTACTCCCTCTTAGTCTCAAACCCGAGAGACTGTTGCATGTAGACAATCTCCAGCAGATCATCATTGAGAAAATCATTTTTGACATCCAATTGATGTAACTGCCATTGTCGATGAACGGCTAGGGATATCAAGACACAAACCGTATTTAGTTTTGTGACATGTGAGAAAATCTCGTCATAATCGACACTCCATGAAAGAATTCAATAAACTATTGAAAATATACTATAGCATTGCCAAAAAAAAAAAGGAAATAACAACAAGCATACCATCTCCACGATTATTTGTGCGGGCAAGTTTCAAACTAATGTAACCAGCATCTCCCAGCCTCTTCTCATACATTTCTACAAGCTCATCATTTCCTAGCCAAACCTCCTGCATCAAATTCAACAAGGAATAATCCCCTGACAAGAAATTCATCCAGGAAGGAGGATTCTGTACTCCACCTGGAGGCAAATGATAGAGGACCTTTCCTCCAGTAGCTGGCCGATGATGCTTTCGTTCCTGCTCAGCCAGTACGCCTTGAACTGGCTCTCCCTGCAACTCTGATCCTATTTCCAAACAAAAACAGAAGATAAACAAGTATGAAACCCTAAACAATTTGGGAAGGCAACAATGAAGCCCGTTACCTCCTTGTCAAGCCGATTGTAAATTGGCGCGAGAATGTTGAAGGTGGTGCAGGAGAAGCAACCATCCGCGCTCATCGTCGTCGCCGATCCGTAACGAAGACACTCTTTCACCAAACGTGCCTTCATCTTCTTCCTCTTATCAAGCGATTTCGGCGGCCGCTGGTGCCATTGACGGCACTCCCAATTGCAAATTATTGTCGAATCTTTGAGCAAATGGAATTGGATACGATTCGGCGACCAACGCCGAAAGCAGCAAAATGAGATAAAGGGAATGTAGATCTCTTACCATCTGAACCCTAAAAATCTGAGAATGAATACGACATGGATGGAAGGAATCGAAATGCTGCTGCTGCTGCTCTTCGTCTCCTCATCGTCTCCGCTGTCTTCAGATTAGTAGGGATGGGGATGGTGGGCTTCCTCTGCCTTCCTCCATAAGAACACAAGAACAATGAGTAGATAAGGCAGTGATTCAGTGAATGGAATTTCAGAGCTCGGTTGATCCACCTGGGCCTGAGCCTGGTTATGCCCTGGCAAGGCCTAGGGGGGGCTTGCAAGGTCCCATTTTAGGCTTCATTTGATTCGGCGGTGGCGGATCGATCCGGCGGGTGGAAACGGAGTGTTCGAATCGGAGGGGGGAGGTGGCTGCTCCAAACGGAGCTTTTTGGGGCGTTTCTCAAGGCTCGCGGTTGGAAACGGAGCAAACGCCGCTGGAGGTTCATTTGTTTACCCTCCTTCCGGCGGCGTTTGCCCAAAACGGAGTATCAAAACGCCCAAACAAATAGAGCCTTAGGCTATGCTTGGTTCGGCGGCGGCTGCATCCGGTGGATCGAAACGTCATTTTGGAACCGGAGGGGGAGAGGTGGGGGTCTAAATGGAGCGGATTGGGGCCGTTTCCTCCTTGCTGCGGATGCAAACGGAGCAAACGCCGTCGGCGGCCGTTTCTTTGCCCGCCGTCTGGCGGTGTTTGCTCCAAACGGAGGCGGTGAAACGCCGAATCAAACGAAGCCTTAGTTGCAGTCATGAACTACAGTCAAGTTCGGGCACAGGCTCAGGCCCCAGGCGGCTTGGTGCTCGGCCAGGGCAAGGACTGAACGCCTATGTCATATCCTGGCTCTGTAATATTGATTACAAGTGAAAAATAAAGAAAAAATATTGACCTGGAAAAGATGGGGGATAGGTTCCCTGCGGGGTGGATTGGATTTTGGTTGAAAACGAAATCAAAACGGATGGGGAGAGGCGGGGATCGAAACGGAGGACGACAGCGGCTTTTCCTCGATGCGGGAGGAGACGCGACAAACGCCCGTCGAGGCCATTTGTTAACCCGTTGTTCGGGCGGCGTTTGCAGAAAACGTCCAGCGAAAACGTTAAACCAAATGAAGCCTAAAGCCTCAATTATTTTCTTGGATGAATTCCAAACATAAACTTGTCTCTTCTCATTTCATTTCAGCTCTTTCCATAATTTCCAATTTTTTCATTGGCAACATTTGTTATTCATCTGTTGTTTCAGGGTGTGTACATGACAGTTTTGTTAAAAATGGACTAGTTTTTTGGTTTTGGATATGGGAATGTTTGGCAACCAACATGTTGAAATCTTCTGTGATCTAGAAGTGATCAAAGATTTGATCTTGCGGCCAATGTGAGATAAGCATATGGGATCGCACGTTAAAAACGTACGAAATTTGGATAGATGGTCGCGTTAGTTATGAACCAAATCTTAACTGACAACATTCGACGGAGACATTGAATTCGTGAAAAAGGTTTCCACTGCATTGATTACTAGGACTATTCAATGCATGCGTTGAATTCAAGAAAATGTTCTTATGGGTTGAATAGTAGGACTATTCAATGCATGCATGCGTCTATTTGTAGAAATCGACGCAACGTCAAATTGGTGTGGATTTATCAAAATATTATGCTATCAGATAGTATACAATGCAGCATCGAATAATAAGGTACTATTTGGTGCATGTGTCAAAAAGTATTAGATGCTCGTTGCTCTTGCTTATCTTTCTCAACGCAGACAGTTTATGAAACTATAGTATAAATAATGTGTTTTAGGGTTGTGAAAAAAATGTAAGAGACTACTCCTTTCTGGGACCTTAGGGGAGTGAATAAGAGTTTTTAAATAATATTCAGTTTAAGGATTGATTTTTGTCTATCACCAATGCTATCGATACCGCTGCCATTAGTAACAAAAGTTCCCCTTTTAAAAAAACTTAGAATATAAATATTATGAACAAGCAATGAAAGAAAAAAATACTTTTATTCTAGAAATGATGATCACAAAACTGAGATCTCAATGACGCTTGGGATCGAAGAGGAAATAGAAACCTTTTGGTTTTCTATATCGACCCTTCTTCGAAGGATCAGTTGGTTCTAGCTTATCCCTCCACATATGGTCTCGACACGCCCCCTAGATCTACCCTAGACCTAGTCGTCACAACATGCGACAAATTGTTGAATTCTCCCAGGAAACCGACGTCCACGCCTAAAGATTTTTCCCCTAAGCCTCACAAAACTTAGTCACCCCTATCTATGGTGAATTTACAACAATCAAAAAGAATAAAAGAAATGCAACAATATTTAAACACACCCTCAGTATAATGAACTTGAAGATGATGAAAGTGCTCCACGAGTTGTGTAGTTGTGTCCTCAGTATAAAATATACGTGCACAATCCTTCTTCGAGTCGTAGCCTTTTCGAGCGCTGATGCGAGTTCTTGAAAACACGGAAGAAGCTCGATCTCACGAAGGTACAATAGTTATGGCTTCAAGTTGTGATCTTCGTCGTCTGTCTGGAAGGAGGATGTCTGTTCTTTTTATAGGCACAAATACTAACGCCAACGCTAGTACTACCACCCGACGATAACTACATTAGGAAACTTTTTTCATCTTTGAAAATCATCATTTTTGACAACGTTATTATCTTTAGAAATCAACATTGTACTCAATTTTTTTTATCTTTGGAAATCAGCATTTTATATAACTTTTTATTTCAAAAATGGTCTCCAAAATATACCGCCTAGCGTTAGTGATACCGCTCGGCGGAAGCACTTTCCTTTTCAGCACCTTTCTTCCAAGTTTGGCAGACTTTACTTTCTTAAGGATTTTTCCTTTTCTGTCACAAGTAATAGCACGAGCGATAAAGGTAACACACGGATGATAGCACCTGATGTGTCGTGCATCTTCCCTTTGTTATTGGATTGCTAGTACTAGCGCTAGCGGTATTGATATCGCCAGCAATAACAACAGAAACAATGTCATCTTCATCATTTTGACTTGTCTTTTTAGGGCATATAGTTCATGCACATTATAAACACACAACAAGCAAGATCAAATACAAACTGGAATTTGTTATTTTCAAACTGAAAGATGTGGAATGCTTGCTCTAACAAACTCCTCTTTTTGATAATAATAAATCCTCTATGAAGAAATAAAGCATATAAAGAAATTGTGGTGTTTATAGCAAGTGATAAGCATTATATGCATACTCCCCCTAGAAGAATACTCCCCTCTACATAGGTGCTTCCTTTTTTGTACTCCCCCTAAATGGTAGATTTCTTCCAATTTATTTTCCTCTTTTTGATATTATCAAAAGTGGGTGTGGTAGAATGTTATGTTATAGCAAATATAGTTTTTTTATATAAATAATAATGTCATGATACCACGTATTAATAAAAATATATGTAATGACTTGTAAATTGAATAATATGTCATGATTGTGCTTGAAGTAGTAGTGCATCAGAAAGTGTTGGAGTAATTTGCCAGCATGACACGTGTGTGTGGGACCGACCCCGTGGCTTTCCCCACCTTGTTCCTGGTCTAGGTGTTGACCCCGGTGGGCCCCCTGTGGCGGAATATCCTCGCGGTCCTGTGGTTGGGATTAGTCCCACATCGCTCGCAGCGCTTGGTCCTCAGTGTTTATGTACCCCGCCACCCTTCATCTCAACACCTGGGTTTTAAGATGCGATATGGGCGGGCGGGTTCTCACATGGTATCAGAGGATGGTGTTCCTGCTGCGGGGGTGTGTTGGAGTAATTTGTCAGCAGGACACTTGTGTGTGGGACCGACCTCGTGGCTTTCCCCACCGCGTTCCTGGTCTGGGTGTTGACCTCGGTGGGCCCCCTGTGGCGAAATATCCCCGCAGTCCTGTGGTTGGGATTAGTCCCACATCACTCGCAGCGCTTGGTCCTCGGTGTTTATGTACCCCGCCACCCTTCATCTCAACACTTGGGTTTTGAGATGCGATATGGGCGGGCGGGTTCTCACATGATATCAGAGGGAGGTTGTCCTGCTGCAGGGGTGTGTTGGAGTAATTTGCCAGCAGGACACGTATGTGTGGGACCGACCCCGTGGCTTTCCCCACCGCGTTCCTGGTCTGGGTGTTGACCCCGGTGGGCCCCCTGTGGCGGAATATCCCCACGGTCCTGTGGTTGGGATTAGTTCCACATCGCTCGCAGCGCTTGGTCCTCAGTGTTTATGTACCCCGCCACCCTTCATCTCAACACCTGGGTTTTGAGATGCGATATGGCGGGCGGGTTCTCACATGGTATCAGAGGATGGTTGTCCTGCTACGGGGGTGTGTTAGAGTAATTTGCCTGCATGAAACGTGTGTGTGGGACCGACCCCGTGGCTTTCCCCACCGCGTTCCTGGTCTGGGTGTTGACCCCGGTAGGCCCCCTGTAGCGGAATATCCCCGCAGTCCTGTGGTTGGGATTAGTCCCACATCGCTCGCAGCGCTTGGTCCTCGGTGTTTATGTACCCCACCACCCTTCATCTCAACACCTGAGTTTTGAGATGCGATATGGGCGGGCGGGTTCTCACAGAAAGAAACATCTTTTTGCAATGACCGGCATGTATAAAATTAGAGTTATAGTTTATAAAGATGGTGTTTTTGAAGTAAGAGTCGGGTGATGTTATAAAAGCAATATTAATAAGCATGTTTCAATGTATCCAAAGCAAAATAGGAAACTACAATGTTAGAAAATGTGCAAGTCAAGAATACTTTAAGCATTGTAGAAATCACACATTGTTATATATCGCATTTACTAAAGATTATAGAGAATATGTGTAGATGCGTGTTAGCGTCCAATTCTCATGAGTAGAAGTGTTATGTATGAGAATGATGTATACGAGATATTGTTTTAATAAAGTATACATGATAGTTAATTAAAAACACATGATATATATAATGGAATATATACAACATTAAAGTACATAAATAACTTTACTTTCGAACAAATTCAATACACAAAAATATCAGGTACAACTACAAAGGTGCTCTATACACAATGCTTATTAAGACTTATCAGGATGCAGAGTAGTGTTTGGTGGATCGCACATATATATATTTCATTATTTTTTTATCTGTAATATGTGATTCGATGCACTAAAAAAGTGGAATACTTTTTTGCTACATGACACTTTAAAATTCTAATTCAAGGTGCTCAACCTCATAATGTTCATTAAGACTTATCAGGAGGATGATTAGTACTTAGTAGAGTGTTCTTCATTGATTTTATTCAATTTTAATTTGCGATCAAAGGACTCCGAATTCACTTATTTTGCAAGCAATAAACTTTTAATTTTAAGCCACTTTTTCACAATAAAGAAGTGCATGAAAGAACATAAAGTTACAAGAAACAATTTTAAAGGTATGTAGATAATTTATTTATGCAATTTGAAATGTCATGGCATTATACTACACAATCATGCAAGTTTAAAATTATCAATACATGTACGTTATCAAAAGTGTGTGAGAGAAATACATTATCAAACATAAAACATTACTTATATTTAGAGTCATGCTAATAAATCCAACACATGTGCACTACAATCTTTTTGCAATGACTTACATGTATAAAATTAGAGTTATAGTTTATAAAGATGATATTTTTGAATTAAGAGCCAGGAGATGTTATGAAAGCAATATTCATAGGCATGTTTCAATTTATCCAAAGCAGGATAGGAAACTACAATGTTAGAAAATTTGTAAGTCAAGAATACTTTAAACATTATAGAGATCACACATTGCTATATATTGCATTTACTAAAGATTGTAGAGAATATGTGTAGATGTGTGTTAGCGTTCAATTCTCATGAGTAGAAGTATTGTGTATGAGAATGATGTATACGAGATAGTGTTTTATAAAGTATACATGATAGTTAATTAAAAACACATGACATATATAATGGAATATACACAACAATAAAGTACATAAATAATTTTACTTTCACACAAATTTAATACACAAAAATATCAGGTATAACTACCAAGGTTCTCTACACACAATGCTTATTAAGACTTATCAGGATGCGAAGTACTGTTTGGTGGATCACACATATATATTTTTCATTATTTTTTTATTTGCAATATGTGATTCGATGTACTAAAAAGGTGGAATACTTTTTGCTACAAGACACTTTACAATTCTAATCCAAGATGCTCAACCTCATAATGCTCATTAAGACTTATCAGGAGGGTGATTAGTGCTCAGTAAAGTGTTCTTCATCGATTTTATTCAACTTTAATTTGCGATCAAAGGACTCCGAATTCACTTGTTTTGCAAGTAATAAACTTTTAGTTTTTAAGCCACTTTTTCACAATAGAGAAGTGCATGAAAGAACATAAAATTACAAGAAACAATTTTAAAGGTATGTAGATTTATTTATGCAATTTGAAATGCATGGTATTATACTACATAATCACACAAGTTTAAAATTATCAACACATGTAGGTTATCAAAAGTGGGTGAGTGAAATACATTATCAAACATTAAACATTACTTATATTTAGAGTCATGCTAACAAATCCTACATATGTGCACTACAATAAATTTTAGTCCATGTTTAGACGATAGTTTCAAGCAATGATAAAAGCAAGGCAATATTTGAAAAGACTTGAAATGAAAATTAAACATTGCGCTTTAATCTCAAAAAGATAAATCTAATCATCGTTGAAAAGTATTGTCATTATAATAAAATTGTTTTTTGATGTTTTTTATAGTAAAAAAGTAAGAGCATATTTTTGCCTTTTTATGTTTTTAAATTTTTTCTTTGGATTTTGTTATTTTAAAAAAAAACAATATTTTTGAATTTTTAAAGTGTTTTAATTTTTTTTCCCCCATCTACTCAGGATCAAAGAATGAAAAATGGTTGAAACTATTAATTTTTTTAAAAAAAGGAAAAAAATATTTATACTAGCGCCAGCGGTAGAAACAAACGTCGGGTGCTAGTAATAGAGATTTAGTTTTTCAGTTAAAATTTGTGTTTTAAAAGATTTTTTGCATCCGATTTTTTATGATTAGAATTTTGCAATATAAGGTCTGTCTAATATAGCAAAGAAATCACGTAAAACACACACAAAACTGCGAATTTAAGTTAAAATGTCCAAATGCCAGGAGTTAAAATTATGAACTATAGTCCCCCTTTTTTTATTATTTGTGGAGTTGAATTCATATATCATAGTCTTAGAATATTATGATAATTCTAATTGACTTGTTTTTGACTGAAATATAATTGATTTGTAGGTCTAGAGATAAGCAAGAGGCCGAGTACAATATATTAATTTTTGTTTGTTTTATAATTGTCCAAAAAGTGTGAATACGGGATGAATATTTTAAATTTTTAGAATTTTTGATGTCCCACAAATGATAATAATTTTTTTTAAAAAAAATTGTAATTAGGACTAACGCCAGCGGTAGAAACTATCACCCAACGTTAGTTTAGACACATAAAATCGGCCGATCCGTGATTTTTTGTGCCCGATCTAGGGTTTTTTTTATTTGTGCTTGCTCAAACCGTCTCCTATGTATCTTCCGTCGGCATCGGAGAGAGGTAAGGATAAACAACCCTTCCACTGGTGTTTAATCTTTTTTTAGATCTATCGCTAGCGAGATCTCTATTGACATTTCTTCCATGTGTTTTTTCTGTTTCTCCCCCTTTTTGTATTTTTTGTTTGCCTCCGCCGACGTGGGATCCATTGTTTACCCCTATTTGTGTTCGATTTTTTGCTTGATCCAAGAGTTTTGCGGTTAGAGTTTTGTGGGAAAATAGTTTTTGACTTTTATTGTTTGAGATCTAACCATTTCGTTTGATTGTTGCTTAATTTTTGCTTAGTTTTAAGTTCTCATGATTTTAGGATTTTGTGGTTTTGTGAAAATAATCTGTTAGTTTAGGTTTTATTTTTTATTTTGATTGTATATGTAAGCTGATGTTCTAGATATCTGTGTTTTTGGGTTTTAGTTGTTCATTGTGTGTGCAGATTTATGTGCTTGAGTATGAGATTTTAAGGTTTCTTTGGTAGAGGAAGATGAATAGTTCTCCGACACTAACGCCTGACGATAGTTTGCTATTGCCGGCAATAGCGATAGTGATTCTGAATTTTAATGTTTTCTATTTTGTTTTTCAAGGAATGACTTTTGGTTCTCGTGCAGGTCATACTCTAGGTGGTCATTGTCGAGGTGAGTACGGACTTCATCCTGTTGTGGAGGGGACCAATAGGTGTGGGCATGTCGCTGGCCGTGGACATGTCAATTCATGCTCACATATATGCATTGTTGTCTGACTCAGAACTTATATCAGTAATGGTGGATAACAGTTTTTCAGCAGTGCTTGTTAGAGAATTCTACAACACCTTGGAGGATCCTTCTCGTTCTTGTCTCTTCTCGTTCTCATCTCGATGGTGGTGTGCGGTCAACTCTTAATGGTCAAGTAGTGGTGATATTGCCTCATATTTACAGAGGGAGTTCGGTTTGGTACAGTCCTTGACAAAACTGGATGTTGAGAGAATTTGTGTTTTACGAGACTAGATAATCATGAACGTAGTTTTACATGGAATATCAGATACAATCCATTTGTTTACTGTCACGTTTACACTCCGGCCTGACGCTTATATCATCCAGGATATTCTACGACATACCGTCAGGTACAAAGCTGGGGACATGAAGACGGTTATGACTCAGCTCTTGTTGGTTACTTTCCATATCTTGGCCAAAATACCATTTTATGTGGCAGATCTTTTGTTATCTTTTATGAACTATACGTACAAGTTAAACGATCTTAAGCATTTAAGGCTAAACCCTCTACCTCTTGGAGGAATAATCCAAAAGGTAATCTACAAGAAATATCTTGCACTTAGTATGGCTCGCTATCCGATTGACCGCCGACCTGCTAAGATATATACTTCAACTATCCATTTGCCAACACTGGAGGGGGAATCATCAATGCTCCTAATCCGTCGAGGAGGATAAACACGTGAAGCTCGACGTGATCATGAGGGTGCTCTGGGTAGTGGAGAATAAGGTAAACAAGATGTCTAAGATGCTCAAGTACATGATAAGGGCGCTCATGTTTACTACTTCTAGTGCATAGAGGGCGGAGTGGGCTAGTACTGATGAGGATTCATCGTGCCGATCACTTCATCGAACCAGATGGCATAGGGATCAGGGAGAGACTAGCAGTCCGGAAGAGAGCTAAGTGAGGAATGATTTTATTTTTCTGTAATAAACATGTTTTGGACATTTTTTAGGTGTTCTGTGGCTAACGCCCAACGCTAGATACTACCGCTGACGATAATAATTGTGACTATGTGTTGTGTTGTTCTCTATTAAACTTATCATGTTATGTTATTCTATCTTATGTTTTGTGTTATTGGTGTGGAGCAGGATTTATAATGGTGCTTTTGTAGTTTGAAATCTCCTACTCCACTCATGATGATTTTTAACGGGAGAGAGGTTTGGGTAACAATTGAGGATCAAGTGTGGTGATCTCTTTTGGTACCCAGATACTATGTGGAGACTTGTTTGGAGTCACTGATGATGGTAGCCAAAGAGAGCCAATTGTGATGGTTCCTTTGGGTACCCAGACAGCTTTGGTGTTTGACCCTACATAATGGATTCTTTCTTTTTTATTTTGACTAACAGGTCTCCATTCATACCTTGGTGGCTTTTTATTTAAATTTCTTTTGTAACCAGTTTGAAAATGATTTTGACCTCTAACATGATGGTTTATAGGAAGCTTAATCTCATTTGCTTTTTTGTTGGGTAAAGATAGAATTTATGAATGACCATAGTGATGGTAGTTTTCACTCATTTGGTTTGATAGAGTGTGGTGAAACAAATGTTTGGATTTCTCTTGATGTTGAGAGTTTATGAACTTTGTAGGTATGTTAATTTTAGTATCCAATTCTATATTTTTGAGTTTCAAATTTAGTCTTGCTTTGTTATAGATGATTGTGCTATTCTTAAGAGTGGTGATAATTAATTTATGTGAGTATTATAATTGTTTCTTAAGATTTCGTATATATCCTTAATTCAATTTTAAGGTCTTTACACTCAACACACATACTTTCACCATATGAGTTTGTAGTTACATCAACTTTAAGCACATTATTTAGTTTTACTTCAGGGCATCATTTTCCAAACGTAATTTAGAATTAGTTTCCCTTAATTTTTTAATTTTACACTTGGAAATTTCAAAAGCTTGTAATATAGAGATAGATGATGTAGCGAAGAGAGAGGGATTTAGTTTGCTTATATTAGCATTGGATGGAATAAGAATTGAGCATGAGGTCCCTTGGATATTTTCATTGTTCTGTCCTTTCTTATCTATGGATGAATGTCTGTCTTATCTCTCGCTTGAGGTGCATTCTGTAGATTTATTGGGGATGAAGCTTTCTTGAGTACCTTTGTAGAGATGAGTTTCCTCCACCTCCTGAGTTAGATCCATATCTGCATGGGGATGACAATAAATTATTTCTAGAAAACTCCATATTTTGTAAGCATGAGTGAAATAATAAACTAGCTTAAAAATATCTTGAGTGATTTCACAGAATAAACTATTCATTGCTTTAGCGTTTAAAATGCATTCTTCCTATTTAGCTCTTTTGGGGGCTATTTAATTGTAATTTCTCGAATTCTAATGTCTAATAATTTGTGAAAATTTTCTATCAAAAACATCCATCCCTTATAATTTTTACCCTCGAATAATGGTGGTACTAAAGATTTTCACTTATTTTCATCCCCTCTAGTGGAAACGAGATCATGAAACGCTCTTGTCCCCATGTGTTAAGCCGATTTGGGATAACCTGGCTCTAATACCAATAGTAGGATCTTATGACACCCTCAGAGGGGGGGGGGGTGAATAATGGTTTTTAAATAATATTCATAAGAAGCAGTTAGATTCTGATTCTCTATGCATATCACCAGCGATATCGATACTATCGGCCTTAGTAATAGAAGTTCCTTTTTTTAACATAGAATATAAAGATTGTGAACAAGCAATGGGAGAAAAATACTTTTATTCCAGAAATGATGATTACAAAACTGAGATCCCAATAAAGCTTGGGATAGGTGCGAAAATAGAAACCTTTTGGTTTTTTATACCGCCTCTTCTCCTAAGGATTGATTGGTTCTAGCCCATCCCTCAAAGATACAGCCTCGAATCTCCCCATTTATCTACCCTAGACCTAGTCGTCACAACAAGCCTCAAATTACGTAATCCACATAGGAAACTGATGTTTGCACTGTACGATTTCCCCCTAAGCCTCGCATGACTTAGTCGCCCCTACCCGCGACGAATTTACAACAATAAAAAATAATTAAAGATACTACAATATTTAAACACACCCTCAATATAATGAACTCAAAGATGACAAAGGTGCTCCACAAGTTGTTGCAGTTGTTGAACACGTCCTTGGTGTATAATATGTGTGCACAATCCATCTTTGGAAATTATCATTTCTGACAACTTTTCTATCTAGAAAAATATTTACCCTAGACCTAGTCGCCACAATAAGCGATGAATTGCAGAATCCTTCTTCAAGTTTGTGACCTTTTTGAGTGTTGACGGGAGTTCTTAACAGCACAGAGGATGCTCTCATAAAGGTACAATAGTTCTGGCTTCAAGTCGTGATCGTCGTTGTCAGTTTGGAAGGAAGAGGTCTACTTTTTATAGACACGAATACTAATTCTGGTGTTAGTACTATCACCCGACCATAACTACTTTAGAAAACTTTTTCCATCTTTGAAAATTATCATTTATGGCAACTTTTCTATCTTTGAAAATCAGTATTTTTGGCAACTTTTTTATCTTTAGAAATCAGCACTTTAGACAACTCTTTCTTCCAAAAATGATCTCTCCAAAAGATACCGCTTGACATTAGTGATACCGCTCAACGGTAGCACTTTCCTTTTCAGCACCATCCTTCCAAGTTTGGCAGACTTTTCTTCCTTGAGGATCTTTCCTTTTCTATCACGAGTACTTGCGTGAGCGATTGAGATAATGCCCGACAATAACACTTCATGTGTTGCGCATCTTCCCTTGATTGTTGGGTTACTAGTACTAGTGCCAGCGGTATCGATACCGACAGCAGAAACAAAAGAAACGATGTCATCTTCATCATTTCGACTTGACTTCCTAGGGATATTGAACTTATAGTTCATGCACACTATAAATACACAACATGCAAGATCAAATTCAAACTGGAATTTGTTATTCTCAAACAAAAAGATGTGGAACGCATGTTCTAACACTTTTGCTGTTAGTTGTATCCTCTTTTGAGAAACAAAACTAGTATTTCATGGGAACGAAGATGGACGTCATCTTTTAGCCCGAGTTCATTGAACAAATGCTGAGGTGTTTTCGTCATTCTGTTTGGATACTCATAAAGATGTAGATTTTGTTTTACATTTATGATTTTCTACAACATTTATCTCTCTCGGGCTTTGATTCTTATGCGGGTATGAACTCGATTCATGATCTTCTAGTTTTCGCAAGATCACATATTTTGGCTTTAATTGAATCTTCTACTATGCATATGATGTCTATAAGGAACTCAATAGTGGTATCAAAGCTAGGTTGGCTATTACCAATTTTTCAGAAACTCCTCTCTTTCACAGAAACCGTCTATCTCTATGTCGTTTGTGATACTAAAAGACACTGATAAACAATCTTGTTTATTATCTAAGGAGAGATGAATGTGTTTGATATAAGTGTGTGTAAATATAAAGATTTATTACAGTTCTTAATATTCAGTTTATTCCCATAACATTAATTATTAATGGTTTTTTCATAAGAAACTGCAGTGGTTTCTGTCTAAATTTTGGGGCACAACCCTGAACCCTGCAAGAGCTCTGCCCCTTGACCCTGCTCATCGATCGGTCAGTAAGAGAACCCCTAGGGGAGCTGCCCCTTATACCTTTTTAGGGGCTCTGCCCCTAAGATTGTGTTAGGGGGACAACCCCTTGGAACCCCGTAAAAAAAGCACATTGTTTTTCGTTATAGTATATGTATATATTTGGAATGTATCTGCAATGTGAATTGTGCAATGTTTTTTATGTTTTGTTTAAATATTTGCAATGATTAAGTATTAATCATGATTAATTATTAATCAACTGTCATCAAAAATCCTTTAAATTGTATATTATAGATGCAGATGCTTTCTAACGAATGATACTCTTTCTTCCTTGAACGATGAAGTGTGAGCATGCCAAAGTAATGTACATATATCTATCTAAATGGGGTGCAAGTGGATAACTGTGATATCCCGTTGTAGACATCTGGTCTAACTTAACTAGGTGACCTCAACGATTGAGTGCTTAGAAATATATGGTTGACATGCACCATAAGATGGATACGAATAATGATTATTCACTAGCCATATAAGAGTTGCATAATGATGCAATTGACAATAGTTGTTTATCTAAATAAGCATATTATGAGTGATCAGCTAAAGTTGACTTATGATGTGGGTGAAATACAGTTCTTGTCCACTAAAGAGTAGCTCGAAAAAACTCTTTGATTTTATATTAAAGGTTATTAATTTGAAGAAAATAGTGGGGGTATTTAATAATTTTTTTATTAAATAAATTGTATTTTGAAATATAGTAATAATTAACTTTGCATAATTCTTGTAAAATTTATATGGCAAGCTAGTAATTCATATCATGCCTTGCCGGAATGAGCTATCTTTGAGAAGGAAAAGTTTAATCTGACGAACATCCTATCCTGGTATAAAAACTTGAGGATTCTCCTCAAACAATTGTGTAACCTCTATGTCTTAGAGAAAGATATCCATGAAGAGCCACTCGAATATGCCACTCGAATATGCCACTCAAGCAGATAAAGATGCTTATAAAAAAGTATTAAGATGGTTCCATTGATGACAAATGTCTCATGATTGTCATGCATCATGATCTCTTAGTGATGATTCCATAATGAGAAAGGCAGAGAAACTTTTATAAAAACATTTTTAATGTTTTATAAAAACTTTATATAATGAAACTTTATATATAACATTTTACTAGAGCTGTCACGGTTCCGGTTCTACTAAAACAATGAACCAAGCCACTAAGATAACAGTTTTTTAAATTAGAATCAAAACCTTATTTGGTTTGATCGTCTCCGATTTTGGTTCCGGCTATGATTTTGGTTCTAGTTCCAGCATAATTTTTGAAACTGTTGTGTCAACGGTTCTAGTTACGGTTCAACAAGAATCAAAACCAAACCGATCAATAACATTTCAGTCCAGTTATATACGGTTCGGTCTGGTTTCAATCGATTCCAACCAGAACCAAAATCAAACTTGGTTGAATGAATGAGGTCAAAAATAAAACACTGAAGCGGAAAAGTCAATCCATTTGATTTTTTTGTAAGAAGGACTTTGATGTTCGCGGCCCGAATGTAGGAATTTCACATTATATCAAGATTGAGTACTTTTTTGTAAAGTATAGTAAGTATGACTACTACAACAACAACACTCAAACATTTATTCCACTATAGTAGGGTCAGCTATATGGATCCTTTGTCGTCATTGTGCCCTATCTTTTATCATAATCTCACTAATGTCTAAGTACATCATGTCTTTTCTTATAGTAAGTATGATTGAAAGTTGAAAATTGAAACCTTAAAACCACAAAACTGCACCAGATCACGGCGATTTTAAACCGCATTGAACGGTTTGATTGTGAAGCGTTCATTGGTTGCAAAACCACGTAGTTTGCGATACGGTTTTTGGTGGTGCAAAACCTACAAAACCGCGCTACACCACTATTATTATAAATATAATTTTTAGGTTATTGTAATATTCACATATTTTATTTAAGCCGAAAACACCACATCTTTCATCTATATCAATCTAACATGCTCCAAATTCAATGTCACACTCCATCACTTTATCAAATTGTCTTGTTTTTTTTTTGAGTTTGACTTATTTATTTTTCTTGTTAGGTTATTTTATTGTTCTGTTCACTTATTCTATTTGACCTATTTGTCTACGCCCCCCCCCCCCCCCCCCCCGACTTCACTTCTCTCTTTCTCCTTAAGAGAACTCAAAATAAAGATGACGAGAAGCTCTTAAACACTTATTTTCTTTGTTGAGGGGAACTCGTGCTCCAATTATTGTCTTTATCCTCTTCATCGAGAGGAACTCACATTAAAATCAATGTCCGTAACAACTTCTTCGAGAGGGCCTAACATTCAAATCAATATCAGTGAGACATGTTAGCTTCATTCTTCCACATCTTTGTCGTCTCCTTTTCAACTAATGGTTCCTTCCTCTTCGACTCTACTTAGACAGTGATTGCAAGTATTCATTTTAGAAACCGATCTGGTATTATCCTTCGTCTCTGGCCCTTCCTTGACAGATATTAAATAATATTCATAATTTGATTTCCTGACTCCTGAGCGTTTGAGTGAGTCGTGAGCCTCTAATCTCCATTTAAAAATTCCAAGTTCATGATCGTGTACTAAAATATTATAAAAAAAATAATAATAAATAGGTAGCTGTTCGGTTCTGCTTCGCTCTGGTTCGGATCGGATCTAAAAATCCTAAAAATCATTTGAGACTTATATGTTGTAATTTCGGTTCCGGTCTGAATAATAAAATGAGAATCACAGCCAGACCAATGTTATTCACGGTTCCAAAATTCAAAGTGGAACCCGAATAATTCGTGAACGGTTTAGTCTGGTTCTTTGCAGTTCTGGTTTGATTTACAGTTTTCAATTTTAAGTGACAGCTCTACATTTTACATACAATTTTTATAAAAACATTTTATAAAATTTTATAAAGGTTTATATAAAGCACGACGACATTCCGTCGCTAACGGGGTACTGTCGCTGGAGAGAGCATCGAGCACGAGCTACCCCCTGTGAAGATGCACATGTGTATACATAGGTGAATCTACATAAGGTCGAGGGCAGGCGAGCACCCACACTGGATTTAAAACTATAATTTTTTACTAATAGAAAATATTTTTTAAAGTTTAATATATAAATAAATTTAATATCAACACAAAGTTGTTAAAATTGCCTAGCTTGGTTGGTTGAGGTAAATGATTTTTCCCATGGTAGGAGTCGTAGCAATGAAATTTTTTTATAACTTTTATAGGATTTTGTGCTTCCTATCTAGTTTCTACCATCCTTTTCCCCTTTCTTATTTCTAGGTTTAATTTGATAAGACATTTGACATAAATGATCATCAATCTAAAAATTAATTTTGCTAAACAGTTATTTACTATTTATTAATAAAAAAAATTACTTTCGAGGATTACATTTGATGAGATCAAGCTAAATTTACAAGGAAAATCGGTGTGCGATTAGCCGGATCTCCATTACCCTCACTAACTTAGGCTTCGTTTGGGGGGATTTATTTTCACCGGTCAAGCGGTTACGACCGCATGATTCGGACCTTAATTATGGTCTGATTCATGCGGTCGTAACCGCTTGACCGGTGAAAATAAGTCCCCCTAAACGGAGTCTTAGTTGGGGATCAAGGGGAAACCGCCCCGCGCGCGATATGCGCATGGGATCCCACCACACGCGCAAATTGCATGCAAATGGCCAAGGAGGTCGGGCGATATCACACCCCGACGGCCAACCCCTCCCGGGTCAGGGGCTCCTGACTGGTTTCACGGCCGGCCGAGGCCGCTCTCAGTGTACAACCCCGTGTTCGCCGAAGGGACTCAGGCAACCAGGCGGGCCGCCCCCGACCCGCGCATCGAAGGGTTGCCCAAACGAGCCAGCCTGGCCCGCACCCTTCTAGGCGGGTCGGCTCGCGCCCTCCTAGGCGGGCCACCCTCTGGCCCGCGCCCTCCCAGCGAGCCAGCCCTGTCCGCGCCTATTTTGGCGGGCCAGCCCCGCCCGCCTCTCCTAAGCGGGTCGGCCCGCGCCCTCCCGGCGAGCCGGCCCCGGCCCGCGCCTCACGCTGAGTGGAAGCATTGAAGGGCTACTCGCTCGATCCCCAGTGGGGAGGATTTCTTACTGTTTTACCCCATTGGTCTGCCCCTAGCCAGTCAAAACAGCGGGGTCTCGCTGTTGGTATACCCAGGTGGGCTGCATATAGCTGTTCAGAACAACGGAGTTTGGCTGTTGGCAGGCCAGCCCGAGGAGCTTTCAGTAATTTCAAGACAACAGAGGTTAGTTATTTACAGACCACCTTCAAAATCCTATAAATAGGACCCAATGGGCACCTCAGAAAGGCATGCTTACTTATCTCCCAGTTCTCTAACGCTTTCTGAGGTACCTTAGCCCGACATTTGGCTAAGGAGGGGAAGCGCTCAGTGATCTTCCGAGTGTGTGGTGGGACCTCCGCGCCGGGCCCTTGGTCTAATCCTTTGCTCTATTTTCCTTGTTATTTTCTTGCAGGAGCAAAGTAGGTGTGTGACCACCCCTTCCCCAATGGTGAACTCCACAAGAGGCCAGTTCTCGGTTTCAACATGTTGGTGCGGTAAGCGTGGTCAACGCAGAAAACCTTTAGCGAGCTCAATGACTGGAGGAGAAGGGCAAGGATCGGATAGGACCGACTCGCCACCCCCTCCCCCTCTCGCCACCATGGGGATGCTCGAGGAGTTCAAGCAGGAAGTACTCGACATGGTCCGATTCGCACTCAGCATACAGGCCGAGAGCTCGACTCCGGTGATTCCGGTTCTCGCAGATCCGGTGCTCGGAGAAGTCGCTCCCGCCAGGCGAGCGGGGAAGGAAGTGGCCGAGGAAGGTCGGGGCGCCGAGCTCCCGGGGCGAGTACTCTTCCCAGGTTCGGGAAGCGGCGGCCGAATCGGCGAGTTGGGGGCGCGAGACCCTCCCGCTCGGCCAATAGGGGGAGAGAGCCCCTTCAGCGAGCTGGTCTCCTCTGCACCAGTCCCAGATGGGTTCAGGGAGCCCGAGATGTCCTACTACACCGGGAAGCGCGACCCGATCCAGCACGTCCAGTGGTTTGAGGACGTAGTTGTTGGTACCCTAGTTTGGATTTGTGTTAAGTCTTCTCAATTAGTTTCTTGACCCAAGATTTATCTATGGTCAAAGGTTAGTTGTTAGGTTAGAATCCTTTAGTTGTGTAGAGTTGTCACTTATCCAGTGAAAATCTGGTTAAGTTGTTTTTGGTTCGACTATAGACGAACGCCGCTCGACTATCGTCTATCAGCTGATCGACGATCGTCTATCAGTTGGTCGACTATCGTCTGTCAGCAGATCGTCTATCTCTGAGTTTGTTCTTCTTTGTTAGGTCGACAATCTGTGATCTCAGCATCGTCGTTCGTCGAGCCCCGCTCGACTTCTTTTGTCCAGACAGATTTCTTGTAGGTCGACTATCTATTCTGATAGCTGGATAACTTCTGTCTGTTAGTGTTCTGTTTCCGCTGTGGTTGTCTGGAGTTTTGAGATTGGGTAGTTTTATATCATCTTTTAATACTAAAGCTGTGGTGTCCGTATGTTGTGGGGCCCCGGCCGGACCCATATTATATGGTCTTTACAGGGGAGGTGTTACAATTTGGTATCAGAGGCAGGTTTGCGTTCCAATGAGAAGTTTCGCGGTCGAAAGTATAAGTCGAGTCGCGTATAAGAAGTTATCCACATAGGAGTATCGCGGGACCATGAGTGTCCTTGTGTTCGAGTCTTGCGATTAGAGACTGATTTGCGTTTTCTTGCTTGTGTTTAGAGTGCAAGCAACGAGGCTGGGACTTCGAGGCCAAGAGAAGAGCTCTCGGCAAGTAGTGCGACTGCGCAAGGTCCGCTAGGGATGGAGGTCACACCGGCCGACTTCTGTCGTATGCTTGCAGAAGCGATGGTGGCGGCCCAAGCTGCAGCGACAGCACATGTAGCAGCTCCCGTTGCTCAAGTAGCAACTCCTGCTACCCCGGACACGGCAGCGACCGTGCCGGTTGAGGAAGCCAGGCGGGCAGAGCCGCAGGCCAAGAGAGTGGTTGTCGGGCATGGGGACCGGCAAATAAAGTACTTTCTGAGTTTCCACCCTCCAACCTTCAAGGGAATCGGCACGCCCACAGATGCAGAGGATTGGTGGGCTAGAATTCAGGAGCTTCTGAGGGCGGCAGAGGCGCCAGATGAGAAAAAGGCAGAGTTCGCAGCCTTTATGTTGGACGGAGATGCCAAGTTATGGTGGGTGAGCCACAGTGGCCGGTAGTTTCTAGGACGCATACCGTCCATCGAGGAGTTTGGGAATGTCTTCCTGAAGAAGTACATTCCCGCCTCAACGAGGTTAGCCCTTCAGAGGCAGTTTCTACATCTGGTGCAGCGAGACAAGTCAGTGGATGAGTATGTTTAGGAATTTACTCGCTTGGGTCGTTATGCAGGGACGACCATGGCAGACGATGAAGAGAGGGACAATCTCTTCTATCATGGATTGAGGGAGAATCTAAGACAACCCCTCATATCGATGAAACGTGCGGGTTTCAACGAATTGGTGGAGGCGGCCCAAATTTTGGAGAGTGACATGGAGCGATCCCAGCATCGCAAGGGTTTCACACCCAAACAGGGGGAGGAGAAGAAGCCCGCTCAGTCCCACGGAAAGGCGGAAGGGAGCCGATGGAAGAAGAAGCCTTCCCCATACAAGTCGGGCGAGAAAAGTAATTGGATGTCCGGAGGGTCACGCTCTAAGGGCCCTCAGACGTGCTATAGTTGTGGCAAGCCAGGCCACATAGCAAGATTTTGTACCCAAGGGGGCACTGAGCAAGAGCCAAGGCAGGAGCAAACTGTGCGCTCCGGACCCAGTGCAGCACAGAAGGGGAAGATGGCGGAGTCGAGTGCTTCTCGGTTTCAACCAGTGCAGCCAAGGGCCTACAACCTTGGGCAGCAGGAAGCAATCCGCCAAATCGATGTGGTGACAGGTATGAGAGTTCAACCTGCACCGTAGATTTCTTCCTTTCAAGCCTTTTTTATGTTTGTTGCATGTGTGTAGGCTTTGTAGTGGTATCTGGGTACCCCGCTAGAGTACTTTTTGATACGGGAGCGTCGCACTCCTTCCTTGCGGAAAGTTTCACCCGGAGGATTGGAGTTGAGTCCTTCGCAACGGACTCAGAGTTGAAAGTGCGCATGCCCAATGGGTCGTCTATGACAACCAGGGCTAAAGGGCGGATTTGTTGGAGTCTTGAGGGAGTCGACTTCATATTGGTAGCGGCGATCTTGCCGTTGTCCGAGTTCGATGTGATTTTGGGGATGGATTGGCTAGCGGAGCATCGTGCCAGTATCGACTGTTTGTCCAAGGTGGTAACCCTGAGGGGCGTGGGGCAAGCGGAAGTCAAGTATGAGGGCCTGCATGGAGTGGCCTGTTCCCTAGTTTCGGCACTTCAACTAGTGCGAGCTGTTAACCAGGGGGGTGTAGCTCTAGTAGCATTGTTGGAGGTTAGCCTTTCCAGGCTGTCTCTTGGAGAAGTGCCCGTGGTGGCGGAGTTTGGAGATGTTTTTCCTGATGAGCTACCGGGAGCACCTCCTCGGCGGGAGATTGATTTCAACATCGAGTTAGTGCCCGAGGCTAGACCGGTGTCACGTCCACCCTTTAGAATGGCACCAAAGGAGTTGGTCGAGCTCAAGGTTCAGTTGCAGGAGCTTTTGGAGCAAGGGTATATCAGACCCAGCTCTTCACCGTGGAGTGCGCCGGTGTTATTTGTAAAGAAGAAGGACGGTAGTATGCGTCTGTGCATAGACTACCGAGAGTTGAACAAATTGACTGTCAAGAATAAGTATCCGATTCCTCGGATAGACGATCTCTTCGACCAGTTGGTGGGGTCGGTGGTGTACTACAAGTTGGACTTGAAGTCCGGATATTATCAGTTGCGGATTCGTGACGAAGACATACCCAAGACCGCGTTTGGTACGAGGTATGGTCATTTTGAGTTCTCGGTGATGCCGTTCGGGCTGACGAACGCGCCGTCCGTGTTCATGGACTTGATGAACCGAGTGTTTCGCGAATATTTGGACTAGTTCGTAGTCGTCTTTATCGATGACATTTTGGTGTATTCCAAGTCGGAAGAGGAGCACGAGTCGCACTTGCGGACAATGTTGCAAGTTTTGAGAGAGAACCAGCTTTATGCGAAGTTCTCCAAGTGCGAGTTCTGGTTGGAGAAAGTGGCATTTCTAGGCCATGTGATTAGTGGGGATGGGGTGGCGGTAGATCCAACGAAAGTAGAAGCCATCAGAGAGTGGCCAGTTTTGAGGACCGTGGCGGAAGTCCGAAGTTTTCTTGGACTAGCCAGTTACTACCGAAGGTTTGTGGAAAACTTTTCGCGGATAGCTCTACCCCTCACTTCACTAACTCGCAAGGATCAGAAGTTTGTATGGACTCAAGAGTGCAATCAGGCGTTTGAAACCCTGAAGGAAAGGCTAATGACGGCGCCGATCCTAAGTCTACCAAAGGGGACCGAAGGGTTCCAGATTTTCAGCGACGCATCCGGATGCGGTTTAGGGTGCGTATTGGTGCAGCATGGTAGTGTGATAGCTTTTGGGTCGAGGCAGCTGAAGCCTCATGAGAGAAATTACCCCGTCCATGATTTGGAGTTGGCGGCGGTAATTTTTGCTTTGAAGTTGTGGAGGCACTACGTTTATGGTGCAAAGGTGGAGATCTTCACGGACCACAAGAGTCTAAAGTATCTCCTAGATCAGAAGGACCTAAATATGCGGCAGCGCAGGTGGGTCGAGTTCCTTGGGGACTACGAGGTGGCGATTCAGTACACGCCAGAGAAAGCCAATGTGGTGGCAAATGCTTTGAGTAGGAAATACTCGAGGCAAGGAAATTGGATTGAAGCTCACGATGAGTGGTTAAGGCGGGACTGAGAGTCCCTTGGTTTGGAATGTGTGGCAAGAGGCGAGTCTAGCGTGGCTCGACTAAATTGGATTGAGATGCAGAGTGACTTATGCGATCGTATTCGGGAAGCAACCCGTGTAGATGAGGAGTTCCAACCTTTCGTGGGGGAAGCTCTAAAGGGCGAGGGTAGTGCCTGGGAGATGGTTGATGGGATTCTGAGGAAGGGCGGAAGGATTTGTGTACCGCAGTTCGGCAAGCTCCGCGAGGAGTTGATGTTTGAGGCCCACTTCACTAAGTACTCCATTCACCCGGGTAGTACAAAGATGTACTTGGATTTGAAGAAGTCCTATTGGTGGCCTGGGATGAAGCGGGACGTAGCTTTGTGTGTGAGTCAGTGCCAAACTTGTGCCTTGGTGAAGGCCGAGTGTCAGAAGCCGGACGGGTTCTTGAAGCCTCTTCCAATCCCCGAATGGAAATTTGATGACATCTCCATGGATTTTGTGCATGGGTTGCCTAGATCGCAGCAGGGTAATGATGCCATTTGGGTGATTGTGGACCGCTTGACCAAAGTGGCACATTTCATCCCAAACCGGAAGGAGGACGGTGTGGAAAAGTTGGTGGAGTTGTACGTTCGTAATATTGTACGACTTTATGGGATTCCGAAGAGTATAGTCAGCGACCGGGATGGACGTTTCACGTCTAAGGATTGGCGGTTGGTGCAGAAGAGCTTGGGCACAAAACTCAAGTTCAGTACGGTCTTTCATCCTCAAACCGATGGGCAAACTGAGAGAACGAACCGTACTTTGGAAGATATGCTAAGGATGTGTACTCTCGACTTCGGCAAGAAGTGGGAGGATCACCTCTTCATGGTGGAGTTTGCTTATAACAATAATTACCAAGCTAGTATCAAGATGGCGCCATACGAAGCTCTGTATGGGAGGCGGTGTCGAACACCGATGTCTTGGACAGAGGCGGGAGACACCAAGCTTTTGGGGAAAGAAGTGGTAGCCGACGCTAGTGAGCTAGTGCGGACCATCCAAGAGCGCATGAAGGTAGCTCAAGATCGGCAGTCGAAGTATTTCAATGCTCGCCACAGGCATGTGGAATTCGTTATGGGCGATTGGGTGTATCTTAAGATCAAGCCGTTCAAAGGCGTTTCGCGAATTCGCCGACTCAAGAAGCTGAGTCCGAGATTTTTGGGACCATTCAAGGTCATCGAGCGAGTGGGAGAGGCAGCGTACCGGTTGGCGTTGTCCACAGAGCTAAGTGGATTGCATGACGTTTTTCACGTCTCCGTCCTGAAGAAAGCTTTGTTAGAAGCCAGCGTGGTGATTGAGCCGACGGCGGTGCCGGTAGAGGAAGACTTGAGGACGCGAGTTCGTCCAATCGGGATAGAAGACTCAGAGGTTCGGCAATTGCAGAACAAGGAGGTCAGACTCGTAAAGGTCCGTTGGGAAAACTGTGGCCGCGAGGAGCTCTCATGGGAGCGAGATCAGGCCATGCTGGAGGAGTACCCCGAGCTTTTCTCCTCAGGTACCGTTTAGTTTTGCTTACCTTCCATGTTTTAAATTTCGGGACGAAATTCTTGTAAGGGGGGGGGGGGGGGAGAATTGTAACACCCCAAAACTTGGAAGGGGAATCGACGGCGTCGTTTTAGCCAAGTTTGGGTTTTGGAGCAGGTGACACGGGCGTGTCAGGGCGTGGTCGACCGCGGAGCTTGTGGTCGACGTTTTGAGGGTCGACGTTCGTCGAGCTCAGGAACACGGCCTGGGACACGGGCGTGTCCCTGGCCGTGTCCTTCTCGGGCTGTTTGCAGGATTTATTCTGCTAGGCGTGACACGGGTCACGACACGGCCGTGTCGGGTCTGACACGGGCGTGTCGAAGGCCGTGTCTTTGGTCGTGTCTTTGGCCGTGTCCTTCTCTGACTGGGAAAGTTGGTCGGTGGGGGGCGTGACACGGGTCTCGACACGGGCGTGTCAAAGGCGACACGGGCGTGTTGGAGGCCGTGTCAACGGCCGTGTGCTGGTTTTCGAATCGGTCGAGACGGCGAATGGTTGACACGGCCCTGCACACGGCCGTGTGCCAACCCGTGTTTGGCCTAGTTTTTGTTATTTTGGGTTCCGATCGTGGCCGTTCGTTTCTTTGGTATGAGATCCAACGGTGGGGAGCCTCCCTGGGCGGTTTAAGGTCGGGAATAGGGTTTCAAACCCTCATTTTCCATTTGGCTTTATCTCTCTTGATTCTAGAGAGAAGGGAGAGCAAGGAGGAGGAAGAAGGCCAAGTTCCGGCCGCCGGCGAAGCTTCGGAGGTCCGTTTCACGAGCGGAGTTCAGATCCGCGAAGGTGGGAGCGTTGCGGTGGTTTTCAACCGAGCAAATCTTCTCCATGGCTAGGAAGAGGGGACGGAAGGTAACGACACTTCTCCTCTCGGTTTTTAGGATTTAGGATGCATGAATAGCATCCCCTTCCTTTTGTATTTTGAGCACCGAATCTCTCAAATGAGAGGGATTCGTGTAGCCTAGGTTCAAGAGGAACCTCCGGGTTGAGTATGTTCATCCCGGCATGCTTTGCATTAGAGATCCACTCCGTTAGCGGATTAGGCATTGTGGGTGAAGCCGTGGTCGCGACCGTTAGTCCGACCCGGTGATGTTGCATAGCGAGCTTCGGGGATTCGGTAGAAATCCGTTGCGGCAATACGCCGTTGTATGTGTGCGTTTTCCCCCTTATATTTGAGTGAGTACTCGTGGTCGGAACCGGACAAGGTTAGCTCCGCGTTGTGCGGTAGATGGTTTCCTTGGAGCACGGGAAAGACACGGTGTGAATGGTGATTGGGGTGGGGAAACCTTTGTTTGTGCTGTGCAAAGGCGCGGCTATGTCTCCGTGGTCGGCTGGCTATCCCGTGACGCGCAAGTCATGTGGGGAAAGTGTCCCGGCGAGACTAGCCCCTTGTGTGGGACTGACGAGAATGTCGAGCGGAGGGCAAGCCCGGGCAATGTGGCCATAAGCGGGTGGGGTCCAGCAAGGCTTCTTAGAATCGGTCAGTGTGAGACGGAACCCTGACGTGCGAAGTCAGAATGTGCGGGCAAGCCCGGGGTATATGACCCTCGTGCGGGTGGGGCCTTTGCAAGGTTCCGTGTGGCGGCGTGTGTGCCGTTAGGGACTTGGTGGTTCCCTTGTGTTTGCGGCTTTAAGCCAATGAGGAAACGGAAGTACCCAGTGTTTGATGTTGTGCTAGATACATACGAGCTAGGGTGCCTTGGGTGAAACCCGGGTTGCATTCATGTTGCATAGTAGGCCCTTTTCACTTTATACAAAACATAGAGAACATGTATGTTGTATGAGACATCCAAGCCTGTTTTACCGCTTTATTATATATACTCTTTTGGTATACGAAGTGCTAACTTGCAGGTGGAGTGGTATCCCGGGGTCCGTTAGGGACGGCCGGGAGGAGATGTGTTTGTTACACAGTAGAGGTCAGCCTTTGCTGACCCACGTTACTTCAAATCCTTACAGGGCAAGGATCGCATGCAGGAGCTAGCGCGCCGGGCGAAAAGCTCTAAGCCTCATGAAGTGTTATTGCGCTTGACTATTTTCTTTTCCTTGTTTTGCTGATGTTGTTTGACTATGTCCGGCTTGCATGCCGAGGTAGCCTAGGGGTGCTTGGCACTTTTTATATTTGGACTTATATTGTGTAAGGCCTTAAGGCCATTTGATACTCTTCTGTTAGTGAATAACTTCTGTCTGTTAGTGTTCTGTTTCCGCTGTGGTTGTCTGGAGTTTTGAGATTGGGTAGTTTTATATCATCTTTTAATACTAAAGCTGTGGTGTCCGTATGTTGTGGGGCCCCGGCCGGACCCATATTATATGGTCTTTACAGGGGAGGTGTTACACCAGTTACTTGTTGTGCAGGTTGTGAGGTCAGCGATAAAGGACCAGGGATTTGGTTCTTAGTCTGTGCGGACTCGGCGGTCTCAGCAAGCGGTTACTGCAAGTCGCGTGTGACTAGCAACGGTTACTCTTCTGTCATTTTCACTTTTGTTCAATAAGGTGTCCGCCTCTGGGCAGCTTGTTCAGTTGGTGGCAACAGTCCGTGCATTTTGGCGACTAGGCTACCTCGCGGTTAGGCGGTCTGCAGTTCGGCGGACAGAGTTTCTTTCAGCACATGAATAACGGGTAGTCCACACGGTTTGTTGCGGTCTCGCGACCTGGCGACCTGAGCGGACTCCTTTAGCAGTTAGCAGCAGATCCGACGGTTACTCCTTGAGTCCGCGCGACTTGTTTATGTTGCACTTTTCTGCTTCCCTCAGATTCTTTAGCAAGCATGTCTCACCATGTATGCTCTGCTTTGTAAAGAAGATTTTCTGATAATACAAGACTCTTGTTTTTTTTGCTTTTTGCTTCTCGTTTACTTGCTCAAGTGTGTTGAGTGTTCCTGCGCCTTATTCCCGCTCTCCGATATATCAAGTTTCAACACTAGTACTCCTTATTGTACCTCCTTCCTCTCTCCTGAGAACCTGAAGAGAGGTCTATCCGAGGCCAGCACCCTCCGGGCCTCCACCTTCATTGTGTCGAACGCCTTCTTGAAGATGACATTGATTGAGCTCCCGTTCTTCTCCGTTGGGGTGGGGTTAGAGATGTGGAGGCAACGTTCCGACAATACATAGTGTGGAGGCTCGCCTTCCAAGCGGCCTCGACCCCCACCCCTCAATGGATCACCCCGATCCCTCCTCAGGCTCTGACATCAGCCTGGTCCTAACACCTGTTCTCCTCTCCCCTAGACAGGACTTCTTCAATCCACACCTCCCGACGGTCTTGCTGCTGCTGCTCCCTGGTTCCTTTCATCTTTAGGAACTCTGGGCATATGACCATATCATGGCCTTATTCCCGATGGAAATCACAATAGGGCAACTCCACCCTGACTCCCTATTTTCTCCTCAGCTATATCCTCCTCCTCCCCAGGGCTATCGTCATAGACTGGTGTTGATCGAGGAGATGAGGCCTCTGGCCCTGTATCTAGCCTGGAGGATGGAACTGACATTGGCCTCCATGGCGGTTGTCTCTTTCGTGGAAAGCTCACCGCTGTCCCTGGTCCTGCTATTCCTGCTGCCTCCAGCTGAGCCGATGATTCGGCTCCTAACGCCCCCACCTCAGCTGTTGATGCTGCTGTTGCTCCCTCTGTCTGGGTTCAACTCTTCTCACCTCCTGACCTCTGATACCTCCTGACACCCTCTCCTCCTCCGTTACCCACCTGGAAAGCTTCCTCGCAAAGTCTGGGTTCGATTCCACCCCATCGACCTCCCTCGCTGCCATCTCCATCAACTCTTCATAGGAAAGAGGAGGCACCCACTTCAACTCCATCCTGAAGAAGCCCTGTTGCAGCCCCAAGGTGAAGGCTATCATCATGGTATGCCCTATCATCTTCTGGACCTGGAGGACCTCTTCCTAGAACCGGTCCACAAAGCTCCCCAGGGTCTCGTTCACTCCTTGCTTGATGTGAAATAGAGACTCGAACTCATTTTTCCTCTTCTTGGAACTGTTAAACCTCAGCATGAACCCCCGACGTAGGTCCTCGAAATAGTAAATGGAACTGTCTGACATCTGGTGGAACCAATCTCTTACCTTCTCCTTGAGGGTAATGATGAAGAGTCTGCACTTGAACACATCCGACATCTACCGGATTGAGACCACATCCTCAAACCACTGAATGTGTTGAGCCGGATCGTCCTTCCTGATATAGTAGGACATCTCCGGCTCACGAAACTCCTCTAGAACTGGGGCGGATGAAACCAACTTGCTGAAGGGGCTGCCTCCCCCTGCTGGGCGAGCCGAGGGATCTGGCACCCCCATATCGCCGATCCGGCCTTCGCTCGCCGAGCCGGGGAATAACACTCGACCATGCAGATCTCACTCCCTCCCCTCATCTACTACCCCCTTTCCAGGTCACTTATCGGGGGTGTTCTCACCCAGTGATGGGGATGCGAAAACTAGGGCAGCTGGGGTTGAGCACTAGGCGCGAGTGCCGAGTGTGAGCATGACAAGATTATGTACCTCTTGATGGAAATCCTCGAACATCCCGAGGGTGGCGAGAGGGGGAGGTGGTGGTGAGTCGGCCCTGTTAGATCCCTGTCCTTCACCTCCACTCATCGAGCTCACGAAGGTTTTTAGGTGTCGACCACTCTCCACGCTCACTGCACCAAAATGTTAAAACTAAAAATCTGCTTCTGTAGAGTTCAAACCCTTGGAGAAGGGGTGATCTCGCACTTATTTCTCCCTCGCAAACTTAGACAGCTAGAGACTTAGAAAAGGAATTGGACTTAAGGCTCTAGCACGGAGGTCCCATCGCACACTCGAAAGATCTTAGAGCATTTCCCCTCCTTAGCTAAGTGCTGAGCTAAGGATACCTCAGAAAGCGCCAGAAGACTAGGGCACAAGTAAGCATGAGGGTCTGGAAAGCCTGCCTACTGAGGTACCCCCTTGGGTATATTTATAGTTTTCTGAAAATGGTCCGCCAACAGCCAACCTCCGCAGTTCTAAACAACTGTGCGCAGTCCAGATTGGCCTGCCAATAGTGTGACTCTGCTGTTTTAGAAGACTATGGGCAGAACAACGGGGGAAAAAGGATAAGAATGCATCATACAACACTGAGCGAGCGGCCCTCTGAAACCTCCACTCGCCTGGGGTGGCGAGTTCTCGATGGAGCTGGCACTCGCCGCCTAATTTTGCCCTGGGTGAGTGTGGGCCTGGGCTGCCTCACTCGCCCACTACTTGTTGAGACCATGGGGATAGTGCGAGCCCGCCTGCTCCACTCGCCCCTCACATGTCCCACCCCGTCTGGCGAGTCGACGAGGCTACATGACTCGCCTCCCTCCCGGCTTGCCTGGGGCTTGGACTGCCCGAGTTGGCTGGTCGGGTTCCTTTCGATCCCACTCGCCGGATATGGTGTTGTACAAATAACTCCGATCAATGCACTTGAAGGCAATGAACTCGGACATCGGATCGATCACGCATATTCACCAACGAGTACATCTCTTGGAGTGAGTTTCTTTTATATTGGTTTATTTTCATCTCTTTATCTTCTCTAACTTTTAAATTCGCCGCAGGTAGGGGCGACTAGATCTTGCGAGATTTAGGGGCAAAATCGTCTGGTGCAGACGTTGGTTTCCTATGAGGATCTCGTGAATTCGCCGCGTGCTGTGACGACTAGGTCAAATGTAGATCTTGGAGGCGGTTCAAGACCATATTTGGGATAGATAGACTAGAACCAATCGGTTCTTGGGGATAATAGTATCGCCCTAACCCCAAGCATGATTGAGAATAAAAGTTTTGTAATCACTACTTTCATTGAAATAAAAATATTGTTTTCTTTAATCGAGTGTTTACTTTCTTTGATCTTACTTTTCTTTTTAAAAGCAAATTGTTTGTTGCTATCGCCTGACAGTATCACTATCACTGGCGGTAGCAACAAAAACCCAAAATTTATTTATTTCTTGGCTTAAAAATGAAAAAGTCTTTAAAACCCCTTATTCACCCCTCTTCTAAGGGTACCGCACGATCCAACTATTCATCGAACACTTCGAAAGTCACAGAAGGTAAAATAATTGTCTCCTGTCTTAGGCCGTTCGCGTGGCAACCAAGCAAACCGCAAGCTTCCTCAGTGTCAGCAAATCAAGCTCGTTATCTCCCCCCCCCCCCCAAGTTCGTGTGGCCTACACCGCTAATAGTTTTCAAGACCAACTTCAGAGTCGGTAAAGTACCGCTCAACTACACCCAGGCGAGTAACACGCACAGTGTTCCCACCGCCCCAACTCAACAACAAGCCAACCAGTCATCAACAAGTCAACTACTCAGACTTCTCTAAATACAATAGGAGACAAACCGTAGAGTATAAGACACTCAGAGCATATTACACATGCATCTAAGTCATAGATACTACCAGGATGTGCAAAGCACACCGCTCCCGCTCCCAAGCACCAACAGAATATAACGAGCGTCACGCTCACCACAACATAAAAAAATACTCAGCTCCATCAGCGGTGGCCTGTCATCCTCCAAACCCTGCTTTCTCTCTTTCTCCAGTAAATGTAATGATAGACAGACTGCTGCCCTCGATTCAATTAAAATCTATGTACAACAACCAATAAATAGTGGAGGTTTGGTCGGCAAAGATTCGGTCACGTGATTTTTCACCTAATCGACGGATTTTCCACATTAAAAAATTGGCTTGTCAGCTTTTCCCTTTTTCTATGACTGTCTGCACGCTCGACTACTCCTAAACTAAAACGGTCCAATTTAATCGGTCCCCCAAAGCCTCAAATGTTCCCTAACAAGATCAAAACATATTCATCCTCATTCCCACAACCTTTACTTCCTCTTGCAACACAATGGCCACCCATATCCTTAACCATTAGCATCTCCTTTTCAAAGGCATATACAGGCTAATAGCTCATAGACTCTGTTTGGGGACTTATTTTCACCTGTCAAACAGTTACGAATTAAGGTCTGATTCATGCGGTCGTAACTGTTTGACCTGTGAAAATAAGTCCCCCAAATAAAGCCATAATCTCAAAATCTCCATTAATGGTTCACCTTCTTCCCCTGTTCCTGCACCCAAGCCGAACCCCTCACCGAACCCCACCCCACATCCCGTGATCTTATTTACGCCGGCGCCACCTTTCCTCCATCGCCCTCTTCGTCCTCACGGCGTGTGGGGGCCCAATCTCCGATTAAATCTCCGGCCACAATCCTCCTCCACACAGCCGGCCACTCCATTTTAATCCCGTGAAATTACAATTTTTGATGGTCTCCCCTTGTTATGAACGCCGCCCTCCCACCTCGTTCGCCTACAGATAGCCATGGCCGGCGGCGAAGCTTCTGCTGCTCTGTCAGCAATCCACTGCGACGGCATTAATATCCGGCCGGACGAAAGCGCCGAAGAAGCAGGGACACGAAAGATTCACCAGCGGCCGCAGGGGATGTACTTCGGACGACAGGGCTCTCTTGAGACCGGCAAGGCCGCCGCCGCCGGAGGCGGCGGCGGCGGATTCAGCCCTCGAGGCTCAAAGGACAGGAGGAGCCTCTCAAGAAAAGGGAAAAGCTTGGGCCCGGCGACGGAGACCTCCGGCGGAGATGGCGTGAGAAAAGGGGATGATTTCAGGATGTTTAGGACCAAATCCAGCCTTCATAGGCAATTGTCTATGCTTCCGACGGGGAAAGAGAGCGGCGCCGACAACCAGAACGGGGATGCGCCGACCGGCGGCGGAGGCGGCGGCGGCGGCGGACGAGGGGAATCGATCAACCAGAGCGTACCTGCCGGCCGTTATTTCGCGGCGCTTCGTGGGCCCGAGCTAAATGAAGTCAAGGTATGAAATTAATATTTCAATTTTTTTTCAATGGATTTGCATGCTTGGAGGCATGAATGAAGGAGAGATTATGACTCCGTTTGGGGGGACTTATTTTCACCGGTCAAGCGGCTGCGACGGCATGAACCGTATTTTAATCAAGTGGCTGCGACCGCATGAATCGGACTTATGAAAATAAGTCCCCGAAACGGAGCATATGAATGAAAATTAATGTTAGGAGAGAAAATGTTGTTAATTTGGGAATCAACCTCTTGTTTTAGGGTTTATGTTTGAGAAATTTTTAGGTAGGCATAACTCATATAGAGGAAGGTAAGGGAGCCATGTGGGCCGTCCGATTGTATGATTAGGTACGATCATACAGTTCACAAAATTTGAAATACGACATTTTTTTAAATTTTTTTTAAAGAGTCGTTGGATCGTTGATCGGACGGCCCACATGGCTCCCCTACATTCCTCTAGGTGGGTTAAGCAGCCTACGAATAGCTATTCGCAGCTCATAAATAACAGGAGTTCAACGAAGTGATATCCTGAATCCACTGAATATTTGCAGCTAGCATAAAATTAAAATTTTTAAAAACATATTAATTTTGCATGCACAATTATCATATCATTCTAATTTCACTTGCACAATTAATGAACTCTCAGGCTCCGTTTGGCGCAGTGGTTGAGATTACGAACGCGGTGGTTATGAACCGTCGTTCGTGAATGCCTAACCTCACCTAAGTATCTTCACCCACTTTTATGTTCAAAACTAATTATCTTTTCTTGATAGCGGTCATAACTACTGTCTTGGCTAACATGCATTTTATGACGCCGTCTTTTTTGTCCAAACTAAGGCTCTGTTTGGCACGGTGGTAACGGTCATGAACACGGGGTTTAAATTGTCATTTGTTATTGCCTATCTAATGAATTTCATCCACTTTTATGTTCAAACAGATGATGTTTGTTAGGTGATCTTTAACAAATGACGGTTTAACCCATGCGTTTACAACCACCGCTACTGTGCCAAACAAAGCCTTAGACTCCATTTGGCGCGGCGGCGGCGGTTACAAATGCGGTGGTTATGAATAGTAGTTCGTGAACCCCCGACCTCACGTAAGTATCTTCACCCACTTTTATGTTCAAAACTAATTATTTTTTCTTGATAGCGGTCATAACCATTGTCTTGCCAAACGTACATTTTATGACGGTGTCGTTTTTGTCCAAAATAAGGCTCCGTTTGGCACCGTGGTCACGGTCATGAACACGTGGGGTTAAATTGTCATTTGTTAACGCGTACCTAATGAATTTCATCCACTTTTATGTTCAAACTGATGATATTTGTTAGGCGATCCTTAACGAATGACAGTTTAACCCTCATGTTCAATATTATTTTTTCAAAGTAATCAGACAATGGTCAAAAATTTCCCAGCTTGAGAAAAACATAACAACACAAGTAGTTTAACTTCAATGTTTTACCTCATTACTGATTGCATGCAAGAATGCTGGTATTGTGAGAATCGAATTTCAGATATTAGTTTTAAGCTGTGTTTGGCGCGGTTTATCGTGACTTATTTGCTCCAATGAAGTTAGACAAAAATGTCATTCTCATATCAAAATTTTATGGCACAAATTAATTTTTTTTTATAACGGTAGTAAAATTTGTCATACCAAACATACATTCTATGACAATGCCGATTTTGTCCAAGCTCACCGGAGCAAATAAGGCTCGATAAATTGCGCCAAACAAAATTTTAGTTCAAAAAAATCAATCAATTTTGAGTTTCAAGTTTGTAATACTATATGTTCTATAAGTTTCATCCAAATTTTTTAGTGCAAAACAAATCCTATTATTTATTTTTTTAAAAAATAGATAAATATATTACACCTTCCTCAATAACACTTAGCATGGGTGTACTTACATAGGATCAAGCATGTGCGGCCGTCTACAATAAATTTGTATAATAATATTTTTCAGTAATAAAAAGCGTGTTTATCACGACAAATATGTTATAAACTAATATGTTAAAAATTTAAAATGTTCATGTCAAGACACTTTTTTTGGCTCAATTGGTAGAGTGTTTTTTTAATCCAATGATTTAGGTTCAATTCCTATCAATAACAACATTAATTTTTTTGTTTTATAAACATGGTTATAAGAAATATAGGTAGGAGTAACTCACGTAGAGGAAGCTGGTAGAGAAGAATCGTGGGTCATCCGATCGTATGATCAGATGGTTCATGAAATTTAAAACACCACCTTTTTTCTTTGATTTTTCTTTCTTTTTTTAGTAAATACGGTTGGATCGATCCGTCGGCCCACGGTTTTTCCCTACCTTCCTCTAGTGTCCAAAATGTGTAGGAGTAACCCAACCTAGAGGAAGATAAGGGAGTCATGTGGGCCGTCCGATCAACGATCCGACGGCTCAACAAAACCGTCCTATTTAATAAAAAAAGAAAAATCAAAGAAAAAAGCTAGGTCGCGTTTTAAATTCCGTGAACGGTACAATCATATCTAATCATACGATTGGATCGTGGCTCCCCTACCTTCCTCTACACGGGTTACGCCCACTAAAATTTTTTCCCCTTCCTCTAAGTGAATTACTCCTACTTAATTCAGACACACACCGAATATAATTTATGCTTCGGCCACTAACACTTAAAGATTTTTCAAGTATTATAATTTTAGAATAATTTTAATGGCAGATCATATATAACTATTGACACCTTGAAAAAATGACTATCCGCAGATCATTTCTATGGGTTCACGTGTCCCTTTGATTTTTTTTAAAATTTTGATCTGTCATTAACAATGATTTGCTCATAGCTGAAGTTGATCTGCCAATAACAACGCCCTAATTTTATGTGTCCTCCGGCAGGAATCGGAGGACATTCTTCTTCCAAAAGACGAGCTTTGGCCCTTCCTTCTTCGCTTCCCCGTCAACTGCTTCGGCATATGCCTCGGCTTGGGCAGCCAAACCATCCTCTGGAGCGCCATGACCTCCAGTCCCGCCATCTCCTTTCTCCGCGTCACCCCCTTCATCAACACCGGCATCTGGCTCCTCGCCCTCCTCCTCCTCGCCGCCGCTTCCATCGCCTACGCCCTCAAAGCAGCCCTCTACTTCGAAGCCGTCCGCCGCGAATACTTCCACCCGGTCCGCCTCAACTTCTTCTTCGCCCCGTGGATCGCCGGCATGTTTCTCGTCAACGGCGCGCCGCCGTCGCTGGCCCCGCCGCGCCCCCACCCCGCCGTCTGGTGCGCGCTGATGGCGCCGGTGTTCTTCCTCGAGGTTAAGATATACGGGCAGTGGCTGTCCGGCGGGAAGCGGCGGCTTTGCATGGTGGCGAATCCGTCGTCGCATTTGTCCGTGGTGGGAAACTTCGTCGGAGCCGGTTTGGCGGCGAGGGTGGGGTGGCCGGAGGCGGCGAAGTTCTTGTGGGCGGTGGGAATCGCGCATTATCTGTGCGTGTTTGTGACGCTGTATCAGAGGCTGCCGACGAGCGAGGCGCTGCCGAAGGAGCTGCATCCGGTGTACTGCATGTTCATAGCCACGCCGGCGGCGGCCAGCCTCGCCTGGAATGCGATTTACGGCGAGTTTGACGCCGTTGCGCGGACTTTTTACTTCATCGCGCTGTTTCTCTACGTGTCGCTCATCGTGCGGATCAACTTCTTCCGCGGCTTCAAGTGAGTATTTTTTATTATTTATTTTTTGTCTTCTATTTTTAGGCTTCATTTGATTGAGGGGTCGCCGGAGGAGCTCGCGTGTCCAAACAGAGCTTTCGAACAGGGGGGGGGGGGGGAGGCGGGGGTCGAAACGGAGTGGTGGCGGGGTGTTTCCTCCTTGTTTCTGGTGCAAATGGTGCAAACGGAGACAGTACTTCGTTTGGTTACCCTCCGTCCGGCGGCGTTTGCTCCAAACGCCCAAATGAAGCCTTAGGCTTCATTTGATTTAGCAGTGGCGGGTCGATTCGGCGGGTGGAAACGGAGTGTTTGAATCGGAGGGGGGAGGTGACTGCTCCAAACAGAGCTTTTTGGGGCATTTCTCAAGGCGGGCGGGTGGAAACAGAGCAAATGACGCCGGAGATTCATTTGTTTACCCTCCTTCCGGCGGCGTCTGCCCAAAACGGAGCAGCGAAATGCCCAAACAAATAGAGCCTTAATATACTCAAATTAGGGTTGAGCATATTATTTGAAACTCGAAAATCGCTCGAATGTAGAGCTGATTCGGAATCGGTTAAAATTTTGATTTCGAGTCAATTTTGAGTAAGCCCTCAATTGTTAAAAATATGATTCAAATCAATTTGAATTGATTAAAAATATTATGTATTTATTTATATATTCTTATTTTAAAATTAAAAATACTAATATTTAAACATAAATTAAAATAATTGAAGACTTTAAGTATTTCATTTACTAAATTTAGAGGTTGTTCAATTTAACTTTGAGTCAACTAAGAATATATAAAAAATTGCTTAATTTCGAGCCGAGTCTATTCTATTTTGAGTCGATTCGAAATTGAGTCATTTCAAGCCGAGTTTGACTCGAAAAATTTGATTTTGAGCCGAGCTCAAATCACTTGAACTCGACTCGATATCATCGCTTATATTTTGCACCCTAATTTTATTATTTTGGCACTTTTTATCCTCACCATTTTTTACTCCAATTTTGTGAACTATTAAATTATCCAATTCAAAGGAAGAGAGGCATTTTGTCAGTCACCAAGGTTTGCCTCGGACGGAGGAGAAATTCTTGTGTTCGGGTCCCAGACGTCAGAATCAATGAGAACGTTGGAAATTGCTGCAAAAATGGGTCCGGCCGTGAAGAGTCTGATCTGCTCATAACACTTTTGCCCGAAGCCCACTCATTTCTATATTCCCATTTGACCCCGACGCGGTCCGACCCTGAACAGTCTAATCTGCTCATAGCAAATTTTATTTTCCGTGCGCTTATAATTGTTTTAATTTATTATCTAAAACTTCTTAAATATTTATAAATTACTTCTTGAAGTGGCAGAATTTTAATGTGCTTTCAACCAAATCATCAATAGATATCTTCATTGGATCGAGATATAGGCTTTATTTGTCGCGACGGTGGCGGGCCCATCCGGAGGTTCCTTCCGCGGCTTTCGAATTGGAGGCGGGGAGATCGGGATCGAAACGGCGAGGATTGCGCCGTTTTTCAGGGCGCGGCGGGAGGAAACGGAGCAAACGCCGCCGAAGGGCGTTTGTTTATCTGCCGTCCGGCAGCGTTTGCCCCAAACAGCCGGCGAAAACGCCGCGCCAAACGAAGCCGTAGTTTCATAAAGGACTTTCCCAAACCAGGGTATTTTTTCCTCTGTTATTTCATGTACATTGTATGAGTAGAAAGAAAGTTCGTTTTTTTTGGTTATTTGCGTTCAAATTTTATTGTACCGCGATGCCAAACCGGGGAGACACGAAGGCCTCGAGAGCATGAGTTTGCCGGAGAGAGTTCAAGAGGAGAGATCGGCAGCCTGAAGATGGGAGATTGCGTGCAGAACCTGGAGAGAGATGGTCGTCGAGCTGGGCGAGAGTGCAAGAAGACCAAAACACCCATACTTGCATTATTAAATTGTTTTTTAATCTGTAATTATGATTATAATAGATGAAGGGTGCAAGATGCTCAATTCAAATTTTGAGTAATAAATGTACAAATATCATTACATAGAGAACATTAAACATCAATAATTACATCATTAAACAACAATCAATTGAACAATAAACTATTAAATAAGTAGACCAAAACGGCGATGAGAATCGAACCCATGACCTCTCTGTCAAACGTTTAGACATTGCAAAGTGCGAAATTCTAATAATTAGAGTGCAATGTGTCAAAGTGGTGCAAAGTGCCAAAAATCTTAAATTTTTTTTATTGAACCAAAATGTCTTAATATTAAAATGAAGTAATAAAGAAAAATTTGCTTTTTAAACGGTTTGAGTTTAGATGGTGACAAAAGCTGTTTGATTTCATGCAGGTTCTCGGTGGCATGGTGGTCGTATACATTTCCGATGACGATGGTGTCTGTGGCGACGATAAGATACGCTGAGGAGGTTCCGACCGTTATTACCAAGGGCTTGGCGCTAGTCCTCACATTCATCTCTTCGACGATCGTGTTGCTGCTCTTCGTCTCTACACTACTGCACGGCTTTGTGTGGGGGTCCCTGTTTCCCAACGACCCCGCTATTGCTATAAGCCGGAGCAAAAATTGCTCGTCGGCTGGGAAGAGGATTGCCGCCAGAGGGAGAACGGAGGCGATGCCCCATATTTATGATGAAGTTCGTCGTTGGGCAAGGCTGTCTCTAGTTCCGGCTGCCAAGGGAAACACGAAGAACAAGTCCGACGACAACTGAGATGCTGCATTTGGTTTGGTTTGATTTGATATAAGAGAGTGCACTTTAAATTTATGTTTGATCGACCTATATGACTATGTTGATTGTATTCATAACTTTATTTATATGATAATTCATAGATTGTGCCATATAATTTTTTTATATTGAAAGAATTGTATTTTTTATGGGCCCTCATGTACGCACCGTAATTTTGGTTATCCATACTAGCTGTTATTTACAAGTACTATTTTGAAACGATGACTATCTGCAAGCAAAACACTATTTACATCACATTTTTTAACTTGAAAAAACAAAAAAATGATATTTTTTTCATTGCCAAACAAGTCTAAAATTATATTCAAAATATATATCAAAGTGCAAACATCATATCCAAAACATATTTCATTATTAAAACATCATACAAAAACAAAACATCGCAAAGTATGTTGAATTAAATCTTCTTTTTAATTGTATCATTTGCAAAAATGAAAGAAAATATTGTAGATATATATTTAATGAAAATGTGGATATTGATTGTATATAAACTAATTAAGCGTACTTTTTTCATGCCACATCATCCAACTCCACTAACATTGCATTCCGGAATTGAAGTTGAGAAGTTGTAATTCATGATTTATAATGTCTTTCTCAATTTTCCACTATGGCTTAATGATATCACATGCATGTTAGAATAATATATGGTGTAAGAGAGAAATCATTTAATGTCAATTCAAGAAAATGATTATCTTTTACAAATTCAATGCAAATCATTTTTGGTTCCCTTGGCATAGGCGAATGAAGTGGAATGAATGTCAAACTTTGCACTCTAGATAGTTGAATAATCAAAGCAATTTTGTTACACAAACTGATTACTAGACCCATATCAGACATTGTCATCCATTTATCAAATGATGTCAGAGTTTCTATGTACTTAACTCTCTACAACAACTCTTGTGACCAAAAATGTGACCATATAAAAAATCTATGATTTTCAAACTCCAATTGTAGATCATTTCTCACTTGTTGTTAATCACCATGAACATTCAATGCATAAACTTGTAAAAATATTGTATTGGAGAAGGTCCATCTAATTCCTTCTTGTGTAGCTTTTACCCATGCCTTGTAGATTGTTCTTAAAACTGTAGTATTTGCACTGTTCTTATTTTTCACTGCCAATATGATCTTCTGTGGTTTCACACCAGCATTTACACATTTGATTGACAAGATTTTTCTCTTATGCATCTAACCTCCCCACATAAGCAGGTGCTTCTAAATGAACACTACTCTCATGATTGTGCACGGCACAAAGAACCTCTACTCTCCATTCCTCTACATTTGCAACCTTTACTCCTTTGAGGGAAAATAAACAATCACATTTCTTGGATGCAGTTTTATGGAGGCACATTTTCACCTAACATTTCTTGTTTTGTTTCTCTCAGTAGTAACCGTCTCTATCAAACACTAGTATTACATGAGGGGTGAGACAACCAACAATTAGATCAGATGTTTTGATAGTGATCACATAGCCAAGACTTGTACTAATACATCGAGCCTACTTAATAAGCTCCTCCTTTTAACAAAAAAATTTGTCTGTTTAAAAATACTTGCTCAAATAAATTTCAAACTTTTGATCCAATTCATCATATATTTTATTTGAATCTTCATCACAAAAAAAACTCCATGTAAATATTAAGGGAACAAACAAACAAATTGTAATACAATGCTTTTTGTGAGTATGGTCATATCTATTACAACTAGAGATGTAGACATTGATTCTTCAGAAGAAACTTTTCCAAAAAAATACCCTATAAGTAGAACAAAAATAAGACCTAATTACCATCATTAAGAAGAACACATGGAGAAGAAAATTTGGCGTAATGTAAAGTACATGGAGATGAAAATTTGTATACCTTCACATGAATAAAACATCTGACTAGAGTCAAGATGGAGAACCTTTGTCTGAATCTCCAGTGGGAATACGTTGCAGGCAAACTGGCAGAGAAGCGGCGACACGAGAACAAGATCGGGACGGAACACCTCGGCTGGGGTTTCGAGTGCCTGAGGAGTATCAGGAAGAAATACAAAGCTGGCGGGCAGAGAAGTATCGGGCGAGGTCGATGGCGCTTTCGGCTAGGGTGGAATCACGAAAACCTTAAGGGGTGAGGGGACTAAGCGAGTTTTTGCGCACATGAGGACTATTGACTGTGTGCATGCATAAAGAAAAACTCCTAAAAATTAGAATTTTAAGTACGAATAACCTGAACCGCAGTGCGAAAATCAACAACTTTTTTTAACTAAACAAGAATGGAACAGAAGATATGTAGCTTAAATATTCAAGACCTAAAATGATTGCATCAAGAAAAAATAGAACAAGGCTCACCAACAATATCTCCAAACTCAACAATTTGTGAATAATGTGCAATGGGAAAGCATCACATATCACCTTTTCTAAATTCCACTGAATGGATAAGTACTTCAACCACTCGAAGTCATGCCGACTTATGTGGTCCATCATCAAATACCACCATGGTTAAAAAGGTATTACATGTTATTTGTTGATGACTACACTCGTTTCATATGGATTTATTTCTTGTAATATAAATCTCAAGCCTTCCAATTTTTTAAACAATGCAAAATGCTAGTTATGAAATAATTTGATTGTCTTGTTCAAATGCTAAGAACTGACTGGGGAGTGGGATTAATTTCAAAGGAATTCTCTCAATATTGTAAATATAATGGAACATAGAGACAACTATCATGAATTAAACCACCATCACAAAATATGGTAGTAAATAGGAGAAACCGAATAGTCATTGAACTGGATAGAACCATAATGTTATAAAAATCACTACCAACTGAGTTATGGGTAGAGGTAGTGAATACACCCATCTATATACTAAATATATCTCCCACCAAATCTTTGGAGGATATAACTCCATTTGAATCTCAGGTAAAAAGAAAGCCGAATGTGCGATAGCTAAAAATATTTGGTCGTATTGATTATTCATGTATACACAATGAAGAAAGACATAGTTAGATAAGAAAAGTGAGAGGTACATTTTTGGGTTATGATTTTAATGAAGACTAGAAGTGAGATTTGATGGAGTTGGGGAACACTTCCGGCTCTCTTGTTTCTCACACCGGGTTAGCCCACATGAGCTTAGAGACGTCGGAGCGTGACCCGCTCCGATGACTGAACCAAATTTCGGATATATGGTATCCGGGTGTGCGGATATCCGGTTTCCGGTTCCGTGGCCTATTTATAGGCGTGTAACCCGATTTTAGGGTTGGGTTTTTTTCTGAGCGGTTTTTCGGCTGAGGAAGTTCTTGTGAAGCACCTTTTGGAGATCCGACGAAGTGGTGTTTTCCGGCGGCTGTTCTTCTTCCCGTTTCTTGTCCAAGGAGAGGAGAGCGAGGTAGGATCGGTTTTGATCCTTGTAACTTTGTAATCTGTAATTTCTTTGCTTCGGTGAATACAAGAAGGAAGGGGAGAAGGGGAGAGAGGACGTAGCCCGGTTTTGGGTGAACCTCTGTATATCGTTGTGTTTGTGTTGTTTTATTTTTCAATTTTCTCGTTCAAATCTCTCTTCTCGGCACTCCGTTTTCTCTACAAGATTGAGTATAAAATCATGAGTTTAACTCATCATCTTGAGTACATGTAAAAATCACTAATACAATCCAATCCAGTCAACAATTGAAGGTTGAATCAGATGAACATATTACTCCAAAATTAAATGAAGAAATTTTCACTTATCGAGATTCGCCAAGCTCCTCATTAAATCACTTAGCATCATCATTGCCCAAAATAATGAGATTGTTGAGTGATATATATCGGTCTTGTGATTTATCATTATTTTCCCACACCAACAACTTTTGAAGAAGCAACAACATAACAAATTCGGATAAACGCAATGGATGAGGAGATGAAAATGGTTGGGAAAACCAACATATGAAAACTTGTTAGTCAACCTCCATATAAAGAAGTTATAGGTCTAAAATAAATCTCTAAAGTCAAGGAAAATGTAAACGGGCCGGCTCATAAACATAAATCCTCAATATAGCTAAAGGGTATCCTCATATTTCAGTCCTTGATTTTCATGAAACTTTTGCAACAGTTGCCCGCATAGAAACATCTGATCTTCAATTTCTTTTGCAACTCAATAAATTTCTCATTTTCAAGCTTGATGTGAAGTCTTCATTCCTCAACATTGAGATTGAAGATGTTTATGTCCAACAACCCAAAGGTTATGAAATAAAAGATGAAGAAGATAAAATTCATAAATTACAGAAGGAATTACACTACAAGAAAAAAGATTTACGGCGACGTTTTTTTTTTCAATGCTTTATAAAACGCGGCGAAAATTACTAACTTTAACGTCGCTTGTTATGTAAGTGTTGTTGTAACATTCTTTTAGCCACGTTTTAAAAAAATGCCTCTAAAATTTTCTACCCTAATTAAAGAAATGTGTCACTCTAAAACTTTGTATTTTATGAACAATTTTGTTTTCTTATTGTAAAATGAAAAGAGATTATTATTGAATATATATCTTCATGATGATCGGTAATCTTGATATAATTGAAATTAAGACTAGATATTTTTCCTCTCAAGAATTGCCTATTTTTTCAGTTTGACATTGCTCCGGCTTGCCACATTTTACAGTACAAAACGTGGCCAAAGCACGCCATATTTATTAACGTAAACGCCGCAAATGTCAGACGCCGGTATATAAAAAACGTCGCGAAATCTTTTGGCGACGGTTGTATTCGCGACGCTTGCAGCATGCGCGACGTTTATAAAAACATCACGAAAACATTAGCAACGTATGAAAAACGTCGTCAATGCCTTTTAAAAACGTCACTGATGTCGATAGTTGTTGTAAATTATATGGTTCAAAATAGACACCTAGAGCCTAGAACTCCAACATCGACTCATACTTAACACGACAAAACTATAAAAGAAGTAGGAGAGATTCAACTCTTGACATTAAAATGAAAAATCACAACACAGTGATAATATGTTTTTATGTATATGACTTGGTAGTCATTGTGAACAATACTAAGCTAATACAAAAATTCAGAGAAGAGATGAAGAGTATGTATGAGATGACAGACCATGGTACCTTAAATTCTTTCTCGTCTTGCAGTTTAAGCAAACATATGCTGACATAAATGTCTTCCAAATAAAGTATGTTAAAGTCTTGCTCAAAACATTTAAGCTAGTGATTTGGAATACATATGCTACACCAATTAATGACCACCTCTAAAAAAACAAAGTAAAGAAGAAGGAGAATGTGAGAACTTGAAAATAATTGAAATTTGTATTTTCAAAAAACTAAGTATTACATGAGATCACCTTCCTTTATATAGAACATAGGAGGTGAGATAATATATAGTTGGCGATGCGCGAGACTAAATATAATACAATCATACCGGGTTGTCATACTAATTATGTCGTCTTGGACTATACAAGATTGCACAAGAGTAATACCATAACAATACTCTGTGCGGTTACACAAAGGGCGTCCAATAGAATACTGATAGACATCAAATTAGGAAAACACACTAATAATTTCCACCCAAACTCGAGTGTTTGGCAACACTAGGAAGTTATATGATAGAGAAAATCGTATTTTCCAATCTATATCCGATTAAGGCAAGTGTAACTATCAAAATATAACATGTGATATAAAAATATCAAGGTCGTATTAAAACTCGAGTATGTCGAGTACTTCTACTTCTAGAAAACAACTATTATTTTTCCGATGAAAATTTAAGGATAAATTTATAATTAAATTAAAATGCGAAATAATAAACCTATTCTTGAACAAAATACACTTTGAATGAAATATAAAAGATATTTTATAAACGTCTAATCCGATCCTTGACCGCAGAGATTCACGAAATATGAACACACCTCTTTCGAGGACTACGCTCAACTGAGATTAAGAATATTAACCGAACTCTCGTTCTAATTGATAACTTAATACTCACCTTACCGAGGTGAATCCCGCTATAGGATCTGACTCATATCCAGAAGATTTTCATCATCCTCTCTCGAGGGTTGCGATCAACTCTCATTATTTCCGAGCGATCGATTTGTACATACGATACTTTCGGCTACTAGAGTACAAAAAACATATATCGAAATCCATAACCGTCATATGACCTCGTCGCATGATAAATCAGAAATAAATCGAAGGAGGAAAAAAACGATTATAAAGAAAAATATTTTTTTCATTCAATGATGATCATGAGCAAGAACTGCATTAACATCTACTGAATAAAAGTACATGAAATAAGAAAATAACAATTGCATGAAATAAAAAACTACATTCTATTTCATAAAAGAAAAGTACATGAAATAAAATCTAAAGTAAATAAAAGAAAAAATATATATAAGAAATGCTGAAAATAAAAGGTAAGCTCTCCCCAAACAGGCAGAGGAAGAGAGCATTAGCGAGCATGAGTATGCTTAGAATATGACCTCTATATATAGGAAAAGAAAAGGAATATTAAGGGTTGAAATGAGAAACATTCAAAAGAGAAAATAAATATAGGTAAGGGGGAAGAATGAAATTCACGGTTTGTATGGCGGAGAATATGAAAAGTTGGAAGGGGAAAATGCATGTGGAGATAATAACATTCAAGAGGAGAAGATTTAGGGGGGCTTATTTTCACCGGTCAAGCGGTCACGAACGCATGAATCGGACCAGAATTATGGTCCGATTCATGCGGTTGTGACCGCTTGACCGGTGAAAATAAGCCCCCCAAACCGAGCCTTAATGTATAAGGGAAGAGGAATGATTCCCACGGGCTAAGCCAAGGGGAAGAGTTTAATGGCAGCAATGTATATTAAATGATGGTGGCAAAATGATTCAAGGGATATGAAGTGGCAAAATGACTGCAACTAGTAATGGAGATGGCCGAATTAATTAATCATGGGAATTGGAAGAGTTCAGGCTGCATGGATTGGAAGAGGAATAGGTGGCGTACAACAATATTATGGAAATTAAATGCATGGGGTGTAGGGGTGCAACTCGGATCGGTTCTGTTCTACTCCTTGCATTATCTACTCGAAGGGACTTGCCCCGGCATGGCACCTAAACATTTCATACTCTCCTCGAAGAGACTGCAACTTCATCTTCTTTGCTTTATCTACTCCTTGCATGGAGCATTGCAATATCTCCCATGCCTCCTTCGAACTTGTAGCTTCTGAGATCTTCTCGAATGTGGCTTCATCGACCCCTTGGTATAACGTGAACAGTGCCTTCTTATCTTTCTTCCTTGCTTCCCTCAATACCGTCATCTGGGCATTGGTCAACGTCGCTTCTGCTTCGGCAGTAAGTTCTTCATACCCGTCCTCAACTATCTCTCATAGTTCCTTTGAAGCGAGTAGCACCTTCATCTGAATACTCCAGTTTCCATAATTCGTCTTCGTCAACTTGGGGACTTTCCCCGGCATGGCACCTCCAAACTCCTTCTCTCCTCTGTTAGAGCTAGAAGTCTAGGGCACGCCTAGAGCGCAGTGAAAACGCAAGAGGATCACGCATAGTGGAGTTTAGAGGAAGTTATACCTCCTGCCATGGAGGCAAATGAGAGCAGGAAGGAGAGCTTGAGCTTGCTGCCGGGGTGGATGCCCTATGTGGCTAAAACCTTCCGAGGTTGCCGGAGTTGCAGGAGGAGCACCGTCTGGAGTGTGCAAGGGCGCCGCCTGTACTGGATCGGGAAAACGCCGACCGGACTGGATCGAGAGGAGCACCGCCGAACGGGGTCGGGAGAGCGGCGCCTGGACGGGATCGAGAAAACGCCGGACTGGACCGGGATCGGGAGGAGCCTGGATAGATGCCCAGCCGGAGTTGATCCCGCCTGCTGGATCGGGGAAGATCGCCGCCTGGGGTGAGCACGGCAAGCCCAGATCTCGCCTTGCCGGGGACGAAGGGGCGGCGGGAGAAGCGCCGCCGGACGGGATCGGGAAGGGATCCCCCTGGACGGGATCGGGAAGAAGTCGGGGGGGCTAGGGCCGGCTGCCTTTTTGGCTTCTTGATTTTTGGGGAGAGAAATAACCTAATGGAGAGAGTTAAGATGGGTTTTATCTCTCCTATATATACCCCAAACCTAGGGCCTCAAGCAGGCTTGATCAATCGCGACCGTCCATCCTCCCATCTAGAGGATTGTGACATAGAACGCGATTAGGCTTGAACCGCTCGTCACAAATGGGTTCGTCGAGTCACCCCGTTATACTATCACCCTACCGGACTCCTACGTGTTGAATCAAATAGGTAATCTAACATTCTCCCACTTGATTCAACACGGGGAAAATCCAACCTATTATTTAGAAAATCATAATGTTGCTTTATAGGGGAAAAATAACACTAGACTCATAGGGTGATAGTGAACTCAAACCTTTTCGTATGGCCATACATATTAATTAAAAATAACAGTGACTCTTGGCCCAAACTTTATGTGAAGTCTTTATACTTGCATAGGGCATCACCACCACACGGACTGCAGCGGTTGTACCTTAAGTAGTAGGCACTTCCCTTCCGCAATCACAATGTTGTCGTTAAATCCTATCAAGTGCTTTACGCGGCAATAATTCTTCATGAGTGGAAACTCTCATTCTTTAATGCAATATTAAATCTCTAATAATACTTTTATATGCGCATAAGAGATGATAAACTGGAAATATTGCATTAATCAATCAAAAACAGGAGAACAACATAAAATGTCATGACAACTTCAAACATCAAACGAGTCCACAAGTCCCATTCTTTCTCTATGACTTTTGTATAGCTTAGGTGGGAGCCCTTTAGTCATGGGATCTGCTATCATAAGCAGTGTGCCTATATGCTCGATGACGATTTTACCCTCCTGCATGTTCTCTCTAACCACCAAAAACTTTATATCAATGTGTTTGTTGCGGCTCCTACTTTTATTGTTCTTGGCAAAGAACACTGCTGCAGCATTATCACAAAGAAGCTTCATGGGCTTAGGAACTGTATCCATCATCCTAAGCCCTGAGGAGAAATTCCTCAACCACAATGCCTGTTTCGTTGCTTCATAGCATGCAATAAACTCTCCCTCCATAGTCGAGGATGCGATGAGGGTCTGTTTGACACTCTTCCACGCCACTGCACCACCGGCCAACATGAAGATGTAGCCTGATGTAGATTTCCTCGAGTCTTGGTAGCCTGTAAAGTCTGCATCTGTGTATCCGACCAGGTCCAGATTGTCGGATTCTTTATATGTAAGCATGTAATCTTTCGTCCCCTGGAGATATCGTAATACTTTTTTGACAGCTGTCCAGTGCTCCATTCCAGGGTTACTTTGGTATCTCCCCAACATCCCTACAACGAATGCAATGTCTAGTCTAGTGCAAACATCTAAGTAGACCAAACTGCCAACCGCGGATGCATATGGAATATTCTTCATGGATTCCAATTCCAGAGAATTTTTGGGACATTGTCACAAACTGAATTTGTCACCCTTTACAATAGGAGCTATTGAACTGGAACAGTTTTTCATATTGAATCTCTCTAGAATTTTGTTGATATAGGCTTTCTGAGATAACCCCAAGATCTTTCTAGATATATCTCTATATATCTCAATTCCTATAACATAGGAAGCCTCCCCTAAATCTTTCATATCAAAATTCTTAGAGAGGAACTGTTTAGTCTCCCATATCATTCCCAAATCATTACTTGCTAGCAAAATGTCGTCAACGTATAGGACTAATAACATAAACTTGCTCCCACAGACCTTGATGTATATGCAATCATCCACAATGTTTTCCTCGAAACCGAATGAGATAATTACATTGTGAAATTTTATATACCATCGTCGTGCGGATTGTTTTAGCCCATATAGTGACCTTAATAATTTGCATACAAGATTATTGCCTTTCTCCGAAATGAATCCTTCAGGTTGGATCATGTATACTTCCTCCTCAAGTTCCCCATTTAAGAATGCCGTCTTAACATCCATCTGATGTAGCTCCAGATTGAAATGAGCTACGAGGGCCATGATTATCCTTAATGAATCCTTCTTAGAAACTGGAGAGAAGGTGTCGTGATAATCGATACCCTCCCTTTGAAGGAAACCTTTGGCTACAAGTCTCGCTTTATATCGTTCGATGTTACCAGAGGCGTCAGCTTTGGTCTTATAGACCCATTTGCAACCCACCACACGGAAGCCTTCTGGTAACTCTACTAGATCCCATACTTGATTTGCGGCCATTGAGTTAATTTCTTCTTTCATAGCTTCATACCATTTATCAGAATCTGTACGGCCCATGGCCTTCAAAAAGGTGAGGGGGTCTTGATTGAGTCCAGACAGATCGTCGGTCTCTTGTAAGTACACTACGTAATCCGATGGAATAGCCGACCTTTTGGATCTTGAAGATCTCCTTAAATCTGGTTGATCAGGTGGTTGTGGCGCAGTCTCAACCACTAGTAGTGGTTCCTGGATGACTGCCTCACTTACCACTTCTTCATGAGAGTTCTGGATAGGGGGATCATCGATCACGCCTTCATAAGTTGGGATCTGAATAAGTAGGTGTTGAACCATAGCAGGTATGAGCCCACTAGGTTCAACACCACTACCAGAGTGTGCAGTCTCCTGCATCTCTTCTATCACAACCTTATGAGAACTATTCTCACCAGTTTGGAGTTCTTCAAGAAATTTGGCATTCCTTGCTTCAACTATTTTCAGTGTGTGAGAGGGACAATAAAATCTATAACCCTTGGATTTTTCTGCATAGCCAATGAAAAAACCACTGACTGTCCTCGGGTCTATTTTCCTTTCATGTGGGTTGTACACCCTAACCTCTACTAGACAGCCCCATATGTGTACATGTTTTAAACTAGGCTTCCATCCATTCCATAACTCAAAAGGTGTTTTAGGAACCGATTTGGATGGAACCCGGTTCAAGATGTACACGGCCGTTTTCAAGGCTTCACTCCACATGTTAGGAGGGAGAGATGAGACACTAGTCATGCTCTTTACCATGTCCATTAAGGTACGATTTCTCCTTTCAGCTACGCCATTTTGTTGTGGCGTGCCAGGCGTCGTATATTGAGCTATGATTCCATGTTCCTGAAGGAATCTAGCAAATGGACCAGGTTTTTGAGTTACATCTATGAACCTACCATAATATTCACCGCCTCTGTCGGATCTTACAATTTTGATACTCAAACCAGATTGTTTCTCTACCTCTGCCTTATAGACTTTGAAAGCATCGAGTGCTTCAGACTTGTCATTCAGGAGGTAAAGATACATGTATCTTGTAAAATCGTCAATAAAAGTAATAAAATACTTTTGACCATTCATACAGATGGTGTTAAACGGTCCACAGATATCAGTGTGAATTATCGTTAATTTGGCATCACTCCTTCTAGCTCCTTTACTGGACTTGCTTGTATGCTTTCCCTTTATGCATTGTATGCAAGTCCCAAAGTCAGTGAAGTCAAGTGCCTGAATGACACCTTCTTTCACTAACCTTTTAAGGGGCTCTATGGAGATATGACCTAATCTCCTATGTCATAAGCTAGATGAGTTGATGTTTTTCACACTTAGGCTACTACTGTTATCAAGCACTGTAGTTAATGATTGCATATAATTTAAATCTAAATCAAGACTATATAATCCTTCAATCAATCTACCAGAGCCAATAGGGACTGAATCTTTAATAATCAGAATTGAAAAGTCTTTAAACTGAAAATTAAAGCCCTTAGGCGTTAGTCTTGATACAGATAATAAAGTTTTGGAAAAACTAGGAATAAAGAAGGTCTTCTCTAGCTCTAAAATATATCCGGTCTGAAGGACGAGCCTGTATGTCCCCACACCTTCAACAGAAGATGGCATCTTGTTTCCTGAATAGACGCATAGTTCTCCATCGCTAGGTTTCCTTAGGCTTTGAAACCCTTGTATAACAGTAGAAACATGGATTGTAGAGCCTGAATCAATCCACCATGTGTTATGAAAATCATGAAAATTTACGAAATTTGATTCATAACACACTAATGACGTCATACCTTCCCTTTTCGCGAGCCAAGTTTTGTACTTGTTGCAATCCTTCTTCATGTGACTACTCTTTTTGCAGAAGAAACAAGTTGATAGCTTCATGTTCTCCGATTTCTTTATGGAAACAGCTATCCCCTTGCCCTTGCCTTTTGGGTCACTCTTTGTTTTGCTGGATTGCCCTTTCTTGTGGTGCACAAAGTTCACCGATTCCAGCTTCTCTTGCTTCAGCCTGCCTTGCTCTTGAACGCACATGTTCAATAGCTCGTTCACTGACCATTTTCCTTATGTGTCATATAAGACACCTTGAAGGCAGTGTAGTCGGCAGGCAGAGAAGTCAAGATAAAGTGGACCAGGAAAGACTCCGAAAAATCAACGTCCAAAACTTTTAGCTGAGCAGCTATGTCTCTCATCTCCATAATATGTCCTCGTACGCTTTCTGTCCCTTTGAGCTTCATGGAATAGAGCTTTGCCATCAGAGTGCTGGCCTGAGCTTTATCCGAGCTGACGAACTGTTCGTCAATGGCCCCCATCAGTTCTTTAGCAGTTTTGCACTCAGGGATAGATCCCCTAATGCTCTGACTGACGTGGGTCTTGATCACCATTATACTGAGACGATTGGATCTCTCCCATCGCCCGTATAAGGTTCGGTCAGCTGGTGTGCTCTCCGCCGTGGGGAGCGCAGGCTCGTCCACGCGGAGTGCCAAATCAAGGTCCATGCACCCTAAGGCTAGAAGCACTTTATCTTTCCATATTTTATAATTATCCCCCGAGAGAGTGGGGATGAATTGAGTTGGGTCGATTACCGTGTTAAAAACTGCAAGAAAAAAGGGCACATGCTTATAATTTATTTTAAAGCAACGCTAATATGAAAATTACGCAAAGCGGCACAAACGCTATATTTAACAATTAACTCATATTAATTGTTAATAATAAAAAACCAGTCTCCCTGTGGGCAAAGACCGCTATCGCAGAGGTTTTTTATTAAATTTTATCTTGATTTATATAGCTAGTAAGACCGTGTATCGCATTCAACGGGAACTCGTACCTGTGGGCATGGAGACCCCTTAATCGGGATACACTCTTACTACCATATACCAATTAAAATTTTTTTGTTGTTATCAATCACTTCCCTGTGGGGCCGAGCAATTTTTTAGCAACCTTAAAATTTAATTGCAACGAGTAAAAATTAGATATTTGTGACTATAATTACGCACCCCACGGTGTGTTCCCTGAACAGTCACTATTACCGCGCTTATCAGGATGCTTTGGCCACCCCTGATAATCACGGTAAACTTGTATTTTAATTTTAGGCAAATAAGAGAAAGAATGTTGGAACTCAAACAAGCAAATGACCCGAATCTGATTTCCATAAACGCCTTCAACTGAAAAGTTTCATAAGAACTCTGGATCGTCCACCATCACCAAGACTTGGGCGTTTTGAACTGTTCCTCTACCACCGCATCGGAGAGCCCCAAAGATCACCGGATTTGAAGCGCTTTATCTCCTCCATAAGGTGGTCATGAAAATCGGATTCGGGACAGGAGAGCGGGGTTGTCCATTGCCGTTACAATACATTCCAGATAAATAATTAAATAATTACAAGGCCTTGAAAAAATATTACACCATCACAGAATAACCGGCAATAGACAACCACGACGATCCCTGAACGCGCCAAACGAAAGAACGAGCATCCAACGGGAAAACTACACGCATTTTGGAAGAAATCGCCACAGAATTTTTGATTGAAAAAACATCAAATTAAAAATTTTTTGGGAAGAAATCTTCACACAAAATTGCTTTAAAACCGTATTTTGGACCTCTATACGTCGCCTCTAATACCAAATGTTAGAGCTAGAAGTCTAGGGCACGCCTAGAGCGCAGCAGAAACGCAAGAGGATCACGCATAGAGGAGTTTAGAGGAAGTTATACCTCCCGCCATGGAGGCAAATGAGAGCAGGAAGGAGAGCTTGAGCTTGCTGCCGGGGTGGATGCCCTATGTGGCCAAAACCTTCCGAGGTTGCCGGAGTTGCAGGAGGAGCACCGCCTGGAGTGTGCAAGGGCGCCGCCTGTGCTGGATCGGGAAAACGCCGACCGGACTGGATCGAGAGGAGCACCGCCGGACGGGGTCGGGAGAGCGGCGCCTGGACGGGATCGAGAAAACGCCGGACTGGACCGGGATCGGGAGGAGCCTGGATAGATGCCCAGCCGGAGTTGATCCCGCCTGCTGGATCGGGGAAGATCGCCGCCTGGGGTGAGCACGGCAAGCCCAGATCTCGCCTTGCCGGGGACGAAGGGGCGGCGGGAGAAGCGCCGCCGGACGGGATCGGGAAGAGATCCCCCTGGACGGGATCGGGAAGAAGTCGGGGGGCTAGGGCCGGCTGCCTTTTTGGCTTCTTGATTTTTGGGGAGAGAAATAACCTAATGGAGAGAGTTAAGATGAGTTTTATCTCTCCTATATATACCCCAAACCTAGGGCCTCAAGCAGGCTTGATCAATCGCGACCGTCCATCCTCCCATCCAGAGGATTGTGATATAGAACGCGATTAGGCTTGAACCGCTCGTCACAAATGGGTTCGTCGAGTCACCCCGTTATACTATCACCCTACCGGACTCCTACGTGTTGAATCAAATAGGTAATCTAACATCCTCTACTTCAAACCTTCCGAGTCACCGTAAAGGTTTGCAACCTGGCTCTGATACCAGTTGTTGGAAACGATACTAGGCGAGTACACCAAACTAAACGCTCCGGCGAGTACACAGCCCGACGAAATCCACAACACCGCCGAGACCTCCCTTGCGAGAACTTCCAGGCGAGGTGCTTTGGCTGGCTGACGAGGTCTCTCCGCCAGCTGGTTGTAGTTCTCCGCACAACATGTGCGAACAAGCAGGCCGGCGAGTGCGAGAACAACAGGCGAGAACAATCCTTCCGAGGTCGGCGACGACCCAATGTGCGAGGCTCCGGCGAGGTCAACTCCGCGAGAGTCTACAGCGGAGACTGACTCCTTGGACTCTGGCGAGATCGACAACAAACAAAACGAAGGCCTTCGGTTGGCGAGACGCTACTCCGGCGAGACGTCCCCAGGCGAGAAGGGTCAGTGCGAGGCCTGCTGTACAGATATAGGCAGTTCCGGCGGGATTTAAAATGGCAAGAGTTCCCAGGCGCTGCTGCCTTTCATGGGATTAAATCTCTCTCACCTCACTCTCTCTCTCGCTCGTGTTCAAAACAATGTATATAACTTTTACAAAAGGCCAAAACTTCTATTCTGCCACCTTTGTTTAATCTCTCTCTCGCCACTCTCTCTCTCTCTCGCCAATCTCTCTCTCACTCTCTCTCTACTCCTGTTCACAGGAGAGAAAAAGGAGGAAATTTTTGAGAAAAAAATGCTTCTATTAAGCCCCGCCTTTCATACACAAAACAAAGTGTACAAGCCTATATATAGTCAAATCTAACCAATATAAAACGCCACCTGACCACCCATATCACTCCTCATTAACTGTACTCTCAAAACTTCTCTCTCCTCCGCCATGCTTGATATAAAAATAAAATACAAAAACACATCATTGACTCCGGTCAACAAAACCAAGCCAACAGTTCTATATTTTTTTGGAACCGTACCCGAACCAACTGAAATAGGAACCGACCCGAACTGCCCGGTTCGGCTCGATTTCAGTCCGGTTTTCGGTTCTTCGGGTATTTTTGCAGGCATACAAATAAAGGGGGGGGGGGGGGGGAGTATATGAATATAAATGGAGGTGGCCTATTTGGGAATAAAGTGAAATGAATGAGGTGGTAGGAATATGAAGCAAATGGAGTTGGAACATGGAAGTGGGCTTCAATAAATGAAGTTTGTTGGGATAAAAAAGTGAATCATATATCCACTCGTGTGGATTATGTATATTGTATGATAGTTTGTTTACTATTGTTATTATATGATAAACGCTTGCGAGCTGAGGTAAAAATGCACCTGCATCATTTAGTCAATCACGACGACTTGAGCAATGGGAACAAGCTGAACAAAACTCACACAATATAGTTCGACACAAGGTATTATCCTCATGAATGTTGATGAATCATGGGATAGGCTGAGTTTGGAATGAACGACCAGCCTAGCAAATGCTCAAACGGTATCTTAGGACTCTATGTCCTAGATTAATTAAAATGCTCGTGTTGGAGTCGAACTTGTTCTCCATACCGAGTACTTTTTCTGTATAAACTTATGTTGTCGTGAGTACCCGTTAATGCATTGTTGATGAATGATGTTGTACGTGTTAGCTTCAAGAGATGTTTCTTAGGCGGTTGTGGTATAACCTTTGGTTGAACCCAACCATCATCACTTGCTTACTTAGGTCCCCCATTTTATATGCTCAACCTAAAAAAATTATTATTTGTGTAACTTCATCTTATGTAGCTTATTCATACTTTCTTTATTATGATACATATTGTTTATTGTGGCATACATGCAGGTGAACGGTGTCCCACCCCAGAGTCTGCTAGGATGGTCAGAGGAGGGATCGTTACGCGGTTTACGGTCAGCTTATAGATGACCTTCATTTACCTTTTATTTGTGGTTGGTGTAGGTGTCGCAAAGTATAGCGGGAAATATCATGCTTACAACCCAGAGCTGTATTGACATAGAAAGATGATTTTTTATTGCTTTTTTTTATTTTGCTGACATGCAAGCCGATGTTTTGTATTAGTACTATTGCGATGTATTGATACTACAGTTATGATGTAACTACTGTTTTTGATGTAAGGTCATAAGGCCGACTTTGTTGAACATTCCTTAGTAAATGTGGATTTCCATAGTTAGTTTTACTCAAGCCTCCGCTAGTGCTTTCGTTTCTCCGAGTTATGTATTTTTGTGCCTTATATAATATCTAGTTTGCGTGTATGATATCTAGTGGGGCCTCAGCCAGACCCATGTTATATTTTTGTACAAACATGATGTTATATTAGCTTTCTTTGACTTTAGCTATTTTGCGTTACCGTTGCGGGGGAAGGTGACTCAGAAAATTTATTTTTCTTGGATGGCTTGACTGGAACTCTGTAATATATTTGAGTAGCTCCATCACAAACATCTTTATCTGTCTTAACAATATCAGCAAAATGATCCAAAACCTACATTACATAATTAAATGTTAGAGCAATGCACCATGAAATTTAGAACACCATGTTAATCACATGTAACCTACTTTGTCCCAAGCTTCAAACATAATTGGGAGATGCTCTTAAGTGCGTAAAAAATCTTCTCGGTCCAACGATAAATTCTCAGCCATGCTTCGGGAGATGCATGCCAGAGAATGAAGGGTCGTGCGCTCTAGGAACCAAATCTGTTAACACATAAAATATTACTTGTTGTTAATCACATATAACAACCAACATATTCAATGAAGTTAAAAAACTACCACTAAATGTTGTGGCTTCCACTAACCATTCCCATTGTTCTCTTCCGCCGATCAAGAGATTTGGACTACGCATTTGAATCTTTCTCAAGAGATAGACGTTGGAAACTATCCATCAGAAACTTATGTGTCGCCTTGGCCCAGTTGAATTCTTTAAACTCGCGTGTCTCGCTAAGATGAACCGTATCTCGAATATTACGACACAGAGACATGGAAAGAGGAATCCACAAATTAGTTGCAAAATTATGGTACTTATATCACTAACGGCCACCTTATAGTCGTCTAAAACCATCGAGACCATCTTATTCTTCAAATCTGTTTTTTTTTTCTCATTTTGGCAGTAGGTTTAGACTTGTATATATATTAACTCTTCACATTTGTTTGACATTCCAAAATTGCCACAATTTCATTTACAGTAATGTAATAATTCTCTCTTATGTTAAATGTAGAGTCATCCACATTGAAGCTTATCCAAAGAGCATAGAGAATAGAAATATTCTAACTTTGGCCTTGACAAGTCAAAAAAGATGTGCAATATTGCAGTCTTCAATTACATGCTTGCACTCATCTTCTAATTTGGTGATTATGTGCATTGTCAAGTCAACCAAATAAGAAACAAAGCATCTCTGAGCTCTATAAGTGTGGTCAGCTCACCTTAGCATTTCTCCCCATTTATGGAAAAGAACCCCATAGTTATCAACTAATCAATAATGGGCAATTATAATTCCCCTATATATGGCTATGTCCTCGGGTTGGCATTTGCTTCATGCTCGCCCGATGAACAAATGTGCCCTAATTGGGCCCGAGGGACACTGTCCTCCCATTATTTTTCAAAATGGTTAGTGTATTTGGATTCCTCTCGTCGAGGCAATGAATTTTGACTACTTATACGTCAAAAACGGTGGCCAAATGAGGGAGAAACTGCTCCGATAAGATGGAAACGTTCAATTTTTTTTAAGAAATTTGATGTCTGACCCCATATGTCAAAAATTTTAGAAACCAGTGCCGCATTAAAAAAAAATTGCGCACCCCCATTATCAATTTGTGCACCCCTATTATTAATTTTCTGGATCCGCTACTGCCTAATTGCAAACAAAATTGATAGCAGAGCGAATATTAATTAATGTTATCTTGATGAGCACATTTGATCACCCATTGAACATAAGTGTTCGCAAGGAAACACCATTGTTCGCCCAATGAATATGGTCGTTCGGCGAGCAAATATGTTTGTTGGGCATACAAAATAAAATTTGCTCATTCGCCCGTATAGCGAGCAAATGTCCTCGTCCGGAGAACAATTATGTCCATCCGGCAAACAATTTGCGCTCTGCAATCAAATTAATTTGCAAGGAACACAAAAATGTACGTCAGACTAACCTTTCTTTAATATTTGGGAACATGCTTTAGGTTTAATGGAGAAGAATTACTTGAAAAGCTAGGAGAGATTCAAAGAACCCTAATCAAATATTTCTTTGAAATTGTAGGTGCTACCTTCAAATCAAATCGAGAAGATAAAATGCCACAAAAAGCTTTCCAGAGCCCCGTCTGCATGAAGTTGCCAACGCAAAATACGTTTTCGGTTGACCTAGGTTCCATTTGGCATGGTGATGGCGGTCGTAAAGGCATGGGTTAAACCGTAATTTGTTAAGGATCACCTAACAAACATCATCTGTTTGAACATAAAAGTGGATGAAGTTCCTTAGGTGGTGTTAACGAATGACAATTTAACCCTCATGTTCATGACCGTCATCACCTGTTGGGATTTCACACAATCCCCAGGATAGTCACAATAACCATAAGGATACAAAGAGCATGATATGATCTGGAGAAAAATTCAATGCACAATAATTAATCAAAACTATAAATAAATGAGACGAAAAATACCAATTCCTTACAAGTACACCGCATATAAGATAGATTAGCTTAATCTGCGGGTGGACAACAAATAGAGGAGACGACCAACCACCGCCGCTGCCACTGGAGAAGTCAACTTGGAATAATGCCCAGCTCGTGTGTAAGCCTGTTGCTCACTACACCGCTTGCCCCACTACAGCCTTGCCACACTCACTGCAGCCTGTCGAAGCCTCGCCTTCTTCTTCTCCGTGAATCCACCTTCAAGGGCCTCTTTCTCTAAGATGAGAACATGTGTGTGTCCATCCAAGTCATAACCCAACCCTTTATATAGTCATTTCATTTGTCTTTGTCACTTTCCTAGAGTTTTTCTATCATGTGAAACACATGGACGGCTTGCAGGGCAGATCCAGAGGGGGGCCCGAGGGACACTGGCACCCTCATTATTTTTAAAAATGGTTAGTGTATTTGAATTCCCCTCGTCGAGGCAATGAATTTTGACTACTTAAACGTCAAAAACGGTGGCCAGATGAGAGAAATACAACTCCGATAAGATTGAAATGTTCAAAAAAAAATTTTTGAAGGAAGTTGATGTCTGGTCCCCCATATTAAAAATTTTAGAACACAGTGACACATTCAAAAATAATTTGTGTGCACCCTCATTATTAATTTTCTGGATCCGCCACTGACGGCTTGAAGAGTCAACTTCAACGACTTGAAAAGTCAAGATCGACGGCTTGGAGATTCAATATCAACGACCGATAGATTTCATAATACACATAAGTTTGAAAGATTAAACCAACTCAGCACCATCATGCCAAACGGAGCCCTAGTGTCAACAAAAGTATGTAGAAGCCGTCTTTTGCTCATTTTTGTTTGCTTCGTTATCAACAAAGTTTGCTTTGACACACATGATATATATATATTAAAATGGAGTCATGTCTATACTATTTGCCTATACCAAGCTTTTAAAAACCGGACCGGACCAGCCGGTCGGACCGGCCGGACCGGTCGAACCGCGAATCGGGGGCACAGTCGGTCCGGTCCAGGTAAGCAAATCGGACCCTCCACGGACCGCTCAAGAACTGCGGAACCGGGCGGGTGGGCCAGGAACCGGCCGCGGTTTCACAAAACCGGGCGGGCCAAAGCCCGCTTTTAAATTGCAGAGAAAATGTTGGTGGGGGGTTTCGAACCCCCACCAAGACAAGAGTAAGTTAAGGGCTAACCACGTGACCATTTGATTCTTATTGTTTTACTTTATAATATATTATATACATATAAATTCTTACGTATATATAAAATAAACATATATAATTAATATACATATCTATATAAATATTAATTACATATATTTTTAGATATATTAATATATTAATATATTAAATTATCTTTTAAAAATTAAAGATTGACACTGCGGTGACGGTCATCAACGTGGTGGTTATGAACTGTCGCTCTTGAACTTCCGACCTTATATAAGAAACTTTCGTACACTTATATGTATATATATATGTATAGATCTATGTAACGGTTCGACCCCGGTTGGACCGGTTCAACCTTGAATCTTTCCCTCCGTCGATTCGATGTCCGGGCTGATTTTCAAAACCTTGGCCTATACATAGCACTTATCTTTAGCTTGAAGACCGACCACTTGTCGCAATCAGGACAACCCCATCTTCAAATCTAGAGACGTGTACTCTGTATATAAAAAAACACATATTCGCCTTATTTTCAAAATAGAGGGAAATATCCTTGGGGACACCAGGAAAAGACACGTGTCCCAATCCTCGTCCCTACCACTGTGCAACAGCTCGAGAACATTCGAGTTTACGCCATTAGAGTCTTCTCGACTCTCCGCCGCAGTTGCAGCATTGCCTTGGCTATCTGCATAAATATACCCCCAAAGCCAACGAATTCAGCAAACCACGAGCTTTTTTTTTGATTCGCCGGCGTTCATCCTAATCCATGGCCGCCGCAACCGCAGCATCCCTGTTTTTAGCCCCATCTCTGCTCCGGCAAACGGCAACCTTTCCTCGATCGACGGCATTCTTTTCACCACTCTCGAGAAGAATCCTTCGCTGGACTGCGGCGGCCTCTGCGGCGAGCGAACCCAATGACAACACGTCCTTGGACGTGCCGGTGAAGAAGGTCGCCGGCGCTTCCCCTGCAGAAACCCGCTCACCCCGGCGCTCTGCTTTCGAAATCTCGCCTTTTGGTATAAACTCTGTCAAAACCCCAACTTTCTGCTTGAAAATCTGTTCTTTCTTCTAATTACACCCGGCGCAGGGCTTGTTGACCCTCTATCGCCGGTGAGGACGATGCGGCAGATGCTGGACACGATGGACAGAATATTAGACGGCGCCGGTGAAGGGGAAACGCGGTCGCCGTGGGAGATAAGGGAGGAAGAGCAAGAGCTGAAGATGAGGTTCGACATGCCGGGGCTGACGAAGGAAGAAGTGAAGGTGACGGTGGAAGACGATGTTTTGGTCATCAGGAGTGCTCAGCAGAAGGAGGAGAGAGGAGAGGGAAAGGAAGGGGATGATGGGTGGTGGCGGTGGAGCAGCTCCGGCGCCGCCTATGACATGCGGCTGGTGCTGCCGGAGGAGGCGGAGAAGGAGAAGGTGAAGGCGGAGTTCAAGAATGGAGTGCTGCTGGTTACTGTCCCGAAGAAGAAGGTGGAGCGCCATGTCTTTGATATCGAAATCAAGTGAGCAGAGCAACCACCCTGTTCAGTTGTGTGTGCTCCTCTGTTTTGTTTGTATGATTTGGGAAGCTTTAATTAAGGGAGGAGAGTGTAATCAAATCGTTTTGGTGTTATGTGACTTCTGTAAAACAGGGTAATTAAGGAAGATGAATCTTTTAAGTTCCCAATTACTTCTATTTTTTGTGAATCCGAGCTTGCTGGAGATGGTTGAAAATTGTGGTTTTAGCTCAGCGCAAACCGTAAAATTTTATAAAGTGGGGAGGTCGTAGAAACTCCCAATTAATCAAGTCAAATAAATCAATAGTAGTTAGAAGAGCAAGAGCTGAAATTGAATTAATTATCTTCTTTATAAAGCGAGACATACATTGCAAGACATGATTTCGCAATGCATCCGATGGAAATCATAAAATAAACAAGAACAAAACTGGCGGACATAGCACTGTAACCGCCTAGCCGCCCTGCACGAACAGCTCAGATCGGCGAACCGTTGAACTGTCAGACCGCTTCTCTTAGCCGTGTGAATTACTTCTTATTGATTGCTGAGGAAAACAACTTTGTCCGCACTTCTCGGTCGCCTGACCGAAGAGTAAAGCGAACAACTTATTCGAACTGCTAGTCAGCCCGCTACAGGTGAACTGATTTATTCAAGCTGAGAAAAACTATCACGAAAGAAGACCGTCTATTTGCCGAACCCGCGACCTGCTGCTAACCTCCGCCAACTGCTACCAGCTATTCACACCGTCTCCTCTGACTTAGTCAGAACTAGTTTCCTGGTTGCCAAGTGCTAGCCGCACAATCTGCAAACACAACAATAAACCAGTCACTTCTTCAATGATCATCGTGAGCCCGCTCGACAACAACAGCGGCAACATCAAGGGCATCGTGAACAATCGCATCGAACGTGTGACTCGACCAAATTGCATTATCGGCGATTGATTCCGCGATCACTCCAAGCGATTTCAGTTGCCCTGCAGAAATTACGGGGAGTTGAGGAAGGGATTGTCCAAATGCTGTCGTCAATCCAAATTCGTCGTCGCAATCATCAATCGAGAGAGGCAATAAGTGAAACATGGTCGACAGAGACGTGGGCGATGGAGTGATGTCATCAGTCAGAAACAGTGCAAGATATTGAGTGAGAATGATATGCATCCCAGAGATTGGCAAATACGCCCAGCGAGGATAAAATTGGAGTTCGCCTCGAAAGTTGATTTGAGCAACAATGTAGCAGCAAGTTCCCTTTTTCCAGGGATATGATCTCCGGGAAAATAGCTCGTCCATGACGCCACAAGTTTTCATTCTTCCCCGATCCACTGCGCAGACTCGAACGAAAGAAACGATCCACGACGGTAGTCAGCGCGGATGCGGGAGGCGTTAAGCAATTTCTGATGTGTTTTTTCTGTGTCTCGTGGCAAGCGAGAAGTTTGCTCGTCACGATGCGCTTGGATGAGGGCACATCATTCTCGATTTCCCACTCTTTAATGCGATCCAACAGTGCATCTAATTCAGCTTCAATGATAGAGTCTTCCCGCATTGGAGCTTGTCTAGTGCCAACAATAATTTTGGCCACGGCAGCCATGAATTGTTCGTGTCGAGCACGATCCGTGCTGTTCGAATTGTCCCAGTACCTTGTGATCAGGTGGTGATTGTCGAGGAGAACAATGATGTTCTCGAAATCTTCCAGCCATTCCCGATCATCGCAACACTTGTCCAGGTACATGATGAGCATCGAAGTATCAATACTGGAAGCGTTATACCGTCTCAGCAAACCCTGACTAACAGATCGACATTCCGCATTTCCTATCGTGCTTGTGAATTGATGGGAGAGGATTTGTTGGCGCTCTTTCATGACGGAGTGCAATCCAACAACCGGGGAGAATTTCCTGCCGTTGAACTCATCCGTTAATTTCATGCGTCCTGACACGTTGTGATGTTGGTCAGCCGACAGATAAGTCCCGGTGATGGCGCCTTCCATTCTGTTAAAGAACGGGAGTTGGCGAGCAATGCAGTCGTTGACCAGGCCTGTCAGCGTTGATTCCACTGGACCGAGAGTGTCATTGTATCCATTGCAATGCTGAAAGAATGACGAAAAATCAAGAAACACTATCGGATCCAGAGGCGTCGACGATTGCCAGAGTGCGGCATCCCTATCGTGCATTTATAAATACCACGACACGTGACCACGATATAGCGCGGCTTGACGCATGTATCGAGTCGTTCGGGCACAACGAATTACCTTGGCGGCATTAGCACTGCCGGAACGGGACGTGTACAAGTCGTATGCCATTTGAACAAGACTGACGTCGTGCGCGCTCTGTTCAAACAACTGTACGGGATAGTTAAGGACGATGGGCGCCGGGATCAACTTCTCGGTTTTGGCCTCGTCCATGACATGGAACGTGGCACCACAGCCACCTGAGCTATGCGACTTCCTGCACACATATCAAGCACAGAGAGCAAATGCAGTGGTGTCGATGCAATCGATGATTCGCGGGGCACTAAATTGCTTGCGGAAAAGAAAGCCGACTTTGTTGCAAGACGGGCATGCACCCGCTATCACGTTGACGTCGTACTGCCGTTCTGGATCGATCACGAACATCGGTTTCAGTAGATACGCGTTCAGGTCGGGACGCTTGCTCCACAGTGGCACGAGTGGATCGATTCAGATAGGAGGGCACATGCCATCCTCGATCAGTTTCAGCTGGGTCTTGATCCAATCCTCCTGAATCTTGTTCAACGTGCCAGATTGTTTGTCACAAACGCACGGCTCACTAGTGGGGCGGTCGATTGCTGACGAATAGAATGACGGCTTTTGTGTCGGAGTCGATTCCGACTGAATTTCAGGGCAGCAACGGACGAATGTCTCCACCGATCGTTGTGTTTTCGCAATGTCCCGCAGCACAAGATCAATACCATTCATTGGCGATGATGACTAATAGACAGACAATCTGGGATGGATCAGGTAAAGTCAGCGACGAGAGGAAGAAAAACGAAGACTATCTAGAGCAAATAAGCCCTGCCAAGCAAAGCCATAATTAATCCAAACTCAACAAGTTTTCTCAAAATTCCATTAACAATGAAAATTAAAGTTCACGAAATAGACATGAAGTACCTGCTTCTGCCAATGACGGGCTCTATAGGGTGTGGCTCTCCTCTTATTAAAAATACTCTAACAAACCATTCCCCCTATCATAATATAAATCATGATTAAATGCAACTGAAGTGCTACACAAATTGAAATGCATTAGTTGATTAATTATTATCTATACTTTATTTTACCAATAAGATTGAAGTGTTTCACATAGAGATTTTCCACCCAAACGATATGTACTATTATGTTCACAATTAAAAAAAGGTAAGAAAGAATGAATTGGACTCATTTTAATTGTTACAAACAAAACCTGCAAACAACTAGGAGCAAACAACTAGGAATAAAGATAAAAGGGATAACAACAACATTAATATCATTCTTCATCACTCACAGAAAAATTAAACTGCAGACCTTTATGAAGTAGAATGGACAGGCAATTGTCGCACACCCGACCAAAGCCTAACTGATTTCCCACCTGATGGAAATTGTAGATTGTTTCTTAATAGGACTTGGTGATGATTATACCATTTAAATTATTTTTGGTATGCAGTTGATTTTGACCTAGCTGCCAGCAGAGGATTAATGAGCAATCCTACTGACTCTTCAAAGATGACAATCTCTTCATCCATTGCTTCAATAGAATGCAATAGATTGATTCAATAACTTCAAATACTTAAAAGATTTAAAGATACAAAATAATGCACGATGCAATACAATATAATTTAATCAGATACAAAGATATTTTAAAAACAAAATAAAAAACTTAGTAGACTTGAATAGATCGGAAAATGATGATGATCAGGAAAAGGTGAGAAAATTTTGCACGTTTGCACTATATGAACATTTCTTCAAGCAATTTAAGTGCGGAACTCTTCTAACGTTACAGGAACACTATGGCATCGGGAAAAAAAATACATTGGTATATGCTTCTTCAATTCCTCCCAGTTTAGACATATCACAGGAACACTATAAGAGTTCACTGCACAGGGGAGGTGTCTCAGTCTACAAAGGAGAGGCAGCGATATCTTGATCACAGAAGATATTTAGTGCCTGGATTTTCAGATTCAACCTGGGAAGGAGAAACAGAGAAGGAAGAGATGATCGATTTAGGGTTTAGAGTTACCTGGCGCGGCTGTGATCTCGGAAGAACCGGCGACTGCTGGCAGTGACTTCAAGCGATTTGATGGGATACTCTGGTGATGAGAATGGAAGCACAAAACAGCTTTGAAAATCAAAAGCAAAACAATGATGGAAACAGAGAATATGTAGAAGGAGTTGCATACCTAGAGAGCGAAGAAGGGCGGTGGAAAGATTTTGAGAAAGTGACGGTGGACACGGTGGAGCTTGAGCGGGCGAATCGCTTAAGAGGGGGGGGGGGGGGGGGGCGATCTCCAGCTCTGGCGATGCGCGGGAATGGAGAGTTGGATGACGAGGAGCGACTTAGAAGGGAGAGCGATGTCCAACAGGGAGAGAAAGAGCATGATGTGCGGGAGACGAATGGCGAGAGGGAGAAACTCGAGCGGGGAAGGTAGGGCATCAGGCAAATCGTGAGAAAGCGGGGGTATTTCCGGAACAACCTAACTTTAGTCCGATTCAGTCAGACTGAAGTGAGGCACGACGGGGGGGGGGGGGATGAATATAACTAGAGGTGGCCTATATGGGAATAAAGTGAAATGAATGAAGTGGTAGGAATATGAAGCAAATGGAGTTGGAACATGGACGTGGGCTTTAATATATGAAGTGGGCTTGTATGCAGGGGCGGATTTAAAGGGGGGGCCTAAGGGACACTGATCCCTCTTCGAGATGGAGCCTGACTGCGTTTGATGTACTGGAGGGAGGATTAAGCCTTTTTCGGCTTAGGGTTTCAGGTGAATTGAAGAGATCAGAAACCGGAGGGAGGAGAGCGGCGAAAAGAGAAGCGGTGTAAGTTTCTTTGAACGTTCTTTATAGAAGATTTCTGTGGCGCAGGTTGTTGTGGTTTTTTTCCCGGATTTGAGGTTTTTCCACGTTAATTTCCTGTGTTGTGTTCTGTGTTTTCTGTGATTGTTTTTGCACTCATTTTTTCCAACAGTCCCCCCCATTATTTTTCAAAATATATAGTGCATTTGGATTCCTCTCGCTGAGGCAATGAATTTTGACTACTCATACGCCAAAAACGGTGACCAGATGAGGGAAAAACAACTCCGATAAGAAGAAAACGTTCAAATTTTTTTTCTGAAGGTAATTGATGACTAGCCCCCCTGTTAAAATTTTTAGAACCCGGTGACATTCAAAAAAAAAATTTTGTGCACCCTCTTTTTCAATTTGTGCACCCTCATTATTAATTTTCTGGATCCGCCATCGCTTGTATGGAAATGAAGGCCGTCAAAGCAATCACCACTCGTACTGAAGTCATCTTGGTCATAGGACTGAATGTCTGCTCATAGTCTTTTCCGTACTGTTGAGAGAACCCCCCGAGCTACATGTCAAGCCTTGTACCGCTCGATATTGTCATCACCCTTCTTCTTGAGCTTATACACCAATTTGCAAGTAATAAGAGTTATGCCACCGACCTTGGGCACAATCTCCCAAGTTTCATTCTTCCTGAGAATGGTCATCTCCTCATCCAAGCCATTTTCTCGCTCCTTAACTCCAACATCATTCACATAGCATGACGACTCCCGTTCGTCCAGAGGACCTACACAAAAAAATGACACAAAGCTCAACATGTTCCCGTCTTTGTACCGAGCTGGTGGAATAATGGTCCTCTTCGACCTCCCAAGGCCTGACCATGATCCACCACACTAGCTGCTTGATGCAAGAAGATCACGGCAGTGAACTGGTCGCACAAGTAATATAAAATGGGCGAGTTTTCCCAAGTATCGATCTCACAAGGAACACAGTAAGGTGGAGTTAATTTCGAGGAGGACTTGAGATTGAAGTCCTTGGGTCGGAAGTAACGAAGGGAGTTTTGTTGGTTGCGGAAACAGAAAATAAAACACTACCAACTACTCCTATGCAACGCCGCTATGCGAAGCTTCACTAGGCGGGATGAAGACTAGTCGGGCCGCTATGCACCGATTCACAAGGAGGATGGGTGAGTAGGCTAGCGGATGAGGTGAGAGAACGACGGAATGAGGGTCGTAAGCACCTCTTTGCAACGCACGTCACTAGCAATTGCTAGTGCGGCAAGGGTGGATGGAATATGGCGCACCTCAAGCAATAATAACAAAATCACAATAACTCACACAGACATGAATAAGTGAAAATGCTAATCAATAAAAATACTTCATCAATACATAGAAATTAAACTAAGCTATCAACAACAACATAAGAGGAGTGTGCGAAATCGACCGGGTCTGAAGCCTTATTGAGGGTTCACGGTTGGAATCCCGGGTTGTCAATCCAAGTCCAAGCTCGGTCCTCAACTGCGTCCGGGGTAGAGGAGGCTGTCACTCACTCCCAGTGACCCGTCTTCTTCGTATCACGCTGCGGAAGATGGACACACAAGCTCCTCCTAGCTTGGTGGAGAAGGCTAGGTCAAATTTCCCTTGAAACTCGAGGATGAAGGAGGAGGCCGAGGGGATGCTCCGGCTTTGATTTGGCGGTGAAAGCTTGCCCGGAGACCCTCCCTAAGGTGGAGAATGAAGGAGGACGGCGGAAAAACTCGTCGGGGACGAAATACGGCGGAAAATGTCGAGCTCCCTCAATTAGGGCGAGACCTGCGATATTTATAGAAAACAGAATTAAATACTGCGCACGATCACAGGCACACGACCAGTGGTCGTGCGCGATATGGCCTGTGACCGTTCGATATGGCGGCAGAACTTGCACAAAAGAGGTCATGACTGCGCACGATCGGCAACGCACGAGCAGTGATCGTGCGCGGTATAGCAGGTGATCGTGCGATATGGCAGGACAGAACTTTCGAAAAGAGGGCAAGACTGCGCACGACCGATGATCGTGCGCCAAAGAGGTCGATGGTCGTGCGTGGGTAAAAACGCACGACCATTGACTCCTTTGCCAAAAATGGTGAAAGTCCTACCCCGGACGCCCACACGATCCCCGAACCTGCAGGAAAACTGGACGGGTTGTCGAACATGGCAGTCACGGATATCAATAAAATGCACAGCAAGAGGGAAATACACACACTCACAGAAATAGGCTAATAAAGTGCACAAAACGTGGAATGTCGCAGCGAACCAAAAGGAGTGCTAATGGCGCTGAATGGTAGTGCAAAGACATGCAAACGAGCCCAGATGAGTCCGAAATTAAGTATAAAATATGGACTCATCACACCCCCAGACTTAACTGTTTGCGCGTCCCGAGCAAACACAACCTAAGCAGACAAGGAAAAAGAACTAGCTAACAAAGAAATTGCAGAACAGAGTACCATGCGAAGTCGCATGGCCGCGTGCATAAAAATACAATAGAAGAAATTTCTAAGTATGCAAAATAGTTTATATTTTTCACAATGTGTATCAACAAGTTATTATTACTCAAAAATAGAATCACGGTGAATCATCCGGTCACGCATAGGAAGAAAGTAGACTGGCCACTAAGGTGAGCTTTGCCAAAGATCGGGGCTCAGGATCACCTCCAAAGGAATCCACCAATGTCGGGGACCATACGCTTGCCCGTTCACATTCTCTCCACGACACTAGTTCGACTCAAGCGTGAATCTGTAGGACTTTAGGATAATCACAGGGCTTGGGTTACGGTGAGGTAAACAAAGATAAACAGAAAGGCTATGCACCTAACCCAAATGAGCTATCCAAAAAGAATCTCTCGACAAACCATAAGACGCGCGAGTGCACCACACCCCCAGACTTATCTTTTGCAACATGGGTGTGTGCACCGCCTACTCCAAATCAAAATCATTTCAACAAGATTTTCAATCAAGCTTTTTCCTTTCACTTTTCATTTTCACTCTTTTTTTTAAATCATTTTCTTTTCTTTTTTTATCCTTTTATTTTCATAATTTCAGCAGATATAACTTGGAAGCACTTCCACATTTTCACAAATAATAACACCACATCACAACCCAACATGAAAATATAAAATACTAAAGCTCGACTTGGGTGTGCGACTAGGATCGGCTATGAGGCTTTGGTGAATTAATGGTGGAGCTGAATCAAAAGAAGGGTAGGCACAACGGGGCTTAGCGAGGATAAGACGTTCGGAACGGTACAAAGCTCAACCGGGCCAAAATGATGGCCTACATCACGCTCACGCTAGACTAACCATGTACCAATGCTTCGAGAGTAGCTTGGGGCAAGTTCTTAGCCACCGAGAAAGATAATCCTTCCTCCCGACTCGAGCAAAACGAGTCTAGTGACGGCTACACACATTCCTACACTACCTTTTGATTCACACCGGATTCATCAACTTTTGAGTAGAATAAAATGTCTTTACACAAATAGAAAAATATAAAACTATAAGCATACAGAAAAATTAAATCTACACATATTTCTACACAAAACGAGAGCAATTGACTTGGAACACAGCAAAGCCAACATTTTACTCTATCGTGCAATCCTAAACTAGCAGAATAATTTTTCCAAATCAAACAAAAGAAATGAGTTTAACTCGCGGCACGCTAACAGCTAAGCACGCGCTCATGTGGGTGCAGTGGTGTGCAATGTAATTAACTAAATAAAATAAAACTACAAAAGCTTCTAGTATGCACATGAAATGTGCACGTGCAAAAGGCAACAACTAATAGCTCTCCCCCAGACTTAGACTAAACAACACATCAAATGATAGAGAAAGTAAAATCAGAATGAGCTAAGGGAAGAGGTTACCCAATGCTCAGCTAGTGAGCATACCAGAAGACGCGTGGAAAGTAGAAATAGGCTCCCCATACGAAGAATCACAACCCCGCCAACACAAAGTTGCCAAAAATACCTGCAGGGGTGAGCTCCGCAAAAGCAAAAGAAAAATATACAAAAAGAAATGGTAAAATAAAATAGACATGGAAAAAAATGCAAAAAATGAAAGATAAGTGCTGGGGTTATTGTCATCCCAGCACGACTTATTAAATTCTAAACAGTTCTAACTAATGTGCCTATGAAAAGAAAAATGCACAGGTAACTGGCCTAATATCCGTTGCGGTAACGGGTACCGATACGGACATAGAGCAATTACCTCTCTGCCTAAATAGTCATACCTGCTCCTCGCAGGCAGAGGAAATAGGAAGTAAGATGAGGAGGAGCACTGGTCCTCACTCAACTCACCACAAAACAAATCCTTGCCTAGCAAGGTATCGTCCATCACAGGTTCGTAGGAAGCGATGGTAACGGTAAAAATGCCAGGCACATCGACAACCTCACATACCTGTGGAGATTCCACCTGCACAGGCTCAGATAAAGAAGGGGGATCAAGGAATAAAGTAGAAGAAGAACTAAAAGAATCAAAAATATGGAGAGTGATCCTGGAATCACTCTCAGCAGGATCCAAGCATAGATCACTGTCGGTGTCATGTGAGTCATGGCGAGGGGAAGCTGAGACCATGAGGTCCTCGATGGTGATTTGGACCTCCTCAACCAATAAGGAAGTGGAAACTTCCTCATCAGCAAGGATCTCCTCATCAATACACCTCGGTGCGTCACCGTGTTCCAAGACATAATACTCTCCATTGAAGAGAATAATGTCCTCGTCACACCATGGCGCATGCTCATATTCCCAATCTCCAAAGGGCACAACATCATCAACCAACTCACTAAAAAGAGGAGTAGATGATTCTTGCAAAGAAAGCGGAGGAACAACAACATCAGAGAAAATAGGTGCAGGTTCCTCCGGGGGTGAATCAAGAAGAGAGGAAGAAGGTATAGAGGGCGACGGTACCGCAATGTCGTCACATCGATCAGTAGAAAGTCTGATGGGTGTATCCACAGCAGTCCCCCATAGACAAAGTGGTATTGCGAATACATCAACAGAATCAGAAGGAGCAGCCATTTGAGAGGTGGATGAGACAATCCGGATATCCGGTTCATCATCCGCCTCCAACTGGTGCTGAAATTCTGCGCAATCTTTCAACACATGGTCGGTGCTACGACAACACAAACACCGTTTTCCATTACTCCTTGGTCCAGGTGGGACCGAAGAGGAATATGAAAAAGGTGAAGGCGGAGAAGAGTAGTGACCATAAGACTGGGGTACGGTGTATGAAGTACCATAAGACAACGGTGCTCCATACACTGAACCACGAGAGTTATGCTCCCATTCTTCAGTGGGGCACTCATCACTGCTATGCCTATAATCCCCGCACCAGCGGCAACGGATATTCGCATAAGAATACATGGTGCAACAAGAAAGAATTCACCACGAGAATTTTCTAAGCAAAAATTAACTACACACAAGCAGATAAATAAAAAGGAATACCTGCTAATGAAATATCAAAATTAGAAAAGGAATAAAGAAAAATAAGCAACAAATTATAAAACTAAAGCAAAGAAAAATAAAACATGGAATGAACAGATGGAAAAGAGCTTCAATCTATAATCTCCCTCTCCAAAAACTCACACGACTGTGTTCCCCGGCAACGGCGCCAAAAACTTGATGCAAGAAGATCGCGGCAGTGAACCAGTCGCACAAGTAATATAAAATGGGCGAGTTTTCCCAAGTATCGATCTCACAAGGAACACAGTAAGGTGGAGTTAATTTCGAGGAGGACTTGAGATTGAAGTCCTCGGGTCGGAAGTAATGAAGGGGGTTTTGTTGGTTGCGGAAACAGAAAATAAAACACTACCAACTACTCCTATGCAACGCCGCTATGCGAAGCTTCCCTAGGCGGGATGAAGACTAGTCGGGCCACTATGCACCGATTTACAAGGCGATGGGCGAGTAGGCTAGCGGATGAGGTGAGAGAACGGCGGAATGAGGGTCGTAAGCACCTCTTTGCAACACACGCTTCTAGCAATTGCTAGTGCGGCAAGGGTGGATGGAATATTGCGCACCTCAAGCAATAATAACAAAATCACAATAACTCACACAGACATGAATAAGTGAAAATGCTAATCAATAAAAATACTTCATCAATACATAGAAATTAAACTAAGCTATCAACAACAACATAAGAGGAGTGTGCGAAATCGACCGGGTCCGAAGCCTTATTGAGGGTTCACGGTTGGAATCCCGGGTTGTCAATCCAAGTCCAAGCTCGGTCCTCAACTACGTCCGGGGTAGAGGAGGCTGTCACTCACTCCCAGTGACCCGTCTTCTTCGTATCACGCTGCGTAAGATGGACACACAAGCTCCTCCTAGCTTGGTGGAGAAGGCTAGGCCAAATTTCTCTTGAAGCTCGAGGATGAAGGAGGAGGCCGAGGGGATGCTCCGGCTTTGATTTGGCGGTGAAAGCTTGCCCGGAGACCCTCCCTAAGGTGGAGAATGAAGGAGGATGGCGAAAAAACTCGTCGGGGACGAAATACGGCGGAAAATGTCGAGCTCCCTCAATTAGGGCGAGACCTGCGCTATTTATAGAAAATAGAATTAAATACTGCGCACGATCACAGGCGCACGACCAGTGGTCGTGCGCGATATGGCCTGTGACCGTGCGATATGGCGGCAGAACTTGCACAAAAGAGGTCATGACTGCGCACGATCGGCAACGCACGAGCAGTGATCGTGCGCGGTATAGCAGGTGATCGTGCGATATGGCAGGACAGAACTTTCGAAAAGAGGGCAAGACTGCGCACGATCGATGATCGTGCGCCAAAGAGGTCGATGGTCGTGCGTGGGTAAAAACGCACGACCATTGACTCCTTTGCCAAAAATGGTGAAAGTCCTACCCCGGACGCCCACACGATCCCCGAACCTGCAGGAAAACTGGACGGGTTGTCGAACATGGCAGTCACGGATATCAATAAAATGCACAGCAAGAGGGAAATACACACACGCACAAAAATATGTTAATAAAGTGCACAAGACGTGGAATGTCGCAGCGAACCAAAAGGAGTGCTAATGGCGCTGAATGGTAGTGCAAAGACATGCAAACGAGCCCAGATGAGTTCGAAATTAAGTATAAAATATGGACTCATCACTGCTTCTTTTGCACCAACTCTTCTTTCAAGTGCACTAAGAGCATCGCTCCCCCTTCTTCCATAACCAGTAGCACCTACCTCTGAGCTAGATGTAATTGGAGCTCCTGGAGTCACATACAACTCCATCAGTAGATCACCAACACCTTCTTCTTGCCTTCCATCTACCCTGCTCTCTTGTAGTTTCATAGAGGAACTATCTTGTTACGATGTTAGCTCATCGAATATCACATCCCTTGAGACTACAAATTCTTTTGTCTCGGGGTCCATGCATTTCCAGCTTTTCTTCCACTCGTCATAGCCAATGAAGACAAGTTTTTTTGCCTTCACATCCAGCTTAGTTCCAAGAGCATCTGGAATGTGCACGTAGCTGGTGGATCCTCATACACCCAAAATAGATGTATATAATACGCAAGTGCACGTGTCAGATCAATTAATAAAATGAGAGCATAGATCGTTTTCACGAGAAAATGACTAATTTAACGCTTGCAAGTACTAACTCAACTTTTTTTAAAATCCAAGCCAAATTAATTAATTAAAGTTTTTGTTAAATTTTTTTAAAATACTAATAAAATTAAATAACAATTTTCTACGAGAATACCTTTCATTAATATGAAAAAATAGTCTTGTACTCCGATTTTCTATGTTTATTCTGATGAATGGTTTATGAAAATATTTGAATAATTTATTTTGCAATGATTTTAAAGTAGAAATCCGTATCTTTTGATATCATAAATCAATATATATCTCTTTTCCCTTATCATCTCTAACTCAAGTGAAATGAAAAATATTAATAATAATGAAAATCTATGTTGTTAGCATGAAAGTGAAATCTCGTTTTCTTTTGTTTGTTATGTTAAATTTATGATGCACTTACGTCTCTGCTCTTTCAAATCTTGAAATACAGTAAAATACATAAACTTGGTTAAAGAAAATATACATCACTCTTCTCTCGAATCTTGCAACGTAGAAATAAAATCTTCACCCAAATACTAATGCTTCTCATCTCTTAAATCTCGAAATACAATAAAAAGATGAAGAACTGAAATTTCATTAAAAATCATAAACCAACAAAGATAAATCAACAACCATTCATAAGCTTTAAAAGAGATCTATCATCACAATATATATAGTACTCTCATCATACAAAACTAAAGATAATTAATTCATACTTGAGGAAAAACAACAAGTAATTAAAAAGATCTTACAAAACATGATATTTAAAATCAAATGTTGCATGAATTCTTCTTCGGATTTTTGCTCCTGTTAAAAACCACAAACAACTAGCCGAACCTTGTACCTCTCCACAGAACTATTGGAGCGAGTCTTGACTTTGAAGACCCACTTGCAAGTAATAGGAACAGTACCATGCGAAAGATGAACAAGATCTCATGTACGAGTGTGCTCAAGCGCCGCCAACTCAATAGACATAACAACCTGCCACTTAGGTATTTGAACAGCCTCATAATAGGAAGTCAACTCTAGAATAGTACAAATAGTGCAAGAAGAGCAGGTAGGTCTAACAGTAGTATAACAAGGCTAAGGAGGTCGGGAGGACGTCGCTCATGAGGTGGTTGCGATGCACTAGTGGATCATCTATAAAGCACTCGCTAGAGGAGGCAGGCACTAAGTTTGGAGGAATAAGAGATGAAGGAGCAGGAGGAGGACGATGAGTGTAGTGATTTGAAAGGGGGCGACGAACGCATCAGAGGGATATGTAAGTGGCAAAGGGGAGGAGTGAGAAGATGACAGAACATACTGTAATAATAGAAGAAGTGGTGACATAATTGACTGTGGAAAGGGAACAGAAGGTGGACATAAAGAAGGGGAGGATACTTGAGGCGGGGGGATGGGAAGAGTGAGAAACTACACATCAGAAGGAGTAACTGATGAGTGTGAGGTCAAGGGAATAGAGGGCACGAAGAAATGATGAGACTCGTCAAAAGTGATATCACGCGAGATGCAAAGTCCACGTGTAATAGGGTCATAACATTGATAGCCCTTGTTCTTGATGCTATATCCAAGAAAGGCACAAGAAACAAATTGAGCAGAGAGCTTGCTACGCTCACATGAAGGGAGAAGAACATAACACTGATAGCCAAAAACACGAAGATGAGTGTAACGTGGGAGTCTAGAGTACAGACACTCGCCATGACACTAGCCCTGAAGGAAAGTGAAAAGTTGCAGGTTAATAAGATAGACATTGGTGGAAATAGCCTCAACCTAATAATGAGGAAGAATGTGATAGGAGATAAGAAGAGTGCGAGCTATTTCAATAATATGACGATGCTTCCTTTCATTGGTGTCATTTTGAGTGTGAGCACCAGGACAAGCAAGATGGGAGAGAGTGTCGTGGGTAGCTAGCAGATCTCGAAAAACATGAGAGAGGTACTCCTCTTTAAATCTGAATGAAAAATACGTATGGAAGCAGAGAACTGTGTGCTCTTCAAAACAAAAAAAGGTAATATAAGTTTGAAAAAACTCAAAGCGAGAATATATGAAGTATACCCAACTATAACGAGAATAATCATCAATAAAAATAACTTAATACCGATGTCCGCCCATGCATACAAAAGGTGTGGGACCCCATACATTAGAGTGAACTAGATCATCAAAAGGACGCTGAGACCTACACTCACTAGACAAATATGAGATTTGTAGATGTTTACCAAGCTTATAACCTATACAAGAGTGGGACTGATCAATAAAAACACGATCAAGAAAGCTATGAATAATGAGAGTCGCATGACGCGAGCCACTAGGATGACCAAGATGATGATGTCACTGAGAGAAGCTCACCGAAGGAAGACAAAGAGTAGAAGATGTCGGTGACGAGGCAGCGGATGGAAGATGGTGACGATCAAGGACGTACACCCCACTACGTTGACAACCAGCTCCAAGGAGTGCCCCAGACAGACGATCCTGCACACAACATGTAAACTCATCAAAGGTAACAAGAAAACTATGGGATGCGAGTTGGCTAACCAATATTGTTGGTGTTACCATGGTGATCTGGAAGTGATCAAACAAGTAGTTTTATTGTCAACGTGATATGAGCCTGTATGGTCGCACATAAGTGCGTTTGGAGAAATTGGAGGAATGGATTGCGTTGGTTTTATTCATATATTATGAGAGAAGGACCAAACACTTGACTTATTAAAATTTATCGAGACATCTCGTTGATTTGTCTGGAGCGTCGAGACATCACAGCTGATTCGTCGAGACCTCACAGCTAAGGCATTGAGTTCGTCGAGACCTCACAGCTAAGGTGTCGAGTTCGTTGAGACCTTACAGCTAAGGAGTCGAGTTTATCAAGACCTCACAGCTAAGGCGTCGAGTTCGTCGAGACCTCACAGATAATATGTCGATTGCGTCGAGACATCAGCTGATTCGTCGAGAAATCTCGTCGATTCGTCGAGTCATCTCATCTGTTCGTCGAGTCATCTCTACTAATGATTCATCGAGTTAATTCCATTGGATCTAGGTCTGCGGATAGTGACAGTTCAAGTTTGTTTATACTCCTGGGTATATATATATATACATATATCAGTTGCCTCAGGGTTTTTCAGGGATAGATATGGGCGAGTCCCGAAGTCACGATCCCATCGCTCCGATAAGCTCCGATTCCGGCGCCCGCCGTCGTCGCCTCTCCTGGTGCAGACCTAGCAGTCTGTGGAGATCATGGGGCTTTCCATTCCCCATCCTGTATCTTGTTTGATAAGGTACCGATGTTCTCCCTGTTTGTGTGGATTCCTGTAGAGCCGCAAATCCCTTTTTTGCGTGAACTCACCCGTCGACCAAGAACTGTTTTGGAGCATCTTGATTGGGTGCCGACTCAATACCACTCAAGTAGACTTCTATTTTATGTTATGCAAACTTCTTGATCAATGTTCATCGTAAGACCCAAGTTTCTCTTTAGGGTTTTCTTGAACTTTATTCTGCTGCGCACATTCGATGTGCTATTAAGGAAAAGCCCTACAGATATGAGGTTCATAGATAACTTGGATATGTATATAATATCAGGAGCATTAAAGTTGCTAGTATAAAGAAGACTACGACTAGTGATGGGATGAATGGTGACCTTTGCTATCATGATACTAAGGGCAGAGGAGACGGGCTGACAGGATAAAAGGTGGGTAACATCATATGTCATGTGAAAAGAGGCTCCAAAGTCAAGCAATCAGTTATAGAGAGAGAGATACCTGCAGGAGCGGAGGCAACCAGCTGAGAGGCAGAGGCATCAGAATTGTCTTGTTGAAGTACGAATGCAGGGGAACGAGACAATGAAACATGATGGGATAACTGTTGGGCAATCAACTAAGGCAACTCAAATATAGAGGGAGACTACGCCAGAGCTGAAAAGATAATGGAAGGTTCACCAGAAGCATGGTGCTGACCAAACTGCTGAGACTTCTGAAGCTGGCGACACTTAGATTTGACATGACCAAGGAACTGACAGTAGTGAAAACAGACAGACAGGTAATGAGAATTACTTAACTGAGTTGCCGAAGGTGTCGGAGAAGGAAAAGCACCAGATGCCATAAATCATGGCGCAGAGTCGCGAATCGGGAAGAACGGATTGTGACGGCGACAAAATCACTTGATCTCCAACAATAGGAATGAGATCATTTCTGGCAACAGGAACAAAAAACAAAAGAGAAGAGCTTCCTGTCAAGCTACATGAGTTCTTTCCGGAAGCAGATTTGCAAATTGAGAAGGTCGGAAAACACCTTCTCGGCAAGGTAAAATGTGAACAAAAACTTTCTTCTTGACAACAACGGAGATAGAAAGTGCGCAGCGAAAAAAAAACGAGATTGGTCGATGAGAAGAGAACAACGACGGGATCAAATCGATCAGAGAATCGCAAACAAGGGCAGCGGCAGGATCAATATTTGCACCAACGGGATCGATCGGTAGAAAGGCTGGAAGGTCGCTGAAATAGGGATCAGATCAAGCAGAAATAGCGACAGGAAGATCGACGAAAGATGTGCCACTGGCGGACGATCTCAGAGAAGTAATGGAGTGCTCCGATGGGCTCGCAGAAGAGCTGGATCTGGGAGGAATGGATCTCTAAAACAAATCTTTGTAGGAATCACGGGAAGGATCGATCTGGGGCGTGCACAGCCGATGCAAAAATCGGCGCCGGATGGAACTGGCGAACGATAGCAAAAGGACTGTTGGTATCACGAGAAGAAGGGGGCGAAGAAGCGAACTGTTTGGCTAGGTTTTCCTTAGCTCTGATACCATGATTGAAATGGAATGAATCAATCAATTCACTATGAACCAACTTAATATATATATATACAATTACAAGATATGGTGATCCCAACACCCAAAGTGACTCTAACCTAACTCTACCACTCATAATGAACATCATAATTGAACATCGTACCTAACATACTTATCATTCGTTAGTCCTCTTTGTGACTGTTTGTGCGTTTTGCTCTTTCTAAAACCAAGATGATTCATTTCAACACTACTAATCTTATATCTTGATTGATCACTTTGATGTTTTTTTACGTGATTGCTAACCGCAACTCATTACTGGCTAGTCGCACCTCAAAATCTCCTAATTTTTTCATGCTTTTTCGAATTCGCCTTGTACATGCAATTTCAGGAGAAGTGTTCAACACGAAAGTTGTATATCTCGACGAGATCTACAATTTTCGTGTTGCACTCTTTTCCTGAAATTGCATGTACAAGACGTATTTCTGAAAGGCGCAAAACCAGCTTCATCAACAAACTGAATCTCTTCTCCGGCGAAACGCTGCATAACATTCTGGAACAGAGTGCTGCAACAATTAACAGAGCAGTCTTCGAGCATCCTCTGTAGGACACCAGCCTCCCTCCCACCACTAAATCCTCTTTCCGGCAGACGCACGATGGACACGCGTCCATCCCGGTGTAGTAAGGAAGAATTATGGAATCAAGATTCAAACTTGCGTGAAGAATTCCTGAAATTGTAGAAGCTTCAAGCAGAGCATATCTCATGCTTCTCTGTTCTGGCGTGTTTGTTTACGAAGCCGAGAGCAGAGACATGAATGAGGAGGAGGATTGAAGGCCCCATTTTCGAGAGCGGAAAGAAAGTGTCCGTCTTTCGTCCGTTGGCGAGGACGAACATCATCAATGGGAGCATTACAGGACCAGAAGGCAGGAAATGCCTTCTCTTTATCAAGTTTCTACTAACTCTGCTTTTGAATTCCAGTACAGTGAAAGCTGCTGATGAGAGGAAGGAAGCAACCGTGGCCGCGAGCACCAACATGTCGACGAAAGGAGGATAGTTTCCGGCGTAGGAGCTGTCGCAGAAGTAGTGGAAGGGGCAGTTGAGAAGGTCTATTGTTTCTTCAAGTTGCCATTTTGTGCATTTGAAGAAGGTAGTTGTGATGTTTTCTGTGGCCCAATCTGGAAGAGACCCTGTTTCATTATCCATCATGCAATTGCAGGGCTTCTGCTTCTTTTGCTCTGCTTTTCAATCATTTTGAGCATTTACTGATACTGTGAGTGAGCTTTATCCTCTGTTGGTTGGTTTGTTGGAATGTTTTTGTAGCTTGAGTTCATGGTAATGTCGATTTTGAGGGCATGAAGAAGACGCGCAGATGTCTGTGCAGTCATGGCTGGTGGCTGGTGGCTGGTTTGTTGAGGGTGAAATAAATCCTGCTCAGCTTGTTTTGTGTGAGAAACGAACAGAAACAAACCGAAAGTAGTATAACTGAAACTTTATTATCAGAAAAAGGTATCTATTACAAAGGTATGCCCTCCCTTATATAGAATGGAGGAGAGGAGAGAGAATACAAATAAGAGATGTGGGACTAAAAATTTACAGGACAAGCGGACTATACAGATCAAACCGCACAGGCCGCGCGGTTAGACAGACGGGCTAACCGCACGGCTACCACCAGAGAGAGAGAGACCGCCAGGGGAGACCGCACAGCAACCAAACCGCTGAGGGAGACCGCCAGACCGCGCGGTCTCCAACTCGCCAAGACTGACCGCCCGGTCACACTTCAACACTCCCCCTCAAGCTAGAGCATATATATCGATCATGCCCAGCTTGTCACAAATATGTAGGAACGAGGCGGATACTGGCTTGGTGAAGATGTCAGCCAGCTCTTCCTCAGATGTAACAAATGGAGTGCAAATTTGTTCCTTTAAAATCTCTTCACGAATGAAATGACAATCGACCTCAATGTGCTTGGTTCTTTCATGAAAGACTGGATTTTTGGAGATGTATATAGCAGCCTTATTGTCACAGAACATAGGTAGAGGATGGTTGTAGACCTCTCCTAAATCCAGCCTGAGAGCCCGAAGCCACTTTAACTCACAAGTGGTCGATGCCATACTCCGATACTCTGCTTCAGCACTGGACCTGGAGACAACAGACTGCTTCTTGCTCTTCCAGCTTACCAGATTTCCCCCAACAAAAGTGCAGAAACCGGAGGTGGACTTGCGATCCCCTTTGTCATCAGCGTAACTCGCATCTGAGTATGCTTCAACCCTCAGATGACCATTCTTCTGAAAGAGCAATCCTTTCCCAGGGGCTGCTTTGACGTACTCCAAGATCCGCAAGGCGGACTGTAGATGGCACTCCCTGGGTGCTTGCATGAATTGACTCACCTTGCCCACAGCATAGGAAATATCGGGCCTGGTCACGGTGAGGTATATGAGCTTACCAACAAGTCGCCTGTACCGCGTAGTATCTGAAAGAAGAGGCGAATCATCTGTCCAGGTTTTGTCTTCTCCAACAGCCATGGGACACCGGGCAGGTTTAGCCCCAGTCAATCCTGCTTCTTTTAAAAGATCAAGGGCATACTTACGCTGAGAGAGGACTAAGGAGTTGGGCTTCCGAGAGATTTCGATCCCCAAAAAATACTTCGGAGAGCCCATGTCTTTTGTGACTAGATGTTGACGAAGGTGCCGCTTTGTCAAGGCTACCCCTTCCTGATCATCGCCAGTGAGAAGAATGTCATCAACATAAACTGCAAGAACCACCAGTCCCGAGGAGGTTTTGCGAACAAATAGAGAGTGATCAGCAGAGCTGCGCACAAAACCAACGGCCGCCACGATGCCGCTGAACTTGTCAAACCAAGCTCGAGGGCTCTGCTTGAGGCCATAAATTGCCTTCTTCAGCCGGCATACACGTGTCTCCCCCTGAGCAACATACCCAGGAGGTTGCTCCATGTAGACGGCCTCCTGAAGATCACCATAAAGGAAGGCATTCTTGACATCCAGCTGGGAAATCGGCCAATCCTTATTGACCGCCACAGAGAGAAGAACCCGTATAGTGCTGAGACGAGCCACGGGAGAGAAGGTGTCAAAGTAATCAACCCCATAGGTCTGAGTAAAGCCCTTAGCAACAAGGCGAGCTTTATAACGGTCCACCGTGCCATCCGGGGCAAATTTCACCACAAAGACCCAGCGACAGCCAACAACATCAGTGCTGAAGGGAGGAGGAACAAGAGTCCAGGTACCCCGCTCTGTTAGGGTGGCCATTTCCTCATCCATGGCCATCTTCCAGTGAGGAATAGCAAGGGCCTCCTGGTAGGAGCGGGGCGTGGCAGTGGCGGAGATAGCTAGAGCAAAGGCCCTGCGAGAAGGGGTAAGACGATCATATGAAACAACAGCAGTAAGAGGATGTTGGGTACACGTCCGCACCCCTTTGCGAAGAGCTATAGGAAGATCCAGGTCAGCAGGTTCCTCGGCATCCGGAGCATCCGTGGCAGAGAGAGCTGGCCCGGGAGTAGAGAGCGACGGCGGCGGAGATGCGGGAGATGGAGGTGGAGAAGAGGGAGAGAGAGGTGGAACAAGAGGAGTGGACGAGGGCGGAGTAGGGGTGAATATCGTAGTGGGAGTCGAGGAAATAAAGGGAACAGCAGGAGAATCAGAGGCTGGGAGAAGAGGAGGGGAGTCATCCGAGAAGTAGGAGGTATTCTCGAAGAAGGTGACGTCAGCAGAAACGAACTGCTTACGAAGGATGGGATCAAAGCAACAATAACCTTTCTGAGTGGTGGAGTACCCCAGAAAGATACATTTGGTGGAGCGAGGAGATAGCTTATCACGAGTGGCAGAAGGGGCATGCACAAAGGCAGTGCATCCAAAGATTTGGAGAGGGAGATGAAACGGCTCCTTGCCCGGATACAAAATGGAGAAAGGGGTTTTTCCGTGGAGAACGGTGGAGGGAATGCGATTGATGAGGTAACAGGCAAGGAGAACAGCATAGCCCCAATAGGAGCGAGGAACATGCATCTGAGTCATCAAGGAGCGAGCGACATCAAGAAGGTGACGGTTTTTGCGTTCTGCCACACCATTTTGTTGTGAAGTATAGACACAACTCGTTTGATGAATAATCCCATTTTGCATGCAGAAGGCAGAAAGGTCATGACTGATATATTCTTTGGCATTATCAGAGCGAAGAACTTTAATGGAAACATCAAACTGAGTTTTGATCATGAGATAGAATGACGTCCATACAGAGAATAATTCGGAGCGATCTTTTAACAGATACACCCACGTACAACGAGAGAAATCATCAATGAATGTGACAAAATATGAACTATCCCGACCAACGGTAAGGGTAGGAGAAGGACCCCAAATATCGGAGTGGATGAGATCGAACGGACGGGTGGATCCACGAATGTGCTTTGGAGGGAAGGAGGAGCGGTGATGCTTGCCAAGCTGACAAGCTTCACAGTTGAGCGGTGGACTTTGTGGAGGAAGGTGGGGCAGAAGTTGACGAAGAAGATGAGGAGGAGCATGACCAAGGCGGAGATGCCATTGGAGAAGATCTGTGGAGGTGGAGGAGAAGGTGGAGAAAGCAGAAATGTTGTCCAGAAAGTATAGGCCGCCACTCTCAGTCCCAGTAGCAATCGTCCGTTGGGAGTCCGGATCCTGAAAAGAGCAAGTAGTAGAAGTAAAAGTAACAGAACATTGTAATTGCTTGCATAGAGAGGTAATAGATAATAAGTTGCACGGGAACTTGGGCACGTAGAGAGTATCCTCCAAGCGAAGGGACGGAGTGACATGAACTATCCCCGTCCCATGAACCGATGATGAAGAGCCGTCAGCGAGAGTAACAGGGGGAAACCGACCATGTGTTTCTAGGAGAGAAAAACACTGGGGATTGCCGGTCATATGATTAGTAGCACCGGTGTCGATCAACCATTTTCCTTGAGTAACAACGTGGGCACTACCAGAAGACAGGACCACCGAGGCGAACGGCTCTGAGGAGTATATGGAATCCATGAAGGGAGGAACAAAAGAACTCGCCTTAGGCCGCCTAAACAAGCCGCGCGGTTAGGAAAGCACAAGCCGCGCGACTCAGCAGGAGGTCGCAGTGACTAACAAGCAGGAGCGGCTAAAGGAAGAGCCGCACAGAGGAGAACAAGCCGCGCGACTTAGAGAGAGGTCGCGGGGACAAGAGAGAGAGCGGCAAAGAAAGAAGGGCAAAGAGGCCGCCTAAACAAGGAAGAACTTGCGCGAACAGAGAGAAAACGCAGCGGTAAGAAGAAAGAGATCTGCTGCGCAAACAACAGGAAGCCACGCGGTTAGGAAACTATCCGCGCGGATAGGAAGAAGAAGTTCTGCAGCGGTCACGATGTCAGACACCAGCGGCCAGAAAAACCACGACCAAGCCGCAGAAGCAAACAGAGGGAGAGAAGTCGGGCGGCTAGCAGACAGACCGCGCGAACAGGAGGGGGAGGATATCGGGAGGCAAAAGGCGAACAAGGCAAAAAGGGCCGCGGAGACAGGTCGCGGCGACTAGAAAGGAGAGGTCGCAAGAAAGAAGCAAGCAACAGAAACAGGCCGCGCGAACAGGGCGCGAGAGGAAGGGGCAAGCCGTGCGGACAGGACGCAAGCCGCGAGAACATGAGGAGAAGGTCGAGTCCTCTGATACCATGTGAGAAACGAACAGAAACAAACCGAAAGTAGTATAACTGAAACTTTATTATCAGAAAAAGGTATCTATTACAAAGGTATGCCCTCCCTTATATAGAATGGAGGAGAGGAGAGAGAATACAAATAAGAGATGTGGGACTAAAAATTTACAGGACAAGCGGACTATACAGATCAAACCGCACAGGCCGCGCGGTTAGACAGACGGGCTAACCGCACGGCTACCACCAGAGAGAGAGAGAGACCGCCAGGGGAGACCGCACAGCAACCAAACCGCTGAGGGAGACCGCCAGACCGCGCGGTCTCCAACTCGCCAAGACTGACCGCCCGGTCACACTTCAACATTTTGCAAGGGAAGCAGATGCTGAATTAGCGTATTTTTGGTAACAGGACACAGACCAACTATGCCGATGACGAGTTTCTAGTTCAAATCGATAGTGCAATGATAACTGATGGGATGAAATCTTATTTATATGCTTGGGTGTGCACTTAATCATCTTCCTCATAATCCCTTCTATTGTGAAGATCATGGTTTTACTGGTCAACACACTCCCCCATGATCTCCACCACAATAGGAGAGATCATGGTGGTCTCCCACTCAATAACTACCGCCGCCCGCCGCCGCCGCCCGTCGCCGTCGCCGCCGCCCGCGGTCGGACGCCGCCCGCGGCCGGATGCCGCCGCCGCCGCCGCCGTCAACCACCACTGCCGCTTGCAGGTTGGCCACCATCCGATCATTATTGAGAATCCGTCGCCGTCCGATCCACAGGTAACCACCCACTAAACCACCAAGTTAGTGGAGGGGGGGGGGGGGGGCATAACAAGCTCCTGGAGGCTATAAAAGGAGCTCCAAGCCTCCTCAGTTCTCACATTTTCGCTCCCGGAGTCTTCTTATTCCTCAAGTCAGAGCTCTGTCGAACTCCTCCCTCAGGTCCTCTTTAATCCGCCTACGAGTCAATTCCCCAAGTGCGCGGAGAAGGCAAGAAGACGACCACCGCCAGCGCTCAAGTACACCAGCTACCAAGTTAGCATCCAGAACTTCCTCGGCGTAGCCTGTTGCCCGTTGCGAGTCAGAAATTCTCTCTCACCTCCAAGTTGTAATGAGGAGCGGCCTGTCGCCCTCGATTCTTCGAACATATTGTAACCGCAACCTAATAGTGGACTTTGACCGACACAGATCCGATCACTTGATTTTTTATCCAGTTGAGGGGTTTTTCCACGTTAAAACCTTATGTGTCAATTCTCTCTTTTCATTGACTGTGTGCGCGCTCGACCGTCCCGAGAGCTAAGGCGGTCCACTTTATTCCAATCCAACCGGGACGCCGAGTTAGTCCGCAACAGTTTGACATCGTCTGTGGAAAACGAGTTCCCCATATCCTCAGAAGACAGTACCCTCGACACAGTGATACTCGTGACTAGAGACTATGGCGGGTGAAGTTACTCGCACCGCATAAGGGATGACCCTCGGGGGGCAGGTTGGTCCAATTCCCCCTCACCGGTGTGTTGTCATACCAGAAGGAGAACTCCCTAGTGCGTATGTCCATGACCGTAGAACCCGTTTAGACAAAGGATCTGAAGTTCAACATCACTACAATCACCCAGAAGCAACAGGCATCAGACCAACAGAAGTTGAAAGGCTCATACACGAAGAAGTTCTCAACTTATTCGCAGAAGAATGCGAGCGGGCAGGGCAATGTGCCTCTCCTGCCAGCCGCCCTCTCCATCATTACTCGTCATTTGCAACCGAGGTTCGGGCACACCCAATCTCTCACGGTTTCAAGCTCCCAAAGATCGAGGCATACGATGGTACAAGTGACCCGTCAGAACATGTCAGACACTTTGCAATCATGATACAACTTTGCAACGCCCTAGATCAACTATTGTGCTAAGATTTCCCAGCAACTTTGAAAAGGCAAGCTCGCACATGGTTCATGTCCCTGAAGGAAGGAGAAATCAAGGATTTCGCAGAACTAACACAACAATTCACGGATCAGTTCATCGCAAGCCGCTGGATATTCAACGTCCTTCCCACCTGTCCGGTATCCGTCAAAGTGAAGGGGAAACTCTTAAATATTTCTTCCGTCGTTTCACCACTGAAGCACGACGAATCCCTGGAATAAAAGCGGAACTCATACGCGAATTTCTTCTTGGAGGGCTTCGCCCTGGGGGCTTCCACTCCGCACTAGTACAAGAAACTATACCCAGCTATTCTGATTTTGTTCAACGGATCGATGCCCAGATCGCCGCTGATGATGCAATCGAAGCACACCGCCAACAATTCAAAAGCAATTCAAAGAGACAACGAGAGCAGGGGTTGACACCACTGTCGGTTCCCAAAAAGAGCAACTCGCGTTGTGTCAACTCTCGACGGGCTGGGGGGCATCACCAACATCAAGCCTTCACTCCTCCCAACACTTCGCAAGAGGAAGTGTTGCTCGCCATACGCAACCATCCGTCTCTCCAAAGGCCAAGGGCACTTACTCCAAATTCTGAGGACCAATCTAAGTATTATAACTTCCATCAAGGTCACGGGCATAGGACCAAAGATTGTTCAAGACTGAAGACAGAAATCGAACGATTCGTTCGTCTTGGGTACCTCGAGAGTTCTCTTCAAAACAAAGGCTCTGAACCAACATGTCAAGAATGATCCAACACTGAGACGATCTCCAGGATGAACATCTCAAAGAAGAGTTTGCTTTTTGCCAAATGAGCATCCAGAGCTCCATCATCACTGCTTGTATTTTGTATTTTTAACATTCGTGAGACAAATAACAAGTGTTATTTTCAATCTTATTGATGACTCCCATTACAGAGTGTTCGGTGATCCCAACAAGGGACTCCGGCCTCTCCTCTTACAGAGTGTTCAATACTCCCAACAAGGGACTCTGGACTCTCCTCATTACAGAGTGTTTAGATCTCTGCAAAGGAGACTCTGGACTTTACTTTACAGAGTGTTCAGATCTCCACAAACGAGACTCTGGCCTTTACCCTACAGAGTGTTCAGATCTCCGCAAAGGAGACTCTGGCCTTTACTTTACAGAGTGTTCAGATCTCCGTAAAGGAGACTCTGGCCTTTACCCTATAGAGTGTTCAGATCTCCGCAAAGGAGAATCTGGCCTTTACATTACAAAGTGTTCAGATCTCCGCAAAGGAGACTCTGGCATTTACCTTACAGAGTGTTCAGATCTCCGCAAGAGAGATTCTGGCTTCTTTGGCTCATAGCCAACTTCTCCACAAGCTAACCTTGTGTGCGCTAAGTCGTGGGCTGTAACCGTGTAAACTAAGTCGCGGGCTGGAACTGTGCAAACTAAGTCGCGGGCTAGAACCGTGCAAACTAAGCCACGGGCTGGAACCGTGCAAACTAAGCCACAGGCTGGAACCGTGAAAACTAAGTCACAGGCCGGAACCGTGCAAATTAAGTCATGGGTTGGAACCGTGAAAACTAAGCCGCAGGCTGGAACCGTGCAAACTATGCCGCGATCCAGTCTCGTGCAAACTTCCCCATAAGCCAGCCTTGTGAGCGCTTAAGATGCGAGCCAAACTCGTGCAAGCTTCGCCGCAAGCCAGCCTCGCGCGCGCCAAGCCGCGATCCAGTCTCGTGCAATCTCCACCGCGAGCCATTCTCGTACGAGCAAAAGTCACGAGTCAGTCTCGTGCGAGCAAAAGTCGTGAGTCAGTCTCGTGCAAGCAAAAGTCACGAGCCAGTCTCGTGCGAGCAAAAGTCGCGAGTCAGTCTCGCGCAAAATGACGTTACACGCCAAATTTATGCAAAACAACATGAACCTCGCCAATTGAGGTATCATTCTGCCCCCAATAAGAATGGAGGCGCTGTGTACGCATCCTTATATCTCGCGACAACAAGTTTCCTCTTTCGACCATGTGCACAAGATACCGCGATGGCACATTCGGGGGCACTAGAAACTCCGCGTCTCGGCAACCTCTTCCCTTCCGCAAAAGATCACTCAATGCGCCATACATATTACACCTTGCGCACATCGTGCACGCTGCACGCATCGCACACCGAACACTCGTTACACGTTACATGCATTACGCGCTGCGCACATCACACCTCGTGCACATTTCAAACACCTTGCGCCTTGCATACATACACGACACGATTTTGCATATCACGTCGTGTGCACATGAAGTCCAAAGGTGCACCTCACGCGCACTGCGCCCACCATACATATCAACGCATAACGCTCACTATTCACATTCTACCCTTCACATCTCATGCGCGTCTTACCATGTGCATGCCACCGTCAACTATTACACACCAAAACAAACTTATGAGTAAAAGTCCCATGAACGGGTTCGATTGAACCGTGGATCCGGTGAGCGCAACCGCGATAATATTACGCAAAGAGCGACCCCACGACACGGCCGCTGGAGCTGCTCCGTAGAGACTTCCTGCGCGGCAATCGCCCTACGCGACAAAGGTCGCGCATGAGAGTTTCCCTCCCGAGCACGGGATTAATCTCGGGCACCGTGCGCATGCGAGATTAATCCCAAGCACCGCGCGCATGCATTATTAATCTCGCGCCCCACGCAGTGCGCGCGAGATTTATCCTGCGTAGCACTGCGGGATTAATCCCGCCAGCGGGATTAATCCCGCTAAAGGGATTGGGATTAATCCCACCAGCGAGATTAATCCCGCCTGGCCGGGATTAATCCTGTGCGGGATTAAATCCCGCGCAGTACGCGCACTGTGCGCGCGCAGTGTTGCTGCGTGCACTATAGCGCGTTACAGTTGCGCACACACTGTTACGAGCGGTCAAGGGCACACACACGACCGTATGCACATCCCGCGCAACTCGGTCCGTACATGCTTGCGCGTTGGCCGTCGTCGCGCCGTCCGACCGTGGGCGCGCCGTCCGACCGTGGGTGTGCACTTAACCATCTGCCCCATGATCCCTCCTATTGTGATGATCATGGGTTTGACTGGTCAACCCACTCCCCCATGATCTCCACCACAATAGGAGAGATCATGGTGGCCTCCCACTCAACAAATACCGCCGGCCGCCGGCGCCGCCCGCCGCCGTCAACCGCCGCCGCCGCTTGCAGGTTGGCCACCGTCCGATCACTACTGAGCATCCATCGCATCCGATCCACAGATAACCTCCCACTAAACCACCAAGTTAGTGGGGGGGGGGGCATAACCACCTCCTGGAGGCTATAAAAGGAGCCCTAGGCCTTCTCATTTCTCACCTTTTTGCTCCCGGAGTCTTCTTCTTCCTCAAGCTAGAGCTCTGCTAAACTCCTCCCTCGGGTCCTCTTCAAGCTGCCTACGAGCCAAGTCCGCAAGTGTGCGGAGAAGGGAAGAAGACGACCACCGCTAGCGCTCTAGTACACCAGCCACCAAGTTAGCTTCCAGAACTTCCTCGGCGCAGCCTGTTGCCCATTGCGAGTCAGAAATTCTTTCTCACCTTCAAGTTGTAACGAGGAGCGGCATGTCGCCCTCAATTCTCCGAACATATTGTAACCGCAACCTGATAGTGGACTTTGACCGGCACAGATCCGGTCACGTGGCTTTTTACCCAGTTAAGGGATTTTTCCACGTTAAAACCTCTTGTGTCAATTCTCTCTTTTCATTGACTGTGTCCGCGCTCGACCGTCCTGAGAGCTAAGGCGGTCCAATTTATTCCGGTTTGACCGGGACGCTGAGTTAGTCCGCAATAGTAACAGGGCACACACCTTCTATGCCAGTGAAGGGCTTTACCATTTGAATGGATAGTGTTGTCTTGGTGGCAGGGCGTAGACCTACAATATAGATAATGAGATTTATCATTCGGTCCAATAACACGGTCTTGGTGACAGGGCGCATACTTACTATGCATATAAAGAACTTTCTTGTTCGAACCAATAACACGATCTTGGTAATAGGGCACAAACCTACTATGTCGGTGAAGAGCTATCTCATTCGAATTAATAACACGGTCTTGAAGGGAGGGTGCATACCTATTATGTCGGTGAAGAGTTTTCTCGTTTGAATTGATAACGACATCCTGGTGGCATGACATATACCTACTATGCCGTCGAAGATATTTCTCGTTAGAACCGATAGTGTCGTCTTTGTACTAGGGCGCATACCAACTATGTCGGTGAAAAGTTTTCTCGTTCGAACTGATAATGTGGTCTTAATTGGTAACAAGATGTAAACCTACTATGCTGGTAAAGAGCTTTCTCGTTCGATCTGATAATGCAATCTTAATTGGTACCAGGGCGCAGACCTACTATGCCTATGAAGAGATTTCTCGTTCAACTGATAACATGGTCTTGGTAACACGACGTAAGCCTATTATGTCGGTGAAGAACTTTCTCTTTCAAACCGATAACACAGTATTGGAAGCAGAGCGCAGACCAACTATGCCGGTGAAGAGCTTTCTTATTCTAAACGAAAGCAAGGTTTTAGTAACAGGGCGCATACAAACTATACTGGTGAAAAGGTTCCTTGTTCGAATTGATATTGCGATCTTGGTAATAGGGCACACAACTACTATGACAATGAAAAGCTTTCTAGTTAGAATCGATAACATTTTCTTGGAGGCAGTGCCAAACCTATACTGTCGGTAAAGAGATTTCTCGTTCGAGCCGATAACATGGTCTTGGTGGCAGGACACATACCTACTATGCTGGTGAAGAGCTTTCTCATTCGAACTGATAACATGGTCTTGGTAATAGGACACTAACCTACTATGCCGGTGAAGAGCAATCTCATTCGAACTAATAACATAGTCTTGATGGGAGGGTGTAGACCTACTATGTCGGTGAAGAGCTTTCTCGTTTGAATCATTAACAATGTCTTGGTGGCACGACATAAACCTACTATGTCGGTGAAGAGATTTCTCATTAGAACTGATAGCGCCGTCTTGGTACAAGGGAGCAGTTCAACCATGTCAATGAAGAGTTTTCTCATTTGAACTGATAACGTGGTCTTAGTAATAGGGCGTCAACCTACGATGCCTAAAAATAACTTTCTCATTTGAACCGATAACACAGTCTTACTCGAATTTTGTTGAGATGAAATGAAAGTTAAAAGCAATTGTAAGATGATTAAAACAACACTAATACTTCTGCCACTCACGACTCATTGTTCTAAGAAAGAAAGTTTAAAAGCAAGTAAGCGAATAAACAAAATGCAGATATGAGAGTGGGCTCCTCCGCTCTAATCTTGGATAAGGCCCGCATGGAGCCTTTTAAGCGAATTGGCGTGCTGCGAGGCGTTTGTATTCTCGAGGCTGACCATACCGAAACCTGAAGTTGTGCCCTATTTAGGGTGTGCCTGTTGTAGATAGCAGGAGCGTGCTGTCTCCTAGTTCCCTCGTATGATGCCTACTTCTCTGGGGGTGATAGACTTCATTGTTAGGTGCAGTATGGAGGGAATGTCTTTGTACAATGCCTAAAGAGGACGGTCGAAGATAACATTGTACGCAGAGTCGGACTCCATGACCATGATTGAATGTCTTGTGTGACCTGATTTAGAAATTTTCCTAGAGTGACAAAGAGAGCGATGGTCCCCTACATGTGGACGAGGATGTTATTAAAGCCATATACTGGACCCGTTGTCGGCCTGAGATGCTTTTTTGGAATCTTTATGCTACGGAGGGTGGACATGAACATGACTTCCACCGAACTTTTATTATAAATTAGTATACTCTTGCCGTAAAAGCCTGGGTTGTTGATTTTTGCGCTATTGACAAGAGGGACTTGGTGTGGCAGGAGCAGCCCCTCTAAATCTTCGTCTCCAAAGCTGAAAAGGGCAGTTTGATGCGCCTTTCAAACTTTCCAACCCTCCTCATGTCGGGCGTTGGAGTTGACAAAGCTGAAAGATAAGGGGGACTCAACTATGATCTCAACTTCTCCTACCACTTGCCTACCCCCATGTGCGCCATGTTACATGAATGTATAATCTATTCTAGGTTGGGGAAGAGCTGGTTGATTAGGCATCTGGCCATGTATAAACCTTCTGAGGAGTCCTTGTCGAGTAAGGGTCTTAGTTTCCTCCTTAAGTTTGGTGCACTCATCGATGGTTATGTCCATTTCCATGATGAAAATCACAATACTTCAATGGGTCCCCACTGGTATGTGGGAAGAGTGCTCTTGGCCTCTAGAGTGCTATATTGTCTTGGATTATGTAGAACACGCTAGTCCAGGATGTGTTGAGTGAAGTGTAATCTCTAGGCGGTTAGGGACCCCGATTCCTACAGGGGTCCTAGTGACGCACATTGTATGGTTCTCTTACTTCTTTCTAGGGGATTGCACCTCTCCCATTCCTCTTTTGGCTTCCTTCAAATTGCTGGCGATGTGGCTCAATAGCGTTTTCGACAACTATTTGAGCCTCGACCCGATGCATAAGGTTGGGTTGGCTATATTGTTTCCCTCATTAGTGTTGAATAGCAGCCACATGAGAGGATTTCTCCTAAGAAAATCCCCCGCAGAAGCTCAAATTAACCCCTGGGATTTTTCGTTCCACTGCAGTGAAGCAGAGGAAGAAGACTTTGAGGGTCTCTCCTTCATTCTGAAGGATCTTTGATAAATGGGAGGGGTCTTTGATAATGCCGTGGTTGGTGATGAATTGATTTGTGAAATATTGAGCCAGTTCCATAAAGATGTTGATGGCTCCTTTTTCTAAGAGAATGGAATCAGGCGCGTGCTTACCGTTTCAGTATTGTTGGGAACACTTGACATAACTATTGATCAAGGCATTGTATATCCTCATAATGGTGGTGAAATGATTGGTGTGCTCTAGCGGATCATCCGTTTCGTCAAATATCACGATGTTACGAAGCATGAAACCGTATGGGATTGGATGCACCAGGACATCCGACGCTAATGACGAGCCATGGTGGAGAGGGCGCCAGGAAAAAGCGCCCCATCATCCGACTTGCCTGTATTCCTTGATGATTACATTGCAGATTTCTTCACAAGTGATCCTTCTAATTGCATGCCGGAAGCCTGTTGCTTCCGGGTAGTGATGATGATGAGCTTCAGGTTCTTTGTCCTGCTATATTAGGCTCATCAAGCTATCTGCGTGAGAACTCTTATTCAGGGATGCGATGCTCGTGAGTAGTGTGCTCGGCCAGAGCATGGCCCGGGACTAGCGGGGGTGGATTGCCCAGCTCAGGGACGGATTAGGAGCTCGTGGAGCTCCTATTTTTCTTAGGAGAGAGAATATCCCTGTCAGGTGCTATTCTATTTAGCACATGCACACTTTCAATACAATTACGAGCACGATCATTCTCTCCCATGAGCGGTGTGTTGATGACCGAGTGAGAGGGAGATGATTTAGCGTGCCCCCAGGGATTGACTATTCAGTTGTATGAGTTACTTTTCTGGCATTTGGTGCTAGTCACGAGTGCTTTTGTTAGGCGAGTACTATTTTCCACGTATCTTCAGAGAGCTCTGGGGAACGGTGTTCCCACAAACAACATCAAACTATTGCAGGATGCTCAATATTTTAGACCGGCCGAAATGAACCATCTTAGGTTGACAGAGAGCCAAACACGCTAATAGTCATAAAGAAGACTAACAGCTGAAAAGAAGACTTTTTGCCAAAACCCCGAAAAGGGTGAAAAATCACGGGGCCGAATCAGTGCCGACCAAGATTCATTATTTCTCTGAGTGTTACAAGTAGTAGAATTCTCGATGGCAACAAGTCACCACTCGTTACAATGTGTGTTTGGTTGAATGCAAAAGTAAGATTTTTGAGTCATTATCGAAGGAGATCTTCGAAGGGGAGGGAGAGCTCCACGGGCCGAAGTGAGATCCTTGAATCACCTTCAAAGGGGAATGAGACCATCAAAGTCCCAAGGAAATTTTCGAGAGAATCTTTAAACACCGAAGGATAACTCTGAAAGATTTTCGAATGAGCTCTCTCTAGTGCTGAAGGTCGCCTCTCTTCAAATGAGGACTCAGATCTCCTTTTATAGCTTTTGAGAAGAGTTGCTTGGTAATTGCGTTGTTGTAACCACTGTAACCACTAGAGAGGAGAATCAGGACCCTCAATTTGGAGCACACGAATCACCATTTTTGTAGATATGATAGTTTTGCCCTCTGGGTGGTTCTGGCTGTTTGGGCTATTCAGGAAGGATTGGTGACGACGACGACAGTGGTGTCGGTAGTGACGACGATGAACGTTGCGAGTCTTGCAACTATTGAGGAGACACGAAGCAAAGAAGACGAACAAAAAAATGCTTGTGCGGTGATCACCGTGAGCGCAGGAGCACGTCGAGAGCTTGGTGAGCGCGGGAGAGCGCTCTATGAACGTATAAGTGTGACATAAGCACCGTGAGCCCGGGAGTGCGCCAAGAGCAGTGTGAGCACGGGAGTGCGCCAAGAGCAATGTGAGCACGGGAACGTGCCGAGAACACGGTAAGCGTGCCATGAGTGCGGGAGTTTGCCTAGAGTGGGCGAGCATGTTGTGAGCATGGGGCACGTAGTGAGTGTGCCAAGAGAATGAGAGCGCACTGATCATGGTGATGAGAGTATGGGGGTGAGGGGTGCCAGGAGGCACCAAAAACATCGCCAAAAGGGGGAAAGAGGCGCGCGACAGTTTCCACGTGACACACAAATTGGGGAGTGTGCCGCCCTTGGGTGCTGACTCCCAAATGGGGGTGTTGACTCGGTAAACGCCCCTGCACCGAATGGGGAGCGTTCAATCAGCACCCCCTGTGAGGCTGGCTACATTTCGCATGACATCTGTCACGCAGAAACGTTTCGCGCAGCAGCATTCGCCGCGCCTCCTCGTGCACCGCTTTGCGCGCAGCACTTGCACAGTGCAGTGCACAATTCTTGCACGTATGGCGGGGCTGGGCATGGCGTGGTGTGGCATGCGTGCAAAAGTACACTGGCATTCCGTCGTCCGATTGGGAGACCAAACGGACTCAGAATTGCATGAGACCGGGTTCGTTGAAATTGTATCGACGAGCCGGTTGAGTCACGGCGAAAAATCCCTTATTTGAGCAAACTATTGTATAGCCCCCCGGTCGGGCCTCACTCCCGTATGACTGAATCGTACTGAAATTTCCCTGTTCCGAAAATACCCTCCCGCCTCCTCACAAAAAAAGGAACCCGATCCCTCTCTTTCTCTCCCGCAGCCTCTCCGCCTTTGCGATTTCCGCTGGCCACGATATCCACTGCATCACTCCAAGTTTTCGAGCTCCTCCCAAGACCAAGGCTACGCCGGCTAAGGCGCTCAGCTCTGGCGACTGAGTTCCCCTTGTTGAAATTGGTCAAGTGAAAGTGGGTGGTCGGGCAGTCCGGGCGGCTTAGGCGAACTGACCGCGCGGACTGGTTCTAGTACGGCGGGTTGTTGGTTGGCGACCTGTGTAGTGTGTTGCGGCCTGGCTTTGCGGACTGCGCGGACTGGTTTTGTCCGGCAGTGAGTTGAGCTCTGCAAGGTGGTGTGCGCGGCCTGTGCGGACTGAGCTTGGAGTCCGCACTTCTTCTTTGAAGTTGCGGTAAGCCGCGGTCTAGGCTTGGAGCTGGCGGACTGGTTTGGTATCCGCCGAGCTCGCGCTTTCCTTTCTGGACTTGCACTTCTGTGAAGTTCAGGGTTCCCGCAGTGTCCGCTGTGACCGGGCTTTGTGCCTGTGGTCGCGGACTGTGCGAGGTGGAGTTTGTTTCCGCAGTGTCCGCTGTGACCGGGCGGGTTCCCTGTGGTCGCGGACTGGTGCTTGCGGACAGGTGTGTTGTCGTGCAGGCGGGCTGTGCGGATTGTCATTGTTAGCTGCGACCAAGGGGCGGTGTCTCTATCTCATAGGGTGGTGACCACACTCCTCACCTGGCCTATAAATAGGACCCCCCGGCATGCCATTTGTAACGAGAGTGAACAATAAGTTGAGCTTGAGCATAGGTTGCGGACTGTGTTTGCTTATCCGCGCGGGCTGTTTTGCTTAACCGGGTTGTGTGTGCAGGTGGCGCGGCTAGCAGTGTCAAACCAGGAGTTTGGTTCTGACCTCTGTGGAGTTTGCGGGCTGCATCCGGCGGTTTCTAGCATCAGTTTTTTTTTATCTCAAGTTCTTATCTGTCCGCGCGACCTCGCGGTCTCTGCGGGTAGGCGGCGTGTTCCTCTGTTCAGCAGTAGTTCGGCTTCAGCGGCTTGGCGGTCTGTCCGGTCTCGGCGAGCTCGGCAATCTTGGCGGACTCGGCGATTTCACAGTTCTATCCGCCCGACTTGTTTGTTTTTCTGCTTGTTCTTGTACTGGCGAAATCATGTCTCGCCATGTATGCCTCGCCCTGTAAAGAAGATTAATAAATTGATCTGCTTGTTTCTGTCTATGCTTTTGGTTATCTGGGTTGCTTCCTACTTTCCGCGGTTCAAGTTGTGATCTGGGTAGTGCCGAAGATATTGATTTGGTATTGGGGCTACTTTGTTGATCAACTTGAGAAAATTCAACATGGTATCAGAGGAAGGTTCAGTTGCTTGAGCGGTGATCAACAAGCTTGTTGTTGCTCTGTGTGCTTCTGAAGGATAACCAAGTTAGTGTCATGGACGGTGGGTTTGCAAGAGGTCTTGGTATTGAGCTTCTGACGCCGACTAACTTCAAGAAGTGGAAGTCGTGCATGAAGAGCTATCTTCTGGGCGAGGAATTATGGGAGGTCGTCGGTGGGAATGATCAAGTAGAAATAACTACTGAGTTTGGAACTGCTGAACAGGTGAGAGTTTGGAGGAAGACAAATGCCAAAGCTGAGTTTGCTCTCAATCGGGCGGTGTCACTTGAGCTCTTTGATCACATCTTAGGATGTGAGTCTGCTGCTGAGATCTGGACTTCCCTTGATGGGTTGTTCAATAGGAAGAATGTAGCAAGGCTACAATTCTTGGAAAATGAGTTGGCTAAGGCAACTCAGGGAGATCTTTCTATCTCCAAATTCTTCCTGAAGATGAAGAGCTTGTGTACTGAGCTTTCTGCTCTTGATCCTGATGAGCCGATCTCTGAGGCCAAGCTGAAGAGGCACATAATCCGCGGTCTGCGGAAGGAATATGTGGCCTTTGTTACATCTGTTCAAGGCTGGGCTACTCAGCCCTCTCTTCTGGAGCTGGAAAATCTGCTTGCCTCGCAGGAGAGCTTGGCAAGGCAGATGGCCGGGGTGACGGTCTCTGAAGGAGCTAGTGATGCTCTCTTCACTGAGAAGAAGAAGAAGAAGAGATGGGAAGGGAAGAAGAAGCAGACTGCGGATGGAGATGATTCTTCATCTTCTAAACAATTGGAGGGGAGTTTTGCTCCTAAGAAGGACTGTAATAAGAACCTGAAATGCTACAGGTGTCATCAACCAGGCCACTTCAAGCAAAACTGCAAGGTCAAGCTGCAGCCTGGGCATGCTGCAGGCAAGGAGGAAGCCTCCTCTAGCAAGGAGGAAGCTGGCTGGGGTGGAGTATTCATGACGGGCACTTGTGTCCGTGCCTTGTCCACCGTTGACATGAAGGACGACTGGATCGTTGACTCCGGGTATGGTCATCACCTCACCAGAGATATGTCAAAGTTTTCTTCGCTGCAGGCATACTCGGGTAACGAAGCTATTATAACTGCTGATAATACTATTCATGTAGTAGAGAAGGAGGGTATAGTAACAGTGGGTAGTGATAATGGACCACTCACGTTAAGGAGTGTTTATCACGTACCGGGGATGAAGAAGAACCTCTTCTCTGTGACCAATGCGGTTGATGCTGGCTATCACGTTCTGTTTGGACCAACAGAAGTGAAGTTCCTTCGCAACGTATCAGCGGTTAAGGCTGATGTTGCTCATGTTGGAAGGAGAGTAAAGGACTTGTTTGTTTTATCAACAAGCTCCTATATTGATCGCATGAGGGCCAATAATAGCGCTGCTAAGTGGCATGATAGGTTGGGGCATATGGGGATGGATAAGCTGAAGGCTATGTCAAATAGGAGCCTGGTGAGAGGTTTGCCTAAGCTATCATCCTTCGGTGATGGTCACGTTTGTGCTGGATGTCAGTATGGGAAGTCTCACCGTCTTCCATTTGATAAATCGCAAACGAGAAGCAAAGCACCACTGGAGGTTATCCATGGTGATCTGATGGGACCAACTGCGACTGCTAGCCTTAGTAGGAGCAGGTTCATGCTTATCTTGATTGATGACTACTCAAGATACACTTGGGTGTATTTCTTGAAGGAGAAGTCTGAAACCTTCCGGTTGTTTGTGGAGTTCAAGGAGCTGGTGGAGGGTCGGCTTAACCTGAGGATTAAAAAGTTTAGAACTGACAACGGCGGAGAGTTTGTCTCCTCCGAGTTTTCTAACTTTTGCAGGAAGCATGGAATCCAGAGGGAGCTCACTTGTGCTCATACTCCACAACAAAACGGAGTAGCGGAGCGGAAGATCCGTCATCTGACGGAGACTTGCAAATGCTGGCTTCATGCCAAGAGTATCCCAAGGTCCTTCTGGGCGGAGGGAATGTCTTGTGCAACATATGCCATCAATCGGATGCATCTAAGTCCGATCAACATGAAATCTCCCTTCGAGATGCTGCTGAAGGAGAAGCCAAGCGTTGAACACCTTCGGGTGTTTGGATCAACTTGCTTTGTGCATATTCCTGATGCTCTGAGGACTAAGCTTGATGCAAAGGCAAGGAAGTTTGTCTTTGTTGGCTATGATGAGCGAAAGAAGGGATGGAGATTCATGGATCCGGTGACGAAGAAGTTCGTGGTGTCAAGAGACGTTATCTTTGACGAACTGACGTCATATGGAGGAAGCTCGGTTGAGCTACCGGAGAGCAAGATTGATGAAGGTCAGGAGGTGGCTGAGGTTGCTGATCAAGTGGAGCTGGCTGTGTCACCAGCAGCTCCAGTTGCTTCAAGTTCTGGGGGAGAAGCTTCTAGGTCAGGAAGCAGGGGGAGCATTGCTCCAAGCTTGCCGGAGAGCAGAGGTGAACCAGAAGAAGCAGCGGAGGTGGTGAGCAAGGAGCAATCTCTTCGGAGATCAAAGAGGGTTATCAAGCCTCCAGCTCGCTATTGTGAAGGAAATGCCGTGAGCTATGTCTCATGTTTCTTTGCAGGTCCTCTTGATGAGCGGGAGCCTGCTAGCTTCAATGAGGCCACTGGAGTCAAGGAGTGGGAAGATGCCATGAGAGAGGAGATGGATGCTCTCAAGAAGAATGAAACTTGAGATCATGTGCCCAGAGTTGATGGCATTACTCTGGTGACTTACAAGTGGGTGTTTAAGTTGAAAAAGAAGGCGGATGGGAGCATTGAGAGATACAAGGCTCGCTTGGTGGCTCAGGGATTCTCTCAACAGTATGGAGAAGACTATGCGGAGACGTTCAGTCCTGTTGTAAAGATGACTTCAGTTCGGATGGTGATTGCATTGGCTGCTTGCCAAGGATGGAGGATGTGACAGCTTGATGTAAAGAATGCCTTTCTTTACGGAGAGATTGACAAGGACATTTTCATGGATCAACCTCTTGGATTCGTTTCTGAAGTTCATCCGGATTACGTCTGCAAGCTCAGGAAGGCCCTCTACGGGTTGAAGCAAGCTCCTAGAGCTTGGTATGGGAAGATAGCAGAATATCTGCAATTCTGCGGATACTTGGCTTCAAACTCGGACTCTAGCTTGTTTATCAAGAAGAAGGGGGAGCTTCGAGTCTTAGTCATGCTGTATGTTGATGATATGATCATCACGGGGAATTCTGAGGAAGAGGTAGCTAGGCTTAGAGCTGAGCTAGCTATTCGCTTCAAGATGAAAGACCTGGGAGAGCTTCATCACTTTCTTGGTCTCGAAGTGGAAAGGAAGGAGAGTGGGTTACTCATCTGCCAGAAGGGATATGCTGAACGCATAGTGAACCGGTTTGGTTTGACTGAAGGGAAGACTTGCTCTACTCCTCTGGATCAAGGTTTAAAGCTTCGTCGAGATGAAGGAAGAATTCTTCCTGATCCCTTGGTGTTTAGAGCTCTTGTTGGGAGCTTGATCTACCTGACGATTACGAGACCTGATATAGCTTATGTCGTTGGTCGAGTAAGTCGGTTTATGGCAGAGCCAAGGAAGTCTCATCTTGTAGCGGCAAAGAACATTCTGAAGTATGTCAAAGCAACTTCTGACATGGGACTTCTTTACAGAAGGGATGCGAGGTTCTCTTTGCTATGGTACACAGATGCTAATTATGGTGGTGACTCGGATGACCGAAGGTCAACTTCTGGTTATGTGTTCACCTGTGGATCAGCGGGCATTTCGTGGTGCAGCAAGAAGCAGGACTCGGTATCCGTCTCTACTACAGAAGCAGAGTACAAGGCTTCGGCCTTGGCAGCTCGGGAAGCCATTTGGCTAAGGAGGCTAGTAGAGGACGTCCATGAGGAAGTGCAAGGTCCTACCTTTCTCCGAGGGGATAATGAAAGTGCTCTCAAGCTGGTAACCAATCCAGTTTGTCATGCCAGGACCAAGCATATTGAGATCGATCACCACTTCATAAGGGAGAAGGTGCTGGAAGGATCTCTTGTGGTCGGTCATGTTCGGAGTGAAGATAACCTTGCTGACATCTTCACCAAGTCGCTAGCGAAGGGGCCTTTTCAGCGGCTACGAGATCTACTCGGCCTAATCACCACTTCTCACTTCAAGGGGGAGTGTTGAAATTGGCGAAGTGAAAGTGGGTGATCGGGCAGTCCGGGCGGCTTAGGCGAACTGACCGCGCGGACTGGTTCTAGTCCGGCGGGTTGTTGGTTGGCGACCTGCGTAGTGTGCTGCGGCCTGGCTTTGCGGACTGCGCGGACTGGTTTTGTCTGGCAGTGAGTTGAGCTCTGCAAGGTGGTGTGCGCGGCCTGTGCGGACTGAGCTTGGAGTCCGCACTTCTTCTTTGAAGTTGCGGTAAGCCGCGGTCTGGGCTTGGAGCTGGCGGACTGGTTTGGTATCCGCCGAGCTCGCGCTTTCCTTTCTGGACTTGCGCTTCTGTGAAGTTCAGGGTTCCCGCAGTGTCCGCTGTGACCGGGCTTTGTGCCTGTGGTCGCGGACTGTGCGAGGTGGAGTTGGTTTCCGCAGTGCCCGCTATGACCGGGCGGGTTCCCTGTGGTCGCGGACTGGTGCTTGCGGACAGGTGTGTTGTCGTGCAGGCGGGCTGTGCGGATTGTCATTGTTAACTGCGACCAAGGGGCGGTGTCTCTATCTCATAGGGTGGTGACCACACTCCTCACCTGGCCTATAAATAGGACCCCCCCCGGCATGCCATTTGTAACGAGAGTGAACAGTAAGTTGAGCTTGAGCATAGGTTGCAGACTGTGTTTGCTTATCCGCGCGGGCTGTTTTGCTTAACCGGATTGTGTGTGCAGGTGGCGCGGCTAGCAGTGTCAAACCAGGAGTTTGGTTCTGACCTCTGTGGAGTTTGCGGGCTGCATCCGGCGGTTTCCAACATCAGTTTTTTTATCTCAAGTTCTTATCTGTCCGCGCGACCTCGCGGTCTCTGCGGGTAGGCGGCGTGTTCCTCTGTTCAGCAGCAGTTCGGCTTCAGCGGCTTGGCGGTCTGTGCGGTCTCGGCGAGCTCGGCAATCTTGGCGGACTCGGCGGTTTCACAGTTCTATCCGCCCAGCTTGTTTGTTTTTCTGCTTGTTCTTGTACTGGCGAAATCATGTCTCGCCATGTATGCCTCGTCCTGTAAAGAAGATTAATAAATTGATCTGCTTGTTCCTGTCTATGCTTTTGGTTATCTGGGTTGCTTCCTGCTTTCCGCGGTTCAAGTTGTGATCTGGGTAGTGCCGAAGATATTGATTTGGTATTTGAGCTACCTTATTGATCAACTTGAGAAAATTCAACACCCCTCTTATGCCCTCCGCCATGCTCCCAGCTCCGCCATGGTGCTTGCTCCGTTGGACAAGCTCTCCAACCCCTGTAGTTTTCTTAAAACATCAAAAAATTTCTCCCATATCTCTCCCTTGCTCTCTCTTCTCAGTCGTTGCACAACGATGAGGAAGAAATCACAATTCATGCTTGATCCTCCCCTGGGATGGGATTTTAGAGGAGATTTATTGACCATGGGATGAATGTCATGCCCTCATCGACGGGAGCTCACAGTCATTGCGAGGAAGACGAGCCATTTCAAGCCTGCGAGCAAGGTTAGGGTTTCGCAGGCCGCTGGTTTCCGTGCTGCAATCATCTATGATAATAAGCAATCGAAGTACTTGCGCTCTAGTAAGTATACAGAATGATCTGAAGTTCATTTGCTTGAATTTCTACCGTTTTTCCCTTCTTACATTGATTTAGGTAGTAATTATATTTTATTTTTCTTCTTGTTGATTTAGCTGATTAAGATAATTTTGGTGTGAACACAAACATCACGCCTTGCTTAGTACTGCAGTTTCTCTATTACCTGGATAATTCTAATACTTAGATGAAATTCTCATGTTCCTCACCATTTTTCATTTCCTCCTCTGTAAGCTATACATGTAGCGAGACAAAGTAGTTTCATTAGACAGAAAATGTATAAAATTGGTACAAATTTTTATTCCATTTCATTAACTATCTGCTACATGCATCTATGCATACACTTTCAAAAATTTAATAAAATATGGAAATCTTTGTTGGAGTTATCATGGTGATCTAGAAGTGGTCAAACATGTAATCTCACTGCTAACGCGATATGAGCCTGCAGGGTCGCACATAAGAGCCAGTGGAGAAGTTGGAACATTGACTGTGTTGGTAAGGGTTACCAATCACCATTCAGAATGGGGTCGGGCAAACGTTGCCAAAAGATGTTCGTCAAGAGTCGTCGAGTATGACTCGTCGACTAAGGCTGAGTCGTCGAGTATGACTCGTCGACTAAGGCTGAGTCATCGAGTATGACTCGTCGACTAAGGCTGAGTCGTCGAGAGTCGTCGAGTATGACTCGTCGACTAAGGCTGAGTCGTCTAGTATGACTCGTCGACTAAGGCAAAGTCGTCGGGAGTCAAACTGTTGATTCTCGCCGATTCTGCCTGCTGATTCTCGCCGATTCCGCCTGCTGATTCTCGCCGAATTTGGGTCTGATTCTCGCCGACTGATTCTCGCCGAACCTGGAGTTGATTCTCGGCGAATCATTCTGAAACCCTATTTTGTTGTGGTCTGCGGATAGCGATTTTACCTAGGTTTATTTATGCTTTGGGTATAAATAGACACTTAGGTTTTTGAGCGGAAAATAAGAAGAAGAATTTCCCCGACCCGACGGAAGAGTTCCGCCGATTTCGCCGACGGAAGTGTTCCGCCGACGGAAGAGTTCCGCCTCCGCCGACCTCCTCCTCTTCGGCGACTGTCGCCGGTGTTGCTCCTCCTGGAACGGACCTAGCAGTCCGCTGAGGTGCAAGGTGCGGTTGATCTCCTTCCCGACCCTTCGTGCGACGAAGCTCGGTGTTCTCCCGCTCGTGTGGATTTCTGCAGAGACGTGGACATTATTCCACGTAGAACTCGCCACCGACAAGGACTCAAAGCTTGGAGCATCTCCGTTGAGTTGTGACTCAACGCCGCTAAGGTAATTTTTGCCTAGTTGTTTGTTAACTTCTTGATTCAACTTTCATGGCCCGATCTCATCTCTTGTGGGTTATTCTTGATGTTTTATTCCTTCTGCTGCGTGCACAAGCGTTGTGTCATCCTCATAGAGAAACCCAACAATCTTTTATGTGGATAACAAGAAATTTAAGGGCTTACTTGCTCATTATTTTTACCTGAGGTTACCAATTTGGTATCAAGAGTGTCTCTTTACATCTATTTGGTATCAAAGGTGCTGGTCTTGCTACTTTGATGATCTTTCAAATTTTATTACTTCAATGCCGATTTCTTACAAATGTCAGTTTCAAATGCCCTATTTCCTCCTTTTGTTGCCTCTCATTTGTCGACCTCTCACAATTTCATCCATCATATGTTGCAAACAAGCCCATGCTCAAACTTTGAGAGATGCTTGGTAAATTTCCATTCATTTTCGCTCATGCTCTTCCTTCCCAAGGTTTTTTTTTCGTTCAAAGTTTGAAACTCTTTGTTTTGGGTTTATTTTCTTACCATAGCATATAGTTCAAAGTTTGCTTTATTTATTGATATTCCTTATAAATTATAAATGATGATTGGTTCATCAAATTAGATTTTCCTTTAAATGCTTTATGAACCTTCAGGTCCTTGCTCTATGAAATTCGACGTGTTGTTCATCTTCTGTCAGGGAGCTATCATTAAATTTACCCAATTCATGTTAAAGATTTCACAAGGGTCATCTTATGGAATTCTTAAGCTTGAAACATGACTCTTGAGTTGGCCCTGCTTGCTCGCGCTTCTTGCTCGCCTGCCTAGTCCCCTCGCTGCACGTGCTTGGCTGCTTCGTCTCTTATTCTCTCACGGGATCAGTGGTAATTTAGTTTCCCATTTATCTTATGTAGAAATGTTTATAATGCTCTTAAGTTGCACAATAATGAGATTGTAAGTATTTAGCTCTCCTATGTTAACTTGCTCATGCTACTCTGTTTTGGCCGAAGTTGAATCCATCAATTAGGAGATTCAGTCAAATTAAATAAATTATCATCGACATAAACTCCTCCCAACAGTAGCTCACTGAAGTCATGCTTTTTGAATCAAAATCATGTCATTTTATATGTTTCTGTTTCAATATTGTCGTGAGTATTGGATTACCATACAATGTACCATTGATAAAAATATAAGAACTTGCACCGTGGAATTGGCTCATTCCTAAACCACAAGTAATTCAATTTTGGTTGTAAGCTGTAATATTCAAGGAGCAATGGTGGGTTCGGTCTATCCATGTCATTACTCAAGCACAACACTCATGTGCCTGGTGGGTTTGGTTCAAGCTGTAATATTCGTTGTTTGCATGGAGAGGAACAAGGAGCAATGGCATCTGGGGCTTTTGCTCTTCAAACCCGGGGAGCTGCGGCCATGTTCGAATGTTTGTCTTTCTCGTGTTATCAAATAAATTTGAGCTCTTTGATATATGTGGATATTTAATATGTTGTTGGTGAGAGCAGCTAAGATTCCTCGCAAGTACATTCTTGATCAAACGCATGTTTACAAGAGTGCACGAATTCGTAAATTGAAGTCATTCGTGAAATATCACAATGTGGTTCTGCAATAAGATATTAGTATATTATGCTTGCAAATTTTCATACTAAATTTTCATCTTATGGCTTAGTTATTTTGTTTAAATAAATGTTATAAGCTAGCTAAAGTCCTTCACTTGGATGGATGTATTGAAATCATTATGAGTTTTGTATTTGACAAATATCTTAAAATTTCATAGAAGATAAGGATTATATTTTCACACTCAAAAGGAGTGGGTGTGAAATCAGATGAGTTCTTCTAGTCATTTATAATATATTGCTTGCTAACACAATTATTCTGCATATAGCAATAGTTATCTTCCCTACGCCAGATGAGTAAGTCTCGAGCAGCTAAACGACTACAAGAGCCTTTTATTTTTTTTTGAACAGTTTTTCACAGGTATTATAAGATCATCGAAGTCGAACACATGTTTTTAATAGTGAATCGCGAGAGTGCGGGAGTTCAGTTTGATCTTCTATATGCCAACATTTTTAAGCGCTGCAGAAAGCATGTGTTGAGGAAAACCACGCCGCCATTATAGCCCATCATTCATCATCATGTTTGGCTGAAGATTAGGTTGTTTGAGAGTGTAGGTGTTTAAGATCAGGTTGTTGTAGAGAGTTAGTTTAAGTAATTCTCATGTGCTTGTCTGCTTCATGATTTTAAGAGCACCCTTTTTTAGATTCAGACACATTTTCATTGCTACATGTGATTTGTATACATAATTTGTTTTCAATAAAAGACTACAAGAGCTTTATTATTGATTCATATATTTCATAATATTTGTGTATTGTTGTGACTTTAATCAATTGTTATACTTGTTATTGGTAGTGACTTTGGGCCTTGTTTGGCTCGGCTATGGTTGCAAACGAATCTAGCTCAAGCTCATCAAAAAAACAGCTCGAACTCGATGAGCCTGTGTCCGAATTTACATAAATTTCCTTTTTCTAAACTACTTCATTGATCTGAAGCTGGATTTTAAGTTTTAGAATATGAATTGCAAGTAGCTCTGTTATCAACATTAACCGCGAGCTAGATGGGGATTTCTTGCTGTGTGAGCTAGGTGAGGAGTTCTGAAGCTAACTGTGGCCTAGACTGACTTCCTTATGCAATTAATGAGTTGGATGGGGATTTCAAAACATTGAGCTATCGAGTGCAAGGTGTTTGTGAAATTGTATTTATAATACAAAAAATTCATTTTCAACAACTTAGAACTATAACTTATATCCTCCTTTCAATACTCATTTTGGTACAACAAGAAGCACATTTAGATTAAAATAATTCATATGTTTGCCCAATGTAATCAGCTTTATGATAATGGACAATATCAACGACTATAATATCAGACTAGTTAATATTTATTAAAGATTTTCACCTTCTACACTAATTTATACACTATTTCTATATCCTCTACACTATTTCACTCAATCTCTAGGCAACAGAAAGAGAAGATGAACTCTGCTCGATCTCTAGGCCGCCAAAAGGCAAGATTAACTACGCTCGATCTCCTGGCCGTTGGAAGAAGGTGACTAGCTTTCTCTCATATTTTTTAATTTTTTGATGTACAGTTTTTGAAGGTGCTACTTGGAGTAGTTTATGTGCAGTTTTGTGATTAAAGTGGGTATTTCAGTTTTTGTGCCGTAATCTTCTCTACCATTTTCAACAATAGGTATGTTGATGTTCGTAAGTAGAAGGAATAAGAAGATCAACAGACTGCTATTGTTAATTGTTGTATAGGATTGTTGTATAGGATTATTGTTTAGGATTGCTGTTTGGTAACTGTTTAAAGTTGCCACACTTATTAATCAGGGCTGGAGTTTGTTGAATGTTGCTTAGGCATTCCTTTGTTGTTTTCACCCAAAAGGTCTTTGATGAAATTTCTCACGATTTTGGTGGTCTTAAAATATTTCTTGGACCCTTAAACAACCAACCTCCATCCTCCCCAAATATTAACCGCACTTACCCAATTACTTCCTAGGGTCATAACTAGTTACAATTTCTAAGGACAGCATGCATGTAGATCTATTGACATAAGTGACATAACTATTACACACCATGTATAAAGGTTAGTCTGAGGCACTACGCCATGTAGTTTTTTCCTCAGCTTATGATATCCTCCATCAGTTTTTAGATGTTGTACAATGTCATCTTTCAAGGACAAGAAAATAGCCTGAATTACCTCAATGACTAGCTTTGTAAATGATTACAAACTTGGTTCCAATGTATATTACAAAAGTGTAGATATTCATCTTTATTTTACATAATAGAGATCCTGGTAGGGAAATAATAAAAAGTCTCGACGAGACTGAAGCCAAAAGTGGTTTAAAAACCTTCATTTGAATAAACCAGGAGGATCTATTATTGTCTAGTTGGGACTGGAATTCAGAACACAAAGCTGAAGAAGTGGTGGTTGAACAAGATTTTCATCTTAGTCCCATCCTTCCCACTCAACAGGAAGTAACTCCGGGTGTTCATCATGATTCAAAAATTATAGATGAAAGTTGTATTGATGGCTTTCATGATTCTGCAGTACCTTTAAAAACTAGAAGCATAAATGAAATCTACCAACAATGTGATGTAGCAATGATGGCATCAATGCCAGCAACATATGAAGAAGCTGCAACTTCCTCTGTATGGAGAAGAAATAGCCATGGTAGAAAAAAACAATACATGGGAACTTATAAGATTAAAATCAATGAGAAAGGAGATCTAATCAAGTTATAAAGCAAAGATTGTTGCTAAGGGGTATGCTCAAAAGCCTGGAAAGGACTTTCAGGAAACCTATGCGCCAGTAGCATGCATTGAAACCGTTGGTCTGGTGATAGCATATGCATGACAACAATGCTTCCCAATATACCAATTTGACAGAAATCGGCTTTCCTCAATGAAGATGTGAACCAGATATTATGTGCAGCAGCCACAAGGATACATTAAGAAGGGAGAGGAAAACAAAGTGCTAAAATTGAAAAATGCTCTGTACGGCTTCTTAAGGTGTTGTTGCTAAAATTGAAAAATGCTTTCTGGGAGTTTGTGTTCTGTGTTTTTTTACACGTGAGGGGTATTTTGGAATATTTAGTCTCATGTCACGTGAGGGGGTGTTTGTTCCACATGTTCCTACACTTGATGAGGCATGTTGGAATATTTAGTCCTGCATTGAGATTCCCATATAGCCTTGGGTGCTCTATAGAACATAATGTTGTTTAGGATACATTGTTATCTACTAAAAAACATATTGATTAAATGTAATGTAGATAGAAATTTATAAGACAACAATGCAAATGTATTTGGTTCATGCTATCTTAAATAAATATTTGTAACAATGATCATCATCTCTCTGTGTTATTATTTTTTAGTTGTTTAGACGTGTAATAGTCGAATATGTCTATTGATGATGAAATCTTGAAATCAAAACAGGACACTAATGATATTTAAGAAAATATTATTTGAAGATATCTGAGTATCAAACAACACTCGATCTTTGATGCAGGTGTGTGCCCAGTTGGCGTCCATCGGTGCACCGATAGTGGGGGACTCGATGTACATGCCTTTCGCATTGGCTGTAATTTCCAACCCTCTCATCAATTTGTTTGGCCAGCGGAGAAAGAAGTATTCGGGCGATAACGACAAAGTGGCTGCCATGGCCGGGTGGATTTTGTGTCGTGGTAAAGCAATGAACTCCGTTGTCGGTCTGCAGGCATCTCAAATCTCGTGGAAGGACGGGGACCGTTTCTATGAGGTCGGGGATCCATGGTGGAGGCGAGGACATGCATGAGTTTCGAGATCATGCCTATATGTTCCCTCATACTCCCGTGTTTGTTTGCTCGTCAATTCTCAGAAAGTTGAGACAGAAGGCCTCGAGATTCTGAGCTGGTTCTCATCAACAGGAGGGCATGCATTGAAGAGGAGATTTTGAGCCGCTCTTTTTGTAGAAACTTAGAATAGAATATTTGCCAAATAAAAAACAGATGCAAACAAATTGATTCATTCTCAATTCTGATTTCATGTGAATGAACCGCTTGCAGCAGAACCTATGGAAGGGTACATGATGCGGCCGATGTTTATAATCATTAAAAGCTAGACTTGCAAACATAGTTGCACTGTCAAATGATTAAGACTCTGTTTGGCACATCGGCAGAGCTCATGAACATGGTGGTCATGAACCATAATTCGTGAATGTCCGACCTCACCTAAAGAACTTCATTCCATTTTATGTTTAAAACTAGTTTTATTTACTTGGTAGCAGGCATAACTAGTGTCATGTCAAGCATACATTCTATGACGGTGACATTTTTGTTCAAACTCATGGAGCAAAAACGTCATGTCAAACAGAGCCTAGGTAGAAGACTAGAGGGGGTAACCTAGTAAGTATTTCCTGGGTTTAATATCTCGGGCAGCAAGACCGACCTTAATAATTTAGGGTAAGATTATTGATGATGATGATATTATGAAGATTCTTAGTTGATTGGGGGATACTGTTTTAATATCTTGGGCAGCAAAAACGTCATGATGAATGAAGTTTCTTAAGTTGATACTAATGAATGACAATTTCTCCTTGGTTACATCTCCGTTTGGCACAGTTGTGGTGGTGGTGAAAGGGGTGGTTTTGAATTATAGTTCATGAATGCTTGAACTAGTTTTGAATATAAAAGTTGATGAAACTCTCTTGAGCTCCTCCGTCTATAATCAATTGGTTTAATATTGGATACACTCATACACATATTCTAATATGATATCAAAATGTGCGTTCAATATGGGCGTTGAAAGTGGGCGACGTCGACCATAGAAATATCAAGGCCGACCATATAAAGGTCGACCTGGGCCCACAACCCGACTGCAGCCGGTGCACCCAAACCCGCTCTCCTCCCCGCCCCTTTTTCTTCATTTCTTTCCCTCTTCTCTATTTCTCCCTCTCCCCCTTTTCTTCTCCTCCCCCTCTTTTTCTTCCTTTTCTTCTCCTCCCCCTCTTTTTCTTTCTTTTCCCTCCCCCCTCCCCCCTTTTTCCCCCCTCATACCAGAGTAGAACCCGGCGCCCCCCCCCCCATCAAATAGTAAAATCATTGGGTAAATATTTATGTTGCTGTAACTACATTTCACGGAAGAAAGGTAGGTGGGCATCAATTCTTTTGATAATCAAAATGTTAAATAAGCTAATGTTCTTTATTGGATGTTAATCCAAATAATTGTATTAGAATTACATGGGGGATAGACCATTTGGGCTAAATAATATCTTTGGTAGAAAGTAAAAAAATGATTAATTTTTGTCTTAATTAACAAACTTTTCTGTAATCAAATAAATAGTAGACTATGACTTCGTATGGTTCGGTGTTTCGCCGCCTCCGTTTGGAGCAAATGCCACCGGACGGAGGGTAAACAAACGGCCGGCGGCGGCGTTTGCTCTGTTTGCACCCGCAACAAGGAGGAAACGACTCCGATCCGCTCCGTTTCGACCCCACCTCTCCCCCTCCGTTTTCAAAGTGACGTTTCGACCCACCGGATGCACGTCTTGATCACAATGAGAGTAACTTAAACCCACAATACAACACAATGTAACTCCATTTTACAAAATAGATTTTTGCTCGAAATTGAGGCTCAGTTTGGCACGGTGGCAGCGGTCGTAAACGCATGGGTTAAACCGCCATTCGTTAAGGATCACCTAACAAACATCATCTGTTTGAACATAAAAGCGGATGAAATTTCTTAGGTGAGCGTTAACAAAAGACAATGTAAACCTCATGTTGTTCATAACCACCACAGCAGTGCCAAACACAGCCTCAATTTTTTCAAAAACAACCACTTTCTCAAGCTTCATTTATAACAACTCTTTTTGAATCAGCAACAACTGAAACAAACAAAACTTTAAACACAATGTAACAATAACACATAGATGGTGTTGGTCTTTGAAACCATCCTACAACTTGTTCTTGAAAATGTCTTTCTCCATTTAATGTGGTAGTTGGGTTGCTCCAAAATAACCATCCTTATCATTTCAACTTTTGGACCACAATTTAGCTTTGTTTCCATTCCAAAGCTATTCTTATTAAATAAAAATCATTTAATATAAGTTCTTCTCTATCTAAAATTAATGAACTAGTTTGCCTTATTTTGCATTCCACTTATTAAATTAACTCCCTTCTTTCTAGAATTAAGGCCTTGTTTTGCATTTCATGTACTAACCTAGACTTATAGGACCAAAGAATAAGCTCAAATATGATCGTTATAGTCGAAATTCCTTTAGAGTAGAGTAAAAAAAAGCCAATTTTCTTGTGTCCATATATTCTTGACGGAAAAGCGATGAATAATAGTTTTGATGTTTTCGATATCGACTCAGACCTTGAATCGATTGTCCTTTGCCTATCTATTCCTAGAAACGCCTCAAACCCTCTTGACCTAAACCTCGGTCTAGTTGCCTGCCTAACATAAGAGGTGAATTATCCGCCTTAAGTCCTACATAGACTTAGTCGCCTAACACAAGAGGTGATTTCGATCCATAATGAACACAAAAAGAAACCAAAGCAAAAAAAAAAACAAGAAGAGAATGTAAAATATTTAGAAATAAAATCTTCCTAAAAGAACTTCTAAAGGTGATGTCGGAGTGCTTGAGATACATCGTAAATGTGCTCGCTCTTCGTCTGGATCAAGCGTTGATGCTCTTTGCTCTTGGATCGCCTCTGGACTTCTAAAGGTGATGTCGGAGTGCTTGAGATACATCGTAAATGTGCTCGCTCTTCGTCTTGATCAAGCGTTGATGCTCTTTGCTCTTGGATCGCCTCGTAAATGTGCTCGCTCTTCGTCTGGATCAAGCGTTGATGCTCTTTGCTCTTGAAAGCTCTCTCAAAGATATTCGTGCTCTCTTTGAGAGGCGGAGCACACATGTCATTTATAATATATGATATGTTAACATCAAGTTGTATTCCACATGATTCAATTGTGAATACCTTACTTCATTGCATTTCATTATTACACCTAAATTTATAAGGATAAATAAGATAAGTGAGACATGTATAAAGATTTTGATTTTGAAACCATATGAAGATAACCTAATTATATCTCCATTTAGCGAAAATACTTCATTAAGATGTAGTAAAAATAAATGTAACTTAACCACTTCAAAGATTTCTTTCACATGTTTGTGTTTATTTTAGACAGCGAGAGTTTCACACTATTCTGGACTCCTTGACCCGGATCATTGGAGAACAATTTTAGGGTCATTTACTCGAGAACTCAACCCACTATGTAAACTATCCCTTAAATTGCTTTAATGTTCTTTGAACTCTAACTCTTGAGGCTTCTTTCCAAGTAAGACATGAGTTTTAACTACAAGATAGAAGACTTATGTTGACCTCTCTTTGGAGATTTGCATGCAACTCTCTTTACTGACATGCAATCTTTTGATAAAACTGTGTGCCAAGCTCTATGGAATTATGAGACTCATGCCTAATAATAGCATCTTGAGGCTACTAGGAACACAATTCATGAAAAAAGAGTACAAAATCTTTACATCAATCCTAACAAGTAAAACACTAGTAGAAAAACACTAGAAATATGGGGGAGAGACCAGAGGTTGAATAAAGATGGATAAGATCATACTAAACGAACGATCTTTGTGTGTGGTGTATTCCTTCTCGGCCCCCCTTCCTTAGGGTTCTTCTTCTTTAAAGGTTTACATGATTAATTGGTCTATAAATAAGCACGAGCCCACTTACTTTTTAGCCCAACACGACCCGACCATGTGGGCTGGCCTTGTAGCTTCATTCGACGTGGCTTTTCGCACCGCGATCAATCACTGGCATGACCCCGACACGTCCAAGTGACACGACCATGTAGCTTGGTCGTGTAGATTAAAAGTGGGGTCTTTTCGCCTCAAATTGCATCCAACTGTTGTATGCCTCAATGTGACATGTTTTGGTCAATTATTTTGTGCATCTATCATTCTTGGGCTTGCAATTTATCATCAAAATGTGCTCCAAGTTGCCTAAACTTGCTTGTGCCTGCTCACATATAACTCAAACACGCATTAGAACAAAATAGTCGTATTAAACACTTATATTAATCATATTTTAGCTCTTTTCATTAGGCAAAGTATAGAATAAAATGCATGAGGCAAAAATATGATTTGAATCTGTCTTAGAAGGGAGGCTCCAAGTAATGAGTAAGGGAGAATGATTGGAGTAAGTGCTTTTTAAGTGAGTTATGAGAAAATTTGAAATGTCACTCCATAAATTGTTAACCAAAACTCTATTTAGCCATTTAGGCTTCGTTTGGTTCGGTGTTTGGAGCAGCTGGCGGGAGGAACGAGGCCGTTTTCCTCCGTTTCCTATGGCACATCGGGCTCAAACGCAGCAAATGCCGCCGCCGGGCGTTTGATTACCCGCCGTGCGGCGGCGTTTACCCCAAACGTGCGCTCCAAACGCCGAACCAAACGAAGCTTTAATGGATATGTGTAGTGCCAGTCAGGCCATTAGACTATGTATAAGTGCTACCATTGAATCCACAATCTATTAGGTTAATAGCCAGAAGTGTTTCCTGAAAATCTCATATCCCCAACAGACTTGAAGAAGAGCCCCTGGACTTTTAAAATCACTTAAGACACTTCACAGGAGGATACTTGAGGCTTTAAACTGAAGGATTTTATTCCATAAAGTTCTCTTGTCAGGTGTAGTGGATATCCTCCAATATGGCCGACATGTCGGTCGACATAAAAATTTCATGGACAAAACAACACGTTTCCGATGTTTTTTTTTTTGCAAAATATCCTTTTGAAATATATCCTCTGATATGTCTACCATTGACAGATATATTCGCCAATATCTCGCCCGATATATCCCAACATTTTATGGACTGATTTTTTTCAATTTATTTTAATTAGTGTGTATGATTTAATAGGCAATAAGTCAAAATTATTTCATTGTTTAGATTATTTTCTCTTTCTCTAGCTTTCTTCCTTCCTCAAGTCCGTCATCGACTTCAATTATGTATGATTTTTGAATTATGGATTAAAAGGTTCCTTATCTTTCATTGTCATCGACAACTTCCCAAATTTCTGTTTCCTCTTGTTTTATTTCACGTATTATACCGTTATTACTTGTGTAACACAAAATATTTATATTAATTTGATAAATTTAGGAGTTCAATAATATCAAATTATTACTATATTAATATATATAAATTAAAAAATGATTAACTTTATAAATAATTACATATATAAATAATTATATATTAAAATCCGATATGTAAAATATCTTCAATATATTCCCCAATATATTAAAACCGACATGAAACACTTAAACCGAGGTGTCCCCGATATCTGACATCTACAACCTTGCTCTTGTCCAGTAACATGTCTACCGCAAGCGAACTTCTTCCTCACTGTTTGCTTTCGGTTTACTGTTAAACATTAGTGTGATATTCATTACTAAGAATGACTGCAAAAATAGTAATATTTAAGCTAGGCAACAAAATATTAATAGAATTCAAGTTATTATACTGTTTTTATACCCAAACATTGTTTTATCCACTTTCAAAAGTAAGACAATTAATATTCCATGGAAGTACTCTCATTAAGGTTTCGTTTAGCACAGCAGTCATAAACGCAGGAGTTAAACCATCATTCGTTAAAGACCACCTAACAAACTTTATCTGTTTAAACATAAAAGTGGATGAAGTTTCTAAGATGGGCGATAACGAATGACTATGCTCATGACCGTCATCACGGTGCCAAACGGAACCTAAATTACATTTATTTCATTCAAAGAATTATTATGCCTACAAATTAGAAGTATATAACAGCATGTGATGGGATGATTATTGTAGGTTGGGGGGGGGGGGGGGGGGGGGGGTTCCAATAGTGCTTTAGCCCAATGTCGACTCATCATGGGAGGAGGGCGACTTCACGAAAGAGTTCGCCGGTGGCAATCTATGGCGCTACATCTCACTGCCCATGTCCTTTACGTGTACCTTTCGCTTCCACAAGTTCAAATCCACTCAAGCTCTCGGCAGCCACATGAATGTTCACCGCTGAGACTAGACGAGGCTCAAGCAAGAAGCTTTGAGCCCTTCTAATTCCGGCAACTTCTCAGTTTCCTAAGCCGCCAACGACGGCTCACATGAAGGTTCCAATTGTGGCCTTAAAGCCTTCTCTTGGATTGGCTTCTCGACCTCCTGCCCAGGAACCCCTCCTCAAATTCTCTTGCAAACTTGAAAGAGGTCTCTGAAATCAGTGATATCTACAAATTCTTCATGGATCTGATTCCTCATGTGGAGGGTAGGAATCCAACTCTTCAGGGAACTTAGCCAAAACATCTACGCAGTCAACTGGTTCGACAAAAGAAGAGAACAGACGGCTCTGCGACTTTGAAAAAGGGATTCATTGCAATGAAACTTTCGAATATCAAGAAGGAAAAAGGGATCACTGCTATGTTTTTCAAGAGAGAAAATTATAATAGAAGAGGACAACCTCGCCCTTCTTTGTCGCCAATCTTTGTAATTCACCGGCGCATGAACTTGATAGAATAAAGAACAAGACATTCTCCTGGATCCAAAGCCTCGCCGGTTGATGCCGGAGGAAGTTCAGAGACGAGAAAAGATAAGATTTGCACATAGCATGCACCTAAAAAGTTGATCTATACCTAAAAGTAGATTAACACAACAACAAAAAGTCAAAAACAGAACTCATATAGTCCCCAATCATTGGGGGTATGAGCGGAGGAAGATTGGAAACAGACCTAACCTTTGGCACTATGCACAAAGTGGCTTCTCTCAGAGGAGAAAAACCTAACCTTTGACAATAAATGCACAAAATGAATGCTCACAGATACCACCGAAATAGTGGCCCCTATACTGTCACATTTCTTGCAGAATCATGCCCTCAAATCAAAGCCTAAGACATCAGAGAGGGAAGACCCAAGAATCCATTTTGATTTATGTGCACATAACCATACTTCATTCAACATCCAAAGCATTGGCCTTGCACGAATATACCTAAAAGTTGATCAATACCAAAAAATAATTAGCATTTAAAACCACTCATTTTATTTGAACATACAAGACTCTAATAGGATTTATAAAACCTATGCATCCAAATCAAATTTAAAACTCACCCCTAAAACTTCTCATAAATTTAGGTCATATAACGCCGAGCTCTCCTCCGTCCGCCTGCATAAACTTTCTCCGTCATAGTGTGCGTGTTTGCAGTAGTTCACGGGATACCATAGTGCCCAATAGTGAAAATACACCAGCCGCGTGTTGTCGATGAAATTTTTTTCGACAGATACAAAATTTAATAGAAATTGAGAGTCCACGAGCATAAACACAAGCTTCACTTTAAAGAACTAACAACACACAAATCATGCATTACATTTACAAAATTGTATCAAATTTATAATAATTTGTTCTTTCTCAAGCAAACTAAATGACAAATAATAAATCTAGTGGAGAGAATTCTGGATATCGATGACAACACGACACTTAATATCCCTCTGGACGAGCCTCCCAAATGAGTCATTTAGGATTTAGGGTTTAGGGTTTAGATATCATAATAATTTGTTCTTTCTCAAGCTAAATAAATGACAAAATAATAAATCTAGCGGAGAGAATTCTGGATATCGATGACAAAACGATACTTGACATCCCTCTGGACAAGCCTCTCAAGAGCGTCGTTGATATAAGTAATTGGAATTACCTCAATATTGGGGTACACTTTATTGGCAGCACTGTACTCTAACATCTCTTTAATATCCTCAGTACCACCTGTAATGCTCCCACAAATAGTCTTTGAGCCTAGAATTACCACAAAAAGTTGTTAGATTTTAGATATTCTTATAGTATATATATGTAGAAAAAATTGCCCAAACCTTCCCTGTAAACTAGCATAATTAGTGAGAGCACCCCTCTTATTTTCGAAATTACAAAAAACTCCCCTTAAGTTTTCATTTCATTACCAAAACCTCCTCTGATCTTTTAATTTCATTGCATCCATGAAGAAAAATACCCCCCTGGACACTGTTCACCCAGGGGGTGTTTTTGTGCATGGATGTTATGAAATTATAACTTCAGGAGAGGTTTTTGTAATGAAATGGAAACTTTAGGGGAAGTTTTTGTAATTTCGAAAATAAGAGAGGTGATGTCAGTAATTTAGCAAAGTTAGAGGGGAGGTCCCGGTAAATAGCCCTATATATGTATATATATAGGGTTATTTACCGGGACCTCCCCTTCAAGTTTGGGAAATTACAACTTGCAGCCCTCTAACTTTCAGAATTACAATTACCTCCCCTCACTGTTTAGATTTCATAACATCTATAATACCGCCCTGAAAATTTACTCCAAGGGGCTATTTTTGTGCATGGATGCTATGAATTGTAAACATTGAGGAGATTTTTGTAATTTTGAAAGTCAGAGGGGTGCAAGTTGTAGTTACGCAAACTTCGAGGGGAGGTTCCGGTAAATAACCCAATATATATAAACATATAAATATATGCATATATATTATTTACAAAAACCTCTTGCTTTCGAAATTACAAAAACCTCTCCTCAATGTTTACATTTCATAACATTCATGCACAAAAATACATCGTTGGAGTAAACCTCTAACTTTCAAAATTATGCACTTATATTTACATTTTTAATGACATGAGATATATTATAATTTATTTCAAAAAATTAAAATACAATGCCCATTCAAGTAATTACAGTATCCCAAAATTAAAAGCAATGCTGCAAATCTATTAAAATAAAAAAAGTTTTTACTGGAACTCTTACACCTGCTATGGTTGACTGTTATTAGGCATGATAGCAGTCAATTTAAAGAAGGTTGTCATTAGCTATTAGGCATATCAGCGGTATTTTCGAGGAGTCGTATTAAACAAATAAACTTTTTTAAAGTTGATTAATTAATATTGTATTTATTTTAAGCTGCATTAAATAATTAATAGGGGCGGAGTCCCAAACCTATAGCAGTCGAGGTACTGTCGCGACTGACCGTAGGGGGAAGCCCAGTGTCTGTCACTCGTAAATAAGACCTTACTATTAGCGACCTAAAATAAACCCAGTTTTGCACAAGTAGACCTATTTTTTTGACTCATCTATTTGTTATATTAGCAAACTAGATTTCTTCCTCTCGTATGAACATGTTCATATGTAGACTACTGGCGGAATCCGAGCAGGGCATTCTAAAATTTGTTGAAATCCGCCGTCTTCGCTGCACCATCTCTAGTGAGCTCCCTTTCCCTCTGCAGATGGACTTGACCGCAACTGCCGCTCTGTTTCACAGGCGGAAACTTTCCGTCCAGAGTTCGGACTCCGGGTGATCTCTAGAGATCAAATATGTGTTGGCGGAAATGGCGTTTGACCGAAGTCAATGAGAGGATTGTTTATATACATATAAAATTATAAATATATAAAATAAAATATTATATATAATGGTTTATATATTATATTAAATGGTGTCATCCAAAAGGAAGTGGCAGGCATAAAAAAAAACAAAACGACATGCAGGAGGCGTCCTTTGGAAAAGCCACCTGGAGTGCTTTCATTGGATGGCAATGCCTATATATAGGCGTGAATATGGGAAGGCGGAAGTGTGCAAAGGTTGCTCCAAAATAGTAAAAGTTGCCGCCTTCTTTCGAGTTCAGAAATAAGAGAAGGGCGGAAGATTAAACTATTGCGGACTGATGCATGCAAATAGGCTTGAGCAAAAGCCGCTGACAGCATCCTTGGCGGACTCAATTCCTGCAAACAGGAAAGGTTCTTTGCGGACTGTTCATGCGGAAAGCCTCTCGCGAACTCATTCTTGCGGACAACGGTTTTTTGCGACTTTTGCGGTTAGAAGTGCTAGTGTGAAGTTGTAATACCCAAGTGTGGGTAGTGTGTTGTGTGAAGTTGTAATTGTGAAGACAAATCGTTGTCTTTGTGTTTGTAACCCTTTATTGATAATAGAAATACTTGTTTGCTCCTTAATTTGTGTTGTGTCCACTATTTCGCTTCCAACAATATGATCTCATGGAGATCAAAATATGATCTCCAGGAGATCAAATATACCTAAGATTAAAATATGATCTCCAGAAGTCCAAATATGATCTCCAGAAGTCCAAATATGATCTCCACCCTTCCTTCCTCCACGCGGCAAGATAAGGAGAAACCCGGAAATCATATTTGGACTCTAGGAGATCATATTTTGATCTCAGGTATATTTGATCTCCTGGAGATCATATTTTGACCGCGTTTCAAATCGAAGTAGAAAACAGACTCGACGTGTCTCTCTCCGTTGGTGTTGTTGAGGAGGCAAATCTGTAGGTTCTCCACGCGAGGGTAGTTCTAGCACAAAGCATAGGATTGTGGTGGTGCTTTGTCTTAGAGTTGCAGGTCCTCGCTATTGTGCAGGAGAACGTGACTGGTGAGACTTCATATCCAGTTCAAGGAATTTCTCCTATTTGTTTTCTTCATAGTTTGTGAGGTTCTAAGTCACCTGATGTAATGTTCAATGTGCAGCCCTGTTGGAAAGGATTGTGCTGTTCAAAACGGTGGAGAATGGGATAAATTGACTTGAGAAAACCTTACATCAGTTGGTTGTGATCTGCTGGAAATATTTACCCTTCTGTGGGTGCTGTGATAAAGAGTTAGAACAATCTAACAACACCTTAATAAGGAGAAAGGAAGCAAGATAATTATTAGTGAAGGGTTGATCAGCAACAATGAAAAACCATATAAAGTTCAATAAATAAATTAGAATAAAGTTTCACCATATAACTATTGATAGAACATTGTATGTTTGAGGTGAGCTCTGGCCCTAATTTTGATCAGCAACAATGCTAATAACCAGTCCATTTTTTCTCTCTATTCCTAACAGTTTTTCAGAAGCTAGCATGAATCTCCACTGGATGAAGGCTATGGGGGAGGAGATGGATGCTCTCCAACGTCAAAAGACTTGGGAAATTGTTCTTATCCCATAGGGGCGTCACCCTGTTGGATGCAAATGCATATATACTACCGAATTCTTTCAAGATGGAATCTTGATAGATACAAAGCTAGAATGGTTGTTAAAGGATTCACTCAGGTCGATGAAGTTGACTTTCAAGAGACATTTTCTCCCGTCGCTAAATTGAACTCAGTTAGAATCTTGTTGTCAATTGTGGTGTAAAAAATGTCTTCCTCCACCGTGAATTGGAGGAAGAAATCTATATGACTCCTCCATCAGGCATGGATGTTCATAAAGGGCATGAGTGTTGACTTAAGAAAGTCTTGTATGGTCTCAAACAGTCACCTTGTGCCTGATTTGCCGAGCTAAGTGACAAACTTTGAATCTAAATTTCACTCATTGTACCTCTGATCACTCAATTTTTGTGTACATAAATGAGAAATGTACCACTATCCTCATAATGTATGTGGATGATATCATTATTACAGGAACTGATGACCATCACATTACCTTGGTAAAAGGGAAATTGGCATCTGCCTTTGAAATCAAGGATTTAGGCCTTCTTCGATACCTGTAATTGAGATCGCTCAATCTGCCGGAAAGATTATGATCTCTCATCGCAAATATGTCTTAAACCTTCTCAATGACGTTGGATATTAGGAGTCAAACCTATGGATAGTCCTGTGGACCTTAAGTATGATATTCACAAGAAAACTTCTCCAGATCTTGAGAGGAAGTTAGAATTTCAACGTATTGTGAGAAAGTTGATTTATCTGACTATTACCATACCCGATATCTCCTTTGTTGTTGGCTTAATTAGTCAATTCAAGCACAGTCCTAAAGTTCATCACTATCAAGCAGTTCGTTGGATTCTCAAAACTTAAAAAAGGACCCCGAAAAAGACATTATCTATCAAGATCATGGCCACTTTAAGGTTCACGGGTACTATGATGTTGATTGGACTGGTTCTTCCCTGGACAGAAGATCTACGAGTAAATATTCTATCTTTGTTGGTGACAATCTTATTTCTTGGAGAAGTAAGAAAAAAAAAGGTGGTTGCTCGTTCCTCCACTGAAGTAGAATATAGTGTCATTGTCGTCACTACATGTGAACTGATTTGGGTTAAATCTATCTTGGGAAAAATGAGCTTTCCTGTTCTTGAGGCCATGCACCTTCATTGTGATAATCAAGATGCGATTCATATCGCCAACAACCTTGTCTTTCAAGAGAGCACAAATCACATTGAAATCGATTGTCACTTTGTGCGGAACAAAATTCAGGATCAAATTATTACTATGGTATTTGTGTCATCAGAAGATAACCTTGTTGATATACTCACTAAAGATGTATGTGGTAAACCTCTTCATTCATACTTCCTCGGGCTTGGGATGTTGGATGCTTATGATGTTAGCTTGAGAGGGCGGGGGGTGTTAAGATGCAAGCAAATCAAGACTCACCGGATGGTGACCATACCCAAAAATGTGGCTGATCGGCTTAATAAATTGGTTCGGCCCGTCTGTGTTTGGTAGAAGAGAAAGAAACCCTAAAGGTACGTCGTTCTCTCTCGACATTTCAAGTATTCGTCATGATTCTCAATTAAGAGCATTATATATATATATATATATATATATATATATATATATATATATATATATATACTAGCATCTTCGAACGGGCTCCGCCCGTTCTCGATGCGTCGCTGCGGGCTTCGCCCGCAATCAAGCGGGCTTCGCCCGCTTGGCATTCATGCGGGCTTCGCCCGCCACCCAGCATCAATTTTGATTAATCTTAAGTAATTTTAATGTGCAAATCAACACCCAGCGGGCTTCGCCCGCCACCCAGCATCAATTTTGATTAATCTTAAGTAATTTTAACGAGCAAATCAATTTTGATTATTTGCAAACAGTGCTTTCAGAAAAATTGTCAAAATAGCTGTATGGATTGGCACTTTACTAATTACGTGCAAATCAAAATTGAATTTTATATATTTATTATAATTTAATAAATTATATAATAATTAATAAAAAAAGAAATAACCCTCCCCCCCACCCCCGCCGGTTCCGCCATAGCGTGCAGCGGCCCTTCTCTGCGGCCGCCGGCGGAGGTGCCGGCGGCCTGCCCGGCGCCCACCGGCGGGTTCGCCGGCCTCCGGCGAACCCGCCGGGGGTTGTCCGGCGGCGAACGGGCAGGGCCACCGCCGGCGGTGGACCTGCCCGCTCGCCGCCGGACAACCCCCGGCGGGTTCGCCGGAGGCCGGCGAACCCCCCGGTGGGTGCCGGCTGGGCCGGCGGCGGCTCTGCCGGCGGCGGCGGGGTGAGGCCGTGAAGGCAGGGGGCGGTATCGGGAAAATCGTAGCAGGGAACAGTGCCTGTTTTGGAGATTTTGATATTTGCAGGCCCTGTTCTTTATATCCAATGGTCACATGTGATTTTCTGGAGATCGGACGGTCCAGATTCGTTTAACGGTGTGCTTCCAAATATTGCTATTGGTTTATATAATAAAGATATATATATATATAAAGCCATTTACCGGGACCTCCCACTCTATGTTTACAAAATTATTGGTTGCACCGCCTCTTACAATTGAAATTACAAAAATCTCTGTTGTAAATTTACATTTCATAACATCCATGCACAAGACCCCTGCTGAAAATATACTCAAAGTGGGTATTTTTGTGCATTGATGTTATGAAATGTAAACTTACATGGGAGTTTTTTATAATTTCATTTGCAACTTGTAATTATGCTAACGTCTAGGGGAAGTTTTGGTAATTACACACACATATATATATCGACTGTGCACAAAGTCCCACTAGAGCAGTGTACGACAATAATAATGCTCCGTCGACCGTCGAGTGATGGTCATATACTATTTTGTTAGTTGTACACTGCACACGGGAGAAATTTGCATGGCCGTTAGTGTGCTTGTGTGTATATTCTATATTTTAACAAAAAGTTCTAAGTTCAGAATTGAGTTAACTACATGATAATTCTACAACAACACTCAAGCCTTTACCCCACTATAGTGGGGCCGGCTATATGGATCATTTGTCGCCATTGTGCTCTATCTTGTCATAATCTCATTAATGTCTAAGTACATCATGTCTTTTCTTATAGTTTCATTTCAAGTCTTTATTGGTCTACCCCTCCCTCATTTAACATGTCTAGTGACTAGACTCTCACAACGCCTAACAGATGCCTCTAATGGCCTCCATTGTACGTGTCCAAACCATCTTAGTCGAACTTCTCGCAACTTCTCTACAATTGTTGCTACTCCTGTCTTATCCCTGATACATTCATTCCTAATTTTATCCAGTCTCGTGAGTCCACGCATCCACCTAAGCATTCTCATCTCCGCAGCTCCTATTTTTTGCTCATGTACATAATTCACTGCCTAACACTCAGAACCATAGAGCATCGTTGGTCTAATTGCAGTACGGTAAAACTTGCCCTTAAGTTTTAACGGTATTTTATGTTCACATAAGATCCCTAACGCGCCTCTCCACTTCAACCAACCCGTTAGGATTCTATGTGTCACATCTTTATCAATACCTCCGTCTTTTTGAATTATCGATCCAAGATATTTAAAACACTCACTACGGGAAATATCTTGATCACCCAACTTAATAACAAAATCATCTGTCCTTCTTGCAATGCTAAATTTAAGCTCCATATACTCCGTCTTTGTTCTGCTCAATCAAAAACTCTTCTTTTCTAAAGTGTCTCGCCAAGATTCAAGTTTTGCGTTTACACCCTCGCGCGTCTCATCGACCAAAACGATTATCATCCACAAATAATAAACACCAAGGTATTGTTTGTTGGATATGTCCGGTGAGCTCATCTAAGATAAGGGTAAAGAGATAAGGGTAAAGAGATAAGGGCTTAAAGCTGAACCTTGATGTAAGCCAACAGTGATAGTGAATTCCTGTGTTAATCCTACAGATGTCCTCACCCATGTCACTGAATTTGTGTACATATCTTTAATTATGTTAATGTATGATACATTTACACCTTTCTTTTCTAAGACTCTCCATAAGATCTCTCTTGGAACTCTATCATAAACTTTCTCAAGATCGATAAACAGCATATGCAAATCTTGTTTTCTCTCTCAGTCGTTGTCAACGAGTCTCCTCAAGAGATGTATAGTTTCTATGGTCGACTGCCCAGGCATGAATCCAAATTGATTCTCCGAGATGTTAGTATATCGTCTTACTCTTCTTTCTCTTACTCGTTCGCATAGTTTCATGGAATGACCCATCAATTTAATTACTCTATAATTAATACAATTTTGTTATCTCCTTTATTTTTATACAAAGGTGTCAAGATATTTTCTCTCAATTGGTCTAATATGTTCTTTGACTTCAGTATCTTTTTAAAAAAATATGTAAACGATAAAATTCCTTCATTCACTAGACATTTTCATACTTCGATATTCCTTCATTCACTAGACATTTTCATACTTCGATGGGTATATCATCTGACCCAATCGTCTTTCCATCTTTCATCTTCTTTAGACCATCATTTACCTCTGATACTTGAATTTTACGATAAAACATTATGTTCATATACTACTCCGATTTACTTAACTCTTCCAAGTTCAATTCATTGTCTTTTGTTTCATTATAGAGTTGATAAAAGTATCTTTTTATTGCTCGTTAATAGTCACATCATCCGTCAAAATTGTATTTATTTCATCCTTATGCATTTTACTTGACTTAAATCTTTTGTCTTTCTTTCTCTAACCACATGATAATTCTACACTAATATATTTATCACATATCTGATGTGGGATTAAATCAACATACTCTCATGTGTCTCATCGAACTCACCCCGATAGCACTCTCATCAACCATCACTCTCCCACAAATTGAAGCACTTATCATCAAGAATCATGTACCGAGACAAGAGAGTCATTAGCTGCAGCCTGCAAGCACATACTTGATCTGAGACGAACTATCGGCTCTAGTACCACTTGTTAGAGTAGAATCAAAGAGGAATGGAAGTTGGGTTAGACATTTCAATGGTCAAACTCGCATTCTACCAAAAAGCTTAACCCATGGGTGAGGTGATCAACCACCTAATACCTTATCTGAAAGCACTCCAGATCGATTATCACTCTTCTGCAAATCAAAAAATTTATCCAAAATGCTAAATCATGATTGCAGGAATTAAGATTCATGGGAGCAACAAGCCGGATGAACACTTGATATTTCTAATACAACTTTTTGGGAAGCGGGACTGAAGGAATGTCAAAATTAGGCCAGACACCAACGGTAGAAATCCAACTGCTCATAGGTGTGCGCGTAAAGCATATGGTATTAATAATATTTGGCGTGGGACTAAATCAATACTCACACACAAATTAACATAGACATCCATTTATTGTCATAAAGAGTAAGAAGAATACCGAGAATGAGGCTAGCTGGAGACAGGCGGATTTCCCCCGGAAAGCCAACTAAAACCAGGATGCCTTCTGTCTTTAAAAGGGACATATAAGGTTCAAATGGGTGGGGTCCGGAGGATGTGTCAATAATGAAGTCCAGTGAGTTTGAAAAAGCCTACAAGAAATATACATAAAGAGTCAACTTTAATCAAATATATAAAAAAAATACAAATGCAGCTTCAATAAAGATCTTGAGATGTTCAAGTGTCTACACAGTCTTGTAGGGTATATCTAATATGAAATTTGCAGCTCAAAGCAATGCAAAGGTATACTGCAAAGGTGTGAACCGTAGAAGGAAACAAATCTAATATCAATAAAATCATCTACTCTGTTAAAAAAAATGATGCTGAACCGGTCCAACTGGTGAATTAGGGACCAAGGCTCCATTTGCCACGACATATTTGCTCCGGTGAGATTGAACAAAAATGTCATTGCCACAGAACGCATGTTTTGCATGACAATTGATGGGTCCGGCGGGTGAGGGTGCGGGGCGGCGGTACTCAATCCGGAAGAGGGAGAGAGGGAGAGTAAGAGAGGGAGAAAGAGAGTGAGAGGGGGGTTAGGGTTAGAGATTTAGAGGAAGAGAGAAATCATTCATTCATCTGAGAAGACGATTACAACGCTCACATGCCCTCTTATAGAGACGAGGAGCGAATACAAAGGGAAAGCAATACAAAAGGAAAACGGAAAATACTAAAATTGCGACATACAAATATAGAATAGAATAAATGTTAAAACATAGAATAGAATAAACGTTAAATATTCTCCGTGATCTCGGTGGACCCATTTGATATTCTCGCCCGACGCGTGTAGACTTGCCATTTGGGCTAGTCCTCATGCAGATCCGTAGCAATGTCGTCATCTGGAAAATGTGTCTTGTCCTCAAAGCAGTAATCGGCGAACTAGCGGCTGAAGTCATCCAGGGGAAGCCACGTCGCGTCTGAGTCGGGGCGACCGGTCCAAGCCACAAGAACCTCCTCTGATGTATGGTCCCCCGGAGTGCAGCATCGGCGATCGAGGATCAAGGCGGGGTAGCAAGGCGCCTCTCCGGAAAGGTCGAGATCGGTCGGGGTGTGATCCGTGGTGGCGTGCTCGCCCACCACTCGCCGTAGCAGCAAGACATGGAAGACCGGGTGGATGCGGCTCCCGCTTGGGAGGCGTAGGCGATATGCGATTGCCCCGATGCGGGCGAGAACCTCAAATGGCCTGAAGAATCGGGGGGCCAATTGCGGGCACGGTCGGCGGGCCACTGAAAGCTGACGGTAGGGGTAGAGCTTCACAAAGACCTCTCCTACTTCGAAGGAGAGGTCCCGACGTTTCCTGTTAGCATAGAAAACCATCTTCTGTTGGACCCGTTGGAGGTGTTGCTTCAGATGATCCAGAATAGTGTCTCTGTCGTGCAGAGCAGTGGCCAAGCTTTCCACCTGGCATTCCCCTGGAAGGTGGCGGACGATGGACGGGGGAGGCCGACCGTAAACGACCTCAAACGGAGTAGTGTCGGGCGCCAGATGGTGGGCGGTGTTGTACGAGTAGTCGGCCCACCCGAGCCACTTGGCCCAACTGCGCGGTTACTCCCCCACGAAGCAGCGGAGGTAAGTCTCTAAGCATCGGTTGAGGACCTCAGACTGACCATCGGTCTGGGGATGATATATTGTACTCATGCGTAGCCAGGTGCCCTGCAGGCGGAACAGTGTCGTCCAGAAGGTACTCAGGAAAAGTGGGTCCCAGTCACTTACGATCGACCGGGGAAACCCGTGGAGGCGCACAACCCCCTGAATGAAGCTGACGGCGACTGTGATTGCGGTGTAAGGATGGCGGAGGGGAATGAAATATGCATACTTTGAGAGTCGGTCCACTATGACCAGAATGCAGTCGTACCCCTGAGAGCGGGGCAGCCTTGTGATGAAGTCCATGGCGATGTCCCATACGCGGTCAGGGATCGGGAGGGGCTGAAGTAGACCGCCCGAAAAAACGGCCTCGTACTTGGCCTTCTGGCAGACGAGGCAGGCGACCACGAAGGCTTTGACCTGTCAAAACATGTGAGGCCAATAGAGCGAGGCTGCCAGCCGTCAGTACGTCCGGTAAGAATCTGCGTGTCCACCCTGTCAGGGAGGTATGAAACTCCGCTAATAGCCGGGGAATACTGGGGGAGGATGGGGCGAGTACGAGACGGCCCTTGAAGAGTAGGCGATCGTCCACCAAGGAGTAAGGTGGGTGGGTGGAGGTGTTTGCAAGGAGTGTTGTCTGGATACCGTTGAGTGTCGTGTCCTCTTCCACTTCCCGTTGGATGGCGTCTGCATCCTCCCAGACTGGTTGGGAGATGGCTGCAAGTATGGGGCTGCGCGAGAGAGCGTCGGTTGCGCGGTTCGCCTTCCCGGGACGGAACTCGATGCTGAAGTCATAGCCCAGCAGCTTGGCCACCCACACTTGCTGGGCGGGCGTAGCAATCTTTTGATGCAGAAGGTAGCGGAGGTTGTGGTGGTTGGTGCGGACCATGAAGCGTCGTCCCAGGAGGTAGGGCCGCCAGTGCTGCACTGCGAGGACGAGGCCCATGAGCTCGTTCTCGTACGTTGATCGGCTGTGGATGGTATCCGAGAATGTGCGGCTAAAATAGGCCACTGGGAGGCCGCCTTGAATGACTACGGCCCCCACGCCCACGCCTGACACGTCGCATTTCTCGAGGAAGGGCTGGGAGAAGTCCAACATTGCTAACATCGGGGCACGAATCAGAGCTTGCTGAAGAGCGACAAAGGCGACGGAGGCCGCTGCCGACCACTCGAAGGGGCCCTCGCCTGACTTCTTCAAGAGCTGAGTGAGGGGCCGGGAAATCGTGTCGTAGCCCTGGATGAACCGCCGGCAGTACCCTGTCAGGCCCAGGAACCCGTGAACATCGCGGAGAGATGATGGGGTTGGCCACTGGAGAACCGCCTCGATCTTGTCGCTATCCATCGCGACTCCTGCAGCGGAAATGGTGTGCCCTAAGTAACACACCTCGGGAACCCCCAAAAGAGCACTTTGTTGGGTGGAGCTTGAGGTGGTGGTGTCGGAGAGCGGCCAATGTCTGACAGACGTGTTGTAGATGCTCCTGCCAAGAAGAACTGTAGACCAAGATGTCATCAAAAAAACAAGTACATGCTGACGAAGTACTGGTCGAAAGATGTCATTCATCGTGGCCTGGAAGGTGGTCAGCGCGTTGGTCAGGCCAAATGGCATAACCAAGAACTCGTAGTGTCAATCATGGGTCCGGAAGGCCGTCTTGGCGAAGTCGGCTGACCGAACACGAATCTGGTGGTAGCCCGCACGGAGGTCCAGCTTGGTGAAAACGGTGGCACCATGGAGCTCGTCTAAAAGCTCCTGGATCACTGGGATCGGGTACTTGTCTGGGACTGTGGCCTTGTTGAGCTCCCGATAGTCCATGTAGAAGCGCCAGCTGCCATCCTTCTTCCTGACCAAGAGGACCGGGCTGTAGAAAGGGCTTGCACTGGGCAGATGAGGCCCCCCATCAACATGTTGTGTACGAGCCTCTCGATCTCGTCCTTCTGCACGTGTCCGAAGCGATACGGGCGGACCGAAACTGCCGCCACCGGGCTGAAGAGGGATGGCATGTGGTCGGCCCGGCGATAAGTCGTATAATGTCGTGAAGAGGTCCACAAACTCGGACAGGATGTCATGCATAGCCGGTGGTGGTGAAGGGGCCGGTGGCGCCGCGTCCAAGATGGACCAGAGCCATGCCGTAAAATCGATGTCCGCCGTTCTTTGGATCGTGCGGGAGGAGACGGGGGAGCGGAGCAGCGCAGCATCTCCAATTAGGAAGCATTCCATTCCGTCCTGGAGAAACCGCATCGTCATGGATCCCCAGTTGACCCGGACGTCGCCCAACGTGCTGAGCCATGCTACGCCCAGGATGGCGTCGATCCCGCCAAGGCCGAAAACGCAGAAATCTGCTATCACTGAGTTAGGTCCCACTAAAATCGGAACGGATGGGCAACGACACTGAATCGAGCGTCGACGGCCATCGCCCAAGCTAACAGATAGACATCGACCTTTGCTACCGTTGGCCATTGTCACAGACAACGGGCCACAGTTTGTCAGCGATGAGTTCGTCAGCTCCTACAGCCAGTTAGATATCGACCTTCGATTCACGCCGGTCTACCACCCCAGGAGCAATGGGCAGGTGGAGGTCGCGAACAAGATAATTGTCAATTTGCTGAAGAAGGTGGAGAACCTGAAGGGAAATTAGGTGGAGCAGCTCCCCTCAGTCCTCTGGGCCTTGAGAACTACTCCAAACACGGCCACAAGGGAGACTACTTTCAAACTGTCTCATGGTTCTGAGGCTGTGCTCCCGGTAGAGTTCGAGGTGAAGTCACCGCGCGCCATTGCAGCGGGAGAAGGTGATGAAGAATGGAGGGTGGAGAATGAAGAGGAATATCAGCTCTCGCTCGACATCGTGGAAGAACTTCGCAACCTGGCCGCCCTTTGCCAGGAGGAGATCAAGCGTCGGATGACAAGGTACTTTAACAAGAACATCAGGATCATACATTTTGTGAAAGGGGACTTGGTCCTAAAAAAGATAGACGCCGCAGGCAGGGGGGCAGTTGTTGCAAGCTCCACCCTAACTGGGAAGGATCCTTTGTAATCCTAGAAGCACTTGCCTCAGGGAGCTACCACCTCCAAAACGTCCAGGGAGTACCCCTTCGCAACACTTGAAGCGGTAACGACCTGAAGCGTTTTTACCTATGAAATAAACAGATTTCTCTACTGGCAAAATTGTCTTTTCATTTTTTTGTCATAGCTTGCCGATTTTAAAAAAAGCACCCTCGATAGGATCCCGCTGACCGGGCTCTCACAAGATGGCAGGGCAAGCAGGTCGCTCGGGTGGATAGCTAAGATGAGATGGATTTCAAAATAAAAGCACACCCGATAGGATCCCGCTAACCGAACTCTCACAAGCCGGCAGGGCGGGCAGGTCGCTCGGGTGGATAGCTAAGATGAGATGGGTTTCAAAATAAAGCACCCCCGATAGGATTCCGCTGACCGGGCTACCACAGGCCGGCAGGGCAGGCAGGTCGCTTGGGTGGGTGGCTACGATGAGAAGGGTTTCAAAATAAAGCATCCCTGATAGGATCCCGCTGACCGGGCTCTCATAAGCCGGCAGGGCAGGCAGGTCGCTGAGGTGGATAGTTAGGATGAGAAGGGTTTCAAAATAAAGCACCCCCGATAGGATCCCGTTGATCGGGCTCTCACAAATCGACGGGGCAGGCAGGTCGCTTAGGTGGAAGGTTGAGATGAGATCAATTCCGAACCAAAGCGCCCCTGATAGTATCCCGTTGATCAGGCTCTCACAAACCGACAGGGCAGGCAGGTCGCTCGGGTGAAAGGTTGAGATGTGATCAATTCCGAACCAAAGCGCCCCCGATAGGATCCCGCTGATCGGGCTCTCACAAGCCAACAGGGCAGGAAGGTCGCTCGGGTGGAAGGTTGAGATGAGATCAATTCTGAACCAAAGCTCCCCCGATAGGATCCCGCTGACTAGGCTCTCACAAGCCGGTAGGGCAGACAGGTTGCTCGGGTGGAAGGTTGAGATGAGATCAATTCTGAACCAAAGCGCCCCCGATAAGTTCCCGCTGACTGGGCTCTCACAAGCAAACAGGATAGGCAGATCGCTCGGGTGGTTGAATGAACAAAGAAAAGAATAGTCGGAGTTGAGCTCCCAAGCTCCTCAGAGTGGGTCTCCAACTAATTAGTAAGGTAGTCGTCTCTTTCAGAAGATATGTCGAAAGAAAATATAAGAAAAGCGAGTGTGATCCTTCTCGCTCTCGCCTCGCGCAGCTTCAGAAGAGAAGCGTTAGCCACGCGAGTGCTCAGATCTCGCGAAGACCGCCGAGTCTGGTTCCCGCGAGTTAGGGAAGAGAGAGATGGCCGTCTCGGCGAATCGACAAAACCTAAAAGGCGAGATCTCGAGTATTAATTAAGAAGAAGAAAAACGGGGAAGATTACGCGAGATACAAATAAGATAAACAACACAAGAAAGAAAAGATGAATCTTTGTTTATCACAAAAATATCATAGGCCCGCTCGCCAATACAACAACACTCAAGCTTTATCCCACTATGCGGGGTCGATTATATGGATCCTTTGTCGCCATTGTGCCCTATCTTTTGTCATAATCTCAATAATGTCTAAGTATATCATGTCTTTCCTTATAGTTTCATTCCAACTCTTTATTGGTCTACCCCTTCCTTGTTTAACATGCCTAGTGACTAGACTCTCACAACGCCTAACAGGAGCCTCTAATGGTCTCCTTTGTACGTGTCCAAACCATCTTAGACGAGTTTATCACATTTTCTCTGCAGTTGATGTTACTCCTGTCTTATCCATGATAAATTCATTCCTAATTTTATCCAATCTCGTGTGTCCACACATCTACCTAAGCATTCTCATCTCCGCAACTCCCATTTTTTGCTCATGTACACAATTCACTGTCCAACACTCAGAACCATAGAGCATCGCGGGTCTAATTGCAGTACGGTAAAACTTGCTCTTATGCTTTAGTGGTACTTTACAATCACATAAGATCACTGCTGCGCTTGCCATTACATCACAAAAAATACATGTAATAAAATCAAAAACCAAAATGACCCAGAGCTCTCAACTCGCAGGAGGATCCTTCGACGAGCGCTCCACCTCGCCATCGTTCGAAGGAGACTAGCCGCACCCCGAGGAGGGCGAACTCGCCACCTGCGAGCAGAAATCCGGGATGAGGTCCTCCGCGAGCAGCTCCATCCAGTCATCCCGCAAGGCGTCGAGGTTACGCAGCATGACCAGAGTGGACTATGTGGTCTACGTGATCAGGAGCTTGCGAGTGCTCTCCACCTCCTGCGGGGTAAAGTGGAGAAGCTTGCATCCGTTGGGGAGGGACTCGCCAGGCACCTCAGTGGTCTTCTCCGCGAGAGCTTTTGCGAGCTTCGCTTTTGTATTCGCAAGTTCTCCCTCCAGATCGTCGATGCGCAACCTAACGCGTCCCGCGGTCTCGGCATCCTGCGGAGAGGGGACTCGGGATGAGTTCGAGAAGAAAGGAAAGCGAAATCGATGACTTACCACAACACCAGAGTGTTTGGCGAGAAGGCGTTCCGTCAAATCGAGTCGTGTATCGAGATCGAGGACCTTCTCCTCAGCGAATGCTTTCGCAGTCTCGGCATTATTGAATTACTTAATGAAGCTGATCCCCCTCCACGCGACCATATGCGCGAGCTCGGTGGTGCGTAGTTGGTCCGCGAGCTCTCGTAGGAGAGCTCCTTCAGGGTCAACAGGTTGTATTCTTCGGCGTCTTGGCGGCCATACAACTCGTAAGACAGGGAGTAGGCGTCCTCGCTGGCGCGCCCCTGTTCAGTCCAGGAGGGGAGGAGAGCGAAAACAGAAACTCGATGGGATTTCTTGTCTCAGGCGAGCAACGCCTGCCCATAGCCGTCCATGGGCTTCTACCCCAGTCCAAAGTTAGGGTGCGAGTCGGACGTCCCCAACTCACCTCCCTCTAGCTCTTTCCTCGCTGAAGGGGCCGGCTCGCTCGTTGGAGTGACTTTTTGGAGGCCAGCGACTTCTGTCGCTTTGAGGGCCCGTCGGACGATGATCCCGGGTCGGACAACCCCTTCTCGGGCTCCCCCCTCTTCTTCTTGCCGCAGCTGGTTGCGGGTGCTCTCAAGTCATCAGCGCATGCTGCCGCTGCGGACTGAGCGAGCGCGAGAGCCGGGTCTACGCTACCCTTTCTTGCGTACTGCGGGTTCACGGGGACTTGGCGCTTGCCTACAGAGAAAGTAAAAGTGGTATTACGCTGAAATCCTGCCAGGGGAAAGTGAAGGACGCGGGATCAAAATGCATGCATACCAACGCCCGGGGGAATGGGGAGTAACGAGTCGAGGTTGCGCTGCAGGTAGGCGACCTCGAAGTTCTTCCCTAAAAAGAACTTGTGCAGCCTGGCATCCTCGTCATCAACGCGGGGAGCTCGACAAACAGGCTCGGCTTTCTGGATCGGCGCGTAGGGAATGTTCCTGTGCGCTCCCTTGACGAAGATGAAGCAATTCGTCCAGTAGTGCGCTTTGCTGATGGTTTGCATACCTTGATCTGCGAGCTGGTACGGAAGGACACCCCATCGTTGGTGGCTCGGTAGATGAACAACTTTCGAAAGACCGTCAAGTTGAACTCGATTTCTTCCTCGCGCAGGTAGCACGCGAAAGCCACTAGCATGGCAATCGCATTTGGACTAACCTGCGCGGGCACCAGCCCGAAGTACTTTAGAAATTGCCTCACCTCTGACCACAGCGGGAGGCGGAGCCCCATCTCGAAATGAGCGAGTGGGATAGCAAGCCCATCCTCCTGTATGGAGTTGAGGGACTCGCCTGTCTTGGGGGCGCGAGCCTCAAACCTCGTCGGCACAAACACGGCAATAATTTTGGGCATCTCCTCTTCCGAGACATGGTTGGCTGGGAAGACGTAGTCCAGGAAGTGAGCTGCGCAATTCTGGCGCCCCTCAGAACCCTCGTCGTCGTCACCCATCTCGCGAGTCGAGGAAGCGAGTAGAGAACAGATGGGGTAGTTGGAAGAGAGCAGTTATGGCGGTGGGTGAGAGTCGGGCATAGGGGTATATTTATAGCAAGGCTAGGGGGTAGGGGATTCGGCCAATTGGTGCGAATCCACTTACCTCCCGTGTGCTCGCACGGTGTTTCGGGCTCGCGCTACTTCAACTCGTCTATCGACGATGGCAAATACGTTTTTCATTGGCGAGATGAATCTACTGCCCGTCATAGAACACGCATTCACAGTAAAATAAGCGACACCTAAACTACTGCGAAAAAATGAAGTCTCACGAGACGAATAAACAAATAAGGTTCCGACAGATCTCGCAGAAATGAAAAACAAACAGACACATCAGTTTAAAGTCGGAGTGTCTCGCTGGATCATTGGGGAATCCACTTCCAAGAGCCTCTCCCCCGCGTCCTCACTTGTAGGCCTCCTCTCTGGATGATCTCCTCGCGAACGGCAGTAACCTCACGTTCGAACATGCGGCAGCACTCTTCCATTTTCTTCAAGTTCCCCTCTAGCGACGTTGTGTTCCCTACAAGTAACGTCTGCATCTCCCCCATGAACGAAGCGCACTCGCGCTCCAAGGCCTCCACTCTCTGCTCAAGAGCGAGAAGGTGATGAAGACGATCGTTCACCGGCCGGGCCCTTTCCTCTTGGATCTCGCGGAGCATGAATCCATGCCTATGCAGAATAACCGCCACCCGCTCCGTCAGCTCGGCGACAGACACCGGCTCACCGAGGAAGCCCCGAATTGCATCGGGGGGGGGGGGGGGGTCGAGTAAGTCATGGAGGCATCCAACTCGGCGTCGACAAAGATTTCGATCGCATCTGCCAAGGAAAAGCGAGAAGTCAGTGTGAATTAGCGCAGCCAGAAGCAATGAGGGATTTCAGATGACTGACCAAGGGAGGTCTCGCCCTCCTTACCAGGATGGCGCGAGGGAAAGCTCGGTTGGCCGTCGAAGGGGTCGCAGAGAGGCAGTAGCAGGGATTTCCCCGATCTTGTCCGTGGGAGGCTAGGTATGCAAGGAGACCGGATACCCGGTGTTGACGTCCTCGCACCGCCACTCACCGAAGACTTTTGCGTGTTAGCGAGGTCATGGTTGAGATCGTCGGGGGGATGTAACCGGAGGAGTCGAGGTGATGTTGATGAAGGGAGGCACTGTATAGGAAACATGATCAGGGTATCGCTCGGCCAGGGGCGCGAGTTGAATTCAGTAATGAACAATTTTACTTACCAGGAATTTGCACGTGAACATCCGGCTCGCTCCGATCCGATTCGTTGAAGCCCCCAGGATCTCATCGACCAGACCCTCCGCGATCTCGATTGGAGAGTTGAGCTGCAAATGCATATAGCATGAGTTCTCCAGGGACCTGGAAAAAACAGTTTGAGTCTGAGGTAAGGTCAAAAGAGAGCGCCTGGAAGAGGGGGCCGAGATCTTGGCTGGGGTTGGGCTGTAGGGGGAAAGCGAGCTCATTCCCCCGGCGGTGCCGACCCTCGACCTCTTTATCACTCGATCGTCCAACCGTCTCACCGAAGTACGTGACAAGTGCTCAGTGGTGATGGCCATCAGGGCAGCCGTGGCCGCCTTGTTCTTTTCTTTGTCGGCAGCGAGACGTGCGAGAGCTGCCTTTGAGATCAGTATGGCGTTGTTGCGTAGGGAGAAGATTGGTTTAAGTGGGGGAGGGGGGGGGTCTTAGGGGTGACCTCCATCCAGTGATATATATAAGCTTCGGTGGGATCAACTGAAAGATTCCCTAAAAATCCGCACTCGCCAAATAACGATGAGGTTGAACGGTCTTTCCGAGCCTGGGAAAGGACTCGCAATGAGCGGGGATTGCGTGCAACCCCGTATTTGTCGAGTGGCCCAGGCCAAGCCGAAGCGGGTGGCGAGAGGTGAGTACCCAACTACACCTGGCATTCGCTACCCGCCTGATAAGGGGCCTCTAGCGAGTGGAGCAGGCGAGCTCCCACTCACTCGTGGCTAGGAGGCAAGTGGTGAGTGCCCGGTTGCACCGAGCACAAGCCGCCTGGGCGAGGGGCGAGTGGCGAGTGCCCAGTTCCACCAAGCACTCGCCGTCTGGGCGAGTAAGCCAAGGTCGTCCCAGCTCGTATGTCAAGAGAAGTGATCCGCATTTTCTTGTGATCCCATTTTGGCATGCTAATAGCTCCTCTAAACAGCGGAGTTTCACTGTTGGCAGATCACTTTGGGTTGCGTTTAGTAGAACCAAAAGGCGGGATTTCGTTATTGGCAGATCATGCCTAGAAAACTATAAATAGACCCCCAAGGGCACCCTTTGGAGAGAACTTATTCTTGGTTTTTCCTCTCCCTTGGCTAGCTTTGGTTGGCAAGAGCTTCATCTCATCATTCATCGTGGTTTTCGGGTGGGTGGTCGGGAGCTCTCGCGGACCTCCAAAGGTGCCCAGTCCAGCATTGGATTGGGAGGGGAAACAATCTAAGATCTTTCGGGTGTGTGGCGGGACCTCTTCGCCGCGACTCGGGGTCTGTTTGAGGTTGTTCTGGTGAATAGGTTTCCAAACTCTAAGACCTCGGCCAAGACACCGATTTGGGAGAAGTAAAGACGAGCTATACCTCTGATTTGAACTCCTTGTTGATTCGTGGTTTCCGGGTTCAACAGTGGGGAGTGGGGCTTGCAGTTGAAGTGGGAAGTGGGTCCTGAGGTTGAACTTGGGGAAGCGGTGGGAGCTTGTGGTGGCTGCAAGGTAACCAAGAGGGTGTGGCGTTGTCGGAAGCGTCGCTAGTGGTTGGCAGCAAGGACAATGGATGGCGGTTGAGCGGAGCGACTAGGTGATGTAGATGAGATGTTTGCAGTGCATGGTTTGGCGAAGGGGACTGTCGTGTGAGAAACTGGAGGGTGGTCGGCGTACAGTCGGATCAAGAGAGCTTGTCGCAGTTGATCGTGACAGAGATAGAGAAATATAAGCGGTTATGATTGTGGCAAGGGGGAGAAGTCGTGTGGGAGAGGGATTACGAGAAATGAGAAGCGGTTTCACAATAGCAAAATTACATGAGGGGAAATTTGGCAAAAACTGAAAAGAAACCGGGACATTACACCACGACGTCTCGCGGCATCGCGCCATGATATGAATGTCAACTTTGGATTCTCTCACAAGGCTAACAATATGTTATGGTCCAGAGTCGGTTTGACGCGGTTTATCATCGAAAAGGACCAAAGATTATGGAGACTGAACTCAGTGGTTCAGTCTAGCCATCCTCCTAAGTGTACCGGGCGGGTCCAGCCGGTCTACGGCTGGGTATATGGAGGTTGCGGCAGCACTCCTAGGGCATGAAAGAAGATTAATCGCAGGTATTTTTCCCGTTTTTTGTCGTAGGAGTAGTGTAGCCTATCATCTGGTATCAGAGGATCGAACCTCCCCCGTCGAGCATGGCGACCCACGGAACACGCCTCACGATGCTGGAAGAGGGGCAGCAGAGCTTACGGGAGTTCATGGAGGCGTTGAAGCAGGACCTCATGCAGAAGCTCAGCGACGGTGAGGAGCGATCGCATGTGGCGGTCTTGGAGGCGACAAAAGCTTTGGGAGAACAACTCAGCCGCGTAGAGAAGGCGTCGGATCGCAACAGGGGGTTAGAGGCGGAGGTAGTTGTCGATATCGGCGGAGTTGACGGAGATTCCGCCGACCGAAGGAATGCGGCGTGGATTCCGCTGACTGCAGCGGACGGTGCGCTCGAAGGGCAGTGCGGGGCTATTAGGGCCATCGTTCCCGGCCAGCGAGCCCAGAGCTAGCAGTCGTGCGGCGTCTGGGGGCCCGACGAAGGCTCTGGGGGTTCTACGACTTCACCAGGGAGCCAGGGAGTTTCCACTAGCAATAACAAGTTCGGCGAGAGGAAAACAGGAATCCGAGGGAGGCAGAGGCAAGAAAAGGGTGTGGTCAGTACAACCGGCAGCCTCATGTGAGTTGGGGGGAAGAAGGGAGCAACGGAACCGGACCAGAAGGGCGTTGTGGCATTCGAACCCCGCACAAGGGGGAAGGAGAGGCACTGGCGGAGGACCATTAGGGTTGGGGGGCCGTCAAGCAAGGCAGGGGAAGACCGATGGAGAATGGGGGAACAGGGAATCAAGGCTGGGGCAACCTCTAGATTTTCCGGTGTTGCGGGCACCACAGCAACACCGCCCGCCAATGCAGCCCCGACTAACGAGGATGGAGTTTCCCAAGTACAAAAACGAAGACCCACTAGAATGGATCGAGAGGGCTGAGATGTTTTTTGAGTACCAGGAGCTTCCCAAGCACCAGTGGGTGTACAACGCTTCTTTTCACCTTGAAGAGGATACCTATTAGTGGCTGAGCTGGTAGAGGAAGCAGCGACTCTACCCCACATGAGAGGAATTCTGCAATGGGCTCCTCGCGAGGTTTGGACCGACCGAATATGAGGACTTCGACATGATGCTGAATAAGTTGAGACAGACAGTAGGGACAGTCAATGAGTATAAAAAGGAATTTGAGAGATTAGCTAACCGGGTGCAGTGGGCAGAGAAGGCGCTCCTAGGATGCTTTATGGTCGGACTCAAGGAGAAAATCAGTGATGAGGTGCAAACATTTCATCTCAGAAGCATAACACATGCCATCGGGATGGCACAGCTGCAGGAGGAGAAATTGGGAAGACGCAAGACGACCTCAACCTACCGTTGGGGTAGCAAGGAAGGAGAATAGGGAACAACCAAAGGAACCAGCAGCTCATCCTTCTGGAAGGATGCAGGATCGACAGACCAAGGTGTTGTGCTACACTTGCGACGAATAATTTGTTCTTGGACACAAGTGTAAAGTGGTTCAGGTAAACATGCTGCAAGAGGAGGAGGAACCCGAGGACAGTTTGGCCGAGGAGAGGGAGGTCCTCGATTTGGAAGAGATTGAAGTATCCGTTCATACTTTAGAGGGGGGAGGGTAACCCTCCACAATGAGGATGGCAGGGAAGGTGGTGGATCAAAAATTTTCCATATTGGCGGATAGTGGGAGCACCCACAACTTCATCAACACCAAGGTCGCCAAGAAATTAACCATCGCACTGACGGAAGACAAGGTGTTCAAGGTACTCGTAGCAGACAGAAATCTCCTACGGTGCACGGGGGCAGTGAGAAAGGTGTCACTCACGATACAGGGATTCAGGTGTTATGTGGACTTGTAAATACTGTCGATCCGGGGATCAGATGCTATGTTGAGAGTGCAGTAGTTGAGGCAATTGAAATTAGTTATGAACGATTGGGAGAACATGACCATGAAGTTCACACATGAGGGGAAGAAGCACAACTTGCAAAGCAATGCGGGACCTTGGGTGAGAGAAGCCACTATCTTATCTCTGGAGAAATGGGTTGAGCAGGACTACCCCATGGCCTGGGTGCTGACCTGCGGAGACTCGGGAGAGCAGAAGGAAGGGATTCCAGAAAAGTTGCACAAAGTCTTGGGAAGATTCGAGGAGGTCTTTGAGACACCAAAGGGATTGCCACAACCACGCGCATGTGATCATCAGATTGTGACCAAGGAGGGTGCAGAGCCCACCAGTGTCCGGTCATACAGGTATCCCCACATACAAAAGGAAGAGATTGATAGATGCGTCTGATAAATGTTGCGGGAAGGGACCATTTGACACAACACGAGTCTTTTTTCTTCCCCGGTCCTATTGGTGAAAAAGAATGACGGGTCATGGAGATTCTGCATATATTACAGAGTTCCCAACAAGGTGACAGTTAAAGACAAATTTCTAATTCCAGTCATCGACGAGCTTTTGGATGAATTGCATGGAGCCCAGTATTTCACAAAGCCGGACTTGCGGTCAGGGTACCATCAAATCCGCATGCGAGAGGGGGACGTAAAAAAGACAGGTTTCCGGACACATGAGGGGCACTACAAATTCCTTGTGATGCCTTTAGGGTTAACAAATGCGTCGACTACCTTTCAAGCGGTCATGAACGAAACATTCAGGTTGTGGTTGGGGAAGTTTGTGTTGGTCTTCTTCAATGACATCCTCATGTACAGTCCGAGTTTGGAGGCACATATGGAGCACATGTTGATGGTGTTGTGAGTTCTCAAGGAGTAGAGTTGGTACGTGAAGAGGTCGAAGTGATCTTTCGAATAACAGGAGGTGGAGTATTTAGGTCACCTGGTGAATAGAGAAGGGGTTCGACCAGACCCAAGGAAGATCCAGAGCATAACGGAGTGGCCTACGCCGACCAACATCAAGATGTTGCGAGGATTTTTGGGGCTAACGGGTTACTACAGGAAGTTTGTGGTTGAGTACGGGAAGATCGCTAAGCCACTGATGACATTACTCTAGAAGGGGATGTTTAATTGGGGAAGGGATGCGGAGTTAGCATTCCAAGCATTGAAAAAGGCAATGGTGACGACTCTGGTGCTAGCATTACCAGATTTTTCCAGGTTGTTTTTAGTGGAAATTGATGCGTCGGGGGCCGGTCTAGGGGCAGTGCTGAAGCAGGAAGGAAGGCCGCTAGCGTACTGCAGCAAGGCGATTTAGGAAAGGCGTTAGGGCTTTCGGTTTATGAAAAGAAAATGTTGGCAATCATGCATGCAGTGGGGAAAATGACGGTCATATCTCATCGGAAGGCACTTCAAAATACTAACCGACCACCAAAGTTTAAAGTACTTCCTGGAGTAGTGGGTCTCGACATTGGAGCAGCAAAAATGGGTGACAAAGATGCTGGGGTATGACTATGAGATCGAATACTGTAAGGGAAGGAAGAATAAGGTCATCGATGCCCGTTCGCGCTTGCCTCCAACGAGTTCTATTTTCGTTATTTCAGAGTCTGTCTTGGGCATAGTGGAGGAGGCCCACCGGGAGGTGTTAGCAACTGAGGAGCTAAGTCAAATCTTGACAAATATTGCTGAAGGTAGAGGGGTGGAGGTGGGCCACCATGCCATTAATGGTCATTTGTATTACAAAGGACGCTTGGTGGTGGCACGTCGATCCCTACTGAGGCAGCAGTTACTCCACAAGTTTCACGACACCCCCAACGGCGGGCACTCCGGGATGCTGCGAAACTATCAATGGATCAAGCAGAATGTGTATTGAAGGAGGATGTCACGCATCACGTGAAAAACTATGAGAAGTGCCAGAGGCAAAAGAACGAGACGACCACTCCATTAGGGTTAATGGTGCCGCTAGACATTCCGGAGCTCACATGGGAGAGCATTGTGATGGACTTCATTGACGGGTTACCTAAATCACAGGGCAAGACGATCATCCTGGTGGTGGTAGACCGTCTCTCAAAGTATGGACACTTCATTGCGCTTGCGCCCCTTGCATTGCAGAGCCCGTGGCGGAAGACTTTGTCTGCGAGGTCGTGCGACTGCATGAGATACTGATCTCCATCATTTCTAATTGTGGCACCGTGTTCACTAGCAGGTTTTGGAAGGAACTCTTTCGTCATATCAGGACAACCTTACGCATGAGTACAACCTTCCATCCTCAGACGGACGGGTAGACGAAGGCCCTAAATAGAATCGTAGAGACATATTTGAGGTGCTTCATTGCGGGTAAGCCCCGCCAGTGGAGTGAATGGATTCCATGGGCAGAGTACTGGTACAATACAGCGTACCAAACGGCGACAAAGATGACACCACAAGTTACAACTGTACCGACAGTTGTCTGTGGCAAGAGTGAAGAACCAGAAGCATACACCCCGCTCGAGAGCTTGTATGGGAAAGCACCACCAACACTTCGGAATTATGAGAGAAGATCGTCCGTAGTGCCAAAAGTGGAGTCCGCGTTACAAAGACGGGACGATATCTTAAAACAGTTGAAAGAGAATCTCCAGATAGCACAACATCGCATGAAGGCCCAAGCAGACAAGCATCAGCGAGAGCAAAGTTTCAAGATAGGGGAGAGGGTGCATCTCAAGTTACAACTGTACCGACAGTTGTCTGTGGCAGGAGTGAAGAACCAGAAGCATACACCCCGCTCGAGAGCTTGTATCGGAGAGCACCAGCGACACTTCGGAATTATGAGAGAAGATCGTCCGTAGTGCCAAAAGTGGAGTCCGCGTTACAAAGACTGGACAATATCTTAAAACCGTTGAAAGAGAATCTCCAAATAGCACAACATCGCATGAAGGCCCAAGCAGACAAACACCAGCGAGAGCAAAGTTTCGAGGTAGGGGAGCGGGTGTACCTCAAGTTACAACTGTAATGACACTTGCCTGTGGCAGGAGTGAAGAACCAGAAGCTTACACCCCGCTCCCACGGGAGTCCAAACAAACTTGTGTGGACTACGACGAGCTTAAGGAGACATATCCCAAGTTTCAGCTTGAGGACAATAAATTTTTCGAAGACTGTGGGAATGTTATGACTCGGAGCCGGTTCGGCGCGGTTTATCATCAGAAAGGGCCGAAGATTATGGAGACTGAGCCCACTGGTTCAGTCTCGCCATCCTCCTAAGTAAACCGAGCGGGCCCAGCCGGTCTGCGGCTGGGTATATGAGGGGTGCAACGACACTCCTAGGGCATGGAAGAAGATTAACCGCAGGTACTTTTCCCATTTTCTGTCGTAGGAGTAGCGTAACCTATCACAATACTTCATGACAGTCATCACCTCTATTTATAATAAAAGGAGGCTTGGGCACCCTTTGTGAGCAGTTATGAATGACTGTTACGCCTGGTATCCGAATAATACTAAATAAAGTCCAAAAAAATACATAAAAGTAGTAAAGAAGTGCTTTGAGCGCACTCCTAGTGTCAAAAGTAAAATATCATGACAAAATAAAATATCATGACAGAATAAAATCATTTCATTTCATTTAAAGCTTTAGATACAAAGTACACCAGTCCAAAAAGTAGGCCTAAACATACATCAAAAGGAGGCTTACCAACACTATACATATAAACAGGACTGACTCAAAACATACGACATCACGTACATACACATGTATCATAAGTAGAATTATAGACACTACATGAAATAAAACTGAAACTCCTCGTAAGGACACTCTGGGTCCGAGGACTTCGACCTGTGATCATCCAGCATGTCGAACACTGCTGAGGCAACTTCAACCCAAAGACGATACCTCTTCTCTTGGCGAGGAGAACATGGTCGACGCTGATTACTGGTGGTTAGAACCGCCACTTCCTTGACCTGTTTAGTTTTATTTTCTATTAGTCAAATAACTATGTGAATTTTTACTTCTCTTTCTATCATCAATTCTTATTGTCTTGCATAGTTCTTTGTTGTATCTTTTTGTTTGTATGTAGTCCTATAATGACTTGTCTTTTTTATTCATAATCTTTCTTTTAACTTATATTATACTTAACTCACTTTTAAGCTTGAGCAATATGAAGTGTAAATTATGTGTCCTTGTCCCACACCTATGATGTAATATTCTTCCCGTGTCTTTGTCACGCACGTTCATATTACTATTTGTGCCCTTAACTCGCACGATGAAGGAAAGTTATTCTCTCAATCTTCCAATTTGGGTTAACTCTTCTTATAGTCCATTATTTTGAAGTGTTCTTTCTTCTTGTATTCCTACAATTTTCTTGGAGGATTAACCATCCGTTTGTCCTTCTTCCTTATCTTGAACACTTGATTTGATTTACTTCATAATTTTAATTTGACTCAACGAATTAAAATTTTATTTATTTCTTGTTCTACTCTAATACATAAGCACAATAAGAGTCATATGAAAGCAAAATAACTTGCAAATAATAGGAAATAAGAATTCACTCCCACTTTCTCTTTTCCTTTATCCTTGCGTTGTTCATTTCCTCCTACTTTCTCTTTGCCCTTCTACTTGCATTGCTCATTTCCTCTTTCTCTACCTTGAGAACTCATGACCTAGGTAAAATACCTTTATTAGTTGACAAATTGGTGATAACATATAAGGTACAACATTATAATCTTGGTGTATTATGGATGCCCTTATATCTACATATACCAAACATGTTCCAATTAATAATGAGTAATATATAAGAGTTCATGAAGCAACTATAAATGAAGTTTTGACTTCAATCCTTCATGCTTGGTGGCTGCCCTAACATGATAAGGGGGTTCTGCCCTAATTTCATTAGGTAACTGAAATTAGGGTGAAATGATCATAGATTCATCTAGGGTTTTCAGATTATCCACAAGAGACTCAAGGAAAACATAAAACATGCAAGAAATTGCCTCTGTAACTCCAAGAGGAGAAAAACTAAGTGAACAGAAGAATATTTAATGTAACCTAGAAATTTTAACCCTAACAAATGAAGTCTCCAATCCAAACAAAACTCAAGAGGAGTTGAGAGGAAGGGATTACCTTGCTCTAGGAAGGAAAATCGAGGGAAACGGAGAAGATTTGAGGCTTCTATAGTGATCGGCGTAGGGAGGCTCTCTGCGGCTTCCGTCGGTCTCGTTTTTGTCTCTGGGAGAAGAAATGCACTATTACGTGTGGTTTCTCCTCTTTATCGAGAGCACCGCTTGCTTTTAGCATGACACACACAATTTTGACCTCTTAGAGCCGGTCTAAACAAACCTCAGTCGGTCACCCTCACTCCTCCAGCCGGTCTAAGCTCAAATTTTCTATTTGAACCTAATTTACCATCATTGCTTTATTGTACACATAAATTATCAATAACACAGATTAAAATACCAGTACAATTTACGCGACGTCACAATTAGCATTTAGAAATTCTAGACCCTAGGCCCCCCTGTATCACTTGATTACTTGTGAATGAATGAATACATCAAATATATGGTATATTTCTGAATTAATGAATAATTATGTAGTCATTTCTGTAAAGAGAGGTCTCAAAGTTTGTATATACTTCTTGAATGAATAGTTACAAGTATGAATACACTTATATAGGAGAAGGAGGAGAGAAGTCCTAAATACAAGATGTGGGACTAATACAAGGAGAGAGAAAAAAGAAGAAAACATGGGCCCTTAATTGGGCTTTTCTAACACTCCCCCGCAAGCTGGAGCGTATAAGTCGTAGGCACCAAGCTTGGATAAAAACTGATAGTATAGAGGCCTGGAGAGAGCTTTTGTTAGGATGTCTGCAACTTGATCTTTAGCAGGTACATGTTCCAAATCTATCTTATTTGACTGCACTTTTTCCGGGATAAAGTGACAGTCAACTTTGATATGCTTTGTGCGTTCGTGGAACACCAGATTCTTGGCAATATGTATTGTTGCCTGACTGTCACAAAATAAGGTCATCGGTGATGAGAGTTGAACACCCAAGTCTCCAAAAGACTCTCAAGCCAGGTGAGCTCGGAAGTAACCGCATCCATAGCCCGGTACTCGGCTTCAGCAAAAGAGCGTGCAACCACAGTTTGTTTCTTGCTACGCCAAGTTATGAGATGACCACCAAAGTAGGTACAGAACCCTGTAGTGGAGCGTATATCGTCAATAGATCCAGCATAATCAGCGTCAGAGTACGCGACGAGTGATAAAGATGTGGATGGCTTGTACACAAGTCCTTGTCCGAGGGCGATCTTGAGATATCAAAGAATGGACTCGACAGCTTGAAGATGAGATGTCCGAGGAGAATGCATGAACCGACTCACAACTCCTACAGCAAAGGAGATGTCTGGTCGAGTTACCGTAAGGTAGATCAGCTTCCCAACCAAGCGTCTGTAATATTCCGGATTTGTGAGCAGCTTGTCGGAGTAAGAGCTGTGAGCCGGGAGCTTGAGATTAGCATCCATAGGAGTCTCCGCAGGTTTACACCCAGAGTAACCGGCATCATGAAGGAGGTCCATACAGTACTTCCTCTGGAATAATACAAGACCATCAGAGCGTCGTGCAACCTCAAGCCCGAGAAAATACCGAAGGTTGCCCAGATCTTTGGTTTGAAAGACGGAATTTAACTGTTCCTTGATTTGTTGTATTCCCATCGCGTCGTTGCCAGTAATTAGAATATTGTCAACGTAGACCAGAAAAATTACAGTCCCGGTTGACCGATGTCGGGTGAAGAGTGAAAAATCAGTCGAGCTTCGAGTAAAGCCACCAGCACAGACGACCTTACTGAATTTTTCAAACCACGCGCGCGGAGACTGTTTGAGACCATAAATGGATTTGCGAAGGTGACAGACCAGGGACTCCCCCGTGGTCTCAAACCCGGGAGGTTGGTGCATATAGACTGTCTCCTGCAGATCACCGTTGAGGAATGCATTCTTAATATCCAGCTGATAAAGCGGCCAGTGACGGTGAACAACCAAGAAGAGAATAACGTGGACTGTGTTCAATTTTACCACTGGAGAGAAGGTTTCCTCGTAATTAAGGTCATACTGTTGACTAAAGCCCCGGGCCACAAGTCGTGCCTTCAAACGATCAACAGTGCCATCCGCCACATGCTTCACAACAAAGACCCATTTGCAGCTAACGGAGGTATGGCCAGTAGGAAGAGGGACCCGATCCCAGGTCTGGTTAGCCCAGAGAGCCCGCATTTCATCTTCCATGGCTGCCCGCCACCCTGGATGTTGAGCGCCTCCTGCACAGAGTTAGGAATAGAAATAGAGGAAAGAGAGGTGGCAAATAAGTAGAGAGGTGGCGTGAGTCGATGAATAGAGACATAGTTGGCCAAGGGATGAGCTGTAGAGACGGGAACCGGTTTTGTCGTAGCCGATGTAGCGCTAGTAGCGGGGAGCTGGGTCACGGGAATATCCTTGGATGGACGTCGAGAATAGACACGAATAAGTGGTGGAGGAACCAGAGGAGGTGCGAGGTGAGAGGAGGAAGAGGATGGGAGAGAGGATGGCGTGACTGGTACGGCAGGCCGGAGAAGAGGAGGAGAGGAAGACGAGAGGGGGCAAGGTATGTAATATCCTAATGCTGGCGCGAAATTTATTTAAAATTGTAGGATCGAGTCGCGACGAATTTTGATCGAGGCAGCGAGTCGTCAAGGTATAATGTTACTATTCTTAATGTTAGCGTCCGTTAGTTTATTAAGTGCGTTAATAGTAGTGTATAACGCATTTTAAGTAGATGCGACGCGCGCAGTGAAAATGAGTTTATTTTCAAAGGAGTTGGATTAGGGGTGCCAATAGCCGTTTTCCCTTTTTCCTCTTGCGGTTGTCAAATAAACTGCAAGCCATGTAATTTTTCTCGTACGCTTCTTTTAATCCCACGGGAGAACAGAACCCGCAAGCCGCACACTCCCCTCTCTCGGGAAATAACCGCACCTGACGCCTCCCGCTTCCGCAAGCGTCGGCGCATCCCGCACCCTAGCAGACGGTCGATCCCTCTCCAGAAACACTCGCCGATTCTTCCTCCCTCCTCTGCAGGCGCCATCAAGCTTTCCTCTTCCTTCCTTGGTCGTGGAAGAAACGGGTTTAACCCTAACCGGTGGAGGTTGAGTTTCATTTTGTTTCCGGTGAGTCGATTCCTTCCTTATCTCTATTCCCTCATGAAGAACCTTCGATTTGGAGGTTAGGCTAAACTAATTTACATTCCTATTGCCATATTTTAGGTTTTGGTGTTCGTGGTCCACCGCGGAATTTGTGTGGGGCGCTTTGAGAGCCTCAATCGATATACGTAAAGGTAATATTCGAAGTTTAGCACATGTATTTTGTAACCCTAGATGTTTTGGAGATTTTCCACCGGAAACCCTAAAGGGGAAAAATTATGAAAATAGGTTTGCCTTAAATTGCAGGACTCTAGTAGGTTCAGGGCAACACTCTGAGATTTCCAGACAGTAGAATTTCCTTCGGAAGAGAAAATGTCGCCGCACCGAGTGTACGAGCGTCGCAGCACCGCTGTAAGGAAACTTAATTTCTGTTAATTAGACATAGCAATAAATATATATTTTGTATACGCATGAGTAGGCTTTGTACAAATATCATGATCATACATAGAAAGGTGTGGTGATAGGAACACGGTCGCGGAAAATGTGTAGGATGACACCCTTCTCCAAGACCCAGGTAGTCAGATCAGAAATGGTAACGTTAGGTACGAAACCTGTACCCGTGTACGTAAGTTCGGAAATTGTCCAACCCAGGGCGTGAATGTCCCTTCTAGTCGACCACAAGAAAGTCAAGGGTCGCTCAGTAGTACACCAGAAAAGATATCCCAAGCAGAGTAGCATCAGACCGAAAGGTCAATGAGCACACAAGTCTTTCCGTGCTCGGTAGAGGCGCACTACCTTTCTCATAAGGCATATGGTATCTTGTGAGCAATATAGTCTTGGGAGTTTACTTCCCTTTGAGACAGTTAGTAGATTCGAGACTGTGTCCGCGCGACACTAGAATAATTGAATTCGTAAGATGGTCTCGGGTCGCCAGTTTTAGTTGCGCGTTAGGAGCTACTCTGCCTAGATCCTTCCAAGTAGATGTGCAGATTAGAAGCCACTTGAACTCAAGTATAGACCTGTCGCGAGTCAGTACACTAGTTAGTGAACGTCAGGACTTGGGTTAGTGAACTAAAAGTCACGTGCTTAGAACAAATAGATGTTTTGACTAGGAAGTAGTGCAAAGGCATGCATAACATATAGCATAAATGTTTTCAATACACAAAACTGTTTTTCTAAAGGCATGCATTCATCATATGAAAACTGTTTTTAGTGTCACTAGGAGGAGTTATTTTTCTTTACTCTGACCCCTCGCGGGCAATGTTTTTCAGGTGACCCAGGTGGGAAACTACGTCTAGGATGAGCGTTATGGTGGCGTCAATTTGTAGTATTTTTCTCATTCAGTTTACTCTATTTCAGCATGTACTTGTAGATGTGGACAATGTACCTGGTTAATGTTTTATATAACTTGTATCAGATTATTAATGTTATACAGATTTTCAGTTATTTCAATTTCATTCATGTTTAGTGGCTCTGTGAATCCAGATTTGAGGTATGTGTTTACCCTTACCTTATTTTCCTAGCTTCCGTTGTAAGTTGTAAATTTTTAGTATATGTTTCTTTACCTGCTGTATATTAGTTTTTAATACTGTTTCCTAGTTTTCTTTATATTACTGACCCGGCCAGACGACTGATTTCTGAAATACTGGAAAGGGGTGTTACAAGGTAAGCGGAATGGCTGGTTTTCGGAGAAGGTGACGTCCGCAGAAACAACCAGCCGACCGTCAGAAGGAGAGTAGCAGACATATCCCTTCTGAGTCCGGTAGTAGCCAACAAACATAAACTTGGCGGCCCAAGGAGCAAGTTTGTCGGAAGGAGGGCCAAGATGGTGGGCATAGCAAACACACCCGAAGACTCGTGGTGTGAGAAAGGGGAGGGAGCGGATAGAAATATGTTATCCACAAGAGTCGGTGGCAAGGGGAAGCCGCGCAGACACAGGGGAAAGAGGGCGGCTAAGAGAGGTAGCCGGTTAGGCCGGGTACCACAGGAGGAGAATGGATTGCCTCTGATACCATGTAAAGAGAGGCCTCAAAGCTTGTATATACTTCTTGAATGAATAGTTACAAGTATGAATACACTTATATAGGAGAAGGAGGAGAGAAGTCCTAAATACAAGATGTGGGACTAATACAAGGAGAGAAAAAGGAGAAAACATGGGCCCTTAATTGGGCTTTTCTAACAATTTATATGGTTATTTCAATTAGCATTAAGAAACTCTAGATCCTAAGACGCCCTGCATCACTTGTTTACTTGTGAATGAATGATTACATCAAATATATGGTCTACTTCTGAATGAATGCCTAATTATGGAGCATTCTATAGGGTTATTTCTTTGCTAGCAACTTTGCCCAACCTTGCAAGAACAATAAAAATTAGGAACATCAATGCAACAGAAAACTAGTGTGAAACTATAGGACACAACAATGCAAGAATTATGTTACCATGATCAAAGAGTCATTGCAACATTTAATGAAATTGATCTGTAAATGATAGTGACGTGTGAAGGAAAGAGGTTGACATATACCTGCATTTGTTGTTGGTCTGATGATAGCACGAACTCATCAGCACCAAGGATTTCAAGAGCTTCTTCCTTCTTATATATACTTGTACTAAATACAATCACTTTCAAGCCAAAAGCTTTTCCGTACTTTACTGCCATATGCCCAAGGCCACCAAGGCCAATGACTCCAAGAGACTTACCGGGTTGGTTCATCTTATGCCGCTTCATTGGAGTGTATACGGTGATCCCGGCACACAGCAAGGGTGCAGCCATTTCTGGAGGATAACCATCAGGTATCTTGAAGCAGTACCTGTTTGTAAGCATTGAATTATTTGCTAACTAAAGATAAATGAACAATTATAGAGGAACATGGATTATTCATACCAATGCACCAATGACTACTAAAAAGAGTCACATATTAAGAAGTTAAAAGGGATTATATCCTAAAAAATAACAGCTTTTTCCAACAGCCATGAACAAATATGTACAATACTACAAGTGCACATAATTTTCTGCTGGCAGTATCATTGCATGTCATAAAACTTTTTAGTTGATCATGCATTATTAATTTTCCCCATTAAAGTTCAAAATAAATATTCTTGATGATGTGAGAAGCTCATCTAAGATGGTTTGGACACGTACAACGGAGACCATTAAAGGCACATGTTAGACGTTGTGAGAGTCTAGTCACTAGGCATGTTAAACAAAGGAAGGGTAGACCAATAAAGACTTGGAATGAAACTGTAAGGAAAGACATGATGTACTTAGGCATTAGTGAGATTATGACAAAAGATAGGGCACAATGGCGACAAAGGATCCATATAGCCGACCCCACTATAGTGGGATAAAGGCTTGAGTGTTGTTGTTGTTGTTAAGCTGAATTCCAAATAGATTATGAATGAGAAGAAAATAACCAGTTTGAAACAATCTTACCCATCTTCTACAGATTCTTTTCTCCAACTGTAGAAGATGAGAAAAACAACCTTGTATATATGTTCACTTGTTTAGAATACAAAAAATGAGTACAAATATATAGAGGAGAGAAAGAGAGAGTAAGGTCCTATACACAATGTGGGACTAAAGAGGAAAGAGAAAATAACAATAAAATACAAAATGGGTCTACTTAAATGGGCTTTTCTAACACTCCCCGCAAGCTGGAGCGTATAGATCATATGCACACAGCTTGGACAAACACTTGTAGAACAACGTGCTTGACAGGGCATTCGTGAGAATATCAGCAACTTGATCAGTGCCCGGAACATGCTTTAACTCAAGTTTCTTCATTTGAACTTTTTCTCGTATGAAGTGATAGTCAACCTCGATATGTTTTGTACGTTCGTGAAACACCAGATTCTTTGCTATGTGTATGGCCGCTTGACTATCACAAAAGAGAACAGCAGTAGAAGGAAGTTTTACTCCCAAGTCAGCAAGAAGGCTTTCCAGCCAGGTGAGTTCAGAAACAACCGATGTCATAGATCACTATTCAGCTTCTGCGGAGGACCGAGCGACCACGGCTTGTTTTTTACTTTTCCAAGTAATAAGATGACCTCCAAGGTAAGTACAGAACCCACTGGTCGACCGCCGATCGTCCAGGGAACCAGCGTAATCGGCATCAGAGAAGGCAACCAATGATGGAGCCAAGGTGGAGGTTTTGCAAACAAGTTCTTATCCCGGAGCTGGCTTAAGGTACCGGAGAATCCGTTCAATGGCTTGGAGATGAGTGACCCGGGGAGCATGCATGAACCGACTGACAACCCCACAAAAAGATATATCAGGCCTTGTGACTGTTAGGTCTATTAATTTTCCGACAAGGCGTCTATAGTACTCCGGGTTCTGGAGAAGCAGATCATTATCAGAGGCATGTGCACAAAGCTTGTGATTTGTCTCTATCGGGGTATTGGCTGGCTTACAACCTGACTGGTCAGCATCTTTGAGTATATCGAGACAGTACTTTCGTTAGGAGAGAACAAGCCCATCCGGTCGTCGAGCAACCTCAAGACCGAGGAAGTAGCGAAGATGCCCTAGGTCTTTGGTCTGAAATACAGTGCTCAGATGTTGTTTGACCGCTTGGATCCCCTGCGAGTCATCCCCAGTAAGTAGGATGTCATCAACATAGACCAACAGAATGACAGTTCCAATTGTCCGGTGTCGGGTGAAAAGGGAGAAGTCAGCAGAGCTCCGAGTGAAATCCATATCCTGAACCACTTTGCTGAATTTTTCAACCCACGCCCGTGGGGACTGTTTGAGACCATAGATGGAATTCTTTAGAAGACAGACATGAGACTCCCCCGTGATCTCAAACCCGGGTGGTTGGCGCATGTAGACGGTTTCGTGAAGATCACCATTCAGAAAGGCATTCTTGATATCAAGCTGATGAAGGGGTCAGTGGCGGTGTACAGCCACGGAGAGAAGCACACGCACCGTGTTGAGTTTCACCACTGGAGAGAACGTTCTCATAATCGAGGCCCTGCTGTTGAGTGAAGCCACGAGCCACCAGTCTGGCTTTCAGTCGGGCAATAGTGCCATCCTGAGCATGTTTGATGACAAAAACCCATTTACACCCGACCGGGTGCTGACCTGGAGGCAAAGGGACCAAGGTCCATGTCTGGTTGGCCCAAATGGCCGTCATTACTTCCTCCATGGCAGCCCGCCAGCCAGAATGTTGAAGCGCCTCCTACACAGAGTTAGGAACAGAAACAGAGGATAATGATGTGGCAAAGAGACGAAGTGGCGGTGAAAGGCGATGGAGAGAAACGTAACTTGCCTTCGGATGAGCGGTGGAGGCTTGAACCGGAGCAGTAGGTGGCGGAGCATCAGAGTTCGAAGCCGACTGCAGTGGGGCAACGGGATGAGGAGAGCGACGAGAGTAGACCCGAATAACAGGTGGAGGTGGACGGACTGGAGGCGGGGCAGGAGTAGTAGAGGAGGAGGAGCAGGGAACTGGTACAATAGGACGAACGACGGGCTCGGAGAAGGGAACGAGGTCCGGATCAGAAAAGAAGGGAAGATCTTCCCGGAAAGTGACGTCCGCAGAGACAGTAACCTTGCGGGTAGTAGGCGAATAGCATATGTACCCCTTCTGAGTGCGTGAGTAACCGACAAATATATGTTTGGTCGCACGGGGATCCAATTTGTCAGGAGACGGGCCAAGATGATGAACGTAGCAAGTGCACCCAAAGATGCGAGATGTAACAGGGAAGGGCGGAGTTGAGGGAAAGAGGAGGCCGAATGGGGTAGCATGCTGAAGAACGGAGGACGGCAGACGGTTGATAAGAAAGCAGGCGGTGGAGAGCGCAAAGTTCCAGTATGGTTTGGGAACACGCATTTGAAGCATAAGGGACCGAGACACATCAAGAAGATGCCGATTTTTGCGCTCGGCGACACCATTCTGTTGCGGAGTATAAGCACAGGAGGTTTGGTGAATAATACCAAACTCAGAGCAGAGAGTCGCAAAATCATGACCAGTGTACTCGCGCGCATTGTCGGTACGAATAGTGCGAATGGGCGCAGAGAATTGAGTGCGAGTTTCAAGAATGAACGCCCGGAAGACCCGGGGAAGCTCAGAGCGATCGCGAAGAAGATACAATCATCTCATGCGTGAGTAGTCATCAATAAATGTAAGGAAGTACCGATAGCCAGAAATACTAGTAGTCTTGTACGGACCCCATATATCGGAGTGTACTAATATAAAAGGAGCGGAGCTCCGAGTACAATGAGAAGGAAAGGAGGAACGTGGTTGTTTGCCAAAAATACATGCTTCACACTGAAAAGCAGGAAGAGATACATCAGGGAGAGCCTTCTGGAGGACTGGGAGAGGAGCATGACCAAGACGGTGGTGCCAATCTGATGAAGAGACAGAGACGAGAAGAGTAAGAGAGGTATCGAGAAGGTAGAGCCCGTCCTGCAGCCGCCCCCTACTAATGATAGTCCGCGTCAGCTGATCCTGTATCAGAAAAGAAGAAGAGGTAAAAGTCACTGAGCAATGTAAATCAGTAGTAAGACGGCCAACAGAAAGTAAATTAAAAGGAGAGCCCGGAACATGAAGAGCCGAGCGTAAGAGAAGAGAAGAGGTGAGAGGAATATCGGCACATTCAGAAACAGGGACAAAGGCCCCGTTGGCCACAGTGATGTACTTTGGGTGAGGGGAAGACAAGTACTGAGGCGGTCGAACATAGGTGATGTGATGAGTGGCACCAGAATCGAGGATCCATCGCGGGCCAGAGGAAAGGATGACGATACCTTCATTGGAGATGGAGGCAGCGGAGGCAACCGAGGCTGGCGGGCGGCTCAGCAGTCCATGAAGATGCTCGATTTGGAGGCGAACCTCGTCAAGGTCAGTGCGAGTGGGAGAGGAGTCGGTGGTAGCAACAGACGCCTGTGGACGAGGAGGGCGACCATGCTTGCGATAGCAGGTGGCTTCGAGATGCCCATCTTTGCCACAGAACGAGCATTTAGGCCGAGATCGTCCACCGCGACTACGTCCCCGAGAATCAGTGCGGCCTCCACGGACTGAAGAGAGAAGCGGCAGTAAAGGAGCAGGGACCTGCTGGACAAGAGCCGGAGAAGGAGGTCCAGACACTTCTGGAGGCGGGGTGACTTTAAGAAGCATGAAGCACACATCTGAGAAGGATGGCATAACAGTCGAGGAGAGGATGTGAGATCGTGCACTGTGAAGGTGAGGGGGTAGCCGAGCCATCATCATGGCAATACCCACAGCCTCCTTCTGAGCTCTTTGGGCAGCAAGGTCCACAGTAGGAGGCTGATGTTGGATCCATGCCTCGACTAGCGACCGAGTCTGGGCCACAAAAGAAGTCAGATCAGTCGCACCACTGCTGTCAAGGGCCTGGAGAGCAGTGATAATGTCATACAGATGGTGGAGGCTATCCTTCCTAGAGTAAAGAGTATGAAGTTCATCCCACATTCCTTTTGTCGTCTCATGGTACATGGCTAGGCGATAAGATTCACTATCAAGAGAATTAAGAATCCATGTCTGCACACGACCATCGTTGCGTAACCAGTCATCAGTCGGAGTACCGGTAACCACCTGTGTCAAGTGATGAAGAAACCCCTTGGATTGCAGGACCCGACGAACAGAATGCGCCCATTCAACAAAGTTCTTCTTGCCTGTCAGAGATATAGTAGTAATACGAAGTTCATCCCTTATTTCTGGAATAGGGTTTGGGCGGTCTGCAGGAGGAACCGCCGTGCCAGAAGAGTCAGCAGAAGAACCCATAGAAGGGAGGCCGCGCGATTAGAAGGGCAGACCGACAGAGGAGGTCATGCGACTAAGACCGAGGTCGTCTGGTCACAGTGCGAACACCAGCGGCAGGAGACCGCGACCAGAGGCGGATAGAAACCAGCCCGCACGGTTAGGGAGGGGGAGAGGTATCCGCGCGACGAGAACGGAGACCGCCCGGTCAAGATGTGAAGACACCAGCGGAGGAGGCCGCGACCAGAGGCAGAGAGTAACTGGTAGACAGAGGCCGAGTTGCGCGGATAGAAGAAGCAGAGGACCGCGACCTAAAAGCAGGAGGCAGCTGCCCGCACGGTCAGACTGAATACAACAGCGGTCAGAGACAAAGGCCACGAGCGGGCAGAGAGCCAAGACCGCGAGGAAAGAACAACCCAAGCGGATGAAGAGGGTAGAGCGCGGCGAGTAGGAGCAGGCCGCGAGAAGAGAGCGCGGTCTGGACCAGTAAAAGCGTGCATGGAGGAAAGTGGACTGAAGAAGACCGCAGACCGCGCGGATTGGCAGGAAGGGGCTGCGGATAGCACGAAGCCGGGTGGGATCAGGAGACCGTGGCGGATGCAGATAGCAGACCGCAGACCGCGCGGATAGTCGGGAAGGAGCTGCGGATAGCACGAAGTCGGGCGGGATCAGGAGACCGCGGAGGATAGCACACGGAAGTCCGCGCGAGAAGAGAAACAGGAGCAGAGAGAGGAGAGAAACGGGCCCCACAGACAGGCTATAAGAATCCTGAGGGGAGGGGTGGAACCACGGAGTGGAGAGGGGAGAAGAAGGCGAAGCAGCAGAGAGAAGCAGGCCGCCAGAAACCAAGCGGGAAGGACGGGAAGCGGATTGAAAGGCGAGTCTGCTGGAAGCCGCGAGTCCGCTGGAAACCACAGGAAGATAGGCGGTTAAATAGGGGGAAGCCGCCCAAGGAGGACCGGTGCCTCTGATACCATGTAGAAGATGAGAAAAGCAACCTTGTATATATGTTCACTTGTTTAGAATACAAAGAATGAGTACAAATATATAATGAGAGAAAGAGAGAGTAAGGTCCTATACACAATGTGGGATTAAAGAGGAAAGAGAAAATAACAATAAAATACAAAATGGGCCTAGTTAAATGGGCTTTTCTAACACCAACAATACCAGGTATCGACCTAAATGATATTTTAGATTCTGAAAATATAAATATTTAATAATAAAACTCATAATCCTATTAAATAATAAACTCAAATCTGTTAGATAGATTCCTACTGAGATATGAATGAGAAAACAAAGGTTGGACACAATATTATATGCTTCAAATAATTCCTGTCATCCAACAATACCAGATATCCACTGAACTCCATGTATTATAATCTTAAAATATGGAATCCGATTTACCAATGAACTCAAATTTGTTTAGAGTACCCTACTTCAGATTCACCAACCGAGAGGTTTCAAATGGATAATTTCAAATTTAGTGCAAAATTGAAAGAAGTAATAATAATATAAGTTAAAATTCTATCTACCACCATGAAAACTAAATAAAAAATGGTACTGTAACTTGCCTTTGATGGACTACAATATAACTGGAATATCCTCCTTTTGTGATTGTGCCATCTGTGTCAACAGCATTGAATGTGTAAGTTTCTCCATTCACACATATGTTTTCTTTGTGAACATTACAATACTCGCAAGTTCTGCATGAATTCACATAAGTTCCAACACCAACAATATCACCAATCTTGAAGTGTGTAACATCTGCACCAATTTCCGTGACAACCCCAGAAATCTCATGCCTGAGAAATAAATCCACAAACTAACAACATACAATTATACTGTGCAAAGCAATGTGTTTCATTAATTATTAAAATAGGATAAATAAGAACATTTTAGCACCAAGATTTATAATTTATTGATTTAGAAAAGGCATATGATTTAGTACACCACAAGAATTGATTCAGTGCTCTTTACGGAAGAGAAGTGTGTGATGGAAGTAAGTTAAAGCTCTTAAAAATCTGTATCGTGGAATGCTGCAAGATATTACAATTTACAAGTAAATGTAGTAAAAATAATGGAAATACTTCTAAAATATCTCCAAAATGAGGCGCCTTAATGTATGTTTTTTCTTGTCAGGATAGTTCTAATTATTGAGACATCTACTAGGTTAAGTTAAAAATTAGAACTAAAATAATCATGGCAATGGAGGGTATCAAATTAGTATAACAATGACTGGGTACTTGAATTGCAATTTAAGCGGGGGTTATATTATCAATTATCAATCTACTTTATCTATACTATCAATTATCAATCTATTTTATCTATACTATATTCAAAAGGAAAACTTGAGTTAGTCGTGATGTTGAAATAGAACCATCAAATAAATGTTGAGTCCTTTAATTACAATTCTCCTGATTTAATAGAGTATGCGACATCTTGCTAGCATAAAATAAAATATATATATGTAATTTATAAATACTAGCGTCTTGAATCGGGTCACCACGTGCTTTGTTTGTTTCGGCCATAGTACTTGATCGTCGCTCAAGTGATGATAAGAAACTGCCATCATCACACATTGCACACGGGGTGACCCTATACACGGCCGCTAGTCAGAATAAAGAGAAATTTAGGCTCCATAAGTTTAAGTAAGTTGGGTCAAAAATTTAGAAGAATATGGATACATATTGTGATATAATATCCAAAGTTAAGGCTCTGTGGTTAAAATATAAAACTGCATCTTGAGTATTATGTAATAAAATGATGCATTAGAGAAACAAAGATATTTTCTCTGTTTCTTGATACTTCTCCGCTATATTTGTTTGAACCGCCGGTTTGTTTAAGAAGAGCGGGAGGAGAAGGGACATTTATCCCCAATTAATTAAAGTTTAAATGACAATAAGGGCAAGGAGTTTCAAAAGGCCAATAAAGTGAGGGGCTGGTTGTTTGTAAAGTAGTTGGGAGAAGTTATGAGAAATGAAATGGGAATTAATGTCAAGGGGTGTTAGAAATAGAAATCTAAAATTAAATAAAGATTATTGCCTTAAAGTATTAATTTCAGATTTAATTAATATTTTAATAATTTCTTTTCTTACTTGTCCAAAATAATCCTAGCCCTAATTTGACGGACCAATTTATTTAAGTTCTTATTGGTCGGTCACACCAATAAGTCGTACACATGACGCGATACAGAATACACCAATACATGGAAAATAAAGGACAACTTGCGCAACGACATGTGCTACATATTATTTAATAAAATGCGATAAAGATAAATAAAAATGCAATTCATGCTGCATCAATTCTCCCGGGGCTGAAGGAACTCGACCCCGTCGAGACTTTGATGGAACCTGCCACTGAAACATCCAAACAACGATCTGAGTTAAGTAGTGCCTCCGCCTTGCCAAAGTAGATAGTCAAACACAAGGACTCATTATTGTAGCACAAGATCTGTTGGCAAACTCTCTTTCTTGAAAGGCACAGGAAACTCATCTCCATTGGAAAAATAAAATTTCAGGCGATGCTATCAAGAAGGTTAACATCCTCATGTTCGACACATTCCCACTGTCATAGGGGATGCACTTCAAGTACACCTCCTTACCTTTGATAGATGTTGGCTTATCTTCATGTTTACGGGTAATGCACTCCCATAGCTTGCCCGCATTCACCATTCCCTTCACTAGGTCACGAAGAGCTCTACAACTCTTTGCTTCGTCCCCAACATCTTTGTGGAACTCACAAAAGAGCTCCTTGTTCTGATTCCCATAATCAGCTTTGAGATGGGAAGGTCTCTCGAAGCCTGGCTGTTTTTGGATGATTGGACGACCTCCTCCATGGGAAGTATAAGATCTGTATACTCTTCTTGACTGTCGTTATATCCAGGAGCACGATGGGGATTGTCGTATTCATATCACCACACACGAGCGGAATGTGTTGATCTTTCAACACGACTCGATTACCTTAGGGATGATTATATTGAGAGAGATCTCGAGTGGCAGGTTCGTACTGATGCACCTTCCTTTGATGGCTCATCGAGTCTCGAGTCTTTCAGTTATTGGCTCATGGACATGGAGTATTTATCTTGATCATTTTGAGTTATTCGGTGAGCGGTGCATCAAGTTTGCAAAACTTTGGCTTCCAGATCAGGCAAGAGCGTATTGGTCTAGCATTGAAAGGACCCACGAGCGAGACCGTCTTCATCGCATAACTAGCTGGGTGGATATGAAGCGTATATTGTGTAGGAGGTATCTGCCTTCATCATATCGGAGTCGCTTGCTCGAGCAATGATTTTTCCTCCAGCAAGGATCAATGTCTTTTGTTGAGTACAAGGATCGTTTTGATGAGTTAGTTGTGAGGAGTGATATCCGAGAGGACCCAGCCATGACTACTTCCTGATTTTTGGTCTGGACTTCGATCTGACATATGTTCTGAGGTGGTTTATCACAGCTCGAAAACCCTTGAGCAGGCATCAACTCGCCTTTCATCATGAACAGTCCTTGAGATCAGCAAGAGCTGCTCGATCAGGTTCACACCATGACCACCGCAGTACGAGTCCCTCTCATACCGAGGTCACCACGATGTCTACTATTGCCCTGTCAGCAGCGACAGAAGTGATACCTGATACGGATTTCTTTCACCCTGGTGATGTGCTTAGTCCAGTGAGTGGTCAATCTTTTATGTCTGATTCTCTTTGGTGACCCCAACTGAGAGTAAGTCAGAGTGACCTATCGATTATGTAGTATCCCTCTCACCTACACTTCTTATTTTGCCATGCCCTGGGTTACTCAACACCCCTACCATAGACCGGTTTTTTGACACCGCACCTACAAACCCGCTCTTGAGGGTAAGTCTATGTCTCTCTCCCCCTTCTCATTGTTCCAAGTCTAATCACGATCGAGAGCCCATAGTCTAGTGTTGATCTTGTAGTGGATATCTCACCCACTAATGGGGACATTACTCCTTTGGTACCCATCTAGAGGATCATGACCCTATTGACGAGTTCTATGACGAGCCCCAAGTTGAGCCTCCTGATGAGCCGCCACATCCTGGAGAGGATAAAACCCTGGTGAGTCGTCCATTTATGAGCTCCAGGTTACTGGCGTCACTTTCATTATCATCTCTGGTCTTGCCCCAGGAAATGGATCTTAAGTGGAGCATTGCATACGTAGGGCCATCCTTGAGCACACTTGAGCGTACTCCTAATATTTTGAGGATCTACCTTATGACACATCACACTCTTGATGAGTTTTGAGACACACCACCTGTTGACCCACTAGATGAGCTCTTTCTTTTGAGGGGCCCTCACCACACTCTTGAGTTGCATCCTATCGTCGGTGTCGCTAGCACCCACTCAGATGATCGTCACATCCACGATGAATTTTATACGTACTTCCGGCTAAGCCCCCTAATGCGCCACAATCCCTAAGAGACATTTAGTATGCTTCAACAGTCGGCAAGAGCGGAGAGTGAGCCTAATTGGGAGAATAATCACTGAACAGAGGCTCTAAAATCCATTTGTGGAAAGTGAGGGAAAGTAAATGATGTAGAGAGGAGACGTGGACCCGCAACAGAGGATGAGTTTTGGGTCTGTTCGGGGCTGATTGGCAACTTACCATATAAGGCGTACCCGAATTGATGATCCGACTCCGCAGATGCGTCCGGATTTGCGTTGCGAATCGATTTCATATATTACATTGTTATTTTTGCATTTTATTTGTTGTATTTGAGTGGCTCGCCTACGGCCAATTATAGGCATCGATGATCGGATGCCCTAATTCTCTTATTACTATAAATAGTATATTAGTTGGCTGATTTGAGGCATTGCAGAACTTGGAGAGTTGATTCCTGGATTCCCGTGATCATCTCACGGTGTCGTCTCCGTGGAAACCTAGGTGATGACTCCTAGGCTTATATCTCCCCCCCCCCCCCAAGGTATCCCTAAATCGGCATCATTTTTCATCATCCAATCCCCCCCTTACCACCGCCCAAAGCCCTCCTTCATGTCGGATGTCCGCTGGTACAGTTCCCCCACAACAGCTGCCTCATCCACCCTTAATCACAACACCAGACCCTCCCTGTCCACCCCACAACACAGTCGGCCACCCTCCACATTAAGGCTGAGCATATTATTCGAAACTCGAAAGTCGCTTGAAAATCGTTCAAAAATTGAGCCGAATCAGAATCGGTTAAAATTGATTCGACTCAATTTGAGTCGATTCAATTTGATTCGAATCTGATTTCAAGTCGATTTTGAGTCAGCCCTGAATCGCTCGAAATATGATTCGAATCACCTCGAATTAATTAAAAAAATTAAGTATTTATCAATATATTCTTATTTTAAGATTAAAAATAACAAAATTTAAACCTAAATAAAAAGAACGAAGGCTTTTAAGTCTTTCATTTGCTAAATTTATATGTTGCTCAATTTAATTTTGAGCAAACTAGGAATACAACGAAAAATTGCTCAATTTTGAGCCGACTTGATTCAATTTCGAGTCAACCCGATTCGATTTCGAGCCGACTCGATTCGATTTCGAGCCGACTCGGAATCGAGTCATTTTGATTCGAGCCGACTCGACTCGAAATCAATTTCGATTTCGAGTTGATTTCGAGCCGAGTTCGAGTCGAAAATTTCGATTTCGAGCCGAACAAAAATCACTCGAACTTGACTCGATATCAGCCCTACTCCACATCCAGCCATAGTCGCCGCCCTCCTAGCCCCCTCAATTGTCAACGCTGCCCACCCCACCACCCTATGAACCCACCGCCAGCCCCTTGCGGCTTCCCTACAACAACCGCCCTCCATCAAAACCCCGGTCCCTTGCACCAACTTCCCCCACCCCGTGGCGCCACCTCACAACCCCGCCTCTTAAAATCCACCCAGATTTGGGCAGTCCAGCCCAGATCCGCCCTTCCCCATACCCACCCCTCGTCCTACAACCCGAATCCGCTCCAAAACCTCGGATTCATCCCTCCTACGGTCAGATCTACCTTTACATAGTCGGATCTACTCATTTCCAGCCCGATTCCGCCCCACCGCCGAGGACAGCCACCTATGTTATTTTCCTGCCTCCGGTTCCACATTGGATTGCCATCAAAACGCATCCGGCTTCGAAATCTTCATTGTCTTGGTCAGCTCACTACTTGGTGAATCTTTGTTGTATTGAACTATTTTTTAAAAGCATTATTAATATCAGTTGAATCTCATACTTGTTTGGATCTCTTGTATTGTGTTTGTTTGCTTTTAGATTATCATTGTGATTTGCAGGATCTATTCGTCGCGCGCTCTCGCTTTGGCCCTCCATGCAGAGGAAAACCTAACCCGCTTGCTTAAACGACTTATTTTTGTTTTTGTTATAATCATGCATGTGCGATTAAATTATTTAATGCTCAATTTGAATTATCTGTCAGATTTTGCATTGCAAGTAGGGTTAGGGCAACACTACATCCACCACTTATAGATTCGTCATGCGTCAATAATGGTCTAGGGTTTCAATGACACATTGTTGTTGGGGGGATCAACATTTGGAATATGGGAAGGATGACTTCAATGGCAGACCTTATTGACTATCAATTTCCTTGACCACTTTTGTCGTAACGGCTCACACAACTTCGAGACAGGATCAATTGTGAATGCCAGGGTAGTTGATGGGCCACTACACGCCTCAATTGTAGGTCATCGTCACTGTCGACAAAGCTCTGAACGTAGATTGACTACATGAAGTCTAGCCGATCAATCCAAAAGCAGACTGGTTCTGCAGAGATGGCAAAGAATCAAATGCTCTATGCCGAATTTATTACGAACACTGATCGTAATGGAATATTGTTGGAACCTTGTTGCAACTGCCAAATGTCGGAAGCTAGGGGAAGAGCTATCAAATCCCCAACCATAACTAAGGTGAGAACAAAGAGAGAAAGAAAGAATTTCTAGCACCATTATTTCATAGCCCTAAGGCTCTTTAAATAGATTTTACATGCAATCCATATGCAAGCAAGTCCGCATCCTCAGGCTAATTATGAAAATACCAAAAACACCTAGGAGCTTAAAAATACAAATTATAGCATAATTAAATTAAAAACTTAACACTGATGCAGACCATTATTAAATTAGAAATGCCCTCTTCATCTTCCACCTCTTCTTTGTTCTCTCCTTTGTTAAGATTGGAGATTTGGTAGCTCTCCCTAGATCCCCTCGCATCCAGAGATTATGGCAAGGCTCCAACAATATCCAGGGATGATCGAAATTTGTAACAGACTTTTAACTTAGATTTATGGCAATCCCAATTTTAAACAATGGCATTCATATGTACAAGTGATAGTATTTCATTCAATTAGATATTGCTGCCAATCAAAATACATTGTTTTACAGAAACTAAAGAGTGAAATGTGCCTTTATGTTCAAATGATTTCAGAAACTACATTGTTTTACAGAAACTGAAGAGTGAAATGCGCCTTTATTTGAATGCAAACTACATAATCTATTGTTCCTGCGTTAACTTTTAATTTTATATACATGTTCAAATGATTTCATTCACTTCATAAAGCTGTTTAAAATTACTCTCATACATACAATGTATATACATTAGAAAAGATGGCAGGGAAGCCCGGTAAACAAAGCATCCCTGCGCAGTGATGGTCCTGAGAAGGGTCCCACCACAAGGACCCTTGCATAAGGAAAGATGACAATTTTCCAAAAAAAAAAATTATTAATTTAAAATATGAATACCAAATTTCTGGCATATTGAGAATAGTGCCTCTATTATTAATTTCGAAGGATGGTAACAATACTACCTTTAAGAGTTGTACCATCAACAAAAATACTTGAATTCATAGTGCATCTAGCATAGTAGCACAGCTCCGAAAATGGTAGTATAAGCATTTGAAAAAATAAGAACAAAATTAACTCTCCAGAAAATTTCCTAATTCTATATAAATTGTATAGTATGCCTGATAAAAAATTTTACCCAGGCACCAAAGGATAATTTGAGTTGTTCAGTAAATTTCTGGTCCAGATAACATCAGCATAACATACTCCACAGTGTGTTATTCTTAGAGATACATCACCATCTTGCAAAGCCCTGCATTATTTATAATGGATCAGCAGAATATATTTTAAAAATAATTTAGCTTGAAGAACACTAATGGATCAACCTTCCCCTGCGGGTCCACAAGTATGACCATGTTTAAGTTTTGTAAGAAATTAGAAAAAAAAAACCTTTTCCCTGTGGGCCCTACATTGTGTGAATGAAGCACTTTGGTAGTTGTACAGTATTATGCTTTTAAGTCGTAGAAGTAATTTACTTTGCATGTTGTTGATGATGTTATGTACATTTATTACATATTTTGTGTCTTGATTATTGTTTTTGTATACTTTAAGAAATCACATATTATACACATTCGTGTCTTTCATAAACCTTTCACTCATGAAAATTAGACTTCAAGCACGAAAACACATGTTTTAACATAATTGAGTAAATGTACTAGATGACTAAGCATAAACTTTACAATGTCTTTAAAGCTTAAATCTCAAATTATATCACATTTTATTGTTAAATTTCCATATAAACTATAACGATAATCCTACAACATATTTTCTCTTGGTTTATAACAGAAATATTTTATGATCTCTGATTTCTATCGCAACTCTTTTATAATCTTCAGTTTATCATGCGTATTTTTTTATGAAGTTGTGATTGTACGCGTTCATGATTATCTTATGTGTATTTCCCTTAATATGTATTGTTTTCACGATTTTTCAAGTGCATACACTCTTTGCTCAATCATTTTTTTTATAACTGGTGGTTCGTTATTTCACGAAATATTCCACATTCACCCTCCTTTGATAATATCATTCACCTTCCTTTGATAATATCAAATGGAGAAGATTAAATTGAGAAATCTAAGGTGAGAAGAAAAATAAAACCATTAAGTGTAAGGGGAGAAAATATTTAGGAGCACACACTTAGTAAGAATTTTATTTAGTGTACTTGCTCAAATTCATATTATTGTATTATTACTAACCGCGCACAACTATAAACAAAGCACTTATCTAAATGTTTGATTTCTCATCATGGGATTTGATATTATTAAAAGTGGGAATTTGTTGAAACATGGCTTCCGCATCTCCTGGATTGAGAATAACAAATAATAATCTATATTTGATCTACTTTGCTTGTGTTTATAGTGTGCATGTCCTATAGATACAATAGAGAGAAGTACATGGACGACATGGGGTGAATTAGCCACTTTCACGCCGCCATAGCTACTACTGCTGGCAGTAACTATTGTTCCAGAACGATTGCTAACAAGGAGCATTTCAAAAGAGACATGGCGGGAGCAAAGAGCTTAATATGTAAATTCTTATCGCGTCGTGGTAACTCTAACGCGCGGCGGTAAATCTTTAGGCAACCCCAGACAATCAAAAAATGATTGAGGAGTCAAATTAAGTAGGACGTCGCATTTGGATGGAATGTAATATTTTACTACCGCACAACGATAGTTCTTACCACGCTGCGATAATTGTTGCCTAAGATAGTAGCATCGCTTCCAAATCAAGATGTCGGAGCGCAAAAATTCAATTATTAAGCAACCACTGGCGCTAGGTACTACCATTGGCGTCTTGCCGATAGGTACTACCGCAGGGGATAGTAAACAGTGTTCTATTTAAAGGACATTTTTGCTCTATCTCGCATGCGCAAAATAAATTATTTTCAAGGGAGCCTTAGTGCCTGAAATCCGAAGGAGTTCTAAGAGGCCATTCCTGCGACCGGAAGAAATTTTGAAGGCAAATGAAATCAAAGCTTATTCAACACGAAAAATGGACGCATCTAACGGCGACAATCACAAGCATCTCTTCGTAGTCTCCTTCAGAAAGTCTCTATGGAGTCTTTATTCCAAAATATTTTATTCATCCATCTATTGTATTCTCTTTATCTTTTTGAGATTTTTCTTATGCGCAGAGGAATTCCCACTTGTGATGGCGACTAGGTCTTTATACGACTTGGAGAAAATTTGCCTCATGCGTGGCTACTAGACTGGGATTTAGGTCTAGGGGCGGCTTAAGGCCTACCTAGGGAGAAATGAGCTAAGACCAACCGGTTCAAGGTGTGAGTTGGTATAGAAAACAAAAGGTGATTTTCTATTTTATCATTTTGATCTTTAGTGTTATGAAGATCAAATTTTGTAATCAATTTTGAATGTAATAAAATCATGTCTCTCTTTTTGTTTTCAAGCACGTTTCATTGCTGAATTTTAAGTCATAATATTCAAAGCTTAATTATTCCAAAATAAACGATCATTAATAATTATAAAGATTTAATTGAAAATTAATAATCCCTTATTCACATCCCCCTCTAGGGGCGCTTCACAATCTAACAAGATTAACTCCTCTGGACCCACCGCTATATATGCAAGTAGGGCTCGCCGTTTCCCTGAGTCGTTGGATCCATGCTCCTCTCCCGACTTGTCCACTTTTATTCCTTCGTAATCGTAGACACTCATCTCCTTCGTTGCACACGCGCGTACCGCTTGCACAAGCTCACGGCCGCCGACTCGCAACTCTCATCCTTCTTGTACTCACTGCTCTGTCGGCTTGAGTCTGTCAATCACACTTGTATTGGACCTTGCATTTGGCTTCGTTGCTTCTATGCTTCCGTTCATAACTCATCGAACCTTCCGTCCAGAACTCACCGTGCCTCCCTGCTACCCGCTACATCCTGCTCTCGCTGCTCTTATCCCTCGGCATGCCGAATTCTGTATGTTTTTATGATTGCAGCACCTCGTCTCCCCGGATTCGCAGATAGTGCGGACCTGTCCTAGGAGAGTTCGCAGCCTCTGACTCGCAACTTCCGTCCTTCCTGTGCTAGCCACCATGTCAGCTTGAGTCTATTGGTCACACTCGCGCCGAAACTTTGCATCTGACGTTGTTGTTTGCAAGTTGCTTCCTCCAGAGCTCACAAACACTGATAGTTATTGTCGATTACATCACGCAATGTCAAATCATGCAGGAACGAATGTTACGTCGCTTCCTCAACCCTTCCCGCACTCGCTCTGGATTTTATCCCAAAATTCCAAGACGAACTATGTATTACCATTATCTACCTCACTGGGAAGAAAACTTGTGTTGAGTGGGTACACTCCGTGCGCCGAGTTCTTCATTCCAAATTCTTCTTCATCATGTCACTCATGACATCCATGTTGAGCCTACCAAGCAATGGCTCCGGAATGATGGTCGCGTACAGTCATGGATTCTCAGCACCATGGAAAGTGAGCCATATCGCATGACTATGCACCACGAGACAGTGAAGGCTATGTGGGATGAGTTGAAGTCCTTATACTTCGGGCAGGACAGGCTCCAACATCTGTTTGATTTCTTTATGAGCCTCCAAACTGTTGAACCAGGTTCGGACGGTGACCTGACATCCTTTATGGCTCAATACAAGACACTGATTGAGGCCTAAATTCAGCACCAGCCTCCGATGTTGGATGATTGAGGCCTAAATTCAGCACCAGCCTCCGATGTTGGATCGGTACCCAATGGGCTCAGAAGGAGGTTGTCGGCATAGCTCTGATGATGGCATGGCTACCACCTCATTTATACAATGTACATGCAAACATCTTATCCTCTCCCACTATTTTCTCTCTCAAATATGTGCTCCATGGTCTTGAAGGTGACTCCCATCAATGTCTCGTTGACTTCTCTCTCGCCTTACTCCAACACTCTACTGCACTCGTCCTCCACATAATGGGCACTGAGGAGGTCCCCGCGGATCCCAGGGTAGTGGGCATAATGACTGCAATCACTCCAAGAGGCAAAACACTTTCTTGTAAACACATTGTGGCCAAATGAATCATATTGAGGCCACCTATTACAGAAAGCATGGGTTCCTGCCGCAGCCTAGCCCGCAACGTCGTCAGAGGTGGCGATGGAGGTAGTGATACAAGTGGAGCGAAGCTCAACCACGGAGAATGTCAAGGGGGAGAAGGGCAGTCTAGTTCAACCCTAACCCTAGAAATGGGAAGAGGAGAAAGAACTGGAGAGGGAACGAGAGGAACTTAGATGGATAAAGAGAACTTGAATTTATTTCATTCATATCCAAAGCAATGACCCAAGGGGTCTATTTAAAATACTACAAGTGTCATGGGCGTAAACAAGCCCAAATAAAGATGAAAACATGCAATAATAAAAACTTATGAACTCGTACATCGATTTAATTAATAAAAGACACCTAACATGAATACACGACGACGTTATAATGACAAATATAACAGGTCGTGTGGGCCCATAACATCACGCATTCTCGTCAAATCGGGCTTGCCCTCAAGCTCAAACGATGCTCGAATGGATTGATCACCTAGGTCTTTGATTTCCCTCCAAAATAACTCCCAATAGTGCGTGTTGTGGAGGCAGTTGCATCAAGTGATGGGCGGTCATCGAGCTCACAGACAGCGAGAGAGACTGAGAGGAGCGGTGTGGCAGAGACTCTTGTTGAGGAGTGATGCCCAGACACATCTTGAGTTGGGGTGAGTGTGCCTGGTAATTGCGGACAGTCGAGGGCGACGGAGGACCATGCAGAATATGAGTTGCAGCGATCAAATGCGACAGTGCCAGCTGGGGCAGATTGTCGTAAGTAATTCCTCTAGAGGGGTCGGCAGAGCAAGTGGTCGGAGCGGAGGCTATGGGATGGAGGTCGTGAAGATTGATGATGGCAACACAAAATGGCGGCCCCAACGCTGGGTTGGGAGGCGACAACGCCAGTTGTATAAACTGCAGGGAGGGAACAACTGGAGGTGGTGGTGACGCATCATGAATGACAGAGGGAGGTGGAACTTCTATGGGCGTCGATGGGATCGATAATTGTTATAGTGGGACCAAAGGCGGATCCGATGGAAAAGGACCATCGAAGCATCGGTCAATGTTAGTAGTGAGTAAAAAAGCGCGGTGTCATATGATGTTGACTTCTCTAGTAACTTCTGGAGCATTGAACGAAGAGCGGCATGCTCGTCGGAGCACGTCGGAGCTCGTCATTAGGGCACGATAATTAATTGAGGGGGCAGTGGAGGCAGTAATACAAGGGAGTTGAGCTCAACCCGCGAAGAATGTGAGGGGAGAGGAAGAAGGGGAGTTTTGCTCAACCATAGCCCTAAAAATTGAAAGAGGGGAAAGAACTAGAAAGAGAACGACATAAACTTAAAGAGATAAAGAGACCTTGAATTTAATTCATTCATATCCCAAACAATGACCCAAGGGGTCTATTTAAAACACTACGAGTGGCATGAGTGTAAATAACCTCAATAATAGGAGAAAAACACGCAACAATAAAAAACTATAAACGTGTACATCGACTCGATTAATAAAAGATGCATAATATGAACACACAACGACACTACTTAACGACATCCTAAGTTATCAAGGCGCGCGCCTAGGCGCGCCTAAGGCGCCGGGCGCACGGGCGCACGGCATAGCGCCCTAGCAAGAGCTAGGCGGGCGATTTGGCCTAGGCGCGCCTGGGGCGCGCCTAGGCGCGCGCCTTGCCTGTATCTCGGGCGCTGGTTAGGCGCGCCTGGCCTAAATCCGGTCTAGGCGCCCGGTTCAGAAATTAAACCTACCGTGTTTATAAGATGCCTTCCCTCATTTTTCCCGATTCACGCGAGCGAGAGGTTAGGGTTGAAATCGCAGTGTTCCGCGCCTGTCGCCCCTCGTCGCCGCTCGATTTCCGGTCGCCGCTCCTCTTCCGTTCGCCGGCCACCGCCATTTTTGGTAACTACTCACTGCACTCCTTCTTCTTGCATTTTTAATTCGATTGAATGTTTTTTTCGGCTTCCATTTTTAGGGTTTAGATTTTTTGGATGGATGCCATGTTTTTCGGTTGTTCTTCTTGGTTCTAGCATAGACATGTAGTGAAACTGTGAAAGCACTGTAATTTCTGTGATTTTTTGGTCGCTCTCTTCTTTTTAGGGCTTCTAGCATGGTCATAGTGGAAGCCCAGTTCACTGTAACAGTGAACTGGGCTTCCAGTTCACTGCTTTACAGTGAACTGGGCTCCAGTTCACTGTTTTAAAGTGAACTGGAGCCCAGTTCACTGTAAAACAGTGAACTGGAGACCAGTTCACTGTAAAACAGTGAACTGGAGCCCAGTTCACTGTAAAACAGTGAACTGGGCTTCTCCAGTTCACTGTAAAACAGTGAACTGGAAGCCCAGTTCACTGTACAACAGTGAACTGGGCTCCAGTTCACTGTAACAGTGAACCGGGCTAGCTCCAGTTCCATGTAATTATGGATTTATAGTGAACTGGGCTCCAGTTCACTGTTATAATTATGGACTGGGCTGCTCCAGTTCACTGTAATAGTGAAATGGGCTAGCCCAGTTCACTGTAAATTGTAAAACCATGAACTGAATGTTATACAGCTATAGTTTTCAGCAATTATCTTGTTGTAGGAAATAATTTTTTTGTAAAATGTTTTAATAGTTGGAAATGGATGCGAGTGGATCTGGTTCATCCAATGTCCAATCTAGGATTGATCCAGGTTGGAAGTATATGCGGCAGACATCTGTTGCAAATAAAAATGATTTAATTTGCATTTTCTGTGAGAAAATCAGAAAGGGTGGAATTTATCGTGCAAAACAACATCTAGTGGGAGGATTTAGAAATACCAAAGTCTGTCTCAAATGCCCACAACATGTAAGGACAGAAATTCAAGACTATATGCAAAAGAAAATGGCTGTAAGCATGACAGAAAAACAAGCATTCCCGGACTTCGCAGATGTAGATACCTTTGGAAGCGATGAGGATATGGATGACGTCGGTGCGAAGATTCATGGATGTGGTCCAAGTGGTGTGCCTAAAAAGTCTCGAACTAAAGGACCGATGGATGTTTTCTTTGCACCTAATATTGAGAAAAAAATAAAGCAGAAAGGCCAACATCAGCAAATGAAGCAAACTTCTATCAACGAAGCATGTAAGAAGGAACTTAGAGGGAGGGCGTGCAAGCATCTAGCTCAGTGGATGTATGATGCAGCCATTCCTTTTAATGCGGTTACATACCGTAGTTTTGCAGTGATGATAGAGTCCATTGGCCAGTTTGGGGTTGGATTGAAACCACCCAGTTATCATGAAGTTCGCGTGCCTTTGTTGAATAATGAAGTGGCTGAAGTTCAGAAGATGATGAAGAACTATGAGGATGAGTGGAGGTTATTTGGATGTTCCATCATGGCAGATGGATGGACAGACAAGAAACAGAGAACACTTATTAATTTTTTGGTAAATTCACCAAAAGGTACATTCTTCCTGGAATTTGTTGATACATCGGATTACGCAAAAACTGGTGAGAGGATGTTTGAATTGCTTGATAGAGTGGTGGAACGTGTTGGAGAGGCCAATGTTGTTCAAGTTGTTACTGATAGTGCAAGCAATAATGTACTAGCAGGTAAATATATCGTTAATCATCCTCTTTTAATATTTGTTTAATTTTAATAATATATATTGAAATTAAATAAATGTGTTTATTATGAAATAGGAAAATTATTGGAAGCAAAACGGCCACATTTATATTGGACACCGTGTGCCGCCCATTGCATCGATTTAATGCTGGAGGATATTGGAAAGATGCCAAACATTAGTAGAACAATTAAAAGAGCAATGAACATCAACAGTTATATTTATGTTCGGCCTGGACTAGTCAACATGCTAAGGAGCTTCACAGGAAAAGTGGAGCTTGTTAGACCTGCTGTTACTAGGTTTGCGACATCATTTCTTGCTCTTCAGCGCATTCATAAGCAGAGGACAAATCTAAGAAAGATGTTCACTTCAACTGAGTGGACATCAAGCAAGTGGGCAAAAGAAACAGGAGGTAAGCAAATACAGAGCATCATATACATGGTCTCTTTCTGGAGTACTATTGTATACATTTTGAAGATTTTTGGACCTTTAGTTCGGGTACTAAGATTGGTAGATGGGGAGAAAAGACCGGCTATGGGTTACATCTATGAGGCAATGGATAGAGCAAAAGAGACAATCATGAGCTCTTTCAATGGAAAAGAGGATAAATATAAAGAAGTGTTAGCGATTGTTGACAGGAGATGGGAAAATCAGCTTCATCGACCATTGCATGCGGCGGCGCATTACTTAAATCCAAAGTTCTTCTATTCAAACTCTGAAATGGCATTAGATGGAGAAGTCATGAGGGGTTTATATCAAACAATGCAAAAGCTCATTCCAAGTCCTGAAACTCAAGATATAATTATGGACCAATTAAGTTTGTATAGAAATGCCGAAGGTTTATTTGGAATGCAATTTGCAGTTCGTCATAGAAAAACAAAGTCCCCAGGTTAGTTAATTTCTATTAATTTCTTGATTCATTAATTTTGACATTAAATATTATTTCAAGTTTCATTAATTTCTTGATATTTTTTTTTTGACAGCTGAATGGTGGCAATCATATGGAGCTGATACTCCTGATCTGACTAAATTTGCGGTAAAGATTTTAAGTCTCACTTGCAGTTCATCCGGATGTGAGCGCAACTGGAGTTTTTTTGAGCATGTATGAATTTTTTTGAACAAGTATGCAAATATTAATTTATATTATTATATGATTAATTATTTATTTGTTATGAACTTATGTTGCAGGTCCATTGCAAAAAAAGAAATCGACTAGCACAACAGCGGCTAAATGATTTAGTATTTGTAAAATACAATCGTGTCTTGCGTCGGCGATATGATTCACGTGATCGTATTGATCCGATCTCGCTGAAAGATATTGACGATAGCAATGAATGGTTGATGGGAAGAATGGAGGAAGATGAGGAGGTTGAGCAGGATGACGATATAGTTTTTGATGACGAATTATTGACCTGGGGTGCAGTAGCAAGGGCCAGCGGAGTAGAAGAAGACATCTACTCCACGCGCTTATCTAAAGGGAAGTTGGTAGCTGACAAGGGGAGCACATCTAAGAAGAAGGCACATACTCAAACAATGCATACAGATGATGTCGAGGATGAAGAAGAAGTTGAGTTCAATGAGGAAGAAGAATGTTTTAGTGAGGAAAATGAAACATTTATTGATTCAGACGATGAGTGATGGCGTGATCGTCATGATGTTATGTTATTTTCTTGCACATTTGTTTTTAGTTTATGATTGTTGACTTAGTAACGTGGTAGCTTATGTTTGTTTTTGGGTGCGAAAAATTACAATATTGATTTGATAGATTATGATTGCTTACTTGCTTGATTTGATAGATTATGATTGCTTACTTGCTTGATTCATTTGTGTTTTATGAAAGGATTTGGTCACTTACTAGCTGAATGGAAGTCATGCTATATAATTCAAGAGGGGTTGATCATGGGTGTTTAAAAGGTACAAATATTTTTACAAAAAATTTGTTTATCTCCGTCTAATGCTTTATATTACATGTTGTACTTTTTTATTTAATTTCTAGTTGCACTTTGTATGCATCAATTATGACTATCATGTATTTATATCACTTCTCACATGTTTAGATAGAATACTGGAAAATATGAGCTCTTATACTAACTTGATAGAATAGAACTAACCCAATTCCAAAATGGCTCTTATGCTAACTTGATAAAACAAAACTAACCCAATTTCAGCGAATTGGGCGCCGGTTCGCTCAATTTCAGCGAATTGGGCGCCCAATTCGCTCAATTTCAGCGAATTGGGCGCCCAATTCGCTCAATTTCAGCGAATTGGGCGCCCAATTCGCTCAATTTCAGCGAATTGGGCGCCCAATTCGCACAATTTCAGCGAATTGGGCGCCCAATTCCCACAATTTCAGCGAATTGGGCTCCAATTCGCTCAATTTCAGCGAATTGGGCGCCCAATTCGCTCAATTTCCTTTTCCCCAAATTTTTGCGCCTCACGTACCTCAGGCGCGCGCCTGCGCCTGCGCCTAGGCTTCAGGGGCCCTTTGCGCCTCGGTGCGCCTTGCGCCTTTGATAACTTAGACGACATCGATAATAGATTGTGTGGGACGCAATCATGGCCACCACATCATTGTGATTCAGCTGTGCCGGGACTAGACCACAGTGGCAGAAGATTTAGCAAACCTCGGGATACAACTGGAGTCTCATTGTGTAAACAAAGTGCTCTAGCGAAAAGGTGAGATCGTCGGTCATTGGGAATTGATCCACTGCCCAGGCTCCGCCGCACTTGCCTCAAAACTCAAGGGGACGTGATGGGAAGAGAATTCATTGAACGCGACATCCAAGATGCGCAAGATCGGGAAGGTCTAGCGCGCTAGGAAGTGAGAAGAACAATGAAGGCAGTGTTGCTCGACATCATTAGTCTAATGTTGATCTCGACAAGCTGACCTGCCCAAGGTTGCAAAGAGAGGGGAGATAGTACAATCGGATAAGGAGTTCATCTCAGCAGTAGTGTGAGTGTGGAAAAAATCATGGACCCCACTTTTATTTATAGGAGTTTGTCAACTCACTAGACCCGCATAGGGTCAAACGCTATTTTTTCAAGTTTGTTCTAAACTCGCAAAAAATAGAGATTGTGTACGACCCGTATTCACAGTATAGTGACAGTGAGAGAAGGTTGGTTGTTAAAGAAAGAGAGACGTATAGAGAACCCTTCACAACTTGCAACAACCTCCACGCCAACCAGCCTCAACATTAACTCGCCTGAGGTAAGTATCATCTTGTGTGGCCTCGTCGGTGACATGATCAGGTTCGCATGTGGGTGGGGTCCATCCTCTGATAACAGGGTCGCCCTTACTAGTCTGTTCTGCCTATAATTATGACTCAGTGTAAGGGAAATAGAGTGTTAACAACTCACAAGGAAACTCGCCTAATAATAGCGAGCTCGCATGTTCCTAAGTCGATTCTGCTTCATCGCCTAACCAAGCACGGTATTTGATTTGGGAGGGAAAGGTCTTATACACTTTTAGGTATGCAACGAGACATCCTTGTTGTAGCTCGTAGTTCGATTTTATAAGCAACACAGACATTGATCTCTCTTGTGTTTGCCTCGTTCATGTGCTTGTTAGCTCAGAAGTAAAAAACCTTCGGCCATCTTTCGGTCAGAACATTGAGAACCGGGTTCCGGGCTTCAACACTTATACTTCTAAAACCAAGTAGTTTTAGTGGAACCTATCCCATCCTTCCATGGTGCAAGCAACCTGAGATGAGATTTGGAAAGGAAACTAATCCTCATTAAAGATTTTCCTCTAAGGATTCAATATCACATTAATATATGAACTTTCATAAAGTTGCGAAATATTATATTGAAATCAGAGCTTCTAGCAAGCTCTCCAGCATCAAATAACAACCTAAAAAAGGTAATGTTACTCTTCTCATTAAAGAAGATTTTACACGGAACTCAAAAACATTATACTTATATATTTCAAACCTTCTGCTGAATGTATAAGGTGAGAGATATCCAGATGCATCTCTTGCTGCCCAGCCAATGCAATCCCCATCAACACTTTCAGGAGCCATAGTAAACAATTCGTCAAGCCTAAAAGATGGACAAGAAAAGAAATTAAAATAAACACAGCATACATTCCAGAGACATGACATGTAGTTTGGTTCATTGCTATCACTTCTCTGGTTTTTTTTACATGAGCAGATAACAGCTAAGTGGAACTCAAATCAGATGATAAGTACATATAATTTAAAATATAAAGTTAGAGCTCATTTGATTGTTAGCTGATAGGAAATATGATTTCGGAAACTGTGATTTCATTTTTCACTTATTTTATATATGAAAAATGAAATCATCATTTTTGAAGATAGTTATTAGAAGGTTTATTACGTTTCAATACAATGTTAACTTCTTATTACATCCAACAAAATAAATAATTTAACAAATTTCATCATTTTACAATATGATTTCTAATTTCAAGCTTAATAAATTTAACAAATTTCTAATGTCAAGCTTTATAAATCATTTCACATGTTTATTAGGTTTCAAATTTCAATACAATGTTAACCTCTTAGTACAACCAAGGGCAGCCTGGCGCACAAGGCATCCCCGCAGAGCGGAGGTCCGGGGAAGGGTCCCACCACATAGGTGAAATGTAGGCAAATCTTACCTTGCATTTTTGCATGAGCCTACAAAATTTTATTTAATTACATCCAACAAAATAAATAATTTAACAAATTTCATCATTTACAATATGTTTTTTTATTTCAAGCTTTATAAATTTAATACATTTCTAATGCCAAGCTTTATAAATAATTTAACATGTTTGTTAGGTTTCAATACAATGCTTCAAAGACTGTTTACCATTCAGTGTTACTGTGTTTGATTCTCAAAGCCAAATTATAAAGCTAACATTTTAATAGCATACCAAGTCAGCTTTTTGGCACTTTTCACGCCCGAATTATTCTATTTTGACACTTTGCATCCTAAATTTTCAAAATTGACACTTTGCACCCCAAGGCTGAAAATTACGGGGTATTTAGCTCCGGACATCACCCAAAATGTCGATTTTGACACTTTGCAAATAGCCAAAATAAGATAGTTCGGGGTGCAAAGCGCCAAAATGAGCATTTTGGGTGGTGCCCGGACCTAAATATCCCTTAAATTTCAAACTTGGGGTGCAAAGTGCCAAAAATCTGTAATTAGGGGGTGCGAAGTGTCAATTTTAAAATTCGGGATGCAAGGTGCCAAAATAGAGTAATTCGGGGGTGCAATGTGCCAAAAAGCCAACAAAGTCAGTTCTTATAATCTAGTAACAAGATGATGAAGAAAATAAACAGGGATACTCAAATCAACACATGAAATCGGAAGATCGAAAGCTAACCATCAAGATGAAAGAAAAAAAAAATCGAGTTTTTAATTCGTTCTTCACGATCTTTTACCCAAATCCATCGCGCTGCCTCTTTAATCGCACTCATACAATGCTAATACTTTTGCAAGAGGGGGAAGAAGAAAGCCGAAAAATAGGGTTAAGCTGCATGTAGAAGGAAGCCCTTACAAAGAGGGGAAGCTTGATCCTTGCACGCAGTGCGAGAAACTCTACTGGTTTGAAATTCCTTTGCGATAGTAGATTCCGATCTCCTCTCCGAATCTAAACCCTAAAAGGCCCAGAAACGAGAGCGGCTGTGCATATCGAACGGGATGATAATTTCCAGTTTGAGAGTCCAAATGCAAATTATAACTAACAATTATCTATGCTCGCGTGTGCATGGTTGTGATCCTCACAATATTATTCTATATCTGATTTCAATCATTCACACAGAGTTGCATTTAAGAACTCTTATTATTGACTGTTTGGGAGGCGGTGCGGTGGCAGTGAAAAAAAAAGTTATATTCTAACTGCTATCATAAGTTTTATTGACGTTTGTTTGGACAACTTTTGCAAAAAAGTTTTTCAGAAGATAGGAGTTTTAGGCTTCTCAAAATCTGGAGATGCAGTTTTCCGTCTGGTCGTATGTTTTTCGCTCGAACATGTATTTTTTGTTCGAACACATATTTTTTGTACGGGCATGATTTTTCATGTCAGATGCTCATTTTCCACGTCCTCTTTGTTGTGATCCTCATAATATTATTCTATTTCTTTCTGATTTCAATCATTCACACATAGGCTTCGTTTGGCGCAGAGGGAGGAGACGCCCGGCTGGTCTAAACGTTGCCGCTCGAACTGGAGGTTTGCTCCGGCGGTTCGAAAGCTCTGTTTTTGACTTCGTTTCTCACGCGGGCAGGTGCAAAGGCCACAAACGGGGACGGGATCCCATTTGTTTATCCGCCTCCTTACTGTGTTTCCCCTAAACGCCACCCGCCACCGCTGCGCCAAATGCAGCCATAGTTGCATTTAAGAACTCTTATTATTGACTGTTTGGGAAGGCGGTGGTTGTGAAAAAAATTATATATATCTGTTATCCTTTTATTAGTGTTTGTAAAAAGTTTTTCAGAAGATGCAGTTTTCCGTCTGGAATTACATAGGGTTTGTTTGGGAATCCTTTTATTAGTGTTTGGGAACGCATAGTTTTAAAAGGCTTTTCTTATTATTGCTTTAAGAAAAACGTATTTTTCTTAAAGGTCTGTTCGTTTAGATGATATTTTTTGTCATGTCGCGCATTTTTTTTCGGAGGCATATTTTTCTCATGGAGACATTTTTCGCTCAAACTGATGACATCTTGCAAATAATTTCACGGTGAATTTTTTAAATTACCAGATGCACGATGTACTTACGCATTAGTGAGATTATGATTAAAGATAAGGTACGATGACATAAAAGATCCATATAGCAACCCCACTATTGAAGCGGTCATGACCGCATGAATCGGGACTTATTTAAGGCCCGATTCATGCGGTCATGACCGCTTGACCGGTGAAAATAAGTCCTCCCAAATAGAGCGTAAAGAAAGGGCACAACGCCTGCTCTCGTGAATCTCTTCCTCCTGAGAATGGCTGCCAAGATTTCTCCAAGTTGCACATGATTCCCTTCTCCAGTTTACTCGAAGGAGGTTTTGAGAATGTTTTAAAAAAGGAATTGTTGTGTATGTTAAAAAAAAGGTGATTGTTAACCGCAACCCGTTATTGACTAGTCGCACCCAAAATCTGCTAATTTTTCGCGCCTTTTTGAAATACGCCTTGTACATGCAATTTCAGGAAAAGTGCTCAACACGAAAGTTGTAGATCTCGTCGAGATCTACAACTTTCGTGTTGAGCACTTTTCCTGAAATTGCATGTACAAGGCGTATTTCGAAAAGGCGCCAAAAATAATGAGATTTTGGGGTGCCACTAACAAATAGCCGGTTTGCGGTTAACAATCACCTAAAAAAAAGGAGGTTTTGAAAATGTTTATGATTGCCGTCACACTCATATATTACCAAACACTGAAAACAACTTTTTCGCTCATGACCCCAACAAACAAAATTCTTCGAAGGAAACTCTTTCCACAAACCACGGTTCATTCACAAACCATAGTTCATGATCACAATGTTGATGACTACCACCACCATGCAAAACGAAGCCAAAGACGAATTAGAAAAAATTCCAATTTGAGTCTGTTCATAGGATGGTTGACCTAACTCTCTAATGTTTTACCATAATTGCAACAAAGCCAATCATCAGTCCAGATTACAATGTATGGAAAAGTTTTGTGGATGACACGAAGGCTCCATTTAGCACGTTGGTGACAGTCGCAAACGCACGAGTTAAAACCGTCATTCGTTAAGGATCGCCTAACAAACATCATCCACGAGATTGGATAAAATTAGGAATGAATGTAACAAGAGTAGAAAGAGTAGCACCAATTGCAAAGAATATGCAGAGCTGTGTTAAGATTTTTCACGTACCAAGGAGAAGAGGCATCTCTTAGGGTTTGTGGTTGTTGAATGTTTTTTTATTTAACGTTGTCAGTTTTGGAAGTTGCCCTCATAAGGTTGACATTGATGGATGTACACAAGACCAAATTAAGACCTAAATATGTCATTACTTAAATCAAAATTTAAATTACCTTTTATTTCATGTAGTATTTAAATTTATTAAGATACTTGTAAAAACCTGAAGGCATCAGTAAATCTACAATTATGAACTATTTATATTATAGTGTTGGTTAAGCTCCTTATGAAATTAGTTTCCCTACTTTTTTATCAATGGTTTTTTCTTTTTGTTGTACATTTGTATCTAAAGTTTCTTCGATGAATATGAAAGGATTTGTAGGTTGTCTTGATAGTGTTTGTACGCTCTGTTTTTACTTTCGACTAGCATGCGCTTCAAAGCACTCTTTGCTACCTGACAATGTATTTTTTTTGACT